>BTHU01000001.1:140288995-141488995 GCA_036184795.1 Tokudaia tokunoshimensis | reverse complement strand
GGTGTTTAGCTCTCAGATTTCATTCCACTGTGCCTGGAACACCTGTGTATCCCTGATGTATCAAGCCCACTGCAGATACACAGGACCCCAAAGCTAAGCACCATGTGGTGGCTACCTGCCCACCTGGCATGCAAGCAAAGATAGGTTCAGCACTTTTGCCAGACTGTCTCCCTTTTCTGGCTGTGACTCTCAACATCTTGTTTTCTGAATTTAGTGAAAATATGGCAGTTATTCCAGTTTCTTAACTCTCAGAGCACCAAGAACATTATCCCCTCTGAGAAGACAAGTGTGTGTTCCTTAGTCAATATGACACCCTCTCTCTAAAGACTAGCTGAGCTCATCATTTTATAGCCCAACACATTAACTTTTGTCTTGTTTTGCAATCTTGGCTTAGGAAGATGGACAGACTGATGTTTAAGCTCTAGATTTCCTATGGACTGGCTTGTTCTACTTGTCAGAGTTGTGTGGAAGTAGCCTCACAGCCTATAGATGACAGCTGAGAAAATATACCTATGAGGGAGGCCTAAGCTTTCTTGGCAAAAAAGTATATAATTCATAAAAGAAGAAATAAACATTCTTAAATTTATGAGGATGAGACATACAAGATTTATTTTCTAATGAGCCATGGATAGCATGATCTCTCTTGGGCGAAGGACACCATTTTGGCTGGGCTAGCAAACATCGTCTTTAATAAGGACAAGTATTGATTAACATTGACCAACTGGCAGCCACTGCTATAAGCACAGCATATATAATATGGGAAGCCAGAGGACAAAGCTATGTGGTACATACATTAGAACCAGCTTCATCCTGTGGCTTCTGTGAATGCCACTAAGGTACATGATGTCACAAGCATTGATAACTCTCTCTGTTGGTATTTTTAGGAGATTAGATCCTAGTTTATCATTTTCATTTTCCCAGTAAATCCCCCTTACCAGGGTCTGTTACCCATACATTAAGCTTATTTACTCCACTTTTCTGTTAATATAGACAAATGTCACCTATGGAAATAAATTATGGAGATTATCTATGTTACATATGGTCATGACTAACACATCTTAAACCAGTTCTTAAGAGAAGTTAAATATTTCACAATGTAGTGAGTTGAATGTGAATGACCGGATTAGCTCCTGTATTTGAATAGTTGGTACTCTAGTTAGTGGAACTGTGTGAGGAAGTTTGGGAGGTGTGGCCTTGATGGAGGAAGTATGTCACTGGAGGTGGGCTTTGAGAGCTTTAGCCCACCCTACTTCTGGTTCTTTCTCACACACTGAACTTATGGTTAAGATGTGAGCTCTCAGCTTCCAGCTGAAGCTGGCATGCCCGCTGCCCGCTGCCCGCTGCCATGCGGTTCTTGACATTATGGACTTGAGCCTTCTTCAAAACTAAGTCAAAACAAACTTATTCTTCTATAATTTGCCTTGGTCACTGTGTGTTATCACAGCAACAGAAAAATAACTAATACATGCAACTTGATTAATAGATCCCTCTCCATCATACTTAAGCTCTTTATAATCATAAAGGACTGTGGTTCATATCTATCCTCAGATCACTGAACTCCCTGTGATTTGTGTGTGTATAAATACATAGTACACACACACACACACACAGAGGGCAAAACCATAAACACATCTTTGTATAGTTCTACAATGAGTGATTGTGCAACAAGAATAAGATTTTCATTCTTTTCTCTCTGGGGCCTTTCTTGATAATTGTCAAGTTTGCAGAGATGGAAGTGGGTGTAAAGGGGGAGCTTTTCTTGCTTTAAAGCCATGTATTTTAGGAAATAGCCACCAGTGACCTCTAGAACTCAAAAGGGCTTTCTTCTAGGATTCTTTCTGCAAACTCATTACTTTACCGTATAAAGTACACCTGCCATGTCTTGCTGGATATATTAAAATTAACTCAGACAAACTTGACAACACATAAACTGGATGAGAGTAGCATTATCTATAGAGAGATTAGATGCTTCTCGTACATTATCATCTAGGGTCATTTCTGTTCAATTATCGGCATCTATTTCTAACCTTTTTGTTTGTTTAGGAGCAAATTTCTATCCAGTTTTCCAAGTTCCATGGTTAGCATTTTAAGATGGAGTATAGAAACTATTGAACAGATTATTTCTAAAGTATCAAGGAAGATTGTTCTGCATGACACATTTATCAAAGGAATATTAGAAAACGAGTAACATAATGCATATAATATATTTAATGATAAGATAAAGTCAATTTGGCATATTAAACTTTGGGTTTAAAAATCTATGCTATGTTATGTATGCTACTGTCCTATTTTTTTACATGCCTAAGAAATATTGGAAGAATACATCAAATAATATGTAGTTATTTCTGAGTGATAAATTGGTTTATTATGTGGAAATAAAAGAAAAACTTAGGCTGAACTCAGTATGGTTTAAATTATGCAGTTTTAAATAATGTGCCACATAAAATCATCTAACCATTGAATTGGCACTTCTGTTCATTTAGCTCTGTTATTAGAAAAAATTTAATACTTATAGTTATGATTATTATGTACTGGAATATTATTCTATTCTTCAGGGCACTAAAATACATTGATGGATGAATCTCAAAACAGATAATATGCATAAAAATAAACAATATCCATTTTCAAAGAAATAAATTATAGTGAAATGCAGAAATAGATAATAGAATAAAATATCCAAGGCTTTCACCAACACATTATACATGTAGCGTATGTGTATATGTAGTAATTGTCATAATTTCAAAATAAAGATTAAAGTGAATGGTAGTTTATGATAGCTGTAACAACTATAAGGTGATATGAACATGTCTATGAATTATATTAGTGAAAAGGCCACAGAAATTGCTAGCAATTTTGATATATTGTCTATATATGTAATCAAAGTGTCTTAGTATTATTTCCTGTTATGATAAAACACCCTGACAAGAGAAATTTAAATGGAGTTTTTATTTGGCTCACCAATCCAGGTTACAGTCCATCATTTTAGGAAAGTTAAAGACAGTAGGAACTTGACTACAAGTTGTAATACATTCACAGACAAGAGCAGAGAGCTATGACTTATTCATGTGTGCATGCTGGTGCTTCGATGGCTCTCTCCTTCTGTCCAGGGCCTCACTCATGAAATACTGCTACCCATGTTCAGATTGGGCCATTCCCACTTCAATTAGCAAACCCTGAAAATTTCTTATAGACTTGCCAGCTCAATTATCACTGAGACGTTCTTCTTGGGTGGGTCTACATTGTGTCAAGTTGACAATAACTATCAATATTTCAAGAAAGTACTATATTTTAGATACACATTTGTAAAATATATGCATATTTTCTTTATATACTCATGTTTGTAAACTCAAAATACTTACATTGAAGGAGAATAAAATACATATCAAAACATACCAAACTAAATAAACTTAAGAATTATTTATGGCATTCTTTAGTATACAGATTTGTAATGATATACACATACACACATTTACATGCATGCACATGCATGTGCATACACATGCATGTGTGTGGCCCCCATGCACGTGTGCGTGCACACACACAGACACACACACACTCAGTACAGAGTAAAAGCTGTGCTTTGAAAGATGGTCAAATATAAAATGACAACAAATTAGATATTAGGGAATATTTCCTCAAGGTTCACTATCTTTTCCTTCTAAGTTCTCTGTTGCAATTGAATAAAGAGAAATATTATAATTACGTTTAAATGGCCTCAGCTTATGAAAAAAGCGAAAGTTAATAGATATTTCAATACATGTAATATTGAGAACAGTCCTTTAGGCACTGTAGAGTCTTTGTGAGTCATGGTTTATGGTTCTGTGTCATAAAAGACCATCAATAAGAGACCTTATTAAATATTTCAGATCTTTATACATAAATGGGTTTAAATGCCTGGCTCATAGATGTTAATTATAAGTAGTTCGCAGATGGACAGCTAAGATTAAGAAAATAATGTTAGTGCAAAAATGAGGTAAAGAGCTTATATTACTTTGTGGGGTATGCTACTATTTGAATAATCTACCAAACCATTCTGACCTTTTAGCCACAGTAGCTATGCCAGAGTTGTGAGCAATTGAAACATACTAAGGATTTCTATGTTGGCAAGAAGGAAAATTCACATTCTCTTTCTATGACTTACACGTCTGTAAATGAAGTATATGACATTCAGTGTAACCAGACCCATATTTAACATATTCATTGTAGTTACCTCATGGTCAGAGGATATATTTTATTTCTTATTTTTAATTTTCTAAGGCTTATTCCATAAAGATGGCCTATTTTTATAACTAAGGAAATGATTTAAATTATTTTTAAGATATTTTGCAACTGTTTTGTCATTAACTGTTTCAGTATGTTCTTTGGTAGGGAGGAGTTATCAACTGTGTCAGCATACATAGTCTTTCGTAGAACTGAGTTATAATAACTTTCTGTTGTGATAGAATCCTAAATTTTACCAAAGGTCAAAGATCATTAAAATGACACCCAATTTTTCCTCAAGTAATTATAAGAACATAAGACATGATTTGGTATAGACAAAATGATTTATTTCGGAATTTAGTGTAGTAACTCTCAGTGGACATGAGTAGTTACATTCATTTGTAATAACACACTCATGATTCAACACCGAGCATGCAGTCAATGCTAATTGGCAATTTCACCTGGGATGCAAAAGTTGGGCTTAAAACTATTTCTCCTAGAGCTTCTCAGTTCAATTCTTTGCACTCGTTATGCTAAAATTTGAAAAGAAATCACACAGGTACAGGGTATTTTGTGGACACCCATGCAATTATCTGATCCAAATGTTGGATTACCAAACTCGTGGGATTTGGGGACTTACTTCATCATCTCTGCATATCTTAGCCTCTTCTACATTACATCATTGATTCCGAATGTTTTTTTGGGGCTTTGTACTGTAGAACTAATATGCTATACATATTAAAAGTCTGAAAATTTACCTCCAAATAAGTAGCATCATAATTATTAGTTTGCATATGAAAAGATTATTCTTTTAACTCACATTGAGTATCAAACAATTCATGTGGTGTGAGGAGGACAGAGATGAATAAGTCCATATGATCTCAGCTACCAGTTTAAAACTACATTGCAGTAGCAGCAGAGAACAGACCTTTGTTTGACTTGATTTGAGTTTGAATATTTCTCCTTCCGCTTATTCCTTTTAAACTTTTCTAGATACATATGTCTAACTTTCCAGAACGTTAGCAATGTGTTCACTATGTCGCTCTACAGGATGGCTCTAACACGGATGAAGTGCCTAGCATAGCATAGTCATTGTCGCATAATGCTGAAGAAAGCCAGGTAAAGGGTGTAAGAGCGATACTAGAGAAAGCATACAATTTGTGGTTGACTGTGTTTATTACTCACAATGTTTTAGTGACCTTAAAGATTCCAGGCTAATTTTTATGCTACCAGTACTATGGAATTTATATTTTTTTGAGGTCATTCATTCACTATTTATTCCTTCTAAGTTTATATTCTCTGTAACAATTGAATAAAGACAAATAGAAGAGTTAAGCTTAAATGGTCTCAGCTTATGAAAAAGCAAAAGTTAATAGATATTTCAATACATGTTATGAAGAGATTGTTATGCTCTTTCCATATGTAAATTTCTCAATTTCAGAGTTCAGGCTAGAGATGATGGACTCATTCCATCATAAATGTATTACTTGAGTGATCCTCTTATGAAATATATTTTCTAAACTATAATTTGACTATTATTGAAAGTTAACCCTTCTCTTCTTATTGATATAGAGGGAACACACAGGGATCCATCATCTATATATTTACAAATATCAGGTTATGTTTAGGAATACCAGGTTGTAAATCCATCATTAAGTTCAATGTACGATTGAAAAAAAGTCTAAATACTGCAGAAGCAAACAAACATGATAAGAGAAGGAAAGAGGAAGGATGGCAGAATTTCAGGGAAAAATGATACCACAGTCTCTTCAATCCACAGAAATGCAATAACAGTCTCATAGACAGAGAGGATATAACATGCTTATGATCAAGACAACTGGGCCCGACAGGGTGAAAAAGTGACTTCTCATGTCTGGTTCATGTCAATACTGAAAACATATGCACTTATACTTACTTACTATGACAACATAAATCCCTCAGCATTAAGTTCATTTACAAATCTGCCTTAGCTCAGCTGTTGGGAGAACTTGTATCTCTTCCAGAGGGCCGGGGTTCAGTTCCCAGCACCAATGTTGCAGTTCCCAACCATCCATAACTCCGATTCCAGAAAACCCAAACTCTTCTCATTCCTGTAGACACCTGCATGTACATAGTACACACACACACACACACACACACACACACACACACACACACACACATTTAACATATAATTAAAATATAAATCTTAAGTCTGTTTTAGAGTTCTCATTGATGATCCTTAGTGTTAATTTTAAGAGTTTTGCTATCAGATTTTGAGATAAAAAGTATTTCACTTATTGGAAAAGAATCATCATTAATTTTGGATTACAAAATTCCATCAAGATCAAATGTACAATTTAGTTTTTAATTGTAAGTAGTAAGGACTTAATTGGATGGATTTTAATATATTTGTTTAGAAGACAATTTCAGAAGAGTCAGTTTATTGGTCTTCATTGTGTTCTTTGTGTACTATATGATGACACATACTGCCAATAAAGTATTCATGAATTTAAAATCTAGAATTTGCAAAAAAGTAACTTTCTTTGTTGTCAAATGAAAAGCGTATACTTGGATAAAATGTTGTCTTCCTTCTTGAATTATTCCATTTAACCAGTCATCATATTTCCATTTATATTGATGAATACTTCAACCTAGAGCCAATTATTGATTATAAGCAGAGACAATGAGATCCTATTTCCTTCTGACACTTGGCATCAATCTAGTATTGATAAATAGTCTCCCTGTCTGAAGCAGATTGTGGCCTCCGATTTCTCAGGCAAGAAGGAACATAAATAAAGAGAGAGTTACAAGTCCATTGGGAGGACTAAGTAATGGTTTAGTGGGTAAGAGTATTTGCTGTATAAGCATGGAGACTTGAGATCAAATCCCCAACACCTACACAAGAAGTCAGGCCTGACTGCACATACATCCTGGCACTGGGGCTGAGGGTAGGGATAGAGATATGTAGATCTCAAGATTTTGCTGGCCAGTTAGACTCATCAAAACAGTAAGTTTTGTAATTCAACAAGAGACCCTGTCTTAAAGGAGTGAGGCAAGAAATGATCAAAGAGTATCTTTTGCCTGTGTGCGCATGAATGTATGCTCTCCACATCTACACGTAGGCATCAGACACCCGATACTTATACATACTGCTCATATACATATGCACAGCAAAGAAACAAACAAATAGCTAGCTATTGGAAAATCAAACAACCAGATCCCTGGATTAAGATGCAGGTTTGCTGAGGACAAGGCCCTGTGGGAAAAGTACTTTTACTAAAATATAAATAAGGACCCTAGAAATGCCCTTTCTGTTCATTATAGGAGGCTATGCTTCATTCTGCTTTGCTTGGAAGAATAGAAATCAAAGCAGCTGAGAATGCCTGCGTGAGGATTGGTGAGTGTTCACATTTTCAATCAAATATGTTTCACAAATTGAGGTATGTCCAAGGAGAGGCACATGTAGCACATCTAGTGACTTGACCGGATGAGACAGGGCACAAAGAAAGATGAATATTTCATTCTCACACATTCAGATGTAACGCCCCATCTGTGTATCATCATAGACTCCAGCTTGTAAAATGTTCCAAGTTAAAGGTTTAAGAGGGTAGGATGGGCAGGGGTTCCTTGAGCTGCCTCGCCTGACTGTGTTCATTTTACCCAGCTGTTCTTTCAGGAACCATAACTTGGTATTTTGCCATAAGTCATGACTTATGTATACTGTATATATACATGTCATGAAATGTATACTGCAGAATTTCTACAAATCAGGGCTCTTACTGACTGTATTTTCCAGGGAATTTTTAGGTGATACAGCATATACCTGCACATCATATAGCATGTGTGTGTGTGTATAAAAGCAAGTGTTCTAGAAGGTCAATTTCTAGAAAATTCATCAGAAATAAAAAAATAAATAAAATAAAATCTTAAATTTTCTTTCCTACATAAAATGTTTTTGGAGCCGGTTGTGGTGGCGCACGCCGGTAGGATTTGCTGAAGGAGGCAGAGGCAGGAGGATCACGAGTTCGAGGCCAGCCTGGGCTACACATTTTTTTAAAAAAAAAATGTTTTTGGAGATTTGCTATAAATAGAGCCTCTCCAAAAAAAAAACCCAAAAAACAAAAAACCGATATTCTCTATCATTGCTAAGCTTCCTGTTTGTAAGTATAAACCAAACTCTATTAAACAGAGACATGCAGAGGCTGCTGGAAAAACGCACTCCTTCAGAACATGATACATATTATGTGCCATTTTAAACTCAGGTTAGTGTTACAAATCCGGGTTTTGAGGTGTGTAGATGCTGGTTTATGAATGGGAATCCCCCCCTCCTCACAATCTTTGTCAAAAACAAGACAATTATTTTTGACCAACTCCAACTTTATGACTTAGAAATGGGCAATTTCAGACTATAATTCTGAAACTTTCTCATCTTCTTAGCTGTAAATAATTCCCCCTTTGCTCCAATGCATTTTCACAAATACAGACATTAATTTCTTAACCCCCAGGTGATTAGAGAGTCAGCTAAATACAATACCTTCTTCTCTAGTGGAACTAGTTTCCTGAAGTATGACTGTAATTGCTTCTTGCCCAGATGACAGAAGGCAATTTCAGGGCATGTTTTACTTAATTAGGATGCATGAGCATGGACCGCCAGGTCACACAGCCTGTAAATTACACTTCTTCCATATTTTTGAGAAAGTTCTGCTGTCTCTGCAACCTTGAGATGTGTTTAGAGTGACCATACTATCTCAATGTCCCCAAATTTCACTAATAAGTGGAAATATTATTGACACAATCTTCAGATTTTCCTACAAGTTTCAGAGTTTCTTTACTAAATTGCTGGGGATTAACTGAAATATAAAAAAGGAAGAGAGTCTTTAACCTATTGGTTGACACACTATTTCCCAAGAAGGAGGGGAAGGTCTTAATACAATTTATTTTGTATAAAAGCCTAAAAGCAGAAGCTTCTGGCATTAGTCCCCAGTTGAGAAGTTTTGAAAGAAAGCTACATTTGTATCTGTATGAAGAAAAGCAGCTTCCAACCATCAGCAAACTTGCGAGTCAAAGCAGTGCAAACCAGCAGCATCAGGTTTGGATAACTCCTCTAGAACCTGTGTCTCATCGGATAGCTCAAGGGAAGTTGTATAATCAAGAGACATATGTTTTTAAGTATAAGACAAACTCATACCTGTAGGACAACTCAAACTTTTAGCTTTGAAATTATTTAGCATTTGAGAGAACTTCTGCAACATGACTAGAGTATTTATTAAGCACTTGTGACCACAGGAAGCTATGGCTGAGGTAAGAGGAGAAAGGAAACATAGTTGTCCAACTCAAATTGTAAGCTTCCAATAAAAACAGCAATAAAAATGTCCTGGATAATAGCACAGGAATATACAAAAGTGTTCTAATGGAGAATATGTTATAATGTAATAAAGTTTGCAATTGTTTCCTTAGGCTACTTACTAATCATTTAGTGTTTTTCAAATTTTCCTATGACTATTTCCAACTTGTGACATGGGAGAATTCTAAAATAAGTTATGTAAAACTACTTTAATATAACCAATAGACCCCTGAAACCTGAAAGTGAGTCTGGTAGCTAGAGACATTGTGTATTGGTATTTTTGAATATATAACATAAGTCCAATACCTTGAATTTTTTAATTGGGTAGAATCTAAGGTGTACCTCAAATTCAGTAGGTTTACATAAGCATATATAAATATATGATGTGTATGCATGTAATTTTTGAATTAGGCAAGCTTATACAAGTGTGTGTGTGTGTGTGTGTGTGTGTGTGTGTGTGAGAGAGAGAGAGAGAGAGAGAGAGAGAGAGAGAGAGAGAGAGAGGAGCTTATACACATGACATGTACAGAAGAGTCCATGATTGATCTATCATCCATCCACTCAGCATAGCTCTTCCAAAGTGGAAGGCATTTTGTTGATTTCAGCCCCCATGCGACAAAGTTGACAGTGTGATCAGCTTCCTCTCTTGGCTAACTTCCTGCAGAACATGGATATGATGCCACGGATAAACACAGAAGCCTCTCATCGGAAGGCATCACACCTGACCCAATCAGAGCCCACAGCCTGGAAGATGAAAGACACTTTGCCTTTGGTCCCATCCACTCTCAGTTCTGTGAAGCATGGATTCCCCAAGAGAACGAAAATCAAGAAAAAAAAACAAACAAATAGGAAAACAGTATCAATCCTATGGAAAATGGCACCAAGTGCAGCAAGTAAGTGGCGCAGCCTATTCATTCTTGCTGCTAAAGCTTTTATCCTCTTCAGTCAAAACATCGTGCTTACTGATTACAAAGGAACAGTGGCCTAAGAATGGATTTTAATGATCCTACTGAATTTTCAAGTCTTAGACAGCTTAGTGAGATAAAAGCTCAAGTGGCAGAGTGTAAAGTGTTTTCAAACAGATTTGCATTGTTCGAGTCCATGGGTTGTTTTGTACTTTAGGGAGTTGGAAGACCTGTAGAGAAGAGCGCATTAGGCATCTGAGAACACTTACCACTAACAATTAAAGATCTAGAGAATGAAGAGATCTGGGATGCTTCTTGCTCCAAGTTCAAACGTTTGTTTTATTGGTTGGGAAATAGGGGTCCAGGGAGGGAAAACCATCTACTGGTGACAAGGAATAGGATAGAATTAGAAGCTAATGGTTGAATTTATTTCTCCTGGCCTTGGGGCTGCTGGTTCCCCAGCACTTGTTTATTGAATGACCTGGCTGAAAACATCTTTTCATCTTTCCTTTTCCCCATTGCCTTTCTCCCTTAACAATAAATATCCTTGCTTCCTTCTGTAGCTGCTATTCCTGTACTTTAACAATCATTTCCTAAGCACCAGGTGGAAGCACAGTGTTAGGGATGAGGAATTCAGACAAGTTCCTGGACTCATGGATCCACACAGTCCTACCAGGGCAATGGGCACAGCAGGGCCACAAACATGTCCTAAGAAATCATTTTTACACCAAGACCTGAAAGGTAAATAGGATATGGACTACCACATATAATTCCAGGAAAGGAAGCAACATCTCCTAATGCACTCATGATAGTTGGAACATGATGGCCCCATAAGTTCATATATCTGAAGTCCCAGTTTCTAGTTGATGGACTTTTTAGGAAGTGAGAAGAGGCATGATGATGCTGCACTGGCTACTCTTCCAGTGGTCCTGAGTTCAAGTCTCAGCAACCATATGGTGGCTCACAGCCATCTGTAATGGGGTCTGATATCCTCTTCTGGTATATAGGCGTACATGTACATAGAGTGCCTATATACATAAAATAAATAAATAAATAAATCTTTTTTATAAAAAGATGGTGACCTTGTTGAAGGAGATATGCACTAGGAATGGGCTCTTAGGTTTGAAAAGCCTACACCATGCCAGGCTCTCCCTGTCTCCCCCTCTCTCTTTCTGTTGTGATCAGGTGTAAACTTTCAGCTGCTTCTCCAGTGCCCTGGCAGCCTACCTGCTGGCAAGCTTACCACCATGATGACTGTGAATTATCCCTCAGAAACAGTAAGAAGGCCACTGATTAAATGCTTTCTTTTCTAAATTGCCTTGGTCATGGTGTCTCTTCACAGCGATAGGAAAGTAACTAAGATAGTACCAGAGTAGATGGGCTGCTCCGTCAGTTCTAAGACACCGAACGCCTTCAAGGAGGCATTAGCTGAAACGGCGTACCAGAAAACAACAATATTATGATTTGACTTTGTCTTCAAGGCCAAAACTCCAGACCTCAGCTCTGAATTCTAAATCACTAAAACACTTATTTTGCATAACTTTAAAAGTTAAAAAAAAAATGAGCCAGAAAAATAACCCTATTTTGACACTTTATAAAAATTGAGAGATATTTTACCACGTGCTCATTCTGGGATCCCATCTCTCTGATAATATGTGTTGGCTCCTAATGCACTCTTCCTTGAACCCTCATCAAAGCCAGGGCTCAAGGATATGTGTTAGGGACTATGAAATTAGATATCGCATGAACTTTAAGATTGTCCTGGAATCTTCTGGTGATTCATTGTGGAGCAAATATTTCTGTCTAAGATTTGGTTTCCTCTTGTATAGAATCAGGAGTCAAACTTGACCTAGAATGTTATAAAGAACACAGGGGACAATCCACACAACGTGGCTGGAACATTTAGCACTGATAGGTAATGAGTAAATGAGTAAAATTTTCAGGGCATTTAATGCACATTAGTGAATATGATTAAACTGTGGCCATGAATTTATAGAAAAACAAAAGAAATTCATAGTATACACTCTCTACCTAGACACTGCCAATGGGGGAGGGGGTTGTACATTGTTTTCAAGAGAACATATTAACTTGAAGTCACATGTGGCCACAGAAGTAAATAAATAAATAAATAAATGAGGCTAATTAGCCCCTTGGATCATAGATGTGGTCTGCACATCCTGAAGCCATGTCAGCCAATGAAGGTAAACACAAAGAGATTGAAATTCTCAGCAGGCATGGACAGAGTTCTCAAAGTCATTGGAAACAAGATGAAAAGTGCTTCATTCCTCAGGGTCTCATTTCATCTTCTGCAACTAGGAATAATACCTTCTTGGGAGGCTCTGGATCAGATGGAGACACATAGAGCCAGAAACAGGAAGGTATTTATTTATTAACATAAACTACAGCAGTTAACAATAGTATTAGTTTTCTCTGTCTATGGTGTGTTACAGTAAGTATTCAGTAGTGTTATGACTTTTTAAATTCATAGAATACTTTATATTTTATAATATATGTCTGAAGTTATAATGCTTTAATAATTTGAGTATAGTGGCAATAATAAAATGTGAGGTAGTGGGGCTGGACATATGGCTCAGTAGCTTAAGAGCATGCACTGCACAGACTCTTTACCCATTTCTGGGCTCCAGAATGTGTGGTTCAACACAGAACTCTATAGACCCTAGAATCAGTCCCCTGACCCTGCCTACCTGCTTAGCAGCCATCTCACCCACTGCATTGATGTGGGGCCACATGAAGTCTGAACCCAGTTTGAACTAAAACTCCAGATAGGAACTCCCAGAACTGATCTACTGCCTTGCCCAACTGTCAGCCACCCTGCCTACTGAGAGGCTTTAGGACCACTTGGAACCCAACCCAGAACCCTAGTTATAAAACACCTGGAGCCAGTTCCTTGTCCCAAACTATCAGCCACCCCATTTACCACACTGACTTGGGACTAGTCAAAGTCCAAACCCATAATATGAACTGGGACTCTACGTAGCAACTTCCAGAGTCAGTCCCCTCACCCACCTGAATATCAGTTAATCCATCCACTGCCACCCATCAGACCTAAACCCTTTAAAGAGATCTTGAGATCTGCCTACCTTCATATCAGCCAACCTATCCACCGTACTGCTCTGAGACTACCAGAAACTAGATCTACAACCCAGAGTGGCCTCAAGGTCAAAAACAGCACATCATTCAATTGGTCCAAAACTGACTAGTTGAAGTAATAGCAATCAAAGATCAAAACTCCCACTGAGGCCAGACAAGGCAGTCCAGCTAGAAGACCATATCCCAGACAGGCAACAGCTTCCAGGATAGCTCCCACTCCGATTGTTCAGGGTCCACCTAAAAACCAAGCTGCACATCTGTTACATATGTGTTGGGAGACATAGGTCCAGTTGGTATGTGTTCTTTGGTTGATGGTTCAGTCTTTGAGAGCCCCAAGGTTGAGTCCAAGTTTTGTTGATTCTGTTAGTCTTCCTGTGGAGTTCCTATCCCCTTTAGGGGCTGCAATCCTTCCTCCTATTCTTCAATATGTGTCCCCAAGCTCCATCTACTGTTTGGTCATGGGTGTCTGCATCTATCCAAGTCAGCTGGTGGGTGGGGCCTCCCTGAGGAGAGCCAGGATAGATTCCTGTCTACAAGCCTCAGTGGGAGAGGAACCGCTTAGCCTTGCAGAGACTTGAGGTGCCAGGGTGGGGGATACCCAGGAGGGTCTCTGCCCACTTAGAGGAGAAGGGGAGGAGAGATGGGGGAAGGATTGTGGGAGGGGTAACCGAGAGGGGGACAGTGAGCAGGATGTAAAATGAATAAGCTAAAAAAAAAAGATCTAAATTCCTATCCAATGGAGCCAAGATCAAATATTCATGCTAAGTACCACCACAAATGACTGAACAACAGCTAGGGATAGGATGCCTAGAGGCCATCTCCAAAACAAACAACATGAATAAACAAGGCAATATGTCTCCTCCATAAACCAGCACCTCCATGATAACATTCTCTGAGAGAAGCAACATAGCTGTTGCACAAAGACTTCAAAATAGCAATTATAAATATATTTGATGAACTCAAAGAGTATAAGAATATAAATGCCTGACTGAAGACTTCAAAAACACTATGAGAGAGAGAGTTATTGAATATCTTCAAAGTAGGGGCTGAAGGGATGGTTCACCATTTAAGAACTCTTTGTGCTCTCACAAAGGACACAAGCACAATTCCCAGAAACCACATGGTGGCTCACAACTGCCTATAACTCCAATTTCAGATGAGCCAGCACTCCATCCTGGCCACATCAGGTACCTACACGTGATACATATATATATATTTAAGCACATATACATGTAAAATAAAATAAATATCTTAAAAAATATATCCTAACTGAAAAAAGCTGAGGGCCAGATTGATTTGATGAAGAATTCTGCCATACCTTCAAAGAAGAAGTAATAGAAATATTACTCAAAATATTTCATGAAATAAAAAAATGAAGGGAAAGTTTCAAATTCTTTTTATAAAGATAATATAGTATTACCATAATACTCAAACCAAAGACTCAACAAATATATACTCCAACATTTTTGATGAACATAGATAAACCATTCTTAATTAAACACTTCCATAGGACACTCAAGAACACAACAAAAATGATTGTCCACCATGGTCACATTGGTTTCAATGGAGAAGCAGGGATAGCTCAACATATATAAATAGGTAAATATAGTCTACTGTGTAAATAGACAAAAGGGCATGATTATCTCATTAGATGCAGAAAATATATTTGAGAAATTTCAGCATTGTTTAGTGATAAATGCCCAGGAGAAGTTGGGAGATATGGGGGCACATCTCAACATAACAAAGGCAATTTACAACAAGCCTACAGCCAACATTGTTTTAAATGGAGGGAAACTTAAAACCTGTCCAGTAAGATAAGAAACAAGGGAAGGATATTCACTCTCCTCACTCCTATTCAATATAATATGTGAAGCTTTAGCTACAGTAATAGGAAAATTTTAGAACAGTAATAGACTATTAATAATAAAGAGTCAGGATATTCTTATATATTTGTAAGAATCTTATATTATATATTATATAATATATATATATTATATTATATATATATATATATATCCTAAAAGATATAGCCAGAAAACTCCTATGTCTGATAACTGCACTAAACAAAGTATCAAGATAAAAATTAAACCACAAAATTCAGTAATTTCCCATGCAAACACACTGAGAATGAAATCAGGAAATAATCCTATTCATGATAGCCTCAAAAAATCTTGGAGAAAATACAACCAAGGAAGTGAAAGACTTGTATAATAAAAAATTTAAGGCACTAAAATATTAATTGAAAAAGATAACAGAAGATGTAAAAGACCTCCTATGCTCATGAATTCGTAGAATTAATATTGTTAAAATGGCCATCATACTGAAAGCTGTGTATAGATTTTAAGCAATTCTCATCACAATTACTACACAATTCTTCACAGAATTGGAAAATAACTTAAACATTTTATGGAAACACACACAAAACAAAGATAGCTAAAACAATCCCAAACAATAATGAACTAGTGGATGCATCACCACACATGCTTTCAAGTGGCACTACAGAGCTACAGTAATAAAACCAAGATGATACTGACATATAACAGCTACATGTTGAACAATGGAATAGAATTGAGGAACACACACCTATGGCCCACACACCTATAGACATCTGATTCTTGGCAACGAGCTCCAAAACTAAACACTGGTGAAAAGACAGCATCTTCTACAATAGTGCTAGTCACTCTGGATGGTTGCATGTGGAAGAATGAAAGTAGATCCATGTCGTACCATTTACAAAACTCAAATCAAAATGGATCAAGGGCATTAGCATGAGATCTGACACCATGAATCTGGTAGCAGAGAAACTATGGAACACACTTGAACTTGCAGGCACAGAAGGACTTTATGAACAGGACTCTAATAGCACAGTTGCTAAGACCAACATTCGCAGCTGGGACAACATGGAACTAAAAAGCTTCCATAGAGCAAATGAAATCATCTCTCAAGTGAAGAGGAAGCATACAAAATGGGAACAATATTTTCCAGATGTACATCCAACAGAGGGTTAATATTTAGCATATACAAAGTTCTAAAAATAAATAAATAAATGAATGAATAAATAAATAAGTAAATAACAAAACAACCCAGTTAAAAATGGGCCATGGAACTGTACAAAAAGAAAAGATGAAACCCAAATGGCTGAGAAACATTTTTCTTTTAATGCCCAACATTCATTCTTAGCCATCAGGGAAATGCAAATTAAAGCTACTTTGAGATTTCATCTTATCCAAATCAGAATAGCCAAGATCAAAAACCAAATGACAACAGATGCTGGCAAGGATGATGGAAATGGGGAATACTTAATCACTACTGGTGGAGTGAAAATTGGAACAGCCACTATGAAAATTAGTGTGGAGTTTCCTGAAAAAAGCTTGAACTAGACTTACCATATGATCAAGCCATTCAGCTCTTGGGAATGTACCCACAGGACTATTTTATACTCCAGAGATACTTATCCTTGTTCATTACTACTTTATTCAAAATATCCAGGAACTGAATACAGCTTAGATATCTACCAGCTGAAAAATGCATAATGAAAAGTGTTATATATTTACACAATGGAATATTTTTTAGCCATTAAAAATAATGAATTTTGCAGGTAAATGGATGGAAGCAGAAGAAATCATCCTGAATGAGGCATCCCAGAAACAGAAAGACAAACATTGTGTTTTCTCCCATATATGATTGATAGATCTTACACTTAATATATGAGTCTTTCATTTGGAATAGCCAAAGAGGTTAGGAAAGTAGTAAAAGGCCAGAGAGAAGAGGATCTTACAAGGAAGGAGCAATTAAATACAGTACTATAAAGATAAAGACAAATGGGACAGAAAGGATGAAATGGGGTGGGAGATGGGAGGTCAGGGTAAAGCATGGAATGTGAGAGGAATGAATAACATTAAAGGTTTTTGAAAAAGCCATATTGAAACCCCCTACTGTAAAAGCTAGTGTGTATCACATATATCTTGTGCATGTGTGTGTGTGTGCGCACACACACACACACACACACACACACACACCATATAAAAACACTATCAGAGGACAAAAGTAATAATCAGTTTCATTTAACTATGAACCCTGCAAATTATGATAAAGGCCTCTCTGGCAGGTTTTGCCCACTGATAAAAAGTGTCAATAAATGCTGTTGGTGTTACCAACCACTTTTAAAAATTGGATTTAACATTCACTCCATAAGGTATAACTCATAGTTAACACAATCAGTGAAGCCAAGAACCTATGGTTAGATAGGTCATGGACTCTAGTAGAGAACATTCTATTATAATTCTGCTAAACAGCATTAAAATGACTCCTAATGACTTGTTGCTATACCCACAATTCATACAACTTCATCAGAGAAGGTTATATTTTACAAGATGGCAGCTAACACAAAGACCCACAACTGGCAACATGTAGAGAATAAGAAACTGTTGGGTACTCAGCCTTACATGGGGCATATATATCCCAACTGACCCCATAGGGCTCAGGAACCCATAAGAAAAAGTGGGCAGAAAGATTATAAGAGACTGAATTGGGTTGTGTTTTCTGGACACAGCAGGATATTTGCACATAAGAATTCACAGCATCTGTGACAACATGGACAAGATCTGCACAACTTTAAGCCAGACAAAAACCTGAAATTCTATTTCAAAACCATGAAATTCTATTTCTAATGGAGGACTATTGGTGTTTGATTGCTGCCAAGACGAAAGCTTTTTATTTTATTTTATTTTTGTCTATTGATATGAGAACTGGTACATTGACCATAATCCAGGCAGACCTTATGGACATAAATAGGCGACCAACAAAAATTGGAATTTTATGTTTAAAAAAGAGAGTAGGGAGGGAGGGGAGAGAGGGAGAGGGAGAGAGAGAGAGAGAGAAAGAGAGAGGAAAAGAGAGGGAGAGAGGGAGAACATGAAGTTTTCAGAATAAGGAGATGGAATCTGGGAGGAGTCAAGGGAGAGGGATGAATATAATCAAATATCTTGTATGAAATGCTCAAAGAATTAGTAAAATCATTATTATTTTTTTTTAGAAAGAATGTATTGCTTTAGCAGAGGAACTAAGTTCAGTTCACAGCTCCTAGTTTGGGTGGCTCAAACCTGCCTATAACTCCAGATCCAAAAGAATTGAATGCCCCTGTGCTTAATGGGTACCTATGCTCTTGTGCATGTATCCATCACTTCCATATAAATAGCTTAATATAAAAAAATACATCTTTAAAAAGTGACTGAAACTTTTGTCCAATGCACCTTATCAGTGTATTTTTAAAGTCCATGTCTTGACATAATTTTCAGATAAAGGGAAAAGTGAGACTCCCAAACTGAAAAAAAAAAAAAAACCCAGCCTGTGACTATTCTCAACGTTGGTTTCCTGGGCTCACATGTGCTTTCAACATAACATGAATGAACCTATAGCTTCAGTAAAGGTGAGAAGCAAGAAGCTCTACAACTCTGAGCAGGAATGAACTCTTGGTGACCATAGTTGAAATCTTTATAAAAAGTTGACTGGCATAAAAACAAACCAACAAACAATGTTGACTGTGAGGCAAATAACAGCTCTCAGTATGTTTCAGCATCAGTGACAAAGTGTTCTCTGCAGAGCAGCTTGAGATGCATAGCTGCTCCTCAGCCTGATGCTGCCATCGCCGCCTGCTCAGCAGCCCTATCCCCATGACACTGCCTGTCACAGCTGGTGTTAGATACTTTCACATACTGTATGAATCATTTTGTTTTCAGAGTGGCACTGTATAAAATAGAGTGATTCAACAGGGTAGTGGCTCTCTGACTGCATTCATTTTAATGAGGCTTTGAATGTAGAGTTAGAAAAGCCTCAGTTTGGCAGCCACCCTGGTTATAAGCAGTTTAGAAAGCAACACCAGTGAATGCTAAAAAAAAAAAGAGCCATAAACTTTGATTACTAACAGGAATGTACACCAAAGACAAATGCAAGAAAGGGGAGTAGAAGGGAAACCTAGGCTAAGCAGGTGTCGTTTCAACCCAGTGATGACTCTAATACCCCCAAACAAAACAAATAAACAAATTAAGAAGGATAATAAAGACAGGTAGGTAGGTGAATGGATAGACAGGCAGACAGACAGGCAGACAGACAGATAGGTATTGAAAGATTTGATGGCTGAGTCTTTCATGGTCACAGAAAGGATAATGTGACATGGTTCTTGCCCCTGGAACACAGCCAGCAGGGCATAGGTCTCTATGAGTGTTAACAGATGCTAGGCATGAGACTTGTGTATACACACACACACACACACACACACACACACACACACACAAACAATCTTCATCATCCTTTTTTGGGAAACATTTCCCTGCCAAGTTTAATGACTCCATGATAATCAGAGACAGCACACGTGTAGGATAGGAGGATGCATCTATGTCCTTAGCAAAAATGATAAATGCTATGACCTTCAGGACAGCCCTAAATGCTGTGGGAAAGAACTCTGAAAACATGAGTTCAAAAATATACAAACAGGATTTCTCAACTACGCAAAATATAAGGAGGCAATATGAATTATATGAGGGGCTTCACCTAAAAGAACAGAAGCAGCTGTACTATGAGCCAGCTTGTAAGAAAGATACAAAGGCAGGCAGATTCCTGAGTTCAAAGCTGCCTGGGACAGAATGAATTTAGGCACAGGTAGGGTGGGAACAGTGATCTCTAAGCCCCATCCTATCCAGGTAGCTTATTGTCTGTGCTCACAAAGGCAGGCAGATCTATGAACTTACTGCTGTTAAAAAAAATGTACTTGTCTTTTCAAGGGGCTAAGTTCATAAATTGCTGATTCATGGAAGAATCAAAAGGGACCCTGGAAGGCTGGAGAGATGGCTGAGGAGTTAAAAGCACTGACTACTCACTCTTCCAGAGGTCCTGAGTTTGATTCCCAGCAACCACATGGTGGCTCACAACCATCTGTAATGAAATCTGATGCTCTCTTCTGGTGTGTCTGAAGATAGCTACAGTGTACTCATATAAATAAATCATTAGTTTTAAAAAAAGGGAACCTGGATAAACAATTGAATTTATATGTAAATAAAAGACTGAGTTTTATTCTACCAGAGCTGAGATGTCTAGATGAGCTGTCTGGAGATCTCTGGAGAGCTGCTTTGAGCAGAGGACAAGGCTGTCATCTTGTCCCTGTGATTGACTTTGAGTTGTTCTTTTGTTGATCCACAACACCCCTTCCTCAGGACCCCTTTCCAAGCTGAGGCTGATCCTTGGCATTTGCTAATGAAGACAACATGAGGTAGAACATCCCCCTCCCCCCCCCCATCACTAAGAGAAACTTAATTTTGGGAAAACTGGCAAAGTTTGACCAAGGTATGCAACAGAGAATGTCCCCTTGTTTGGGAAAATACATTACAGAATTTAAGAATGGAGATATGTCTGAAGTTTATACTTGCTAATATAGAAGGAAATTTTGCATATAAAGAGGAAGGAAGGGATGGGAGGAAGACAAAAGGAAGAGGATGGGGAAAGGGATGAAAGACTGTGAGAAAAGGAAACAAAAACTGAAATGGGGAAGTTGGTGTTCTGGGTGAAGTTGGAGGGTGTTTCAAGTATTTTGCAGATATTTGGGAAGTTCAAAATGATATAAACACCAAAAGTCATAAAACAAGTATTCTACCTTTAAATGAAAATAAATTTCTTTGGTATGCTATAGTTCCTGGTGGATATTTGGGTTTGGAAATAAATAACTTATTGGAGATCTGCAGCCTATTAGAGACCATGGAAAGAAAATCAAACTCACCCCCGATACATGTGCATCTTCTCCTCAAACATTCTAAACTATTGCAGACAGCTGTTACTGCCACTGAACCCTAGGGACGGGACTCAGTTCAGAACAGAGATGGAGGCAGGTAACTGTCGTTCACAAAGGTTTAGCTGCTGAAATTAGATTGGATGGCAACCCATTGCTACTGAATTTCATGATTATTCTCCTAATTTATTTAATAAGTTTCTACTCCTATATTCTAGTCTTCATCTCTCCACTGCTTTGTCTCTAGATTATTTTAGCCAATACTTAGCCAATATAATTCCCTTTGTGTTTATAACAGAACACTTTCTTCAATGATAAGCCGTTTTTAACTCGTTTTAAAACTTGAATATTTATTTATTCTTTGAAAATTTCACACATGTGTACAATGTATCTTGAAAATATTCACAGTACCTTTTGTCCCACCAACTATCTTCACGGACCCCATCACCTTTCCATCTTTATGTTGTTGTTTTAGTATGTATTTATTGACCTTATGGGTCTAATTATTACTGCCCATATGCATACGAAATTTGAGTCATCACTGGGGCATGATTAACCCACGGCGACAACACTTCTGAAAAAAAATGACTTCCTCCTTTAACAGCCGTCAATTGCCTATAGCTCTTCAATTAGGGATGAGACCTTAGAAATCTGCCTCTGCCTCTGGGAACTTTGGCTGGATCTTGCACAGGTCATTTGAAGGTAAGAGCCATGCCATGATATTCATGTTCCTCATTATCTAAGCAAGATAGCTGAAAATAATAGTACTAGAAGGGGGTAGGGTACAGATGTAGCTCAGAGAGTAAAATGCACAAAGAAACACAAAGCCACGAGTTCCATTTTCAGTATTGTGTAAAACTGGGTGAGGTGGCTCATGCCTGTACTCCTAGCCATCAGGATATTGAGGATGTGATCAGAAGCCCAAGGTCACCCTTGGCTATATAATGAATTTGAGGACAGCTTGGACTTTATGAGACTCCTTTACAAAAACAACAACAACAACAACAAAAAAAAAAAACCCAAAAAAACAAAAAAAACTTAAAGTCTCAACTTTCATATGATGCATTATTTTAGATCATAACATTCATATAAACATAAAGATATGTAAAATGTGATCTTTTCATTTTCTGTGTGAGAAACTTATGAATCTCATTTTTAAGAGATCATCAAGCTGAGAATAAGGTTAACTGTCTAACCGTGTCCTTTTCTTACCTAATTTCTAACATATGTACCTTAAAAATGTTAATGTTGTTATTTGAAAAATATGTGAGAGGCCAACGGTCAAATGAACTTGAGATACGCTGTATTTAATAAAGTTCATCAATTATCTTCACCTCTGACATGCAATCCAGGGTCCATTCTTCAGTGTTTATGTGTGGCAGGGACATTTTCCACTTAACACACTGCTCAGTATCCTGTTTGAAACAGTGCAATGTCTTGCTATCCAAATACCATCTAAATAGTATTCAAATAGATGGTATTTATGTGTAGAATGGACTATGCCTTGTTAAGCACATAGTAGGTTGTTTAACATCTGCACCATGATAACTGTCAAGGGCTGCCTACACCATTGCTTTTTGGTAGTTCCTGATGTTCCCCATTCTGGTTTTCTTATGTTTTACAGTGTAAACTAAATGACCTCTCGATGCCCTAAAGCAGCCTTCTAATTGCTGGGAGCTTCAGGCTTCTGACAGCCTTTGATTACACTTGTGTAACTCCTCATTCTCTTTTTCACCCAGGTAAGAGCAGAATCCCCAAAGGTTTTGAACAAGAAAGGAAATGCTTAATTTAAATAAGCGTTACCTACCTGGCAGTTGGGGGAAAAAATGAAAGTGCTATAAAACAGTTGATCAGGAAGTGCCACGCTGTGTTAAATTATAGGTAATAAAGTCACAGTGTCATGAAGAAAGTCACTACACAGACTAGGAAATGAATTTTCTAAGCTGTGAGAGTCACATTCATTTCTATTTCCTGGGATTACCCAAGGGGCATGACTGCATTTGGATGACAGTAAGTGCACACTGCCTGCCAGGTCCTTGCAGGCCTATGAGAAGCACCAACATTTCAGTATCTTTGCAAAACAGATACAACGCATAAACTGAAGGAGGCACACATGGCTGGATTTAAATGAAGTCTGGCTTACTTTCTCTCTCTAGACTCCTTACAGACAGTGTTAAGCAATGCTTCAGTCTAACTCTGGTGTTGGGGGAAGATTGTCACACAGCTGGCATATGTTAGAAGTAAGGTAAAATTAGGGGGCTCTGGGAAGACCAGGGCAGAAAAATGAGCTCTGAAAAATTGATTTCATTTAAGGTTTTACACTCAAGAAGTCTTGGCTACCAGAGTAAGTTGAAGGAAGAGGCATATATGTATCTTCAGATTTTGAGCATAAGCTACAGTGGGTTTATGGGAAGGAAAGTTAAGTGTTTACAACCATGGCCTTTTCACATCCTCTCTGCATAGACAATTATTTTGAACTCACTTCTTCTTGCTGCATGAGTATTTTGGACAGTCACTCTATTCTCTAGCATCTATTACAATGTTCTAATCATCCCACTGGAAAGTATGTATTACTTTATTTTAGATATGTTTTGTTTATAGATGTGTTCTACGGTCTCTGAATTCCAAAATGAGTAAGAAATCTGTTAGAAGTACATATTTTCTTGCTTCCATATATATATAAAAAATAAGATATGTGAGGCAATAGGAAAGAACGGGTGGGTGACCTATATTTTAGATAGCTGTCCAGTGGTCTGAGGGGCATCTCGGCTTGAGCACTGCTACCCTTTCTGAGCCATTTCATCAAAGATTCTGTCCTAGTACACTGTGATCTTTCCCAAGACATGATCCTTGCTCTTGCTGAACTTACTTGTCCCTTCCAGTGGTTTTTTAATATTCCAATTCTCAGTTGCCATCTTACAATATTTCTTTAGCTCATTTATTGATGCCTTTTCTTCTCCTCATTATCTAGAAATTTTTACCATTAACTCTCATCTCCTTTCCTTTTGTACTTTCTCCCATTGACATCAATTTTCTACAGCCCCGATCCTCACTTAAAATACTATATTGATTTATTTTATTTTATGTGTATAAGTGGGTTTCCTGCATGAATGTGTGTGTGTGTGTGTGTGTGTGTGTGTGTGTGTGTGTGTGTGTGTGTGTTACCCAAAAGTTCAGAAGAGGAAATCATATCCCTTAGGAGTTGAATAACCAAAGGTTGTAAGCCATTGTATGGTTACTGAGAATCAAACCCAGGTCCTCTGGAAGAACAACAAGTGTTCATAACTGCTGAGCCAACTTTTCCTTCCCCAATCCTAAGATTTTGAGTCACAGGCTGATCAAAACCAAGCCTCATTCTTACCCCCAGGTTTCCGTTGCTTTCATGGAGATGCTACCTCTACATTTCTCATAAGGAATGCAAAGATTCAGACACTGAGTCCTCACCACACTCAAAGCAGCTTCTCCTGTATATCTATCTTACCTGAGGTTCTCAGTCTGTGTGTATATATATATATATATATATATATATATATATATATATATGCACACACATTATATATATGTATATATATGCACACACATTATATATATATATATATACATATATATGTATATATATATAATATTTACCAATGTTGCTTTAGGATCAATGTCTAATTATCTTTCTTTCAAGTTAGTACTTGCTAATGATTGCTTCTCAGTTAATCTTCTAAATGTATTATTCTAGTGTTTTGTAATATTAGTAAGATGATTCTCTAAGTTCTTAGTGACTATTACTTTGTCTTTCCACAGAAAACCTTCATCTGATAGTTTCTCATTTGATAACAACTCTTAGGTGAGTCCAGACTGCCTCTTTAGAATTAGCTGACACGATTCTTGATTTGTTCTAGGCAAGACAGGGGCTACTGTGATAAAATAAAAGGTCTCCAGACTTTCTTATAGACACTACTACAATTTTTATGCTTTTGCTCATTGTGAATAGCCATCCCAGTTCTATGTTCTTTTCTTAGGTTTTGTCCCTGCAAATATTATCTTTGCCCTATCCCACTTACAGATTGGGCAGTTATCCTCACAATGAACACAATGGCTTCCCTTCTTGGCTAAATTGTAAAGCAGTTGAAGACAGATACCAAGTCCGGCACTAAAGTTTTCTTTCTTTTCTTATTTCTTCCTTCCTTTTCCTTTTATTTTTCAGTTGTAACACTAGTTGACCTGGTACTAATTATGTAGACTAGGCAGTCATTGAACTCAGAGATCTGCTTATACCCACTTCCGAAGTGGTAGTATAAAAGGTATGCACCACCATGTGCAGGCTCAAAAGATTCGTTTTTACCTAAATACCTAGAATAAAATCTTTAGCATGGGTGCTTAATAAGTGTTCGTGTATTGAATAAATATATCTGCCTGTAGGATGTTTCTGAGGTGACTCGTGGATCTATAAAGAGAAGCATTCAGTGAAAAGAGTTGGGGAGAGACAAGTAGTACATAACAGATACAGACATGGGATTTCTGACCTCAAGAAACAAATACCAGAGTGTTCCAAGACAGAACCTTGAAGTAATATTTTGTAGAAACATGAAGTAATGTTGGTTGATTTGAATTGTGGAATATTAAGTACAGGCTAAGAGACACCTTGATCAGAATATGCATTTGGTTTTATGCTACTTCTGTGCCATCTTAGTGCTGAAAACCCTCAAGTACTGCTAACACATACAACTGGGCGTTCTGTGGCTGAATAAGGTGGGAAACATCTATGGAGTGAAAACAAAGAGTATCATTTACTGCCCCATGTCCCAAGAAATAAAGAGCTAAGGCATGTCATCTGTGACCACTTTCATTCCAACTTTGAAAAGAAATCACCAAGTACGAGCAGAGATCTCTGGGTTCTGATTATGTACAGGTATAAGTACTCAATATAATTAGTTCCAGATTTTTCACTTGGAATATTATCCTAGTATTTTTGCTTTTCTTTATAGTACTCGAAACCTTTAGCCTGAATTCATCAATAAGAACAAAACATTAATATTTTTTCTTAGGGAGTTCTTATATGTTATTTTTATTTGAATGTTCCAGAGTCAGGATCCATTATTAATAATTTGAGCATGTCACCAATAAGATAGGAAAGAATTGAATCAGTAGGTTGCTTTTGTGTAGGTACTGAAATTTTCCAGATTAAATTAAGCTTCTAAGCCTCTGCAATGTATGCTGTTCTCCAGATGAATGAAACATAAGGCCATTTTTATTATTTTTCTTTAATAGTGCTGGAATTAAACACACTCTGTCCTACTGGTTACCCAGATGCAAGGAGTCAATCTTTTGGATCAGTGCTAAAATCCAACCTTCAGTAAGAACTAAAATACTGCATGTTTACAATACATATTGAATATGTATACCTCTCAACATAAATGTATAAACATGTCTCAGTGATGCGATTATGTTGTAACACTGACATATGTTAATAAAACCTGTAAGCTGCCTCACTTGTTCCATAAAGTAATTGTTTTCAAGATCCAAGCATATACAGATTGTCCTCCCAGGAAAATCAAACATACGTTGAGTACTGTCTTTTGATTCTCTTATCACTAAGTCACAGAAACACCCTGGTTCACAGATCACCTGACACACGGCACGTATTTTAATCACTGTTTGTTGAGTGAATAGGTCCATCTTTTCTACTCTGTTCATATAATGATTGAAATTAACTCTTAAAATTTCACATTGCATGTCGTTGTCACTTTTGTTTAGCAGAATGCACTTTAGTGTATCTCAGACCCAGGCTAGATTGATGTCCTGCTCAGAGTCAGTGCTCAAAACATTTATTAACTGAAAGGATGGATGCAGCTCCCTTTTACAGATTAGATATTCAATTGCCTGCCTCACTTTACATCAACGAACTCAATAGCTGCATTCACCTAACTCAGCTACTTGTTAACCTCTCATGTGGCTACAGGTTGCCTCAGATCCCAGCCTCTGGGAGCTCACAGTCAATAACAACACATAACGTGACAGGTCCAGCTTCCCTTCTATGCATGTTCCAGTCCTGTGTGCTTTCTGCAGTCACTCTGCAGTTTCGGTTTACTGTCTAAGTCAGGAGAATTTCTCCCGGTTGTGTGTCCTCTCTAGATACTTTATCACACTGATCAGGGGTAGAATTTTGTCCTGCTCACTCCATTTCTTCCTGTGATTTGAGTTATTTTGCTTATTTGTGTACATTACAATTTGAGACATACCCTTGGGAGAAAAGTCAAAATTGCAGACAATCATATTCCTGCCTTAAAACTGTAGGGAACAGAAAATAGGGCCTGATTTTTATGAGTGTTTCAGAAAAGCAAAACCTCACCTTAATGCCACTGTGTAAGGAATGTCAAGATGAGTTTCTGTGAGATATTAAATTACTCAAGAGAGTAGAAATCACTCATCCCTAATGTAGAGGAACCACAGAGTTCTCATCAGGGCCTTGAGCTACAGCTGCATTCTTGTCTGCCTTAGCCATTAGGAGATGAAAGCAGATGGAAATTACTCATTCCCTTCGAAGTCACATCCTTAAATTCTGTCTTATACAGTAGCGTTGGCAGAGGCCTTCCAGGTTCAGAGGAGTTCGGAAAATGAGTCCCTCATGCGAGCACCCTGAGGCTACTGGCCTTCTTTAGCACATCTTCACGGTGTTATCATTTTCCACAGCATCCTTGCTCAAGAGTGTCAGGAATGATGAGTAACCCCATTTCACTTCTGCTTATTATCATTAGGTCCACTCAGGCTCTGTCACACAAGGCTATTGTGACATGTCTTGATTCTCCTCCAATTGCCATCTTTCACCCAGCAATGGCTGCATCCATCAAAACTCTTACAGTCATAGTTAGAGAATTGAATACTCATCTTAAAGGATATTGGAAAAGGTGTCCAATATGTATGCTGTGGATGCAGTACATCCTTAAATATAAACTATAAACTAACATAATTTATAGTATATGTGCTCTTTGGAATATACTGTTTTAACGTGGCTCTCTGATAGTATTCATGTCTACAAAGAGACTCTCCAGGCACAAAATATCACCTAGTTGTGTATACACTAGACCAAAGTAACCACATTCAATACAGTAAGTGTCTATGTCTTGGGGAGGGGTGGTGAGCTCATGGAGCACATTCTGCTGAGAAGGCATAGGCCCAGAGGAGAATGTGAATGAATGGACAAATACAAGGTCCAAGGAAGGGATTCACATTGTTAACTTCTACCCATTTGGTTATTATAAGTAGGGTGTGCTGATCTACATGTGAAAACTCTCTGACACGTTATGACAGAGAAGAGTATAGCTTGCTCAGTGATTCAGAGGCCTAGATTAAAATCCCATTCATTCCACTTTCCAGTTGTGTGAGGCTAGAAAAGCTATCTGTTCTGTTTCCTCTCAGATAAACACTCTCCAGGTCTGTGAAATGACACTTTGACTATAAGTGGATCTCTCTCTCTCTCTCTCTCTCTCTCTCTCTCTCTCTCTCTCTCTGTCTCTCTCTGTCTCTCTCTCTCTCTCTCTCTCTCTCTCTCTCTCTCTGTCTCTCTTTCCCTCACTTGAACATGCACACTTGCATATGTATGTGTTAGTAATAACTTCCCATGTGAAATTAAATTAAATACTAACTGGACCTAGAACACAGACTGTGCCCAAAAGCCTTGTGAGTTGTGTTCAGTAAGGTGCCTCTTTTTGTATCTTGCACACAGGAGGAAATAATAAACACATGGAATGCTAAAGAGCAACTATGAATTATCCATATTATTTCATTAGTATAGAGCAAGACACAGTACTTGAGGCACAGGAAGTACTCAACTAATATTCCTGTACATTAATATTTATTTTTTTGAGATTCAAGTAGACCTCAGCTATACCTTAATAATAGAAAATTTAAAATTATACATGAGGAAGTACAACTGCCCCACTAAAAAGGACAAAGACAGGTTATGGTGCCATTTCTAGGAATGGAAGCACCCCCACAAATCCTAAAGGTTTTGCCATGTCAATCAAGAAACAGCAGCAAATGGGGGTTTGGGAGAAGAGAAAGATGTATAGAACCAATAATATGTCCAAGGTTACTGATGCATAATCACCATTACATAACCATGCATAATAGGAAGCTTGTATTTATTTGATGCATATAATTTACTATAATAAAAATGTGTCTTAATCTACTACCTATTGGCAAGAAGTATCACTTTCTAAATGTGTATCCAAGTATATCCACAGAGTATCTGAGCTGGATTTGACCTAACAATGCCTTTTTTTTTTATGCTGTAGCTTCTATGGCACCAGAAAACACTAAGTAGGCTGCCAAGGGAAGGAGAGAAATTAAACAGTCCTACTCAGCTATGACACCTATGAATCATGACAATTACCAGCATGGCAAGATGTGCATAAAGGAGCAGCAAGTGGTATTCACATATTGGTGTTGATCAATGGCTGTCTAATTGGACTTGAAGAGCGTTCAACAGGAAAGAAATTGTGCTTGGTACTAGAATCCTAGCCAGCTTATGAGGCCAGCAAGGTCATGAAGATTAGAAAATAATCTACTACAGTCAATTTGCTAGACCAGCATAATTTCTTACTATATTCTAAATCTTATCCTATCCTCACGGAAATGTGTACCTACCACCCCTCCCCAGAGAAGCCTTGCTACAGTAAATGGAGATCATCATAGAAAACCACAACTGGACACAATGTAGAGATCAACAGATCATAGAGAACCCAGACACAATGGATACATTTACATTACAGATCCTGCATCTTTGACTCAAGGACACCAGGAAACCTCCAGAAAGAGGGTCAGAATGATTGTAAGAGCCATGATACAAGGAAATCTACTGAGAAGCAGTCTCAACTAAGAATGGCTGCATAAACTAGTCCAGAACAATGGAAAAATCAGTGTACTTGTTAATGTAAAAGGGGGAATATTAAAGGGAGGGTCCCATGGATGGAAAAGAAATTATAAGCAATGGGATATGGAGAATTAGCCCCTCCCAGGGATAAACCTGTTATTGGATGTCTAATGCAGAGTTGTCAGTCTTGAATTCATATACAAAAATAAAAATAAAAACACTATGAAAATCTAGTGTACTGATAATCATGGACTGAGTCTTCACTGGTTTAAATGCTTTCAACCTGTTTTTGAGTATTCATTTCAGTACTCAAGAATGTTTTTAAATGCTTAGTAGTTTACTGGATCCATTAACAAAATCCATTAAAACAAATTTATCTAATTTAAACATTGTGATGAGGCCAAAACAATTCTCCTCCATTTTAAAGAAGGAAGCTGAAGTTATTGAGGGAGCCTGTATCGAAAGACATCAGGAGGCTAGGGATGGAACAGACACATAGACACATGGATGCTATATCATGGTCAGTGGGCTCCCCTGCAGCAAGCATACTGCTTCTCCTGTATAAAAGTCTCTCCTGATCCAGGCTATGCGGAACCAAAAAAAAATAAATAAAGATAAAAGGACTGTGTTTTCTTATTTCATGTTCTTAAAGAAACTGGGAATGATTCCACACAATCATAGCACTGGAGAGGCTGAAACAGGAGGAAAGTTTTAGGCCAGCAAGGGTTATATAGATGCATCCTGTTTAAGACAAACTCTGAAACACCCAAGAGTAAAATGTGCCCTGGATATTCAGAATAATATACCCTATCAATGGTTTTTTTCTCTGTCACTATGGATTACATAGAATACAGTTGGGTTGCTCATTGTTGACTCATCTAGAAGATATGGAAAGAAATTATCAATTTTATATCAAATAGTTTGCAAGTCTAGCATAAACTGGAATCCACTTCTCTACTGCATCTGTATTTCTTCATTAAATATATCCCTTGTATTTGGATAACCAAGTCAGAGGGGGAAAGGAAGCTTAAGGAGGACAGTGAAATAGTAAGTCCACCATGGTGTTTCTTGGTGTTTGATTCTGTATCTCTGCAGAGGGATAAGGTTTAGAGAACAACGGCATTTCATGTAAAGGATGCCACTGTGCATAAATCTGAGCCTAGGAACCAGACACTTGGGTGTGTCAAAGACTCTTGCCAAAAGTTATACAGCTAGTAAAATGTCAGATGAGGGAGTCCCATCCTGGTGTCTTTTCAGATACAGGTAAAACAAAGCTGCAGTACAGGGATAGAACTCAATAAGCTAAATGAGGCAAAGGTAAGATTGTTTTGTGTCTTATCTGTCCCATAGTTAATGGGCACTGAAACCCAATTGACTTCTAGAACTTACTGGATCAAAACCCAAGAAATGGGTTTTATCTTAATACATACATATAAAGGATAGATGGTAGGCTTTGGTTTGGGGAAAATTTCGCTTTAGCTAGTAGGATCATTCTAACTTATTATGATGAGAAAGAATTCCAAGAGTGTGACCAAGTTGGTCACGAAGAGCAGCATGCTTGATTAGCTTTGTCTGTAGAGGTTTGGGGAACAGAAAGAGTGGCACAGATGTGTTAGGTTTCGTCATCCTCACATTAGCAACTAAAATGAGAAAATATTTAACACTAGCTTTCACAAGAAAAATCCCACGAGCTTGCTTCCACTTTTATTCATTAGCTGAACTCCAAATCACACAGTGTATCTCGGGGTGTGCAACAGTATCCAAGGTATCATTGCGAACGTCTTCAATACGGAAGCAAAGTACACCCCACTTTTATAAGAGAAAAGGATCCTTGACAAATAACTGTTGTTCATACTAGCTAAAATAGCCATCACAAGCTAAATGTTCTCAGCAAAAGATTTGATTATCAACAAAAATACAGCAACAAAAGTACTTTTACAGCTGTCCCAAGAGAATCTCAGTAACTCTCACTACCAATGTTCTATATGTAGTTTCATCTACAGAAAATTATTATGTGTCATTTTAAAAACTATTCTGTGCTTTACCAATCCTACATCTGATAGAGGGCTACTATCCAAGGTATACAAAGAACTCAAGAAGTTAGGCTCAAGCGAGTCAAATAACCCTATTAAAAATGGGGTACAGAGCTAAACAGGGAATTCTCAAGTGAGGAAACTCGAATGGCTCTAAAGCACCTAAAGAAATGTTCAGCATCCTTAGTTATCAGGGAAATGCAAATCAAAACAACACTGAGATTCCACCTCACACCGGTCAGAATGGCTAAGATGAAAAACTCAGGGGACAGCAGATGCTGGAGAGGATGTGGGGAAAGAGGAACACTTCTCCATTGTTGGTGGGATTGCAAGCTGGTAAAACCACTCTGGAAATCAGTTTGGTGATTCCTCAGAAAAGTAGACATAGTACTACCTGAGGACCCAGCTATACCACTCCTGGGTATATACCCAGAAGATGCTCCTACATGTAATAAGGACACGTGCTCCACTGTGTTCATAGCTGCCTTATTCATAATATCCAGAAGCTGGAAAGAACCCAGATGTCCTTCAACTGAGGAACGGATACAGAAACTGTGGTATATAATATACACAATGGAGTACTATTCAGCTATTAAAAACAATGAATTCATGATATTCTTAGGCAAAGATTGAACTAGAAAGTGTCATCCTGAGCGAGGTAACGCAATCACAAAAGAACGCACATGGTTTGCACTCACTAATAAGTGGATGTTAGCCAAAAAGCTCAAAATAAACAAGTTACAATTCACAGATCACAGGAAGCTCAAGAAGGTGGAGGTCTGAAGTGGGGGTGCTTGGGTTCCTCTGAGAAAGGGAACAATACACTTACAGGAGCAATAATGGAGGCAAAGTGTGGAGCAGGGACTGAAGTAAAGGCAACCCAGAGACTGCTCTACCCGGGGATTCACCCTATAAACAGTCACCAAACCCCAACACTACTATGGACGACAAGAAGCACATATCAAAAAGGAGCATGCCATGGTTGTCTTCGGAGGGGCCCTGCCAGAGCCTTATACTTACAGAGGCATATGCTAGTAGCCAACCATTGGTCTGGGAGTGGGGTCCCCAATGAAGGAGTTGGAGGGTGGTCTGGAGGAGCTGAATGGGTTTACAGCCCCATAGGAAGAACAACAATGTTTACCACCTAGATGCTTCAGGACTCCCAGTTACTAAACCAGCAACCAAGGGGTACACATGGTTCCAGCCAAAAATGTGGCAGAGGAATGCCTTGTTGGGCATCAGTGGGAGGAGTGGTCCTTGGTCAGGTGAAGGCCAAATAGATGCCCCAACAAGGGGAAATTGGGGGGGGGGAAGGTGGGAGTGGGTTGGGTGGAGGGGCATATACTTGGAGGCAGAGAGTGGGAGGAGGGGTTGGGGGGTTTTGGGGAGGGGGGAAACTGGGAAAGGTTTTGCCACTTGAAATGTAAATGGAGATTATATTCAATAAATATATTCTGTGGTGAGAAAAATTAACAAAAAAGAAAAATACTAATGTCTCTTAAGGCTGAAGTAGATGTTCAGAATCCTACTACCAGAATTGCATCTACCTGCTGAGGAAATGCAAGGTTGAAACCAGAGTATGCTGGACGACAGTGGAAGGTTGTACTGTTCACACCAACTTACCTGACTTATTTATCCTCATCTGTCTGTTGTACTCAACCTTATTTCCCAATATCTTTTAAAAAGCACATCTATGGCATTCCAACATCAAGGGAATTTTATATGGATAGTGCCCAAGATTGAAAGGATTCATTATTTAATGTACAAAGAAGTGGTCCTAAGTTGTTAAAATCTCTTCAATGTACTACCTGACCTAGAAAGTCCCTTCTCTCTCTCTCTCTCTCTCTCTCTCTCTCTCTCTCTCTCTCTCTCTCTCTCTCTCTGTGAGTGTGTGTGTGTGTGTGTGTGTGTGTGTGTGTGTGTGTATGTTCTGTATGTGTGTATATGTGTATGTGCCTGCGTGTAGCAACAAAGTCTTCGGGGAGGGGAAGGATATGACCAAAATATATATAAAATTGAAGGTTGTTTTATATAATAAAAATATATAAAAAATAAAGGTCATGAACTCAAAAGACAGGGAGGGGGCAGTATACATTTACATGTGAGGGATTGAGGGGAAGAAAGAGAAAGGAGGAAATGATTGAATTATTATATTTAAAAATATATAAAATTTAAAATTTTATAATAAATTTAAAAATATATAATATATATATAAATATAAAAATTTAAAATACATAAAAGGAGCATTAAACTAACATGATTGAAGAAAAAATTCAGACTAGCAAAGTGGAAGAATAATTAATATGTTCCACAAAGCATTCATGAGCATGGGATTACATACAAGCTACAGTGTGCTGCCTCTAGTTTAACCATTTTGTAGTATAGAAAGAAAATAGATTCTTACTAATTTTAGACTTTCTAACAACGTTGACCACGTGATCCTGAAGACACAGCACACAAATATGGACAATTAGATGAAGACAATGATTGTTCATACTATCTTGTGAATTGTTCCTGGCTGCTTGCCTTAAGTGCTGAGTAACAGAAAGCAAAGATCATCTGTAGAAGCTCTAGTGGCAATGCCATGGATGGAATGTAACCATTACCAGCCAGATTTCTTTCTTCCTTTCTTTCTTTCTTTCTTTCTTTCTTTCTTTCTTTCTTTCTTTCTTTCTTTCTTTCTTTCTTTCTTTCTTTCTTTCTTATTATTTTGCGCACAGAGATCCATTGTGTGAGAGATAATCAGTCTCTGAGAAAAATGCATACTTCCTTTTCAGGCTGGGAATTCCCAACCTAAGATCAAGTGGACTCATTCCTTGTACCTCTGATGGATGCATCAGATGGCATTGACAGACAGACAGCATGGTGAAATAATATGTTCAGCTTATGGACAGGAAACAAGAAAAGAAGAAGAGGCTAGTATTCCAGAGGTGAAGACATATCCTTAGTGACTTGAGGTTCTCCCACAAGTGTCTATGGCCAGAAATTCCAGGGTACTTTCAAATGGTAAGCCATGGGGAACAATTAAAGACTCATAGATTCTTGTGGAATGTTCAACAATCAGACTATTGAACATTCTATTTGGAGATAAGGTTTCAGAGGAGCAAACACATTAAAGGTAAGTCATTAGGGTGACCTTATTCTAATACAACTGGTATCCTTAAAAAAGGAAACTAAGGCACACACTGGCACCAAGGGAAAACATTGTAAAGACAAAGGGAGAAAACAGTCATATACAAGCTACAAAGAAAGGACTTAGAAGAAACCAAGGCTACCGACATCTCGATCTCAAGAGTTCTGAAGAAAACAAAGTTGTATTTTAGGTTAACTGTCAATGGTACTTTCTTATGGAATCTCTAGCAAGGTAATCAACATTGCGTGAATGGCTCACGGCTTGACTCTTGAGGTGTATCTCTATGAAGTAAGTTGAGAGAAGAGTAAGAGTCAAAGCCTTGGGGCATCAGGTTAGTGGTAGGGCACAGATGTTCTCCCCATATTGAGATGCAGTCTACAGAGTCTTTTTCATTTTATAACATCTTCAGACACCTCAAAATCTACCCCAAACGCTATGGACACAGTTTCCCATTGCCTTCTCAGTGATTCTTCTTCCAGTGTTTCTATGATGGACCACTTTTCTGCATCTTTAACTGAAACACTCAAAGCACTTTCTGAATCATTGAGTCTACTTTTGTAAAGGGTCTCTCCTGAATGACATCAATCACTGCCTTTTTTACTCTGCTTCTGTAGGTAAAGATAGTCTCAGGTATTTAAGAGCTAGCTCTAAGCAGGGCTAACACTCCTGTGTATTCAAGTAGAGTTTTCTGTTCTTCCATTTTATAGATTTTCCTTGAGCAATAAAAGCAGCAATTTCTACATGGGAAGTGACCTAGATATGCTTGGCACTTTATAGGATCAGCTGTATGCTCAAATCTACATGTCCTAAAGGTTATAAAACATAGGTAATACTTGTTACTGTTTTTACAGGTAAGAAATGTATTATCTTAAGAAACCCTAGTTGGGCTGAAATTTTAACCACTCTGATCTAGAATCCAAAATGCATGTCCTGTTCCTACTTTTACTATTTGTGGTACAATTTACTTAATATTTCTTTTTACTCAACTCAGATTTCCTCACTTGTATTGTTTTCAATGTTATGCAATTGTACATTTGATGCAACAATTGGACTTTAAATGCATAAGCATCCTGATGGGTGCAAAGGTGTTCTGAGGAGAGATACTGACTCTCCCTCAGCTATCATACTATTTAAGCAAAAGTCCTGAAGGAATTAGAATTTGCATAGAAATCTCATGCTGGGAAGAGGAAGAGGCTGAAGCCTGGTGTCAGCCAGAAAAGATACCTAATATTCCAGGAGAAAAGTTACACAGGTCTGGCAACCTCTCCAAACACCTTGCAGGACAGACTGGAGTAGAGATGATGATGGGTTCATGCTACTCAGGACCACACTTTGACCAGGACTGCTTTGTTATGCATACCTCTTACACTCTAAGTCTAACCCTCATTCCAAGACCCTGAAGATGGACTTGGTGGGTCACTAGACTTCTTTGTTCTTCCTAATATGACCACATTGAATAAATTTCCTATTTCTGCCTTCCACGATTAACTTAAGTCTTGTAACTGGCCAATTGAACACATGTGGCTGAGCCTATCTGTTGGGGCAGTCAGGGATCCAGGTTTTAACCACAAAAATTTGAGTGCTGAATGTACATTAAGATAACATTTTGTACCTCATATTGCAATAATATGTATTAAAATAAATACATATTCTTATCTAACATATAAACAGTCATTCAAGAAACAGCTGACATTATCTTGTGTCCCTTGTGACCTGGACACTGTACTCTGAGACATCGTAGTCAGAGATGGCGCCACTTCAACAACAAAGTGAATCAGGGTATCGTCTAACACAGCAAACCTCGATGTCCCAGATGATGCATGATGAAGCCAGTTGTACAGCCTCCTGGCACTTAGGTATAATCTACACTTATGACTGATGAGCGTGGCAGGTTTTGACTAGTTTTGAAAGGGCACAGTCCATTCTCTCTCTTTTTCCTGCTGAGTCTTCAGCTGTTCAGAATCTCTTGATATTAATGGAATTGGGAAACCATACTAACGACCGAGGTGACACAGCTGTACAGATGAGCTGAGCTGACCACCCAGGATAATTAAGTGACTGCAGAGTTTGGAGAGGTCAGCCTGTTGACAGGCATAGTGGACAGATCTTAGAAATAGAGAGCAGGACACAGCTGGTCTACCTGGGGATCCTGGACCAGTTTAAAAACAAAATCTCTTTTTCTGTTTGCCTTTTGGCTTGGGGCAATAATTACATTTCTATCATCTCATTTTCAAAATGTAACAGTTGCCCATAAAGCTGTAAATAATCTGTAGTAAGCATAACATCACAGTTTTGTTAACTTCTCTTTGGCCAGAAGTTCCCATCATACTTAAAATCCCTATGCAACTAAGTGCAGTGCAACTTAACATGTAAACAAATAGAAACCTAACATAGGAGTAAAACAGAGACGTCACTTTCAACCAATCACAGCTGTCACTCTCCTGCCAGTCAGAGGCAGGCAACCTAGCATAGCAGGCCCAAATAAGGCACATGCTGAGCTTTGACCAAGTAGGTGGTATATGTACTTTGCTTTTGAGTTCAGCCTGTAAATGTCAGCTGCTCACACACTGGCCTCTCTCTTTACTAGTTCTTATAATCAAATCTATTCTATATGTTGTGGGTTGCAACTGGAGACTAGGAAAAAGAAATGCTGGAGGAGACAGGGCGGAAGATGTTAAAGGAGAACACAGATAAAGAGGAGCCAAACACGAGGATTTCCTTGTTGGATTCTGTTTTTCAGCTTCCTAGTAAAGTCTTCTTTCATCAGCTTAGAGTTTTCTTTGTTTCTAGCTATCTTTCCCTAGAGTTTCTCTAGCAGGTCCCTTGTTTGCTTGTGTGAACAAGTTAGTGTGACCTGGATATTTCTATAGAGTCAATAAAATCCTCAGGTTACCTCCACAATAAATTAGCTTCCAGATCAAAGGAGCTATGTCTCTCAGTGCTGGATTGTCCTCACAGCAGACATTTAGTTTTGACTACAGTAGTTTAAGGCTCTTGCATGTAACTGGTAATGCTAAGTTGGCACACTAAACCTACAACTGTTATGAAGATATTTTGTAGATTCTATTCATTTCAATATCAGTTAACTTTAAATTTTATCCTCTATAGTGTAAGTATGCCTCAGCCAGCACAGTGAAGGACTTCAAAGCAAAATTTGAGCAAGAAATGTTTGCCCCAGTTGCATTTCCTGTCTGATTTCCTAACCTGTTCTATAAATTATGGACCACATTAGAGACAATCCCTTATACATCCACACACTACACAAATATACAGGATTGGTTTTGATTCTCAGAGCACCTGAACACACTGTGAAAATGTAGTATACATACAGGAAGGCAACCAAGATTGCCAGGAGTCTGAAAACTAGGCGCAGGGGAATCCCTAATCTGTAGCAGATGTGACAATTAGTTGGAAGTGGTATTTAGCTAGAAGGAATAGGAAGAGAGAGATCTAAGTGTGACTTCATAGCTGTCGTGACTCATTTGTCGTTGCCCAAGGAAATAGAACAGTGTTCTAATGGTCGATGTTATAGTGGGCAGATGTGGGATCATTGAAGGCTGAGAGATGGCTTATCACAAGCACTGTGTTGACTTCAACTTGACCAACTTTCAATTAGAACTGTACTATGAAGTTAGAATAAGGAGTCCTTGACTGAGTAAGAAAAGAAAAGGAAATCAAACAAACAAAAAATAAGGTGGCCTTGAAGCTTTTCCTGAGTCTGGCAGAGCCAAAATAGCAGCTTTTATTTATTAGGTCTGAGCATGCTCAGCATTTTGCATGTCTGATTTCAACTTTATCTTTCCAATCCCTGAGAAGGGCTTCTGCATGCCTACTTATAAAGAAGAACATCATGAAAGTTTGATAGCTGGTCCAATGTAATTCCTAAAGTCATAGTACTAGACTTTAAGCTAAGACCTGCCTGCCTCTTTGGGTTCCATGTAGTTCTTATGATAGAGAGCAAGTCCATGCCACAAAGATCTACTTTCCTATAATAGTAAAGTTCAAAATTCTATCATGATCCATTAGTTATGCATTTGATCCTTAACATAGTTATCTATATTATATCTTTTGTTTTCAATCTAAAATGCATCTGAACAAGGCAAAAATCTTATTTATCAAAAGATTCAAAGTGTAAATTATTTATTCTTCTCTTAAACAAATGCTGGTGGACTACACATCTTCCTTATCTTGGAACATAGCTACAGACAGGATGGGCATGGTCCCTTCCTTACCCAGAAACATATTCCCCAGCTATGAAAACAAATACTAAATTGAAATGTCTCTATAAGTATTCAAAGACAAATTGTCACCAATGTAGAGGACAAGAATAGAGTACTTCTAGAGTATTATGTGAGACCTTTTCTTTTCTAGGTTGGAAAAGGCATCTCTCAGGAGGATGCTGCAGGATGAAGGATGAATGATGTTTAGTAGGGACACAGAACAACATGGCTCTGAAGCTGTAAGACACTGGAATTCTAGAACCGATCAAAAGCTAGTAGCTGCCTTATGAAGAAAAGCAACAAAGGCTCAGGGGCATGAGATGCAACTAAAGAGGAAAATCAAGGCCACTTTCTGCAGGGTCATAGAGAACATGTAATCTTTGAAAATGAATGAATAAGAGGTGAAGATAAATTAGAAACTCAAGAGAGCTCAACCATAAATTTGCAGATAGAATCATACCTGGACCTTGGGTTCTGTATGAAAAGGTTATTCATAGCAGGTCTAAGATGGTTAGCTTAGGAAAGTTTCTGTTTGTAAGGCTGGCACACGACTGGTATCAGAAAATCCAGACACTTGTAGGGTCCCACCATTTCCAGAATAAGTAAGACAGTGTGAGTTTTCCTGAGCTGCGAATCAATGTGGTTTAAGCTGAACACACACCTGTCTTCCAGGAGCCTGGAATTTTAAGGCACCAGGCAGAGGCTGACGATATGAGCATTCCCTAATAAAAATCACGAGGCGCTGAGCCTTTTGAGATATTCCCTGGCAACACTTCACAAAAACTGTCCTCTGTTGCTGGAGGGATGAAGCTACTGGGGGACTTCGCTGCATGAGACTCTTGGAAGCTTCTGGCTTCCCTGAGTGTCTATCTAATGTGATTTTTTTCCTCTTTGCTCATTTTATTTTGTGTCCTTTCTCTGTAATTAATCTTAGCCATGAACATGGTTCATGAGCCCAGCTAGTCCCAACAAACTACTCAGTCTGGTGGAAAACAGTCTTGGCACAGGAAGCATGACTCTTCTGACCTAAGAGCCCCAGAGAGACCATAAAATTCAAGCCTCCTGGTTGATCATAGAAGGGCTTGGGTGTGGGGCTGGACTAACTTGCTGCACCCGGGAAACGGAGCCTTTGCATTTGCTTTACTACTGTAGCTTCTGCAAATATCTACAGTGATCCACAGCTGGGTAATCAAAATTTAAAGACATTCACCAACTTCCATTGAAGACTCATAATAAATATTAAACAGCCACCTGTAATCCCCAGGGCCGCTGGCCTAGATTTTTTCCAGGAACATGCCATGTTACCTTCAGGAGATCAGAAAGTTCACGTCAAAGCTCTCTAAAGTTCTAACCTATCTGCCCTTATTAGAATGCAGGAGGCACCAATAGCACAATAAAGGCGAACTTCTGGGTATTTCAATTTTATGTTTTTATATTAAGTCAACCAATCTTAAGGTTTAATGTCCTCTTTTTATGGATATAATTTGTTGTAACAGTCCAAGAAAAATAAGTCATACCTTTGCATGTTATTGGGTTAATTGAAAAAAACTATCAACTACCCCAAAACATTTTTCAGAAAATATAGTAAATTTTCCTGTAGCCAGTAGACTACCGAGTCACTGAGTTTGTTTACTAAATAACATTTATTTCTTTGGGTAGATGCAGATTCAATTGTTTTATTCATTTTTTCCAAGAAAAGAATTAGAGGTCATAAAACATTGATGAGATGAGGCCCTGGCATAGAAAATGATCTTGCTTTCTGAAGTAACAGCCGAGCAACACAGCTCTGTTTCCTTTCTGTGGAATCCAGCTACTTTGGTTCCAACATCAAAGATCTGAATTTATCTCAAAACTCACCCCCTACCAGAAAGTGCTTGTCATTTGAAACAGCATTTGGTAGTTAGGAACAGTCCTACCTCGCTACATTGCAATACTGAAAAGATAAGGCCAGGTGTTAAATAGCAGATGTAAACTACAATTATAAGGTCCTGAAAGACAGAAGCCTTTGCGAACTATAAAGTCTTTGGGGAGGGGGGTGGCGGCCTATACTGAAGTCCAGGAACTGGGGGGAGGTATTGATGGTCATAGTGGGATAGCATTTCTGATGGAGTTGACAATGAGCATCCATGTACCTTCAGGAAAGCATGTCTTGACTGGGATGGCTGAGGGGAGAACATAGTCACAGAGCTAACACAAGGGAAGCTGGGCAGGTAAGCTCAGAGCAACCCAGGACAAAGTCTGATGCTTATGAAGAATGTGGGGGAATGAATGATGTCTTTGAAGTAGGAATCATTTGTTTTCAGGTGACATTTTTTTCTGGAGACAACTACCAGAAGGGAAGTGTGGAAGAAGCTGAGAGCCACTGAAAGAGAGTTCTAGAAAGAACCTGGACATAAAGAGCAATAGTGCATGCCTATTAAAATGATATTACATTGTACCAGAAACATAGAACAGGAGAAAGAAACATATCTGATTCATAACACAGAATAGCCAGTCATTATGGGAAACATTGGGTTTTCTAGGTGGTCTTAGACTCTATATTTTCATACTGTACCAAGCTCCAATGTGTAATCATCATAATTGAAATGAAGCACTTAGTAGAGTCATTATTGCTTTGTTGCTATTCTCTTAGCATTTCAATATTGAAGGCTGGGATTGTATCTCAAGTGCTTGTGTAGGTCACAGTACATTGTGCTTATTCAGAAGATATAATGAGTATGTAGGCATGCTAAGATAAACTTAAGCTAAACACACTAAAGGGGAATGTCTAGCCTTGGCTGACTATGTACAGCTTCTTAAGTGGGGATCATAACCTCACATGGGCTTGTGTGATTAAATGGGGGGGGCGTGGCAGGTGTCACAAAAATTTGGCAACAGTAAGAAGCTTCTGAATATACACTGAAGAAAAATTAATTAAAAACAAGTGTACAATGAAGGTGAGGTAATTCTGGCAGCACTCATCAGTGTTATATGACTCAAGGGGGCTTGTTTTTGACAACACAACATGCCTACTTCAAACGGAGCCTATCATCCCACCAAGTCAGACCAAGCAACTCTGAAGAAACCTAGGCTCAGATTAGAAACATTTGTATATTATGAATTTTAGTGGTTTTATTCACATTCAATGTTGTCTATTTTTACAGAAATATGATGTCTTAATTACAGAAAGCAAGGAAGGCTTTTAAAATATTTTGTCATCGTTTTATAGCATAAATTATTAAATATTTTTATTAAGCTGTGTTAAGATATTTGCTTTTTAAAATTGTTATTTGAGAGGTTAATGGTTAATGGGGGTAAGTGTGATCAAAATGAACTGTACATATAATACATATATACATATATATCTTATATATGATAATGTCATGAGACACATTTTATGTATATTTACATGTTAATGAAAATATAAAAAGGCTATTTGGCTTGATGAATTAATTACTGTAGAAATTATTGAATCCGTTTGATTGAGGTTAAAATATAATTTCCAACTATTTTTGAAATGTATCTCTCACATGTTGTATCCTTTATGGGAAACAGACTTTCAGCAACAGTGATTGCAAAATATCAATCAACTCTGAAAAATTTTGAAGATGCAAATATTCTGTCATGATATAATGGTTTAAATGTTTCCATAAAAATAAATCACCACACCTATTGCATTACTATACACAGTTTCTTTGTGTAGTTGTTGTATATAAATAGTTGTATACTTATTTTTATGTACCCCAGTCACATAAAATTTTCTCAGGTAGATAAAGTTCATAAGAAAAGTTAAATGTTGGTGCATCCCAAATAGTCATATCTATATATAAGTAATACAAGGCTACTCAGAATACTTTTTTTTTTCAAAAGAGACAGAAAGTCATTATATAGTCTGGACTCTTCATATATCCAAGTTTAAAATTAGAGAAAATAACCTTCAACACCTTGCAGTTACAGAATTCAGTCTGAAAATGCCATTATTTTTATCACATCATGCTAGATTGAAATGCAGGACTTGTAAGTAAGTATAAGATCAAAGGCTTCTTGATATCTTTTAAGTAACTGCTGTTCAAATCTCTATGCTATATAATGGACTGTTATTGCATTGAGTATAATTGAAGAGGTAATAGTGGATAATCTTAAGGCTAATGTAGAAAACATCTCCAAGTAGGATTGTGGGGTAAAGATGACTTTTCATGCTAAGAGGGAAAGGCCTCTAATCCATATAAAGTTCTTGCAGCATTATGAAAGGCTGTAAAGCCAGTTTCTTTCCACATTGAGATAAATATACATACAAACACAAAATTGCTTCCCTTTAAATATAACCTTAATGAATGAACAGAGGGTGGAACTAAGCTAGCATATTCTCTGTGATGCTATGGATAGGGCACTACCGATTAGCTAAGTAATATACCTAATTCTAACTCTAGACTTTGGTGACTCAGTAACTCATCCCACATTCTAAGTATTAGGATGCTAATATGTTTTAAGCCATTTAAGGGCTTATGGTTCAAGTAAGTGAATTCATTAAGATTGAGAATGTTTATTAAGCCCACAGCAAGATGTTACTTATGTAAATCCATTTATACAATCACCTCTCTTATCTAGAGCCACCCTAGGTTGCAAATGACCAAGGATAGTTATCAAAGTGTGTGTGTCACATCTGTGTCCTGGAACCTGTGATTTTTTTTTTTAATGTACTTAACATATTCCTATCTTCACAGAGCCCAAGTAGTTCAAATTTCTGGTCAGCTCCCAAAAGTCCACAGTAAGAGCAAACAAAGTGTGTGTGTGTGAGTGTGTGTGTGTGAGTGTGTGTGTGTGTGTGAGTGTGTGTGTGTGTGAGTGTGTGTGTGTGTGTGTGTGTGTGTGTGGAGTGTGTGTGTATGCATGTGTGTGCATGCATGTGTACACACTTGTGTATTTGTGTATCAGAAGATGGACATTTTCAAGAATGACCAATACCATTTATAAGTATGAGTGTAAGAAAATAGATTAAAACAATCCAACAAATGTAAACATGCAAGGTAAACCAGCATGGAATGCTGGCACTCACATGGAGTGTATAACTTCTACCTACATTTTGGTGCTTATAACTGATGCAAGACCACCCAAAACCCTCCTTTTTTTTCAAAAGAGAAAGTCATCATCTAGTCAGAATTGTTCATATGTTTAAAGTTAGAGAAAATATCTTCAACTTCTTACAGTTACAGAATTCAGTCTGAAAACTTGACTTAAATAAATACATTATAATCTGGAAATGGTAATATCTAAACAAGACTTCACTTCAAGATCTTTATTATTAAAATATTGAAAAATTCCCATGATAGACTTTGACACTTGAGAAATGTCAAATTTCTTAAGAAACTGAAGTATTATCCCATTTTTCCTACCCAAAGATAAATTTTTTAGAAAAGGACCCTGTACTGTCTTTCTCAGAAACTGCCTGTTACCTTCAGACATGAAGTTGTAGCAAACTCTGTGGCACAGCTTGTCCCCGGCATAAACAACACACCCTAACACATTTTGTAAATGGGGTATTGTCAGATGGAACTGAGCATCTTTAAATCATGAGACGCTCATCCTGTGACAGCTTGAAACAGCAGGACCTTTAGTATTATAATTATGCCTCCTTCCAATAACCAGTTAGGAGTTTTGACATACCAAGACAGACATGAAAAAAATCATTGTAGCACCAAAGATGGCTGAACACTAAATTATCCTTAAAACAAAACTAAACTAAACTAAACAAACAAAACAAAACAAAACAAAAAACAAAACCAAAGCACATCTAAAATGCTGAAGCAAGGCCTGATAAAGTCTTTCCTCTAGACCACCTCTCATATATTAAACACCCCAAAGACAGGCAAGAGGACTGCAGAGGACTGAGCCCTGGCAGAAAAATTCTGGTACAGGTCAAGGATTCTTGAATAGTTTGAGGCAGTGAACTTAGAGGATTTTTACAATATGTATTTTAAGAATAATAAAAGAGTTTCAATAAAGTGTATAAAAAAGAAAAAACTATCACAATAAAATGTAATTTCTTATTGCTTACAAAACATAGTATACATGCTTTGCAGAAAACTCAAAGACAGAAAAGCACCAAGAAAAATTAGATTCCTTTATACATGTTTCAGATATGCCTACAGTTGACATTTTGACACACACACCCATCTATTCTTTTATCACTGAAAACCTACCAGTTCTGTTTTCTCCCCTGGGGTCTCATGCTTAAGCAAAGACATTAGCAGAATCAATGTTGCTCTCTACACTGTTCCATGAATGTGTGACAAAAACAAGCTTTGACTGCCATTCTTTGAGTTGACCTTAACATCGGTTCAGAGAAAATAAATGGCAGTGCACTGTGAAGAAGATGGATTATGGAGCTAGAGGGTTGGAGTTTGAATTTTCATAAAACAAATGAGTCAGCCCCCTGGCAGTTTATTTGTCTCATACCTAAAATATGGATGGTGTCTTAGTCTGGGTTTCATTGCTGTAAAGAGACACCATGACCAAGGCAACCCTTATAAAGCACAACATCTAATTGGAGTTGACTTACAGGTTCAGAGGTTCAGTCTGTTATCATCAAGGTGGGAAAAATGGCAGCATCCAGGCAGGCATGGAGCTGGAGATGGAACTGAGAGTTCTACATCTTGTCCTAAAGGCACCAGGAGAAGACTGACTTCCAGGCAGCTAGGAGAATGGTCTCAAAGCTCACCCTCAATATGACACACTTTATCCAACAAGGTCAAACCTACTCCAATTAGGCCACACATTCTAATAGTGCCACTATTTGAGCCAAGCATATTCAAACCACCAAAGATGGTGATAAAAGTGTAACAATAATAATACTTTGTGGTAAGATCATGAGAATCAGATGGAATGATGTTTATAATACTTGGAACAGTGCCACTATGAATTAAGCACACACTCAACACTTCCAGTAATGAAGGCTTCAGGGCATGCAATAGATGACTTAATTGCTGCTGAGGGCTCTTCCTAGGTGACCTAAATAATATATAGTTTTTTCAAAGCCCTATCAAGGTTCGGATCTGATATTTGGATCCTCTTGTTTGGACTCAATCTCTGCCTCTAATCATATGGGATCTGAGTACATCACTGGGTTTTGCTTAACTCACATCATCAGTAAAATGAAGGTATGGTGCCTAGTTGATGGTCCCTAACCATTTGAGAAGAGGAATTCTTTTAACAGCAATTTGCTCATGATCTTGGGACTTCTGACCCTTGGAAGACTTTGAAGGACTTCCGGTAAATAATCCTTTATATCACATGTCCCTGGTGGCTTGTCATTCTTTCTGTGCTGTTCAATTCCATGGAAATGGTCTCATGTTAATGGTTTCTGACTTGACTATGGTAGAAGCAATGGAAGGGTGAAGGGGGTGTTTAGGAAATAACTCTTCCTCATGGAAGATTTCCCTGTTTTCCATCTTACTGAACTTCCTTTTTTTTTTTTTTTACACTGTGTATATTTTTATTTTTATTTTTTTTTAAATTTTATTTTCTAAGTTGTTTTTTATTTACATTCCAAATCATTTCCCCTTTCCCGTTTCCTCCCTCCCGAAAGTCCCATAAGCCCCCTTCCCTCCCTCTTTTCCCCATTCAACCCCCTCTCGTTTCTCTGTCCTGACATTCCCCTACATCCAGTCTTTCCAGGACCAGGGGTCTATCCTTCCATCTTCTTAGAAATCTATTGATATGCAAAATGTGTCTAGGGTATTCCGAGATTCTGGGTTAATATCCCCTTATCAGTGACTGCATACCATGTGTGTTCTTTTGTGACTGGGTTACCTCACTAAGGATGATAATTTCAAGTTCTGACCATTTGCCTAGGAATTTCGTGAATTCATTGTTTTTAATTGCAGAGTAGTATTCCATTGTGTAAATATACCACATCTTCTGAATCCATTCCTCCGTTGAGGGACATCTGGGTTCTTTCCAGCTTCTGGCTATTATAAATAAGGCTGCTATGAACATAGTGGAGCATGTGTCCTTATTGCATGCAGGTAAAGCCTCTGGGTATATGCCCAGGAGTGGTATAGCCAGATCCTCTGGGAGTGTCATGCCCAGTTTTCTGAGGAACCGCCAGACTGCTTTCCAGAGTGGTTGTACCAGCTTGCAATCCCACCAGCAGTGGAGGAGTGTTCCTCTTTCTCCACATCCTCGCCAACAACTGCTGTCTCCTGTGTTTTTGATCTTAGCCATTCTGACTGGTGTGAGATGGAATCTCAGGGTTGTTTTGATTTGCATTTCCCTAATGACTAAGGATGATGAACATTTCTTTAGGTGCTTCTCAGCCATTAGATATTCTTCAGGTGAGAACTCTTTGTTTAGCTCTGTACCCCATTTTTTAATAGGGTTACTTGCCTCTCTGGAGTTTAACTTCTTGAGTTCTTTGTATATATTGGATATTAGCCCTCTGTCGGATGTAGGGTTGGTAAAGATCATTTCCCAGTTAGTTGGTTGCCGCTTTGTCTTTTTGACAGTGTCTTTTGCCTTGCAAAAACTTTGTAATTTAATGAGGTCCCATTTGTCTATTCTTGATCTTAGAGCATAAGCTATTGGAGTTCTGTTCAGGAAATTCTCCCCTGTGCCCATATGTTCAAGGTTCTTCCCTAGTTTCCTTTCTATTAGTTTCAGTGTGTCTGGTTTTATGTGGAGGTCCTTGATCCACTTGGAATTGAGCTTAGTGCAAGGAGATAAGAATGGGTCAATTTGCATTCTTCTGCATGTTGACCTCCAGTTGAACCAGCACCATTTGTTGAAAAGGCTATCTTTTTTCCACTGGATGGTTTTAGCTCCTTTGTCAAAGATCAAGTGACCATAGGAGTGTGGATTCATTTCTGGGTCTTCAATTCTGTTCCATTGATCTACATGCCTGTCACTGTACCAATACCATGCAGTTTTTAACACTATTGCTCTGTAGTACAGCTTGAGGTCCGGGATACTGATTCCCCCAGAGGTTCTTTTACTCTTGAGCTTACTGAACTTCCTAATTAAATTTCTTTCACATACTTTCAGTTCTTGATGTACTCAGAATAGGAAATCTAGCAGCACTTATTTATATGCTAATTTGCGACAGATAATTGTACTCTTTCTCAATCCCAAAGGAACAAGAGAGGTTCAGTCTCATGCTTTGTTGCATCTACTGGAGTTGGAGGCAGTCTGTGCAAAGCCAAGGTGCAAAGAGCCCTGAAAAATAGCCTGGCCTGGAGTGCTACACTGAACTAGCTAGAAATGGGCTTGCTGTTATTCATGATATTGCTATGTTGCTGACTAGGCACCATGATGCCTATACATGTGATAGTCCAGCTATACCTGTGTGTCTTAGAGTATGGCTCAAACCTCACGTCCCTTGATCATATGGGTGTAAGCTCAAAACGAAGACTGCTAGGAGGGATTTTCCAATTTCATCCATTGCAGAAGGCCAAGTTTTGAGTTGGGTGACCTGTAATAGTAACTTTTCTTGCAACTCGTTCCAAACATACTAATGAGAATTTATTAGTCCTGAGCTAGAAATATGCATTTTCAAAGGAATCAATTTTTCTTGTATCTGAAGTTTGGACTTTCCATCATAGAGAATTATATTCATGCAAGGAAAGATACTTTATTAAAATCTTCCAGTACTTAGGTCCTTACCATCATTTCTATCATGATGCTGGAGCGTGAGATAACTTCCTAGACCATGGATGATAGACTTTACCAGGAAAATGCTGAACCATCTCAGAGCTTTGATTTTTTTTTTTTTTTGAAATCTGGAATAGCAATGCCTGTTCTGAGGTGGTAGTTCACCATTAAAGAATACCCATTGTGTTGGCAAAAGAAACTCCACTATACCCACATATCAGGAAAATATCTAATTCTATAAAATTATGAGAAGGCTGATTATATAACCATATAAGAATATCACTGAGACCTGAGAAAAACAGATTACTCATCAGCATATATCTACTTTACACATGATCTTTTATTTGAGAAAGTAAGGAAATAAGAATATATAATTGTATCTTATTTATACATAGATAGAGAAATTAAAAGTGCCTATTATAAGGGACCTCTTTGCAGGGATAGATGTAAGTAGGACTTGCCTGATAAAATTAAATCAAAACTCTAAGACACCTTTAGGTCTTTTTCCTAGTACCAACCTACTTGGAGCAAGGAAAAGTGTATTTAAAGGCAGTCACCTAATAGTTTCACTTGCTAAGCTCTCATCCTTCTGCTTAGTTTGGAATTTAATGAGTGCTGACCATGAAATTATTATATTTCACTCCAACAGTTGCCAACGTTCTTATCAGTCAAATCAGCTTGCAAATCCGGGGGGAGCTATCTGGATGAAGTGTTATTATCAAAATGTATCAGTAATTTGTTTCTGAAATGGGAGGAGGAAATGTCTTACATCAGCAGAAAATGAAATTGGAGAAGGTTGCAGCCCGCTGGGGACCGTATCTTTGCAGCAGGGGTTTCTGCATCGATTGTTGGGGTTCTTTGCAGCTTTACCCGGTCACCAATGATACATGGTATTGCAACCCAGCTAGGTGGTTCTCTATGCTGATTGATAGAGTGGACTGTTGGGGAGCAGAGAAATATGCTTTTACTTCACCTCACTTTTAGCTTTGCCCTGGCTTGTGGAACAAATCCACTGCAATTTCTGTAAGCTTTTTTTTTCTGAAATTTTCTAGGGGTAGATTTCCTATCAGATACATTTAGAAAATCAGAACACCAAAATCATAGCAAGGTATTTTAGAAGGACAAGGTGTGAAACTGAGTTACATAATATTTAGAGTCAGTGCATATCCATGCAAATAATAATGTATCTACTTTTATCTTTTAATTTATGAAAATTGGAGAGAGGATAGAAAGAGATAATCAACTGTTGATGCCTTCTTTTCAGTCTCATGATTGCCTTTTTTTTTCTTTTTCTTTTTTGAGATAAGTGCTCATGTAATCCAGGCTAATTTTGAATTTGCTATGTAGCCAAAGCAAGACCTTCCCACCCTGATTCTTCTGTCTCCCCTCCCCCAATGCTGTCAGGTTTATATGGTCCTGGCAATTGAACCCAGGGTTCCATGCATGTTAGCAAATACTCTAACACCTGTGTCCCCAGATTTTGATTGTTTTATAATCGTCACTGTCACTGTCCCCATTATTGGTCTAAAACATAAGTCTCATTTTTCTCAGCATAGATGTGACACTCTTAGTCTTGGGGGAAACTCTGGAGACTTCTGCTCCTCAACTCCAGGGCCTATAATATGAAGAATGCTATATATGACAAGACCCTAACTGTTGCTCCAAATGCTTATTTTTTCTTTGTTCCAAAAGTGATGTTGCCCTGTGTGAATAACTTTCAAAGGTATAAATATATTCAGTGAGTGAGGTTTGCCCTCACTTTACAGGCTAATGGAATCTGATCATCTTTGATATGAGAAAGTAATAGGAAACTTAGGGTATCATTAGCTTTTAAAGGGTGAGTCAGAAACTGCTGGTTGTCTATGATCTATGAAGTAGTTGGACTGATCAGATGGGAGTAAGGTACCATTTCTGAGTCATCTACTTGCCTTAGACTTCCAAAGAAAAAATTTTTAAAAAATGAAAAAATGACGGCAAGTTCTGGAATGTTCCTGGTGAAAGAAATAAACCTCTCTTGTTTGAGTGACTGACTGTAGTTTGGGATGTCTTCATTACAAATGCACACTTTCTGCCTTAACTAATAAATACAGCTTGATGGAAGAGAGGCTTCCAGGAGTGTAGCTATAGTGAGCAAGAATAGACGGGGTCACAAAAATAGAGGATGGAAGACTGTTAGAAATGTAAAGTCATGGGTCCAGAATGATAAAATGAATGTTAGCCTAGCCATAGCAACCATAAACAGTAGAGAATCTGAAATTTACCAGAGATTTCAACCAAGACTTTACACCCATTTATACAGCTTCCTAGCTGGGTGAGAACAAACTAGCATTATAGTTCCCTCTTTGTCCACAGACTGTACTCATCACTAGGTTCCTTCCTCGTAGAGATCAACTCAGCACACATGAATAGTGTGTTAGAGGAATCACAATGTGGACCTTGGGGTAGTAAGGCTGTACGGTTTACACCCTGCTCACGACACGAAGATGTCGACATTAAGACCTTGTAGAACAGAACCTGGTTCATACAGAGGGAAAGGAATCAATCGTTGTTAGACGTGTCTCCCACCACCATTCCTTCTGTGGCAAGATCACAAACAGATTCCATTACGTAGAGAACAGCTAAGAGGAAGGATTGGCAGCAGGAAGTGTTTGGTACTGGATATGTGATTGCAGATTTGGGTTGTAAGATTAGTAGGTCTAGGGCCCATAAAAAAATCTATAAAGAATATCTTCTTTGGGATAAACTGAATGCCCATTTTGCTTTATATTGCAATACATGAGTATTTTAGATCTGCTTTGAAACATTTTCATTAAAGACAACTTTTACACTGTGCTGTTTGCTATAGGTGGCTGGTATAAGGACTATCCTTTATTTACTTAGCATAGGCATGGCAATTTTTGAAATAGTAAAGGACCCTACCATTATTTCTACAATGTATTTTGTGATATATTCACTTATTTGCATTTTCTTCTGAGTAAATTCCTCCATCTATCCATCTCTTCACCTCTTAATACATATTGACCACTTAGTCTGAACTAGGCACCTTCTAAAGTACTTTGTCTGCAAGGACAAATTCAATCCCCACCATCACTGTAAGAGGCAGGAACCACTGTACATGACACAAAAGGAGCATCTTTGGCCAGGAGCACACAGGACCTGAGTAGTAAAATCAGGATGTGGACCCTGGCTGCTAAGAGCCTGTAAAATAAAACTGTGCAAGATCTAAAAGTGATTTTTAAAAATGGAACCGCTATACAGTAGCTTGCACAGAAACTGGAAGAAAAGTATCTATTACTATATATAGCAAATTAAGATGAGAAGCTAAGCAATGAGGATATGAATGAAAGTGGGCCTTAGTAAAAAACACAGGCTTAATGTAATACATGACCCAGACTTTGATCCAAAACCTGACTGCTGAACTAGGCAGTTGAGGAAATAGGGAAAACAGAATATGCGACATGGTTCTTCCTACACAGTAAACAATCTATGACTGATATTCAAAGAGAAACATAATGTGCCCTTCTCAGGCCTTCAATAATTTCTAAATTCTGAGCTTGAGAAGGGACAGAAGTCCCTTCTGTGATTAGCTCTTGACACTATCTAATTGCTTTAATTTTCCTGGCCAGAAATGTAGCTTCTACTACAGCTCATCTTCCAAAGTGCCCACTGATATTTTCTCCAATACGATTCAAAGGAAGCTGTAATATCTTTCCTCTCTTCACTCCACACATTATCAGGGAACAATAAAACCGATTTGGTTAGAAAATTTCATTTCTTCTGTTGCATAATAATGTAGCCGAGAGCCTCACTTTTCAAACCACTGGCTGAAATACGGCATGCATTCTTTAATAGAAGAATTAAATATTACTTAATAAAAAATCCAGGAAAATATTGTGAAAGATAAGGCTGAAAAAAAATGCTAAATTTCATAGGACAGCAGCCTTTAGGATTATTTTGATTTTATTTCCCTGGATAGAAATTTAAGAAGTTGGAAAAACACCAATATAAAAAAAGAATATGCTTCAATCATGTAAATTATTCTAATTTAAATGTTTGCTGCTGGATCATCTTTCATCTGTGTAAGAAATACATTTGATCCTATTACATTGAGGCTTTTAGATGACAGTAAATAACCTTCTGAGGTTGCAGATCACTGTGAGTTTGGTGGCACTGAAGACTCTTAACAGCACAATTCAATAGTCTAGACTTCTGTTATAGTCCCTATCTGAACAGGTAAGTTCTATGTGGGTCCTTTATTCAGTTATTGTCCAAATAGTGACATATATAATATATGTATATATATATATATATATATATATACATATATAATATATGTATATATATATATATATATATATATGTGTGTGTGTGTGTGTGTGTGTGTGTGTGTGTGTGTGTGTGTGTCTATGAGGTAAATAAAGAGGGCTGTTATTCTAGCAGCATTAGATACTCTGACTGGAATGTGAATAAACCAGTCACTAGGGAAAACATTTCCTTTTGCTTCTCTTCACATGACACTCATGTTTCAAAGAAGATAAGTTTGTGGCTTTTGGCTCCTTCATTACACTTTGGTGAGTCATGGGTCTGGGTATGTCTTAGCCTCTTTGTCTTAGCAGGGAATACTAGCAGTGGGCTCAACAGCAGAAGTCTTGCATCACTCGAACAAATTTTTCAATGTCTTACACCTTGCTTGCCTTGTTTCTGGGAGGACATAGGATTCTACCTCCCAGTGTAGTAGATGTCAGAGGAGGATACCTGCAAAGCCTTCAGAGAATGCAGTCACAATAGAATTCTACCAAGTAAATCTCCAGTTATTTGTGGCATTATTGTGGATGCTATCAAGTGCTTGCTGACAGGAACCTGATATAGCTGTCTCCTGAGAGGCTCTGCCAGTGCCTGACAAATACAGAGGCTCTCAGTCCTACACTGAATTGACCAAGGGTCCCCAATGGAGGAGCTAAAGAAAGGACCCAAGGAGCTGAAGGTGTTTGCAACCCCATAGGAGGAACAACGATATGAACCAATCAGTACCCCAGAGCTCCCAGGGACTAAACCACCAACCAAAGAGAACACATGGAGGGGCCCATGGCTCCAGCTACATTTATAGCAGAGGATGGCCTTGTCGGTCATCAGTGGGAGGAGAGGCCCTTGGTCCTGTGAAAGCTCAATGCCCCAGTGTAGGGGAATGCCAGGACAGGGAAACGGGAGTGGGTGGGTTGGTGAGCAGGGGAAGGGGGGGTATAGGATAGGGGGTTTTCAGAAGGGAAAATGGGAAAGGGGATAACATTTCACATGTAAATAAAGAAAATATCTAATAAAAAATAAAGAGAGAACATCTAGATTCTACCTCCAAGTTCTCAAGCTAAATCTCTTATTATGTAAGAGCCTTATAATCTGAATTTCCAGTTTCCTTACCACAAAGCACAGGCTCTTCTAAAGACTTCCAGACAGACTGAGCAAACTCAGGTTCCCCAGGTCACTCTGAACATAAGTACCATCACTTGGCTACACTGCTCACATATCCCTTCAAGCCACCTAAGGTCACCTTCACCTCATAGAGAAATTCACACTCTATTTGAACACAAAATCCCTTTCTTTTCTTCAACTTTTCCCTTTCCACCTTAGGAAAATCTCTCTCTCTTGTCCATTTTCTCATGAATATCTCTCTCTCTCTCTCTCTCTCTCTCTCTCTCTCTCTCTCTCTCACACACACACACACACACACACACACACACACACACGTTGTTGAAAGGACAAACATGTAAAAAAAAATACTAGGGGGACATTGACTCTTGAGACTTCTTGAGAGAAAAAGTCCACAACATCCATACAGGATCTCCATCTTCCTCCATCTTGGCATCTCTAGCTACAGGTGTTGATTGTAATCTACTCAATTAAATGCATGGTTTCTGTTTTATTACCCGCTTTTGACATGCTGCTGCTGTTTTCTCTAACAGATGCAGTTTTCATGAGGGTAATAGGCTTTTATGTAATAGGAACAATTGATGAAGATACCTGGGTGGAGAGAGGTAACTCAGCTCTGAATCGCTTAGCCAATATTTAGAATTCACCTTGCTGATAAACCAATAAGAGCTTACATACCACTTCTTCCTGAGCTTTACATAAATAAAGTAAGATATCTGAGGGATAAAAAGGAAGTGTAAACATCAAATCCACCACAACAGCACTGCAGCTAACCATGCAGTGTCCTTCCCACCCACACTTTAGTGTGTTTAACCACAACACCCCCTGTAGTGGAATCTACATTGTCACCCTCTAGTAAGAAAGGGGGTTTACAACTATATCAGGCTCCTGTCAGCAAGCACTTGTTGGCCGAGAGGCTCTGTCAGTGAATGACAAATACAGAGGGGGACACTCTCAGCCAACCATTGAACTGAGCACAGGGTCCCCAATGGAAGAGCTAGAGAAAGGACCCAAGGAGTTGAAGGGGTTTGTAACACCATAGGAAGAGCAACAATATGAACCACCCAGTACCTCCAGAGCACCCAGGGACTAAACCACCAACCAAAGAGTACACACGGAGGGACCCAAGGCTCCAGATGCATATGCAGCAGAGGATGGCCTTGTTGGACATCAAAGGGAGGAGAGGCCCTTGGTCCTGAGAAGGCTAGATGCCCCTGTATAGGGGCATGCCAGGACAGGGAAGCAGGAATGGGTGGATTGGTGAGCAGGGGGAGAGGGAATGGGGTTAGGAGATATTTGGGAGGAAACCAGGAAAGGGGACAACATTTGAAATGTAAATAAAGAATCTAATAAAAAAAGAGCTATGAAAAATTCTAAAAGAAAGAAAGAAAGAAAGGGAGTTTACGTTTTTTGTGACTTTTAAAGCTAATTGTTCTTAGTACATACGTTTTGTATTTTAAGATACAAAAAGCTAAATTATTAGTTGTATTTGCTGGGAAAAGCTCCTATATCTTTCACTGTCTCTAGTGTTTTTCATATCCCTAACCAATATATCTATCTCTATCTATCTTTATCTCTATCTCTCTTCCTCTCCTCATCTATCTCCATCTCTATCTCCATCTCCATCTCTCCATCTCCATCTATATCTATATGTTCCCAGTACTCCTACTTGACCTACTTTTACACCATTACTTAAATGCGCATTTTCCCCAACCAGGGTCTGAGCACTCCTGTCTCAAATTCTTGTAGGAGACAAGAGCGGAGCAGAGTAATCTTTCCTTGCATCTGAAACTAAGACTTCTATCAAATCATCATAGTTGTTATTGTGGTCAATCTTACCACTGAATTTTAATTCAAGTGAAGACAGCCCACCAGGAATAGTCACAGATACAAAAAACAGTTTAAAGTGAAAGGAAAACTTACAAATCAGAGGACACATATACTCTGAATTGGTTACATTTTTTTGTTGTTGTTGTTAACTTGACACACGCTAGAGTCATCTGGAGGATAGAATTGAACCAGCCAGAGGGGTCAAGAACACCACAAGAAGAGTTACAGAATCAATTAACCTGGGCCCATGGAGACTCACAGAGGCTGAACCAACAGCAAAAGGCCTCCTACACTTTGGAGCAGATGTGCAGCTTGATCTTCATGTGGGTCCCCTAACAATTGGAGCTGGGGCTGTTCCCAGCCATTGAATCCCCTTCCTCTAACTGTACTGCCTGGTTGGGACTCAGTGAGAGAGGATTCTCTTATTCCTGAGGTTACTGCATGTGCCAAGGTGGAGTGATATCCAAGGGGGCTTCTTCTCTGAGGAGAAAGGGGAGGTAATGGGGGGAGGAATTTAAAAGGGTGGAGCAGGGAGGAGAGGAGGGAGGGTGTAGTGTGAATACATTAATGAACAAAGAAAAGGATTTTACAACAGAGATTAATTATCTCTTAAGAAGTAGAATTTAAAACTAGTAGTTGGCGATGAAATGTTATATTCTTGCTCATGGAATGCTTTGTTTGCTTTTAACACTTTTCCATGTTCTGTGTTATATCTTCAATTGGTGTTAAATAACTTTAGAAATTGCTTGATCAAAAGTGCTCAACATTGTACCCATTCATATAGATATAGTCTGAAATGTTATTAAATAAGTTTCTACAACATCAAGAGGATCATCAAATGTACTCTCTGCTAATTACCTTGCTTCTTTGACAGTCTTCCTATAGGGAGTGCCTTATAAGGAAATCTATTACTCAGAGAATGAACCTGGAAGTTCATTACCTAGAGCTCATTTCCAATGGCATTTCAGTTTAAAGCATATTAGATATAGAAGAAATGCAGAGTAAATACATAAGCTCTCACAAAGTAAATAGATGCCACAACTGTCATCCTTTTTCATTTTGTCCCGGCACTCTAGGGAACTCAAGGCCTGCTTTCCCACTGAGCCTTCGTGCCAGATCAGAATCTCTCTCAAGGAACCCACATCCAGCTGAGAAGGCAGAGAATCACTTTCCCTAGTGGACCTAAACTGTGTACCTTAGACCTGCTTTGAATTCCCAAGGAAGCAGAGGTGGAAACCTCCCATGCAGGAAGCAGTATCTGCTTTCTCAAGCCAAAAGAAAAGAGAAAGAAATGTGACAGTGGATCTATCAAAGGCCGTGACTGGACTTTGGCAAACCACGGAGCAACATACGGATAAAGATGGCAGAACATACTCACTGGGGAGGGAGCAGACAGCTGTTTGGTCAGAGAGCACAGGCAAACTGTGGTATGGGGTCAAGGGTAAGGGTGCCATTCCCCACTGTTCCCTTTGATGGGGTTCTGTTCCCAGGAACTTGAGCCAGTCTCCAAAGGAGAGGGTGCTGTGTAATTAAAACCAGGCCATGTGAGGATGGTATCTCTGGAGGGTATGACCTCAAGTAAGTAGATATCCCCCTAGAAGCTCCTTTGTCTGTTTGGTAAAGTGCTTGGGTGAGAAGGGGTGATTTCTAAAGTTCCATTCAGCCAGCCCATCCAGAACTGTACCCATTGGATACAAGTTGAAAGTAAATAGTTCTCTATTAAAAATGCATGCAAGTCTTCCCAATGGAACGCAGAGCCTGGTTATGCAAGTGGTTTCCATCTGCTCCCACTCCAGCCTTGCTGAGGAGTCACCAATGCTCATCAGTGGTACTGTAAAGTGGAGTGAGTCCTTCTGGCTTTGGGGTGGCTTGAAAGTCACCATCCTAGGATGGCTTTCTACACTCCACAGATTGCCCCTGATGGTTTCTGCTCATGCACTGGTCAGCTCCTAAGGACAGGAAGGAGACATTGTACCCTTTAGGACTCCCAATCTTGTCATTAGAATGACTCAAAGCCAATGTCAAGGGACGCTATCGTTTCTAGTAGTGGGAACTTGGAGAAGTTGCAGCTATGCTTCCCAGCAGCTCTTCAAACCCAAAGCTGAACCAAAGTAATATATGCAACCCCCAACTTCCTGAGTGTGGCCATGAGTACATTCACATAGACTCCACCCTCACAGTGGAGGTCTGATCACCTTAAGTTGCTGGCCTGACACATTCTTAGTAATTTTATTTTGGATGTGATTTCTGTAGATAGTGTTCAATGGGACAGTAATGTAAATGTCAGGGATGTGGACCCAGGTTCAGTGGCAGCCCCATCTCCCTTTACCTTCTTGGAGTAGATATTTTGTCATCCCAATTCAACACCTAATCTGGTATCTGCCCTCACTCAGACTCCCTCTTTAGCTGGTGAGAACATCCCCATCTTGTGTAAGCACAATATTAGTTAAAAAGTTTTAAGGAATATTAGTGGTCAAGAGAAAGATTATACAAAGGAAAGTGAAACACTTTTTCCTGCTTTCTGAGTAAGGACTAGTGAATTTTTATTTTGTACTAGACTTGGCAAGTTATACAGCTGGTTATGTATGTACACAGTAAGCATGGGAGATGCCAAGCCCATCTCTCCACTTGGGATTGCTGATGGTATTCCCCTCAACATCCACATTCCAGAATCAACTATGCCCCTGACCAGAAAAAACAGAGGCAGGGAATGGAAATGCTAGGCTTACTAAGGGGAGGTTAGGACTGTTTCTCTCAGCACTGACCTAGTCAAGTCCAAAGACATCCTCATCAAGCTCAGCTTTCAGCACATGAAGCTAAGCAAATCATTATCAAATCCATTTACTCTGCTTTCAATGGGATAGAGAGGAATTTTAGCCATAATGCATTAATAAGATTTCTGGAAGGATCTGAAGGACAGTTAATAGTCAACTCATGAGGTATTCTGTGGCAGTAACTAGAGAGAGGCACTTTCATCATAGTTTGCTTGGATTATACCCCTGGCTTTTCACTCACTGGGTGACTATGGATAAGTGGTCATCTGTCTTAGTGTTCTTGTCTTTGAAGTTGAGATAGTATGAATAACAGAGAATTGCATACTTAGGATTGTACTCAGGGAAATACTGAATATCAGAGACAAGGATTAAAGAAAGGGAGGTTTTGAGATTTAGGGTACTGAAGAAAACATTTTTAAGATGTCAAAGCAAGAGGCCTTCACTAAAAAATTCTTACTCCATTAGAATTTTCTATCAAAGCAACTAGGAACTTAACTCTGATAGACTATCTTTATGAAAGTGCTTAGGTTATTGACTGAATATTGTCACATATGCGTGCACATATAGGAACATTTAAAATATAAGACTTGGTTTAGCTGCATGCCTATGGTGCTGCTTCTGAAATGATAACCATTGGTTTCTTTCCAATCTCAGTCTTGCTCCAGTAAAGGGTGGTTGTAAGGAGAATGTGCAAACATCTGTCCTACACCTGTCTTCCTAGCTACACAGACTCACTGGACTTATGACTGGGTGGTTCTAAATGAAATAAAAGCCACATCAGCCTACTCACTCATGTTTTAATTTTTCCCACCAAAGCCTTCTGTCCTTGCACAGATATAATCATTTCAACTGATGCTTGAAAACTATGTGGGAAAGAATGTTGAAAAGGCTCATTTCGGTCTGTATTTCCATGTTGCAGGGCAAGTTCTTTTAAAAATGCCAACTTAGTTAAGTCACATACTGCCAACTGTTTTCTCACTGAAGTTTTAAAAATTATGGAAATATATTGAATGGATTATAAGTACTGATGACAATTTGTTTGCTCTATATCTCAGTTTGTATTCTGGAGTGAATGTTTATTTCCTAAGACTGGATGCATATATAAGTAAATGGTGGGTGCTGAAAGTAAAATCCAGAAAGCTAATGTAATGATCCCTACTTCACTGGCACCCATGGAATGCTACCTTCTTAGCAGGGCTGTATAATTTTACCACATATGGATGTGAAGGATAAAAAGGGGATGCCCATCAGGTGTGTTAGAGAGGTGTTCTAATCTTGCTTTAGGTGAATAAAAAGAACCTGTGTTTAATGTTAGGACCATGAGTCACAGATGCTATTGAATGATAGTTCACTAGAACTCAGATCTGTTAGCTTAAAGGGTGAAAACATAGACAATCCATAGCTCTACTTTCTACCACAAAGAGCATGTAAGGGAAGGAAGTAGGAACTGGATAGTTTATGAAAGGCTTCAGTGCTCTGTGATCCTGTTGTTAGGGGATTAAATGATGTCATGTGTCCTGATCTCCTGTCAAATCAAGAAAGAAAGAACAGAATGTTACTGTGGCTAAAGTGATCTTTGTCAAAGAAAATAATAATAATACACAACACAAAAGGTTAATAATATATCCAATGACGTTGGTCTTTTTAGGAAGAGTGCCTCTTGCTGATTAAAACAAATGATAAAATAATCTGGCATCAATGGGAGGGGAGACCCTTGGTCCTGTGAAGACTTGATGCCCCAGTGTAGAGGAATGCTATGGCGGTGAGGCAGGAGTGGGTAGGTTGGTGGGGGAGCACCCTCATAGAAGCAGGGTAAGGGGAGGTAGGATAGGGGTTTGCAGAGGGGAATCCGGGAAAGGCGATAACATTTGAAATGTAAATAAAGAAAATATCCAATGAAAAATTAAAAAAAAAGATAAAATAAGCCATAAAATTGCACTTTTTTTGGAAGAGATTGGGGAATAGAAAGCTAAAATCAAACAGGCAAAATGGAACATATAACTTGTTAGGAGACATGGTGATTTACTATGGAAATTCCTACCTTGTTGCAATAATGAAGCCTTAAACCCCTCTCTGTGTGCCAAGGAACAGTTCTTACTTATACAAGACTGTATGACAGGTAATTCATTTCACTGAATCCACCTAGTGCTCAGGAAGATATGTGTCTGAATCCTGAATCAATCAAACGGAAATTACAGGATGGAAGCATCAAGTGAGCCTGTGAGGCGGAAATCATTCATAAAATGTAACCAGTATTAGCTTGCTAGTTGCCATTTATGAAGTGCATTGTGTGCGTTAGAACTTGCATCACATAGCCATGGCTCCTATATTATAGAATGCTTACCATAGCATTCTATAATATAGAAATTTAATAGTTGGGACAATATTCAGAACAGATAAGCTGGTCTAGATTATAGGTGTAAATGGGGAGTTTGAACTCAAGTCTGTCTGATTTAAAATATCTACCCTCTTCTTCCTCAGGCTGTCTTTCTGTGTTATGTCTGGTGAGTCAATCTTACGGGATGCTTATTCTGAAACTGGAAACTCTAGGAGCCTGACAGCACACTGTGATTTTCTAGGTCGATAAGAAAGTATGGTGGGCAGGGATGAATGCAATTCTTATTTTAATAACCATTTCTAGCCGGGCGGTGGTGGCGCACGCCTTTAATCCCAGCACTTGGGAGGCAGAGGCAGGTGAATTTCTGAGTTTGAGGCCAGCCTGGTCTACAGAGAGAGTTCCAGGCTAGCCAAGGCGATACAGAGAAACCCTGTCTCGAAAAAACAAAAAATAAAAAAAATAAATAACCATTTCTTTTTTAAAAGATACTTTCGTTTTTATTATTTGACTTGTATGTCTGGTCTGTGTGTACGTGACTGCAGGTACCTATGGAGGTAAGAAATGGGCATCAGATTAACTGGAGCTGGACGTACAGGCACCAATAGAAGTGCTAGGAACTGAACTAGTATCCTCTGCAAGAGTGCTATAGATTTTTATCTCCCACAGCATCTCTCTAGCACCTTAATGATTATTTCTTTATGTATTGCTTATTGTTGTAACTTGCAGTCCTATACACTGGAGGTCATATAATTTTAACCAGTATAGCATATAAATCCAAATAATATTACTATTGCTTCTGACTTGGCAAATACATATGTACATATAGATACATACATGTAGTATGAAATAAAGCATGTAAGTTAAATTAATTCTTCCATCTGAGGAGTGATAAATCTTCAAATCTATACAATGACTGAGACAAAACTTTGAAGTAATAATTAAAGTTATTAAGTATTCAAATCCTCACATGAGATGAATTGATAGGGACCCAAACTATGGGAGAAACAAAGATTCTATAGATTCCTCCTTGGGAGAAGGAAAGAAAAAGATGCCAGTCTTTGGTGCTGGGGTCAATAGTGTAGCAGTGTTATGCTAGGTACTCTCTGAATCTATCTTTTGAGTCTCCTGGCCACCAGAGAAATAGGATGTCTGACAACTCAGAAGGTATTGGTCTGGTGGTCATATCTAATGTATGCTATTTTTGTTTGTTTGTTTTGATGGAGACAGGGTTTCTCTATAAAGCCCTGGTTGTCTTGAAACTCACTATATAGACCCTGCTGGCCTTGAACATATAGAGATCTGCATGCCTGTACCTTCTGAGTGCTGGCAATAAAAGCATGTGCTACTATTCCTTAATGAACACTAATTTTATCATGTTATATACCTACAAAATAAAACCCATGCCAAGAATCTGTGACTGACTGCAGGAAGACTAATAACAGGACTGGGCTAGGAGTATGCAAAAGACCCCAACTTCTTGGTTTCACAAAAACAAAACAAAACAAAACACCTCATTCTAAATTGTTTTCTTCCACCTCTCAACAACCTTTGAAACAAGGGAGAGGATACAATACCTTAAAGGACCACTGACACAAACCTTCTATTCAGAGATAGATGTTCCTTCACCAATCAGTTAAGCATGCTTTACCCTTTAGTCAGATGCAGACTTATCCAAAAGAGGATAGGGACCTTATGCATATTCTATATAGGTAAGTACCTGTTACAGACTGAAGGACAGTAAAGTCTCCTCCTCCTCCTTCTCTTCTTCCTCACTGACAAGGAACAACTCCTGGTATATATGTGAGCCACTCCATACTTATAGTTGAGAAGCTGGGGGCTATATGTGAGCATCTTTACAACATTACCAAACTTCCGGCTTCTTGTTATCTCTGTCTCTGTTGACTGAACTCCCTGAATCTCAAGAACAGTCGAATGTGAGGCCTATCTTTTCCTTGCCTAATCCCAAAAGTTTTCATATCTCCAGCGTCTGAGGAATTAAAACAGATCCTCACTCTTCACCAAGAACTTTGAATGCAAATCTTCCTGCCACTGCTATGACTTGGAACTGGAAAGCCTGTAAAAACTCATGTGTTAATAAATACCTGTTCCTGGTGGAGGGACCCCGCGCAGGGAGGGAGCCTGCCAGCTTCCCTTCCATGACCTCTGTTCCCGCGGACTGCGCTGGAGAGACCGGTACCCAGGCTCTCCCCCCGATATAACATCACTTGGGACACGGCCGGTTGGGGCTTCCGTCTGTGCCCGAGGGCGGGTCGGCGCTGTGGTCGTCTGGGTGCCAGATCGGCGGGCCATCGTGACCACAGGGTGTGCGGCGCCACGGAGACTGCCCTCCGCCATCTTTGCTCCAGTGACCAGGTAGTTGGGACCGCCAGGCTCAGAGACAGACAGGCATAATATCGCTTCGGTTTCAGGCAGCTTGTGTGTAACCTGCTCCCAGGTGCTGGGCTGATCTGCAGTAACCAGCGCGCCAGTGCCGCGGTGGGACCTTCTGCCTGGTGGAGGGACCCCGCGCAGGGAGGGAGCCTGCCAGCTTCCCTTCCGCGACCTCTGTTCCCGCGGACTGCGCTGGAGAGACCGGTACCCAGGCTCTCCCCCCCGATATAACATCACTTGGGACACGGCCTGTTGGGGCTTCCTTCTGTGCCCGAGGGCGGGTTGGCGCTGTGGTCGTCTGGGTGCCAGATCGGCGGGCCATCGTGACCACAGGGTGAGCAGCGCCACGGAGAGTGCCCTCCGCCATCTTTGCTCCAGTGACCAGGTAGTTGGGACCACCAGGCTCAGAGACAGACAGGCATAATATCGCTTCGGGTTCAGGCAGCTTGTGTGTAACCTGCTCCCAGGTGCTGGGCTGATCTGCAGTGACCAGCGCGCCAGATCTGCTGTGGGACTTCTGCCTGGCAGAGGGACGCCCCCTCCCCCCCCCAGGAGAGATCACACACCCCTGCACAGGGCAGGAGCCTGCCAGCCTCCCTTTGGCGACCTCTGCTCCAGGAATCCACTAGGCTGAGCCTTTAGATGTGCAAGGCCTCCCCAATATAAGATCACTTGGGGCAAAGCACATTAGGGCTCCAAAGTCACTCAGGAGCAGGCAGGCCCCAGAAATCGGTGCCAGGGGAATCCTGGTAATCCAGGGGGGGCAGAAATAGCTTTGCAGGCTCACAGGAGGTCCAACCAACAGCCAGTGGCAGCAGGACCAACTAACACCAGAGGTATCCAGATGGCAAAAGGCAAACGTAGGAATGTTACTAACAGTAATCAAAGTAATGTGGGACCATCCGAACCCAACTCTCCAACAGCAGCAAGTCCTGGATACCCCACCACACCCGAAAGACAAGATCTGGATTTAAAATCACTTCTCATGATGCTATTAGAGGATCACAAGAAGGACACAAATAAATCTCATAAAGAGTTACAGGAGACCATGAATCAACGGTTAGAAGCCCTTACAAAGGAAACACAAAAATCGCTTAGAGAAATGCGGGAGAACATGGATCAAAAGATGGAGGCGCACAAGGAGACAACACAAAAATCGCTTAACGAGATGAATCAACGGGTAGATGCACTCACAAAGGAATCACAAAATTTGCATAAAGAAATGCAGAAGAATATGGGTCAACAGACGGATGCCCATAAGGAGGCAACACAAAAATTGCTTAAAGAAATGAATCAACGGTTAGATGCCCTTACAAAGGAAACACGAGAACTGCTTAAAGAAATGCAGGAGACGATGGATCAACAGATGGAATCCCATGAGGAGGAAACACAAAAATCGCTCAGAGAAATGCAGGAGAACGTGGGTCATCAGGAAGAAATCCTGAAAGAGGTAATGCAAAAATACCTTAAAGAAACACAGGAAAATACAAACAAACAAGTGAAGGATCTCAGCAAATCCATCCAGGAACTAAAAAAGGAAGTAGAAACAACTAAGAAATCACAAAGGGAGACAACTTTGGAGATAGAAAACCTTGGGAAGAAATCAGGAGTCATAGATGCAAACATCAACAATAGAATACAAGAGATGGAAGAAAGAATCTCAGGTGCTGAAGATTCCATAGAAAGCATCGACTCAACAGTCAAAGAAAATGCAAAATGCAAAAAACGCGTAACCCAAAACATCCAGGAAATCCAGGACACAATGAGAAGACCAAACCTAAGGATTATAGGTATAGATGAGAGTGAAGATTTGCAACTTAAAGGGCCAGTAAACATCTTCAACAAAATTATGGAGGAAAACTTCCCTAACTTAAAGAGAGAGATGCCGATGAACATACAAGAAGCCTACAGAACTCCAAACAGACTCGACCAGAACAGAAATACCTCCCGTCACATAATAATCAAAACACCGAATGTTCTAAACAAAGAAAGAATACTAAATGCAGTAAGAGAAAAGGGCCAAGTAACATACAAAGGAAGACCTATCCGAATCACATCAGACTTCTCACCAGAGACTATGAAAGCCAGAAGATCCTGGGCAGATCTCATGCAGACACTAAGACAGCACAAATGCCAGCCTAGACTACTATACCCAGCAAAACTCTCAATCACCATAGATGGAGAGACCAAGATATTCCATGATAAAACCAAATTTTCACAATATCTTTCCACAAATCCAGCCCTGCAACGGATAATAGGTGGAAACCTCCAATACAGGGAGAGAAACAACACCCTGGAAAAAATGAGATAATAACCTTCTTGAATCAAACCCAAAAGTAGATAACCACTCAAACATAAAGATAGCGTCAAGAATGGCAGATGGCAATAATCACTATGCCTTAATCTCTCTTAATATCAATGGTCTCAATTCCCCAATTAAAAGACATAGACTAGCAGACTGGATACGTAAACAGGACCCAGCATTTTGCTGCATGCAGGAAACGCACCTCAGTGTCAAAGACAAACACTACCTCAGAGTAAAAGGCTGGAAAACAATTTTACAAGCAAATGGCCCCAAGAAACGAGGTGGAGTAGCCATCCTAATATCGGATAAAATTGATTTTCAACCCAAAGTCATCAAAAAAGACACAGAAGGACACTACATACTGATCAAGGGAAAAATCCACCATCAAAAACTCTCAATCCTGAATATCTATGCTCCAAATGCAAGGGCACCCTCATTCGTAAAAGAAACTTTACTAAAACTCAAAGCACACATCGCACCGCACACAATAATAGTGGGTGACTTCAACACCCCGCTCTCTGAAATGGATCGTTCAGGAAAGCAGAAACTAAACAGGGACACAGTGAATCTAATTGAAGCCTTGGACCAAATGGAACTAACTGATATATATAGAACATTTCATCCTAGAGCTAAAGAATACACCTTCTTCTCAGCTCCTCATGGTACCTTCTCCAAAATTGACCATATAATTGGTCACAAATCAGACCTCAACAGATACAAGAAGATAGAAATAATCCCATGCCTCTTATCAGATCACTATGGAATAAGGGTGGTCTTCAATGGCAACAAAAACAAAAGAAAACCCACGTACACATGGAGGCTGAACAATGCTCTACTCAATGATAACTTGGTCAAGGTGGAAATAAAGAAAGAAATCAAAGACTTTTTGAAAGTTAATGAAAATGAAGGCACAACATACCCTAACTTATGGGACACAATGAAAGCAGTGCTAAGAGGAAAATTCATAGCCCTGAGTGCCGCCAAAAAGAAACGGGAGACAGCATACACTAACAGCTTAATGGCACACCTGAAAGCCCTGGAACAAAAAGAAGCAAATACACCAAAGAGGAGTAGAAGGCAGGAAATCATCAAACTCAGGGCTGAAATCAATCAAGTAGAAACAAATAAAACCATACAAAGAATCAACAAAACGAGGAGTTGGTTCTTTGAGAAAATCAACAAGATAGATAAGCCCTTAGCCAGACTAACCAGAGGGCACAGAGATAGTATCCAAATTAATAAAATCAGAAACGAAAAGGGAGAGATAACAACAGAAACTGAGGAAATTCAAAAAATCATCAGATCCTACTACAAAAACCTGTATTCAACACAACTAGAAAATCTTGAGGAAATGGACAATTTCCTTGACAGATACCAAGTACCAAAATTAAATCAGGATCAAATAGACCATCTAAACCGTCCTATAACCCCTGAAGAAATAGAAGTTGTCATTGGAAGTCTTCCAACCAAAAAAAGCACAGGTCCAGATGGTTTTAGTGCAGAATTCTATCAGACCTTCAAAGAAGACCTAACACCAATACTCTTCAAACTGTTCCACAAAATAGAAACAGAAGGAACACTACCCAACTCGTTCTATGAAGCCACAATTACACTAATACCAAAAGCACACAAAGATCCGACAAAGAAAGAGAATCTCAGGCCAATCTCTCTTATGAATATCGATGCAAAAATACTCAATAAAATTCTTGCCAACCGAATCCAAGAACACATCAAAACGATCATTCACCACGATCAAGTAGGCTTCATCCCAGGGATGCAGGGATGGTTCAATATAAGGAAATCCATCAATGTAATCCACTACATAAACAATCTCAAAGAAAAAAACCACATGGTCATCTCATTAGATGCTGAGAAAGCATTTGACAAAATTCAGCATCCTTTCATGCTAAAGGTCTTGGAAAGATCAGGAATTCAAGGCCCATATCTAAACATAGTAAAAGCAATTTACAGCAAACCAGTAGCCAGCATCAATCTAAACGGAGAGAAACTTGAAGCAATCCCACTAAAATCAGGGACTAGACAAGGCTGCCCTCTCTCTCCATATCTTTTCAATATAGTACTTGAAGTTCTAGCTAGAGCAATTAGACAAGAAAAAGAGGTCAAAGGGATACAAATTGGAAAGGAAGAAGTCAAACTATCACTATTTGCAGACGATATGATAGTATACATAAGCGACCCAAAGAACTCCACCAGAGAACTCCTACAGCTGATAAACGACTTCAGCAAAGTGGCCGGATATAAAATCAACTCAAGCAAGTCAGAAGCCTTCCTATACTCAAAGGATAAGCAGGCTGAGAAAGAAGTAAGAGAAATAATACCCTTTACGATAGCCACAAACCATATTAAGTATCTTGGCGTGACGCTAACCAAACAAGTGAAAGATCTGTATGACAAGAACTTCAAGTCTCTGAAGAAAGAAATTGAAGAAGACCTCGGAAGATGGAAAAATCTGCCATGCTCATGGATTGGCAGGATTAATATAATAAAAATGAGCATCTTACCAAAAGTAATACACAGATTCAATGCAATCCCCATCAAAATCCCAACTCAATTCTTCATAGAGTTAGAAAGAGCAATTCAAAAATTCATCTGGAATAACAGAAAACCCAGAATAGCTAAAACTATTCTCAAGAGTAAAAGAACCTCTGGGGGAATCAGTATCCCGGACCTCAAGCTGTACTACAGAGCAATAGTGTTAAAAACTGCATGGTATTGGTACAGTAACAGACATGTAGATCAATGGAACAGAATTGAAGACCCAGAAATGAATCCACACTCCTATGGTCACTTGATCTTTGACAAAGGAGCTAAAACCATCCAGTGGAAAAAAGATAGCCTTTTCAACAAATGGTGCTGGCTCAGCTGGAGGTCAACATGCAGAAGAATGCAAATTGACCCATCCTTATCTCCTTGCACTAAGCTCAATTCTAAGTGGATCAAAGATCTCCACATAAAACCAGACACACTGAAACTAATAGAAGGGAAACTAGGGAAGAACCTTGAACATATGGGCACAGGGGAGAATTTCCTGAACAGAACTCCAATAGCTTATGCTCTAAGATCAAGAATAGACAAATGGGACCTCATTAAATTACAAAGTTTTTGCAAGGCAAAAGACACCGTCAAAAAGACAAAGCGGCAACCAACTAACTGGGAAATGATCTTTACCAACCTTACATCCGACAGAGGGCTAATATCCAATATATACAAAGAACTCAAGAAGTTAAACTCCAGAGAGGCAAGTAACCCTATTAAAAAATGGGGTACAGAGCTAAACAAAGAGTTCTCACCTGAAGAATATCTAATGGCTGAGAAGCACCTAAAGAGATGTTCATCATCCTTAGTCATTAGGGAAATGCAAATCAAAACAACCCTGAGATTCCATCTCACACCAGTCAGGATGGCTAAGATCAAAAACACAGGAGACAGCAGTTGTTGGCGAGGATGTGGAGAAAGAGGAACACTCCTCCACTGCTGGTGGAATTGCAGGCTGGTACAACCACTCTGGAAAGCAGTCTGGCGGCTCCTCAGAAAACTGGGCATGACACTTCCGGAGGATCCGGCTATACCACTCCTGGGCATATACCCAGAGACTTTACCTGCATGCAATAAGGACACATGCTCCACTATATTCATAGCAGCCTTATTTATAATAGCCAGAAGCTGGAAAGAACCCAGATGTCCCTCAACGGAGGAATGGATTCAGAAGATGTGGTATATTTACACAATGGAATACTACTCTGCAATTAAAAACAATGAATTCACGAAATTCCTAGGCAAATGGTCAGAACTTGAAAATATCATCCTTAGTGAGGTAACCCAATCACAAAAGATCACACATGGTATGAAGTCACTGATAAGGGGATATTGACCCAGAATCTCAGAATACCCTAGACACAATCAGCATATCAATAGATTTCTAAAAAGATGGAAGGAGAGACCCCTGGTCCTGGAAAGACTGGATGTAGGGGAACGCCAGGACAGAGTAATGAGAGGGGGTTGAACGGAGAAAAGAGGGAGGGAAGGGGGCTTATGGGACTTTCGGGGAGGGAGGAAACGGGAAAGGGGAAGTGATTTGGAATGTAAATTAAAAAAATAAAATAAAATTAAATTAAAAAAAAAAAAAAAAAATAAATACCTGTTCTTCAGCTTGGCACAACTGAGAAGCTGGTAGGAGGAACCTCTAGAAAGTGTGGCCTGGTGGGGTGGAGTTAGGTCACTGGAGGTGTTTGTTCCTTCAGGGAGGACTTCAGGCCATGGGTCTCTTTCCTTGTTTCTAACTTCCATGGGTCGAGTGACTTGTTCTGCCAGGCACTCCTGCCGGGATATGCTACCTCACCACAGGCCCAAGAACTGCAAGCCAGTCAAGCATGATCTGAAACACCCGTTAACTGTGAGACCACACAGTTCCCGCTTCTAAAATTCTCTCGAGGCCTTTCTTACCGTCACAGAAAATGGGCACTGTAGACTCACTTTATGTCCTGTGACTATCCACTTACCCTACCCAGGTCAATTAAGCTTGCTGCGTCTAACCTTGAGCCCAGGTGTAATTTGTTCTCAGGAGTTTTCTTCTCTTCGTTCCTCACACTGTTTATTTCTAATGCTGTATATGTCCCAGCATATGCTTCCTAGGAAAAGGCTTTCATATCTCAACAGAAATGAATGCTTTCTTTCCTCTTCCCCACTGTTCTTCATTCCCAATATTGAGAGTGTGCCTTTTGTTTAAAAAAGAAAAGAAAAAGAAAAAGAAAAGAAAAATGAAGTTATTTCCATTTATAACGGTTCCAAGAGTTGCATTTTGGGGGTGTCTTTGTAGAACACAGCAGTAAGATTGCCTGGTGGTGCCTCAGTTTGTTCACACCTCACTGCTTGACTAGGTGTGTTATTTAGTGATGTCAAATGCACTTGGCTTAATAGGCTATCAGGGAGTGAGGGAGGGACGGAGGTGGGGAAGAGCACTCACCAGTGAGCCAGTGCATGCTAGTGTGAGCTCATTTCCTTCTCTCAATGGGCAAAGTACATTTTAAACATAGGCTATTGCACATTTAGGTCAATTCCGCTAAGCATGAAGACTAAGGAAACACTTATAAATGACTTTAGCATGGGTACATGGCATAATTGTAGTCTGAATATTACAATCTGTACAAATCCAAAGCTAACAAGTATTAGAGATACAAATATTTAAAACGTTTTGAGGAATATGGTCATGCTGTTCTTTGCATTCCAGTGTTAATAGAAAGAGACTGCCTGGAGTAGTCCATCTGCCTCGGCCCTCATGCTGTTACTGGTGCTTCCCTTAGGTTCTGCTGTATCCATTTTCCTTGATGCTCATCTGGGTACCAGAAATACAATGAAGACAAACCCTCCGCACTTGAATGAACTCTTTTGCATGATGAGCAGCAATCACACATGTCCAATCACACATGTCCAATCACACTTGTCCAATCACACAGTAACTCCAGAGCCCACTGTGGAAGGGAAGGCACTTGAGGCAAGCTCTGGGAAAGAGGAGCGAAGAGCATTTAAGTACCCAAACTGCACAAAGTACAGAACACTTAATTATACCTGAAAAGAGAAGATGGATTTCATGACAGAAGAAATTCAAACTTATTTTGACTGGACCTTCTCCAAATGGCAGAGGAGGGACTTCATTCTATGAGGTGGGAACAGCACAGAGATAAATAATAGCCTGAGCCAGTTCTGTGTATTCTCACACCTTGAATACCATGTACCTAAGTATTGATATAAAATGTCTTTGAGAGGCACCATAATCTATAGGTAATAATTTAATATGGCTTATCATATGAACTCAACTCGAGCTGGTTGGTTACCAAAATACTTTCAAATAACAAACACTCTTTGCTCTATTCTAGAGTCAAGTGACCTCACTTAATTTTATGAAGTTCAAAACTGCCTGTGTGAACTAAACAGTAGGCTGGAAGTTCTAAGCAGAAGCAGCATCGTTTAAGAGGCATAATGAAGTTTCCTCGCTCTTACCCATCCCAAGGTAGCATAATTACCATGTGGGTGTAGGTAAAGTCATTCCAGGAGCTCAAACACTCATCTAGGAGGGCTCCTGGAGACTCTTCATGCATCTCTGACTTTTCAAGTTACTTCTAGGACTGTGGGCTGTTTTGAGATGTAAGTGTTCTGCATTAATAAGGCAACCCAGTGCAGGAGCCACAAGGACTTTTGGAGTCAGTGCTTTGGGAGTTACAAGAAGGACATGCTTAGCTCAGCATCAGTGGTGAAGAGAATCAAGGAAGAATCATGAAGTCAGCTGCATTTTGTGTTTGAGGGCAGGTTGAAGAGGGAGGAGAAAAGTCCTCGGCGTAGGAAAAAAATGCAGATAAAGATAAATGTTAGGAAAATTTTGCTTGACTGTAGGTTATCTCCTCGAAGTACCTAACAACCATTCTTCACAAAATAAACTTAATCCCCTTTCTATAAGGTAATTTCTCCCAAGTAGGTGAAGACTTTAATGTCCCTTGTCTTTGATGAGGTTCTTCTTATCCAAGTTCTAGATCCAGATCCATCTTGGCTATTCTTTATCCTGCACCTTCATTTTCTCAAGAGCTTGCCAAGATGGTTACCCTAGTTTTCCTATTGCCTTGATCTATATATAAGCAGTGGGATCGCTGCTTTTCTTGTTTTGAATTCTGTCTATTAATGGAGGAGCCTAACAGTAAAGGGTAAGTTATTGACTCTCAAACTTGTCCCTTGAATTTAAGTTTGTATTCAAGTCTGACTGTGGTATTCTTTCAATTAGACCATTTGTGGAGCTTTTTCATACCTCCCCACCAAGTGAAGCTAATGGTTCATTCTGGTGGTTAATCTTATTTGCTAATTTGGCATGCCTGGGAAAGGGGAACTTCAATTGGGAAATTACCTCTGTCAGATCAGCCTATGGGCATGGCTGTAAAGGCTCTGTCTTGATGTGGGAGGGCTCATCCCTCTGTAGGTGGTGCTAATCCTATCTTTTGACTCTGATTCAATAAGGAACAACTTGAAATGTCAAAACTTGAAACTGTAATGCTTACCATTCTCTTACAGATAGAATAATTCATTCATGGAAATGTTGGTGACTTTATAGAAGTTGTAGTGATGGTTTCTGGGTAGGTAAGGAAAGTTTCTTGTTTTAGCCTCTGCAGTTAGATTTTTGTTGTTTTTATTCTCAGCATTCTTCTCACACTTCTGGTAACTGAATTCTGAGCTTCTGAGGAAGCATCCCACTTTCACTACTTTCAGCTTCTCTCTCTACTGCTTAGCTGGAAAATCCACCCGAGTTAGGGCTGGAACAAATAAAGTAAACTTCAGCGCATTGGAGGATGGCATTTCCCTATAAGGCCTATTGATGAGGATTTATCATTAACTTGTAACTGAAGGCTTTAAAATGTAATGCTATAGATCATGTGTTGTTGCAGGCATCCTAAAGAACACACACACACAGAGAGAGAGAGAGAGAGAGAGAGAGAGAGAGAGAGAGAGAGAGAGAGAGATCCTGACTGAGAATCAATAAGACCAGAGGAAGAACAAGGATCACACAAAACACACTCTACCTGAAGGCAGGCAGCTGCTGGGGTTCCGGCTATAGGAACCAACAGTCTTCTTGAGTGATCTAACTTGGTTGAGACTGCATTTGCTCTCTTTTTCAATGATTCCCCAGCCACATGAATTGCTAAAGACAATCAGGATAGATGCTCAGAAAAGGCTATTCTCTAAGAGTATCAAAGTCCGTAGAAACAGAAAGTCCAATCTACTGTGAAAGACAAGAGTGTATAAGAATGATAAAGAATTTTGTTTAGATGCTTCAAATTTAAAATAGCAGAATAACCTTGGATTTCAACTGTGAGATCATGATCATTTACACGCACTTAAATCTCCATAGCATCTATGTGTCTATATCATCTGACCGTCAATCACATCTGTCTGTGGATAACTATACAGTCAGTTTAGTGTTCCTCATTCTGATGGATATTGCATCTATATTCAGAATCATGCTCTACTCATTTACATACTTCTTGTCCAAAATCTGACACACTTACTCAATAAATGCTAAAACAAAACAAGTTGTCACTTCATTATGAAAAATACTCTTGATACATAAATTTCTATTCTCAAACTGGAATCTGTTCCTTTAGGCTTGGTAGTCTACATAAGAGAAGAATAGGGCCAATGGCATAGTGTTGTGGGGGAAAACAACCTGTAGACTTCATTTACATAGATTAACTGCATTGTGTAAATGGTTTCCTCTAGAGCTAGCTGTACAGTGAGCAATGGAGATACCTTTTCTAAACTATAGAAAATGACACAGCACTAATTATCTGGAATTTAAATGTGATTTCTCATGATTTTCTTTTTCTAAAAACAACAAGACTGAGTTCTTCAATTTACTAAGGACAATGTTTTCAACTTCCCTTCTTTATAAGTCATAAATTACAAATTTGAAGTTTCAGCACACAATTATAGACAGGTAGCTTAGAATTGTACTATTGACCCAAGAATAACAAAGACAAATTAGGTATTTAATCCCTTACTTGTGATTCTAAATTTCTGAATATTTATGATCGCTACAGCATTCATTTGAGGAATTGAGGAAATTAATATCCTTTACTCCTTGATTATTTTTATAGTGTAGATCTTTTTCATTAGACATTATAGGATGTTTCTATCTACAGGAAGTGTAGATATTTGTTTAGATATTTTGGGCCAGCTCCATTTGTAGATCACAGTGCTGGGTGCTAAGAATGAGAGACTGAGTGGAACAGGAACACTTCTCTCAGAGATTATTTCTGATAGATATTTAGAAGCAAAAAATTTATTCTTCGTCTTCTGAAAATTATTTTTCTATTAGCTTGACTGTTTCCCTGTGTCCTTTCCATTTCCATCTGCTGTGCTCTGTTTCATGTAATTCGTGTTATTCTACAAGATGCCAGAGCACAGCAAGAGGAATATAGTGGAGAGAATCAGGGGTTAGGACATGAAGATTACCAAACATGGGGTCTGCAATGCAGCAGCAGTGACATACACAGCTAATCACAGCTTAGCTTTCTTGTAGACTTTGCAAAGGCCAATCTTAACAGGGCTGATAGGAGAATTGAATCTATTAAACACCTGAAAAGCATTCAGTGCAATCCTTGGCACAGAGTGAACATTCTGTGGCACATTAGTTAGCTTTATAGACATGGACCAAAAATCAAATTGTGTAGTCTTAAGAGGAAACTCCACTCTCGTAATAAAATACTGACAGTGAAGATAGGAAGGCAGCACTGATTTCATTGCTTATAGCTGGACGATCTAAGCTGAGGGCTCAGTATGGATAGGGACAAGGACTCCAGGCTCCACCCAGTCTTAAGTCCACTCATTGTGCTCCATCCAAAACAACTGCTCTCTATTCAGGATAAGGACCACATCATCCACACAGATGACTATCTACCAAATGGACTGTAATCCAAGCCCTGGGAAAGTCCTGAGCTTTTGCCTGCAGTAAAGCTCAAAGAGCACATTAGATCCCTCTTTGCTTCTTCGACTACTGAGTTTCTGATTACATTTGGCAATTAGAGGTGTATGAGAACAAAAGCCCTCTTGTTTTTACCAACAAAAGATTCACTTCAGTGAATACAGGAGAGTTTTACTAACTCTGTTGTCATGTATAAGAGGTGAAATTATTGTAAAGATTAATTTTTTTTCTCAATAAAAATCATTGGGTTTGAGAGCATGCTAAGGGCATGAAGAGATTCTTCTTCTAAGGTCTTGAACAGTTTTCATGCGATCTTCAATGCTAACTGATGTAGCAGAAAAACACAATTTCCTCTTCCAAGGTAGGAGAATTTCAGAACTTTTCATGTCAGTGTGTTATCTTCTTACAGCTACCAGGGAGGGCCTTTTCTAGTGTTCACCCAGATCGTTACCAGAGACATAGAGTCAAGACTGGGGATTTTCATTAGGTTAACTTCTCAGGGCATTACAATTCTCTTCTTTGTGATCAGAGAAATCAATGCTAAAAAAAAATTGAAGTATAACTTTTCTGGAAAAATATGTTTTTCTCGAGTTAGGGGTAAAAAAAATAAGTATTTATTCACGTAGCATAATGTTTGAGGATTAGCTTTCTTGCTTCTAGAGGACTGAATTTAAATTTGAGTGAAGTTGATGTTTCAAAAAATAAGTTCAGCTACTCCCATCTAATTATATACTGGTGATTAGAAAGAAATTTAAGTTCAAAAGGATGTTGCAAATACTGCTTCTATGCAGAATCAAAACAGCACACACTTGCATCCACTTCTGGCTGTTTTTTTCCCACTACTCCTCTCTCTAACTACTGAAACTGTTTTCTCAACTCTCAGGATGGTAATCATGTCAGGGCCCACGTTTTTTTTTCATTGAAAGCAACTGGATGTAGGTAAAGGGGGACATAAAGCTATTTTTTCTACTTTTAGCTCTATCATAGATGTTCTCTTTGTGTCTGTGTGTGTGTGTGTCTGTGTGTCTGTTTGTGTTTGTGTATGTGTGTGCATGCATATGTGTGTGTGTGTGTGTGTGAGTGATAAGTCCATAAAAATCATAAAAATATAATTGGTACTGAAAATGTTAAACCCTAATCCAAGCTCAGAATGGCTATCCTAACTGTGTGGAAGTTCACTGAGATACATAGAATTTGGAACTTGGGAAGTGTTTGTGTGAGTGGCTACATGTGATTATGAAAATAAAGAAAGGAAGCATGCCCTGGAGCCCTGGGAGAAAGTAAAAAGCCCACCCTGAACAATTTGTTAGTGCTATGCTCTTCTAGAGAGTGAACAGGTTCCCTTACAGATTATTGGAGAACCTTTATCATGTATTGGACATATATGTGGACACACGAGCACATATACTCAAATAAAATGGTGACGGGGATACAAGAACTTCACACTGCACTAGGGGTTTTCTTCATGGAGAGATATTACAATCATTTCCACAGAAAACTCTCCTCTATATTTGAACATCAACTTCCACATTGGCTGGAGTCCACTGAGTTTACAATTCTGCAATTTTCTGCGAGAAGACAAAGACTATTCACCATTTAAAAAGAAATAAAACTTGAGAATTCAATGGTCATATTTTGCCTCTAGCCCAGCTCACAGCCCATCAGTCATTTCATGGTCCCTTAGACTATTCTGTCTAGAATAGCTGTCTCTTTGGAGAAGAAGGTAAGGGAAGAACCAAATCAGATCCTGTGACCTATTTGGCCGCAGCCCAGGGAACACTTGCAGTTTCCTGTGTCCTCCCTGATTCTGGTAGGTTTGTTGTGATCTCATGCTTTGTTGTGAAAGAGACAAGAGGGTAGATGTGCTTTAAAATATCCCTTTTTATAAAACATACTGCATGTTTGTTGGAATTAAAAAAAATGGAAGAAACTCAGAAAATGAATGAGAAGATATTGTTCATAACTCTAAAATGTACTGTTAACACTTTAGGTTCTGTGTTGTATCACACACAAAGATTGCCAACATTGAATGTAAATAGACATACATATGTATATATAGTACAAATCAGCCATATGTTTATATAGTGTCTATTTATAATTAATATTATACAGTTTTAAAGCACACACACGCACGCACACACACACACACACACATTTGTTTATGCATTCTTATAAACTTTGCTGATGTTGAAATGAGTCACTCAGAACTTTTTGATACTACTGACATTTGCATAGAACCAAACATATTCTCCATAGGAAAGACATAAACCACATCCCAGTTGTTCAGCTTACGAGTCCCTGAATGTTAGGACCTAAACATATATGAAATGGAAGTTGTAAGAGGCCAGCAGGTACACCCCAGGAGGGAAGCACAAGAGACAAAGTAACCAATTAACAGCTTTGAAGGGCATTTCCAACAGATAAAAGGTTTTCAGCTTCATTTCCTTGAAAAGATATGATGCCTTCGATTTAACAATCTGGCAAATATCACAAATGACCTAGAAATAGTTCTGAGAAGAAAGCTCTTTAAGCCATCTAGGGTTCCCAAGAACATCTTGCTATAGAGGAAGCAGAAGGATGTAAATACTTGTTTATTACCTGCATTTTTTCCACATATTCTTTTCAGAGGAATGTCCTAGAGCAGAGATGAGTCTCTAGTCAACAGCAGGACCTGTGTAATATGTTTACTTATCTACAATTAGCCCTTGATTACATCTGGTGTCCTGTCTACAAACTCAACCCTAAATCAAACTATAATGAATTCAAATGAAAGACAACTGAAAATAAGCCATAGAAAAATCAACAGTTCACAGTAGGAACCCAGTTGCATCCTAACATTAATTTGTGCAGTGTACAGAAATTGAAGAAATTTATTTTTGCATTATCAACTTGACAGAGACTTTTAATGAGAGATAAAGGCAAAGTTACGTACAGGCAAGCCAGGCTGTCTAGTGTTGATAGGAGTTTCCTGGTTCAAAGGCAACTACTTCCATATACTCTTCAGTCACTCTTTAAGGTGCTGATCAGTAATGAACATGTACAGTGGTGAGTGCTTACCAATAAACCATGCCAACATTGAATGTAAATATACACACTGAAGTATATGTACTAGCATTAGGCACATGTTTGCACCCAAGTTTTGTTAACTTGTGATCTTGCAAAACTACTCACTCTATCCTCAGAATAAGGAACATAAAATGGGACCAGTGTCTAATTATATTCCTTCTAGGTTTAAAATTCTATATAACCCTAATTTCTCAGACCACAATAGTCAAGAAATTGCTTTAAAAATGACTAATTATGGCACAATTCTCTAAATGTATAGATCTGTCAATACATGTAGATGGATACACATATACATAATCTTTATAGCAATAGGTAAATATGGACTCATGCATATAAATGCATATATACTCAGTCCAAATAATAGCCATAGTTGGCTGTACATGCATACATGAATATGTACAGACATCCCTGTGGACACATGTGGTGCAAAGTTTGTCTCTTTTGCTCATTCTCTTGAAACAGTTCATTCACTGCTCTTCTCCCTGTTGTTTTATTTAAGGAGGCATCTAGTAATTTAGTATAGGTGAAATGGAATGAACCATGGCGAAGACATTTTGAGATGCTCTCACTAGGTGGTTTTCATTTTATCCTCGTGCGCCCACCATCCGCTTCCTCAATAAGTGACGCCTGACCAGGAGAACTGCTCATCTTCTCTTGGTCATTGTTCATTTCCTCTCTCCACTGACATGAAACATGCAAAAAAATAATCAAAAGTGAAAATTAAGATTATATTGACCTGAGAGAAGGCTGAATTTCATTTGTATGTATAATTGAAGACAGAGGTATAATATCAAAGCACAGAATGTAGTTGGGCGGGGTGAGTAATTCCCAAGGAATCAGATTCATACTCAGTCAAGGAACATGGTTACACTGTGGAGGATGAATCTCCCAAAACAGCTCTTCTACAATGTGTCCAAGAATTATAAGTAATTTCTTCAAGGTAACAAACACCCCCGGCACCACTTTCCTTAAGGAAGAGAACATAGTCAAAGGGCTCTTTGTAGGCCTTTTGACCCAGTTTCAGGACTAGTTTAATATTCAAAGGGCAAATGTGTCCTCGTCACTTTAGAAAGCTTGATGTTTCAAGACAATTTAGGTCATTGGCTCCTGTGACAGCATTTCCCCAGTGAGGAAGCTACATTTAAGCCTCATCTCTTGTATTATTGATAACAAAACTGGTAAAGACCCAGGACAGCCAACAGCTTCCTCTCAGGGCAGTTCAGAAGAAGCAATTAAATCCAAACTCTTTCCAGTTTCCTTTTACAGGGAATGCGTCTGGACTGTGAGTACCAAATCTGTAGAAGTGGAGTGCCAGTGTGGAGTTTTTCTTTTCAAATACATTTCAAGCTTTTTCTCTACAGCAATGACATTATAGATACATTAAATTTTCGTTAACAACACAATTATTTTTGCTGTGGCAGAAAATGGGGTTTTTTTTCTGACAAAGCAAACAAAGCCATCTATTATTCTCCTAGCTCCCCGAAGGTAAGCAAAGGAGCCACGTGCCCTTGAGTTACCATTGTTTCTCTGCATGTCTAACACCCCTTAAGATTCTGAGAGCTGGATGGGTTCCTTTAATCACTATATTCCCATGTCTAGTCCAGACTGTGCCACATGAATGACCTCGGTGACTGTTGAACCCATTTTCCCCAAAGAACACTTCAGAATGTTTGAAAAATCCAAAAGCTAAACCACTGAGCAATGCACACAAAGCCCTTCCTCTCGTCCCTCCCAGCTTCTGACATGATGTTTATTTCCCCATCCAGTCGACTTCTTCAACTACAGGAACATCTGAAAGTCACCCAGTGGACCACCCATTCACACCACAGTACCTTCGCTCAAAACTTTGTTCTCTACCGAGAATGGCTTTCCCCTATCTCTTAATATTTGTACAGATCAGGCCTGGGGTATATCTTGGTATAGTGCTAACTTAGACTGTATGTGGCATTGCCCTAAATGTATACAAATATAGAAAGAACAACAGATTTGACATGATGGCACATGCCCATAATCCTACAACTTGGGAATCTAAAGCAAGAAGAAAAGAAACATGAGGCCAGACTGGTCTGCATAGTAAAACTCTTCAAAAAAAAAAACAAGGAAAATTGGTCGTTTCATACTCTGCTGTCTTACAGCATCTGCTATCTGGTGTGCTTTCTATTACTTTTATTAGAAACTGTATGATTAATTATTTCTGTTATTTCTACCATTAGTGTTCAAGTCCTAAATATTAGAGATCATTCTGTTACTCATTTTCATTTTATTAATGGGTAGCATGGGTCTTAGAACACATGAGATGCTCAGAAGTATTGATTGAATGACTAAGATTCTAGTTTTGAGGCTGGCATGTATGTTGCTCTTGCCTGGTAAACCAGTGCAATTGACTCCTCATGTCCATAACTCCTCATCTGTGGATTCCACTACCTGTGACTTGAAATATTCAGGAAAATTAACTGTGTCTTTCCTGATCAAATATGGATTTCTTTTCTTCTAGTGAATCTATAGACAATGAAGAATGGCAACTTTTCACACAGTCTTTCCCACGCATCAGGCATTCTCAGTAACCCAGAGATGATATAGAGTATATGGGAAGACTGGGTAGCTGATGTGAGCATGCTTTTATAAAAGTAGCTTGAGAGTCACATAGTTTTCCATTTCAAATATGAGGGATGCCATCACAAACTTCCTTCCTTCTAGTGTTTACACGTAACAGAATTTATAAGCACAGTTTTAAAGGTTTAATCAGAGAGTTGATTTTTAGTTTTAAGAAAAAAAACATTACCTCAAATACTTTTTGGCATAAGATGAACCTGATTAAAATGGATAACAACTGTGGTCACTTTCAAACACTCGCCTCTAAATTCCAGTTGAGTCCTCTTAAATACTATTATTTTTCTCCACAGACTCCTGATAATAACCAAAGTAGATGCCTCTAATATATTCCTTTTATAAAAATGAACACTATTAAAAATGAAAGAAAAATGTAAAGTATAAACTGTAGAGCACAGTGATGAAGACTTCTCTCCCATTAGCTCAGCATCCTGGGAAAGTCAGACTTCCAACTTAGCTGAGGCCAGAGCACATCTATCTGCTTAAGAAGCCTGTCAAATAAGCTCTAAGACTTCAGAAGCCAGTGCTGAGAAGACAATGATCAAATGCTGACAGAGAGATTGGTGATATTTGCAATTTGTTTAGAGTAGGCTTTAAAACAAAGCCCTGGCCCAAACACAAAATACTTCAAAGTACAGTGATCTGAAACAAATACAGAGGAAGAAACGGACACAATAAGTCTTCAGGATCACTCTGGTGGCCTAAGCATGACAGACTAAGGCAGTACATGCAATGAGGATGAGGACGGGCAGTGTGTTCCCAAAGATGAAGCCAACCACAATTATTTTACTGCTATTTATTTCCAGTATACAGCATAGCATGTCATGCACAGAATAGACCTGATAAAGTCAGTGCTAGGTGTGATTCTGACAATTAATGGCTGACTATGCTTTCTGTATTATTTTTTCTTGTTGTGACAAGAAACCTGTGGAAAGCAAAGTGAGCAACTGAAGAAGAATAGATTCATTTCCTACCACCTCACAGATTGTAGTAGGAAAGCCATGGTGGTTGGAGCATGATGTGCCTTTCAGACCCACCATGCCAGTGCCACAGGGATAACAATGTCAAATTCTGATGCCAGCTTGAGATGTTGCCTGGATTCCTTGGCTAACACTTGTAATGGTCTCCTTGTGCCTTCTAGGTTGAACCTGAAGAAACACTTCTCTAGATATTTATTTTTTAAGCAGGGAATTCCTGTGGTGCGATTCTAAATTTGGAGTCTCTGGTTTCAAATGAATTTGCATTTGCAAAAGTTGAAGCCTTTAAGTAGGGTATGCTAAACAAGCTTTTAATATTAGGGCTAGAGGAACAGAGGGAGGTGAATTTCTGCAAATTGGAGGCTAGCCTGGTCTACATAGTGAGTTCCAGGTCAGCCAAGGCTATCTAATGAAGCCCTTCTTCAATGAAGCAAGCAAACACAACAGAAAAGTTGGAGCCTTTGATTAGGGTAGTATTGGCCACAATGCATGGCTCTACTGTCCCAGAGAAAAGGAGGAGGCTTCTCTTTAACAATTCCAGGCAGTTTGTCCACACCTAGCTTGTCCTCAAGTGCTCACCTGGCTGACACTGTTCTCATGGTTCTTGACATTATTTGCTATACTTACTTTCTCACTGTAGGCCTGGGTAACGGCAGTGAGGAGCAGCCGTGCTACCATCTGCATACTATACTGGACGTTAAGGCCATAACTTAAATTAAGCCTTCCTTGGGTTCTCAGGACACACACAGAACACAACAACATTCTCTTCCAGAGTGTAATAAGAATAGCAACTATTCCAATTCTCAGTTGAGTTCTCACATTCTCCTCTGAAGACCCGAGACAGGTCTCCTATGTTCGCATTCCTCTTGATATTCTACTCTTTGAAGCTCTTATCAGGAGATCCATTTAGTTCCCCTTACAGATCTCTAAGGTGTCTCTAGCCCTTGTCCCAAACTCTCTACATTCTTCCTACAAACCAATCCCAAAGACCTATGAACCGTTTGGCACTAATTTTCTGTGCTACTTTTCTTGCTGCTGCAACAAAATGCCCATGAATGTAACTTCAAGTAAGGTTTATTTTGGCTCACAATTTGATAGTATAGTCTATAGTGGGACAGTCAGCAGGTCATACTGTCCCTACATTAAGAAAGTGTAGATGGATGTTGGTGTTCTACATCCCTACTCATTTCTATTTAGCCAAGATCCTGGTCCAGGGAATGGTTTTGCCTACATTTAGGATAGGTCTTCTCATCTCATTTAAATCATCCTAAAAGCATACCTAGCTGTTGCCAGATGTATGTTTCTTAGGTGATTCTAGATCTGTCAAGCAGACAGGATTAACCATGGCACTCTCTGAAATGTGAAACCTTTCCACCAAAACCTACCTCCATGTTTGTTTGGTTTTTTTCCCTACTAAGAACATTCAGACTCATTTGGTTTTTCTTTATAGGTGAGCCTATGCTACTCACGCAGGTGCAGACATTTTGTAACTGTTCTTGGTGTGAAATTCAGGTTCTTATTAGGAGAAGCAGCTAACAGCCTTTTCATGTATAATTTGTAGCATCCTTTCAGAACAGCTAAAACACAGGAATACCTTCTCACATGACAGCTGTTATTCTCAAAACTTCCCATGTCCTCCTGCATTTCTCCTGACCACAGTGCCAAGTAATTAATGTTCTTCCTATCCCTACATCATTTTAACCTCTCCCAGCCTCACATTCCCCATCTGAAAATGGATACAGCAAAACTTTATTACTGGAGATTAAATAAGATGCACATTATGAATCTTGGTGTTTAGTCACTGTAATTCTGCTCCCTGTAATAACTGCTCCCTTTCTTCTCCTTTCTTCAGCCAAACCCATAAAGTTTTCTAGCTGTTGCGACTTTTCAAAATTAATATGTGAATGAAGATCACTAGATTAGTCATTAGTGAACTACAAATTGTAAGCACCAAGAGATGTGCCTGCACAGGATAGACAGATAAATGCATCCATATGACTCTAAGTGTACAGCAATCATATTATAAGAGTGTAAAACATTATTAATGTTGTGGAAGAATTCTTCAGTTGTTTTTACTGCTGTCAAGCATTTATACCCTATAATCACAATTACATCCCTAGAGAGATACCAAGACGAATGAGAGCGTATATTCACAAGTATGTCCACAGCAACTTCCATTATGGGACCTATAAAGAGAAATAGCCCAGATGCCCATTTATGAAAAGAAAAATGAGAGATCAGATATGGTATATTCACACCATTGAAAATGATAAACAAAACAAAATGAATAAATGTCAGAAATATCATATTGAGTGGAAGAAGCCAGATACAAAATACATTTGGTATGATTCGACTTAATACAAAACAAAAGGCAAAGTAAATCTGACATAGAAGTGCCGTGGACAGCAGATTCCTGTGATAAAAACAGTCACAGAAGGGGCTCAGGAAAACCGTTCACTAGACTCAAATTCTAGAGAAGGTGCCACTTGAAAACAAAAATCAATACAAAACTCAGTGGTCAGGAGGAAGAAGACAGGAGCAAAGGAGTAGGTTTAGATCTTCTCTGCTCAGTGTCCTGGAAAAGTGATGCAGAACCTGGTAATCATTTGAGCTTGACTCCTTGGTATACTACTGTTGAGCTCTGTGTATCAAGGGTGAGCCCTACTTGCCTGATCCTGGGCCCTGGTATGCTGAAAAGAGAGGAGTGATGCTGTCGGGTGACAAGGTCAGGTGAAGGTAGGGTATCTTTTGTATAGCAAAGGCTGGATGAGCCACTGTTACTTAAAAGATTTATCTGGCCCTAAGAGATGGCAGATTCTACAAGCCAGCAATAATTTAAGGTGTCAGAACAAAATAACGCACAGTGCTTAAAAAATATATGCATCTATATGCATTCCCTCATCACACATAAGAGTGTTAGAAGTCTAACAGTGGTTACCCTGAAAATTTAGCATTGATGATGAAGACAGTCTTAACTGGAGAGGACACCATTGTAAATTAATGTGCTTTGGCAAGGGTGGCTACACAGCGACTATAGCTAATGGTAAAAATTCATTAATAATGCTCAATGTAAGTTATACAGTTTGACAGGAAAGTTTTCCTTATGATGTTCCTGTGTTATCTTGACTAGGCTATTTGTTGGAGGCATTAATGGGCTGTTGGGGGGTTGTCCATCCCATCGAATCAGTTCAGAACTCAAGAACTCTAAGGTATGGAATAGACCCACTTGCTGAAGAGAGACCCATATGAGGGTCCGCCTCCCTGGCTTAGTGACCAAGTGACCAAAACTAAGCATACCCATTCTTCCCTTTGCCTTACATTTTAGAGATTTCTGGAGCAAAAGAAAAGTATTCTAGCCACAATACTTGTTTACTATAATTCTCTGAAGGCCATTATCATCCTGGACAGAGCTCTTTAGAATGCATAAAATACAATGAGACGCTTCTCCATGAAGCAGCGTGACAAAGTTGTTTGGATATGGGAAATGAGTTTGCCAGGGGCACAAAAATATAAATAAAAAAAGGAGAAGAAAAGAAAAGAAAAGAAAAGAAAGAACAGCAAAGCATCCCTCCCACAGCGAAAACCCTCTCAAGAGCAGCCTGCTGGTGCTGAACAGTTCCCACATTAAATGACTAATGAATTTGGGTTCGCCCCTGCATCTGCACAGCTGGGGGAAGTGGTGATATCGACGAAGCTTTGAGGCAGAGGGTGAGGAGGTGGCAGTGTTGTACTTCAGCTGAGCAGCCTCTACAGCAGTCTGCTGAGTGAGTACGAGCTGTACAGCCCAGCTAATGAACACCCCTTACCCTCCTCAGTAACAATCCCCAGCTTCCTGGGGCTCCCTCCCTGCTACACAGCCCTCATCCTTTACCTGTCTGCTCCCTTTCTGCAAGACCCTCCGTCTCAAAGTCCTTGTCCTGCCCTGGACTATATCGTTTGTCTTTCTACATTTTATGACACTCCACTGCCCAACAGTGGGGTCTTCAGAGCTCCTCCATTTTCCACCAGATGTTGCCTTCCTAAAAAAAAAAAAAAAAGCTTGACTACCTTTCTTCGCTGTGCTTCGTGTCTGCATCTGAACTCCTCAATTCAAAATTATCCCCAATGTCCTTCTCCCTCCTTTACTGCCATCATTAGCTCTTTTTGATCAAAGGATTAGCGGTTTTCATCTCATAACTTCTAAGCACAATTTGCGACACAACACAGGCGATTATTGTAGAATAAACATTGTGGAAAGTACACAAAAATGAACATGGAAAAAACGAATGGGGAGCAAAGCCAGTTTCATATATTTTCCTGATGATGCGTGAACTACTTAGTGCATGAAAACAAAAACAATATGCACATTGAATATTAAATATATATGAACTTTGGGCCTTCAGAATAATGTCAGTGAAAATAGGTCAATGCTGATTAAAATAGTAACAATCTATTGTATGCAGAGCAACTTCTTGCATGGTGATTCTGTATTAATTAAAATGTCACAAAATCTTATTTGCATTCAGTTATTATCACATGACTTACAAAGAATGCGCTGCTGTGAATTTTATTTTTCAAAGATACAAATTCGGAATGGTAAAGTTCAGTCAGCTGGAAATACTGATCACAGTGAGATTAGTCCAGAGGAGTTGCAGAGAAGCTAGAAGTAAGGAATGAAATTCCAAGATCACTTAGAGTGTAGTGCCCTGGCAAATGTTAGTGGAAAGTAAGGGGAGAGAAAAAGTCAGACTCCAGAGTAAAGTATAAAGATGAAGTACAGAAATGGGAGCCTATGGGCCCCGGAACAAAGAAGGCTACAACTTCTGTGGGTAGGCTGCACTTTCATTCTAGTACTGGATATGCTAAAGCTTAAGTTTAGAAGAAAATTGTCATTTACCTTTAGCATGAGTAATTAATAAAGACCTAAAATATGATGACTGATAGATATCAGGCTGTCTGTGTCATGGTGCCCAGGTATTTAGATTTGGTCAAATATTCCAGATATTTCCCTGAGAGTGCTTTTAGATGTGGCTTACAGTTAAACCATAAGACTTTGATGAAGACATATTATGCTCCATAATGTGGAGGTGGGGGCCAGATGTCAGAAGGGGTACAACCTCCTCTAGGAAAGGAAGAATCTTCTGCAGACTTCTGCAGCATCAGCTCTTCTTGGTTCCACAGCAAATCTAGCCTGACCCCTCCTGCATCTCTAGCTGGTTGGCATCCTGGGACTTGAAACCCTACAGGTTTCAGAGTTGCGGAGCCTCTGAGAGAAAAGGAGTCAACATTTCACAATGAGGTATTCTCCTTGTTCTCGAGTATGTGTTCTTGCAGAACACATACATATACCTGTAGACATGCATATACCTATATGTATTCACCATATGGTAATGTTTCTCTGGGAATACTAATGCAATATGCCAGAGACTAAAAGTGAAAATCAGTTGCACACATGGATTCCACAACTACAAATTACTCAAGACATCATTAATTTTGCCCATTTGCATTGTACCATTTTTATTTTATTAGGTTGAAAGGAAAATCATTTTTATTTACTGAATACTAATTATAGTCTATACTAACACTAAAGGTATTAATTTTATATTATTCATTCTACCAATTTAATTTATAACAAAGGAAGGTTCAGAATTTTGTGTCTTGCCCATGATCCTTTTGAGAACATGCTTTTAAAAAAAACGCCCCCCACCAACCCCGCCTTGGGCAAGAACCAATCCCTAATACTATTAATGATACTCTGTTATGCCTGCAGAGAGGAGTCTAGCACAGCTGTCCTCTGAGAGGCTACACCTAGCACCTGACTAAAACAGATTCAGAGACCCACAGCCAAACATCAGATGGAGCTCAGGGAGTCTTGTGGAAGGCTTTTGGGGGAAGGATTGGCATCTCCATCCCCAAAGAGGATAGAGATTCCACAGGAAGACCAACAGTGTCAACTAATCCAGACCCCTGAGGGCTCCCAGAGACTGAACCACCAAATAAAAAGCATACATGTATTAGACCTTGCCTCACCCCACGTGTGTGTGTGTATGTACGTATGTACGTATGTATGTATGTATGTATGTATGCTACCCATATATAGCAGAAGTGCAGCTTGTTCTTCATTCAAGTCCCATAAACAGCTAAAGCAGGGACTGTCCCTGATTCTTTTGCCTGACTTTGGATCCTTTTCCTCTAACTGAGCTGCCTGGTCTGGCCTCAGTGGGAGAGGATGTGCCTAGTCTTGTAAAGACTTGATATGCCCGTGTGGGTTGGTATTGATATTCTGAGGGGGCCTCCCCCTTCTCAGAGGAGATCAGGATGGGGATGGGTAAAGGGATTATGTGAGGGGAAATTGAGAGGTGAGGGTGACTTCAATTGGGATGTAAAGTGGATACATACACACATACATACATACACACATACATACATAAATGGGGGAAAAGTCCCCAAATAATTTGTGTTTCCATGACAGGTTTATGAGAGAACTCTTGTGGGCTAGCAAGATCTTAGATAAAGGAAGAGAAACAGAAGAGACAGAGGTAAAATGAAAAAGAGGACAGGGAATCAGAAAAACTCACTAGCATGAGGCTTAACTTGTCTAACTCAACATTTTCATAAAATCATTTTCTATAAAGGGGAGTGAATGGACCTACTATACTTGTTCACAAGACCATGCCCAATATGCTGCAAAGTACATTTCATCTTCTATAGAGCAAAATACCCCTTTGTCTCAGCTTCGTTACGAAGGTGGCATGCTATTACACTCCTTCACCCTTCTGTAATCAAAACGCGTTAGAGCAGGGGCTTTGTTTGGCTTGAACCCGTGCAAGTCTTGTGCATGCTGTCACGGGCTCTGTGAGTTCATATGTTCACTGGTCCTGCTGTGTGTGGAAGACACTGTTTCTTTGGAGTGATCTATCATTCCCATCTTTTGCCATCTTTCTGATTCTGCTTCTGTATAGATCCCTATACCCTGCAGTCACTTTCTGCATATTGTCCATCATGGGTTCCTATGTAAAGGGAAGTAGATACAAGGTCCCACTCCTAGGCAAGGAGCTATTTGCAACTGATACCTCCTGGGAGAGGGAAAAATCGGGTTTCTCCACTGGAGTGTCACTGGGTACTAACCCATACCCCAGGGCAGACACTATGCCTAGTAGTTGGCTAACACAAAGTAAATTTCAAGGCTGTGTGTGGAGGGGGTGGGATGTGAGATGTGGGATGTGGCATTTTGGCATTTTTTTGTCTTATTAATTTTTTGTTTTAATTTTTATTGAGAAAGAGAACATGAGGTTAGATAGGAAGGTAGGAGGGTCTGGGAAGTGTGTGGGAGGTCCTTATCAAAATATATTATATAAAAATTAAATAAAAAAAATCCAATAAAAAATGTTAGGCAGGAAGTGACCTTATGTTATGGATGATGAACTGTGTTCTTCAGACTTTGTCCCACTTACCTTCTATCTACCAGTGGTAAGCTAAAAATACTTTATTTTTACATTTAAAATTGTTATAAATAATGAGAATAAGAGTATGTATTGAGTGGCATTTGAAATTTTTTGAAATTTAAATTTTGGTGCTCATGAATGTTTAACTGGGACACAACTGTCCTCGTCTGTTATGTTCCATCTTATTACTGAGATTGAGTCCCAGTGAAATAGTGTTGCTTGTCACAGTACAGAGTGGGTTGCCTACAAAGAAGTTAAAACAGAGACTATCTGACCCACAAAGCCTGAAATATTTATGATCTGGCTTTTTATAGAAACAATTTTGACTGGTCCTTATCCAATCCAAACCTCTCTCATTATGTATAAGACAACAGAGACACCAAAGGTAAAACTGTTCTTGACAACTCTACTCGAGTTTTAATTGACTTCTCCGAGGCAGTTTAGTGCAGTTTACTGTCCATTTGATCATGCTGAAGTTAATGACCAAAACTTAGGTCTAGTTATGGCAATCTTTAAATTAAATTAGATAACCTGTTATATAACTCTCTAATTAATCTCCTACCTTTGCTCACATGAGCTAATGCCATGAAAAACAACCATGTTGAAGTAGAATGTCTTTACGTATTCATCGAAATGAACTTTGTGTTGCATTTTCTTAAATAGTTCTAAGTTGATGTTATTATAGAACAAAATCATGATACAATTAAGTATTTTACTTGATGCATCAATCACACTGACACATTACTGTTTTTAATTTGCAAAGCAAGACTATGGGCTGTTTACTTTTACAGAAATTGGTCACATTTACTTTTCTTGTAAGAGGTGATTGACAATAACATAGAAAATAATTTTAGTCTTTCTATCTTTAGTGAAAAGTACCAGCTAATTCTCCCAATGTAAGGTGAACTTCAGACTCTTGTAAAACAGGAAAGCACATTCAATGTTAGAGCATCCCCTTCCCAAGTCTAGGAATGATCTCTTGAGAGTCTAGAAAAAGCAAATGACCCAAGCAAGACTTAAAATACCTGTCTTCAGAATGGAACTTTCAGAGACGTTGTTGTCAACTTCGGATGATGTTACACTTCCAACTAGCCAACGTGTAGAGACAGCTTTGATTGGAACAATGAAGACTCTGCTTTGCATACAGTATGTGGAAACTAAAGATACCGCTCCAGGCCTTACAGAGATCTGAATGCTCAGGACATCAGTTGTACTGAGGTCAAAAGGAAGCACACAGAACATTCCACACCTGTGCAAATGTAACTTCCAGATCCGACATGGTCCAACCGTCCTTCAAGCCACTGTAGGGCCGACAATTGTTATCTGATGGCTCGCATTTTGCCAAGACTTTCATCCAGCAAGAAGACAGAGATAATCCCACAGATAGTTACATACCTTTTATCTAGTCACATGTGCTATTGAATTTAACTAACAACAATGAAATTATTTTTTTTAAGAATTTTAATCTCTTCCACCAGGTAGTTATTTTCATCAATTTTTTTTCTTTATGGGAACTTGATAAACTAAGATTTCCACTTGACATTAATACATAGTAACTAATGTAGTAAAATAGCCCAATGTATCGGAAAAGCAAATCTCAAATCGCATGTCTGTTGAAGCACTCGAATATTTCAGTAGGACATTACCTATGTCATTGTCTCTAGATATTTACCAGACACTCAGTTAAAGGTAAATCAAGAGAGGTCACAACAGGATTAACAGTGTTCTCCTTCTAATATTACCTTCTTTAGTTTACAGCATAACCCAGGCAAGAACGTTATTAACGGAAATAAATTCTATTAGCTCACTAAATGAAGGACCGCATCCACTGTAACACATTCAATAAATGATGTAATTTAATTTCTCACTTTTCTTTCAGTAAATATTCTTAAAACAGGTCCCTGGTCTGAACTACTTAGTGTCTTTTTGAGTTCACAGCTAGCTTACAGTGCTTCACTAGGTACTGGACTGCTTTAAGTCCTGGACTGGTTATTCATTCAATTACTTCATCTTCCAATACAGGCAGCACATAAAGTAACTAACCTCAATATTCTTTAATTGTCGAAAAATTCCAGGGGACTATACATTTCATTTTCTAAGTAGCAACATCTTATGCCTGAACCCAGCACATATCTTCACTTCCATCAATTGTTACCTTCTTAAGCACAGTTCATTTCACACCTACTGTGTCTCAGGTTCTCTACAAAGTTCCCCTTATACAAAACTGAATGAAATAGGACTCCTGACTTTGAGAAGATCTTTAGTATTGGGGTTGGGTGGGGAGAGGGAGCAGTAATTGATTTTATAAGCATGCAAGAGGAAAGCCACATTTTGCTTCTCAGGAGATCACTTTCTGGACACATTCTGCTCACCTGAGTTGAACATTTAATAATGGACAGAAGTTGGGAAGGAGAAATTGGTTAGACTTGTCAGGTATGGATATCACTTGTGTAAAAAGACTAACTATAAAGAATTCCACAATTAGAGCAACATATGAAGTCAGAGAAGTATAAGAGGCCAGATCATGAGAGATCTTACTTATTGGGTCAAGAAGTTCAGATTGTATTCAATAGAACACAGAGAACCATCGAAGAACATAAAATACAGGAACATTCCAGTCTCAGCTCCTTGTATCTTAAATGGACCGTTCTGGGGGGTGTGGGAAGGAATGATTTCAGGTGGACAAGACTGGAGACAGTTATAGTATTTTGGGCCCAAGAAACAAGAGAGGCCAAATTTGGGAACTAGGAATAGACAGAAGGGGGCGGATCAGAGACAGGAAAAAATCTGGCAGGACTAATTGTCAGATTACGTAAGGATAAAACAAAGTAAGGCAAAAAGGCAACAACCTAGGTTTTCGAGTTGGATAATCTGATGAATAAGTGACTCTTGCAAACAGAAGGAAACCCAAGGAATAGAAAACTTGGGAGGAGCTTATCTAGTTCAGCAAAGGCCACAGGGACAGGCAGAGTCAGATTAGGGTTCTTTCTTTAAGGTGTCTCTGTCATGCCCCATGAAAGTGCATAGTATCTTAAGTAAAGAAGAATGTGAAACTGCCATCTCTTCTAGCCCAGGAAACTACCAATGGCTTATACCTCTCCAGAATATAAATTGGTTTTCCTGCATGATCCCATAAGAAAGAAGTGTAATAGTCCTTCAGTACTCTGTGAGCACAAGAAATTACAAGGTGTGGATGAAAGATAAAATAGAAGTATAGATGTATACATAGATGTATGGAAAGATGGTGCACACTCAGGTTTTAATGGTAAAATCAGATTCTGAGATGCACTCCCGCCAGAGGCCTAATTTAATGAGCCAATGTCTCTTCACTGACATGCCACACTTTAAAAGGGGAGAGTTTCTAATTTTATTATGCATAAAATTGTAGGTGAAATACAGATTCTCAAGTATTGATCTGGTTCTATGACAGACAGCCTTGGACTTCATTGAGAAATACCTTTCCAAGAGCTCGTTGTATTGGATGAATGGTCACCTCCTCCCTCCTTCCCTCTCTCCTTCCCATTCTTGTCCTCGTTCCCTGCTTTCTCTTGTCTGACCTGACTTTATCCCTTTCCCTTTCTGTCCTTTCTTACTGCCTTAACCCATCCAGAATCTATTGATCTACAGTATGTCTATTTATATATTTACAGTAACTCTTGAAAAATATTTATAGGTAAAGAAATACAATAGCTCGATAGAGTTCCCAAACTACAATTCCTAGGTGTATGTGTCTGAAAATGAAGCAGTGCAGAGCCTATGAGTAGAACAGAATTCCCAAATGCTCTTAATTACAAACTTTCTGTGTTATAAACATAAAGGGCTCAAAATGACCAAAGTCCAATCACGTGCTCAGTGAAAACAAAATACAGTTTTGCTTAGCTCTACTCTCCCATATATAATATGTTAATACAAGGCACCACTGAAAAAAATCACAAGTATGGATTTAATTTTAAATCTGAATATGTTTTTTTCCAAACAGAAGCACTGAATGTTGTCTTCTTCCCCATGCCAGTCTAGAATCATTAGATGCTTTGGTGATTATGGCGTGGGTCTGGTAGGATGCTGGTGCCTTTTGCACTGTGGGTGTCAGTTATGGCTACCCTTCGGGGGTGTTATCCAATCCCATTTCAATCTAAAGGGCATGCAGGATGTTTGTTGCAATCCTCAAATTGTATGGGAATATAACAGAATCTTAATTATTAAGACTGTCTTTGGGAGCTCTGCTCATAACCGTATCTCAAATAAATTCAAGAAGACATAAAATGTGAACTTTTATCACGTGACCTAGCCATACAAAAGAAAAACTGAGAAAATATCATATAAATAAGCAGAAAATTAAAGGAACATGGACAAACATCTCTTCAGATTGTAATGCTATGTTATCTACAACCCAAAGCAGGGCAGCTGAACTCAATTTAGTTCTCTCTGTACATGATCTTTTGTGATTAAATTTTGAAAACCTGTGAACTGTTTACTTCAAACCCTTTGCCTCCACTGTTGAAGAACACAGAGTCTGCTCAGCCCAGATGCCAGCAAAAGCTAGGCCACTGAATTAAGCTCCCCTCCAGTTCTTCTTCCCTCAACATGGGGTCTGTTCTTATAAGAGCTGTGGGCGACAGGCTCACTATGAAAGCTGGATAAAATGCAGGCTACTGGGCCCAGAGCTATGTAAACTGCCAGTTCTGGAACTTTGCCTACTTATTGAATCAATTACTTTGAGATGGAAAACATGCTCTTTTCAGAGGTTCTCCAGTTTACGGTTAGTGTTAAGATTTCATGTATCTTTTACCATTGATTCAGTTTTTTTTTCTGATTATTCAACACACGTTTATTGAATACTTTGGATTAATAGACTTATTTGTGTCAGATAGTAGAAAGGAAATGTGTAATCTAACTCTCTAGAATTCTGGGGCCAGTTGAGGTTATACTAGCAGCCAGGGGAGGGTAGGCCTGGAAGCCTCACTTCAGGAAGTCACCACAAAAGGCAGAGACAGAGCTTGGCTTGGCAGGAGCACTGCTGTGACCCCATGCTTCCCTGAGTGAGGTGGCCCTGGACTTGGACATCCCAACCATTTCCTCCTCACCCCCCACTACCACACAGTTTTATTCTTCTGTCCACAATAGAGGAGACAGAACTTTTCAGAGCAACAAGAATGCTTCTTCTGGCTACAGAAATTCCACTCAGACTGTCTGGGAACAGTTCACGAAAAGCTGTCACATACTGTAGTATGCACTATGAGTAGAAGTCACCATCTAAAGTGCATCTGACAGTCCTTGGAGATTTCAGCCTGGCCACATTCTCCTGCTCTTATCATTTCTTTCTCACTTTTTCTTAAAGGATTTGGAGGCTAATATTCTATGAGATGAAAAGACAAAGAATTCTTTATGTGCAGAATTAAAATTCTATTTACCAACACAACCTTATTTTCTTAAAATAACAACTATTCTTTATCCACAGCAAACTCCTTGAGCCCACATCATCATAATTTCATCATGTCTAGATAGAATGGATATGCTGGGGCGGGGGGGAGGTGTTTAATTGATGGCTTGAAGTTAACTGTTGCTCACTACTAAGGTTCATTTGTGGCCAGTCCTCATTAAGCAAAAATCTGCAGTTTGTTCTTTTTCTACTTCTCAGAGAAAATCCTGAATCTTATATGGGATTGGAACACCTTTGGAGGTCAGCCACTTAAAATACAAATTGAAAGTTGGGTGTGGTGGCTCATGGCTGTCATCTTTGTGTGAGGTTATGAGACTTCTTAACAAAAACAAACAAATAAAAATAAAGGTTGAAATGAGTCCCCATAGAATTGGTTGTTGAGAACCTGAAAGCACTAAGGAGCAGCGTTTTTCTGGAAGGACCACCATTAACAACGCTGGATTACAAATCTCTCTCTGTTCAGTAGGATCTTGCTTTGCTTTGGGAACAGACTGCTGGGTGTGGCACAGCTTTATAAGGAAGCACAGAGCATAAAACATCAGTTCTGATATCTTAGCTCAGACACTGCTCTACCAAGTAATGCTCTTTAGTTACCCAGTAACATTCACTAGTTCCAATATGTAAAAATCAGAAAGGAAAGAAAAATAAAACAAGTATTAGCGAGAGTCTAAAATTGTGCTGCAAGAAGGGACATTAATTGCTGAAAAGGTGCATAGTTTAACATGATTGGTTAACATCATGTTATAGTCTAATAACATAGACATGACACCACTAGAGATGTGTGTCATTTACTTCAAAGTTCTGCTACTATGGCTTCAATGGAACCTGTAGTCAATGAAATGAGTGAGACCAAGAAGCACATTGCTGACTTCTATCTCCACCTGATTAGCGTCAGCAGGTGACATCTTTTAGCTCACCTCAAGAACCACAAAGTAGCTCTGCCTTTCTTTCTCAGGACCTTTGTTCTTAAGTTCTGGGACTTCCAATCAATCAAACACCAAAAATGGAAACTCAAAAATTATTCAAGGTTCTTCCTTCAGACACCAACAATTAACACAAGCTCCTATATAATTTACTTTTGTTACTTTGGTCTTCTCCCAGGTTCTTAGAGGTTCTCTAGGTCTCTAATCTCACAATTCATCTTCCACTTAACCATGTCTCACCAGGTCTAGATCTTGCAGCCAAAGTACAATAGTGAATCTGGCAGTCATTTCACTGAAAACATTAACTCATCTGTTTCAGGATAATGGATAATGGTCAAATGAAGTTTTTTAGTAGACAAGATCCTATGTGCTTTGAACCTCACTATTATTTCATTTCTTTTCTTTCCCACTAGAATATCCAATCCTTTCAGTCCACATATAGTGTGTTCTTCCATTCCCAGGAAGCATGCAGGCCTCACCATAGGGAGTCACCATGGGAACTATCAAGACTGAAAACCTTCATTTTTGAAAGGAACTCCATGTTACAGAGAGACTATATAACCTCGAGGTCACAGAGCTGGCAATGGAAATTAAACTCAGTGCAACCTACTTTTCCCAAATATAATTTATTATATACATTTAAAAGATTAAAGCCATGGGCTGGAGAGATGGCTCAGTGGTTCAGAGCACTGACTGCTTTTCCAGAGGACCTGAGTTCAATTCCCAGCAACCACATGGTGGCTCACAACCATCTGTAATAGAATCCAGTGCCCTCTTCTGGTGTGTCTGAAGACAGCAACAGTTTATAACATAAATAAATCTTAAAAAAAATAAAAAATTAAAGAAATGGAAAAAACAATAATTAAAATAAAGATTAAAGCCAGGTGTAATGGTGCATGCCTTTTATCCCAGCACATGGGAGAGAGACTAAGGTAGATGGATCTCTGTGAATTTAAGGTCAGCCTTGTTGACACAGTGAATTCTAGGATAGGTACATAGAGAGACCCTGTTTCAAAGGTCAAATATATAACCCCCCACAGACACATTACCCCCCTATCTCTTTGTGTGTATGTGTGTGTGTGTGTGTGTGTGTGTGTGTGAGAGAGAGAGAGAGAGAGAGAGAGAGAGAGAGAGAGAGAGAGAGGGAGGAGAGAGTCTGGAGTTAGAGGCAGTTGTAACCTCTCAACCAGAGTGTTAGGAACCAAACTCTGGCCCTCTAAAATTCAGCAAGTGCTCTTAATCACTGATCCTTTCTTTTATTCTATTTTGGACATTGCTCACTCAAATCACACCCTCCCTCAATGTAAAGTGTCCAAAGTCTTTAGAGTTATACTCATAATATGCTCTTTATTAATGAATTGACATAAATGTTTTTATTCAAAGAGTGGTACATAGCTCTTCCTTTTGCTCTAATGCAACCCATTTTTCAGAAGCCTTCCCTTCAAAAAAGCTTACCAAGACTTCACTTCTAAGAAAACCCTTTGCTCTAAAAATAATTTTCAAACTCAACACAAGTTACCAAAATAAAATCTCCCAAATAAAACAATCGCAGAGACAGACCTGATAATGAATATGAAATATGCTAAGAACATTCTGTCACTGGAACTAAATGCACTTGTGTGTGTGTGTGTGTGTGTGTGTGTGTGTGTGTGTGTGTGATTAATGGTATGATGAAGTCTTGAACTACGTAAGAAGGAAGCAAGCTCCAGCACAGTAGAAGTCTGGAAAGGGCCCCATCTGGGAGGTGTCCATTTCAGAGCAGACTCTGCCTTTTGGCTATCCCTACCCTGTGCCAGTCCAGACATTCATTTCCAAGTGTTATTTCCAAATGAAGCTCCAAATTCAGAGTGAATGTCAGTGGGCATGTTCAAAATTTGTTTTGGAGTGGACAAAACAACACAATGAAATGTTTTCAGAAGGAATAATAAGTCTATTCCAACACTTGCTGGGTTTAATTCATGTGTTAGGGCTGCCGTCTCCCTCTTATTCATTAGAAACCCATTTCTGTCAGGACCTGGAAAATTAGTGTGTGTGTGTGTGTGTGTGTGTGTGTGTGTGTGTGTGTGTGTGTGAAGCCATTTCTGACTATCCAAACAGTTCCAAGTTAGAAAAATAAATAAATAAATAAAAATACCCAATACATTTTTCAAGGAAAAGAATAAGAAGGGAAATCAGCTTGAACCTAGACTGTTGGAACTGGCAAGTGATGATCTGCATTTAGCTAAATCTAATCAGGCCATAGTGCCCCACACTGCATTTCCTGATAATCCCTGGGGCAACAGAGAGGGCAAAGAACATCAAGACAGTTGGAAGGGGAACAAAATTTACCTGTTGAATGGGAGAATTGGCTTTGTTAGCTAAGGGTTTCATTAAATCTGGATATTCAGATAAACCATATATCAAATTAGCATGGTGGTGATAGTGTGGGGGAGGGGCAGTGGAGTCTAAGGCAAAAGAATGACAAAGTAGAAAGTAAGCAATGAACTGCAAGGAAAATACATTATTAAATATTTAATGTTTAGCCTGAGACAAGAAGAACATTTACCAAAGATGCAAATTGTTACTCAGGAGCTTCCAGTTTTGACTTGGAAGAGAAAAGCAGCAGGAGAATGCATAGGTACTAAACAGAGCAAAGATGGGGCAACAACAACCCAGATTGTGAAACACACAATGTGTTCCTGTGGAAAATATGTTTGTTCATATTCAAACACAGCTGGATGGTTTAGTGGTGAGCACAGCTGCCTTCCAAAAGAAGTTGGTACTTCTGCCTAAATATTGCTGAAAGGATGTGGCATCCGTTTATTTTCCTTGTAAGATTTTGAAATGTGCTTACTACCTAAAGTCTCATAGGGTAGCTACATTCTCAAATGCACAGATGTCATTTAGAGAGAAAGTTCTGTAATAAAACGCATCCCCTCTTTCAGATAACTGCAATCAGCAAAAAGAGGCTACTAATGTTCTTTATTAGATGGAGTGTTATCAAGCACCACATTAGTAAATGGAATAATGGAAGGGTACAGTTAGATGGAAATGCAAGCTCTGGTCTCCTGGCCATAGTGTGTGTGTGTGTGTGTGTGTCTGTGTGTCTGTGTGTGTCTGTGTGTGTCTGTGTGTGTCTGTGTCTGTGTGTTTGTGTGTTCAATTTTAAAGGATGACAGAGTTCTTCTAAAAATAAGTGATCTATCTCAAATAAAAACTTCTCTCCTTGCTTTATGAAGAGTATATTAATAACAGTTTCTATTTTAAAAATGAGCACTAATTAATAATACATTGAGAATGCATTAATAATATATACATATAACTGTTAAGATGAGTTAAAAAGCATCACTTTGGGTTCAAGCCAATGAATGGCATTAACTGAAAAGGTTGTTCTTATTACTTTATGGGATCACAGAACTTCACTTTCTTTTTTTTTTTTTTTTTTTTTTTTTATTTTTTTTTTTTTATTTAATTTAATTTTATTTTTTTAATTTACATTCCAAATCACTTCCCCTTTCCCGTTTCCTCCCTCCCCGAAAGTCCCATATTCTTAATCATAGTGAATTTGCCAAAACATTCCTTTCCCTAGTCTTGATTGTCTACTAAATCTGGAGGGAAATTCACATTCATTTGTTAATTCCCTGGCTTCATTCTTTTTCATGCTCGATTACAAATGTTGCTCCAATACAGCAAAAACATGCATAAGTGTAGAAATTTCTACCACTCCCTATACCCTCAAATGTTCTCCTTTCTAAATATCCCTTAGGAAGCAAGTCATTGCCATGACAACCATAAGATGAGGTTTGAAGGGCACTTGGGGGCACACTTTGTGAAAGTTAATACCAGTTTGTGTTTAACAGGGCCAAGGAAACTCAGACAATGGGTCATATTTGACAACAAGGCACCACTTAGCTATTTAGAATTATCAGTCCACATCAAACCTAACCAGAATACCGCCTCAAAAAAAAAAAATCAGAGTGATTTATTCAGGGCTAATCCATCATTCCAATTCCCTCTACGGTCACTAGTAATTAAATCAGAAGATCATATAAAATAGGAAAAGGAGAATTAAGGGCTTGCCTTGTCTGGCAAACTTTAATGTGGAACATTCCGCTACGCACTCCCACCCCCACCCCCAAGGGCTAGCACGTTTTCTTTTCTAAGCAATATTTCTCCTCCACACCTTCACACTTTGTGCCCTTCCCTGTCACACAGAGGATGAAGGTAGATTCCCAAGGAGTTGTGAGGACTTTTCAGCATCTTTAATACATTTGCTTTCAGAAACAGGAGCACCGTGGACACAACTAGCAACTGCAGCTCAGGTGTAGTAGGAATCTTTTGTGTAACTCAGAGATAGATACGGCTTCCTTCAACGGGTGCGAAACAATACTTTCTCACACTGACTCCAGTCCAGTGACCAAGAGACAGAAATGACCATGCCTTTAAAAAGTCACTATGGGATAAGGTTCATTCTTCCTTTGTCTCTACCTGACTGACCACCTAGCCAGGGAGCTTTTAAAATAAGGAGGAGAATCCTTTGTTCTCTCAGGTTCCATTTAAGGGAAAGTGGGTCGAAGGGCTTCCCCAGGGAAAGAAAATGAGCTCTGGAGCCAAATGTAGGAGAGGAAGCGATTTCATGCCCACTATTATTCTCATCCTCCCAAATTAGAGAATTCATTGTTTGGCGGGCTAATGGTTAAGAAAGGTGGGGATGCGCACAGGTAGCCCCATCCCTGAGACCATATCTAATTCCCTAGTGTGGCTCAGGCCATCCTCCAGGCTGGGTGGGGGTGGGGGTGGGGTAGGGGTGTTGGGAACTCTCTCTAGCCCTGGGTAATACAACCAGAACTGCATGCAGTCTCACGCCCCAGAACTGGCATCCCAGCCCAAGTGCGAAGTTGGGCGTTTCGACCTGAAAAGCAGAGTTAAGAGCCATTCAAAGCAGCAAGTTACAGTACCTTGAGAAGTCTGACAGATGGGAGAAAGGCTGCGTGGCATAGCTTCCGGATGGTCCAATTTAGGGGTCGAGAAGCATCAGTCTGATTCATGACCCCTTCCAAATTCCACCAGGAAGACAAGAAACTGCAAATCTGGGCAGTGCCTAGAAAATAAACGGTCCCCCACGGCCCTGGCATCCCATGGTCATCTCCACACCTGCAAATTCCATTAGGGCAGAGGCTTCCTGGAACTTGGGAGTCTAGTCAAGTGGCGTTTCCAGAGCCCCTGAACCTTCTTAAGAAAGCCACCTCCCCTCTCCCTGCAGCCGTGCTCATGCATACCAAATGTGGCCGAATGGAGGCACACTGCCTGCTGCTTCGGGGAGGGGATGCTTGATTTCGAAGGAGAGGGACAGCCTGCACAAAACAGCCTGTGGTCGGAGTCAGAGGTGCCTGCTCCAGAATGCGTGCTCCCTCTCCTGCTCTCCTCCTGCAAACACAGGTCAGGCGTTGGGGGGGAACCCGGGCCATTTGCTTTGCTCTCTTATTTTGGGGGGGAGCCAGGAGGAGAGCAGAAAGGAACAAAAATGAACCCAGAAGGAGAACTTGTACTTTCTTGCACAAAGCATCTTTGAGGGGCTGGAAACTGGCGCAGGGGGAGGGGCTAGGACACCGGGAGGGAGAAGGGATGCCTCTGAATGATAAGATAAATGCTTCCTTTTTGATTTGTGTGACAAAATAAATTGAGAGCTATCGTAAAATGGATCTATAGTAAAAGGAGATCCCTGCTGTGTTCTGAAGTCTTTTATTAACTGTGATTGACAGTCTTCACTCTGCTACAAGCCCCGTGTAGATGATAGATGGTCAGAGGCTGAGTTAAACTGGCACATACACACACAAGGAACAAGGAGTTATTCCTGTCATAGAAAGCTGTGCAAAAGAAAGCATTTGCGGCTTACCTTTTTAGCAATAGTAGTTTCTAAATTGGGGGATAGCCCCACAAGATAGACCTTTCTGCAACAAAGTTTAACCCTTAAAGTGCCCTACAGGGTACTGTTCACAAAAAATGGTTTCCTTGATTGTCTCCCACTTCCCAATAATTTTCAAAGGAAGCTTTACAAAAGTGTAGCTTCATTAGAGCCTACAGTTTTTAAAGCTTTCGTGGTGAAAGGGAATAAAAGGGAACTTTTCCATTTAAAGTCAGAATTTGGCCAATTTCACTTAAGGCAGGGACGGTCAGGAGGGCTGGGTTGGGGCTGGGGGCCACCCTGTCACTCCCCTTACTTGGACTACCCTCTCTCCCCAGACATTAAAGTTTAGTAGTAGTACTGACAAAAGACTCTGCCCAGGAGACTCCCTACACCCCCATCCTTCAAGCATTTCTAGGGTACTTAAAATTTCCTTCCCAGTGATTGTAGAGATTTTTCATTTTTAATTAACCAGAAGAAATGGGTAACACCCCCTCCCCTTCCCACTCCTGAGACTACCGTGTATTCTGGGATAAAATCCAGGGGGGTTAGAACAGATGTGATATAAGACTGCGTTTTAGGACCAAGAACAAAGGATGTAACAATACCTGACACCTGCATCACTGCACGGCTTCCTAAAGTGCTCCAGAGTCAGAGATGCTGAGTGGTGCAGAACCACTCACTTGAACGTAAAGGAAAAAAAAGTCATGCACCAGATTAATCTCCATTAAAACAGGGTCACGTAACAGAATTCACACATGGTTCATTTTCTGTCATTTTCTAAGTCCACAATGGGGAGAAGGACATTTTGAAGTGTTAACAGCTGGGATGTCAGGCACAGTGTTGGGCACTTTTCATCATGTAAGTTCGTAATAATAACAGTACTCAAAGCAAATGCTACTATTCCTATTTCACAGCTTAAGTAAGTGAAGCCCAAAGAAATCAATCATGTATAGCACAGATAACAAAACCAGAGCCTGGATTAGAGTCATTTTACTGAGCATGAAGATACACTTTCTGTTCTTTTTTTTTTAAATATAATTTGAAGCAACAACAATAAAAATTTTACTTCTGTTTTTTTTTCAGTCCTTTAATCTGATATAAGAACTGCAATAAAAGATGGAATAAGTCCCTCACATGTAGGTGTGGCATGTCACTGAGGTTTGCTTAACCTCCTAAATCCTAAAATCTGGTTTTAGAGTCCAAAATGAAATCATGGCCCTAGCCTTGGGCAATTGTCTCATCTCTTCTGTGCTTTGAAATATTTTATCTCTGAAACTGAAACTATTACACAACTGCACATCCAGGGGTTTTCCTGGAACCCAATGAGCTAGTGGCCGTGAGGCACTGAATTCAGTGCTTGGCGTAGCCCAAGCTCCCTCTCCCATGGTTTACCTTCTAGGTAGCATGTCTCTATTCCACACTGGCAACCCACTGACATTTCTCATTAAGGATACTTTGTGTGTATGTATGTAGTACCAGGTGGTAAGATCAAGCAAAACAGATTAAACCTAGATGCTTTCTACGAATTACAAAGTTTAATAAATGAAGTTAAAAAATGCTGCAAAGGCAGTGGGGCTTTCCTCTGGCTTTTCTTACAGAATGGCTGTCAACAGAGAGCAAAACAGTTCCTTAAGTGAGCAGCCTACAAGGAGCCAGCATTTCTTGGCTATTAGATACCCTTAAGTGGTTCCTTTACATTTGTGAGAAGTTAGCCCCTGGGAAAGGCAAGGACATTACAGTTGGCTACCCTTGTCCCTCACTGTTTCAAAGTGTTATGAACACTACAAATAAAATAAAATAAATGAAAGAAAGAAAGAAAGAAAGAAAGAAAGAAAGAAAGAAAGAAAGAAAAGAAAAGAAAAGAAAAGAAAGCATCTTTCTAAAATCACAGCCTTTGATCGTCTTAACTCCTTTAATTTTTGAAGATTAATTTTGGTCAGAAACATAGTTAGGAGTTGTGTGAAATGAGGAGGTGGGAGGCGTCACATTGTAATGGTAATTAGAAGGACGGGCACAAAACCTTCAGGGAGTGGATTTAGAGGCTACAACAGCAGAAGCTATGAAGATCAAAGAATGAGTGGCTTAGGGAGGTGGCCTCCTATCATTGGAGTAATTTGTGCCAGATTATTTGGTGTCAAATATCTAAAGAGGGGTCTCAAGTCCCCCTTCTCATTTAGAAAAAATGTCCCTTCCCCAGAATGAGTTCTCCCATGCTCTAAGAGAAGACTGTAAGAAGTAAAAGCAGAGAAGTAGCCTGGCCAAGGCAGATAGGATCTCACACATCCAAAACACCTATTTTAAATGTTAAACCATGAGTGTTTACAAATCTAAATGATCAGGTAACATTTTGATATTCCTAAAAGTAGCAATTCAGTTGTGTTAATTTTTGCATTCTAAAGTGTGTCTTTCAACATTTTTGCATTCTAAAGTGAGTCAACATATTTTCATTCTCTTTATACTATGCAATCCCTCTTCCCATTGGCCAATTTTCAGCTCAGCCTCTGTGCAGTTTAAGTCTATCTTCTATATTTTAACCCTCAAGGTCTTGTTTCCTTTTCAGGAAAGTCAAGTATGATCGAACATTAAATCATACTCAGTCTTCTTGATATCCCTCTAATATAGAAGGACTAATTTGAAAACTTGAGGAACAGGGAAATATGCACAAAGAACAGTCAGATCGGAATGTTCAAAACCTTCCTCCTCGAGTGCTTTATACAAATCACACTGTCCTAGTGTGTTTTCTATTACTGTGAAAAAAACTACACGACCAAACACAACTTAGGAAGGAAAGGGTTTATTTGGTTTATAGGTAATAGTTCTTCATTCTGGGAAGCTAAGGCAGGAAGTCATGATAATAACCTGGAGGCAGGACCTGAAGCAGAGACAACAGAGGAACTCTGATTATTGGCTTGCTCTCCATGGTTTGCTCAGCCTGCTTTCTTATACAATTCAGAAGCATCTGTTCATGGTAGCACCACATAGAGTGAGTTGGGGATCATTAATCAAGAAAATGCCATACAGACATGCACACAGGCCAATGTAGTAGAGGTAATTCCTCAACTGAAGTTCCCGCTTTCCAAGTACCCCAAGTTGTATTAAGGTAACAAAAAGTAACCAGCACACACACTGTGGTGGTATGAATGAATATGATCTCTGTAGGCTCATATATTTGAATATTAGCCTCCAACTGGTTGAACTATTTGTGAAAGATTAGGAGGTGTGTCCTTAACGAAAGAAGTATGTCACTGGGGATAAACTTCATGCTGTTCTTAGGTCTTTCCCTCTCCCTCTCCCTCTCCCTGCCCGTCCCCCTTCCCCTCCCCCTCTCCCTCCCTTCCTCCCTTCCTCTCTCTGTTTTACACTTGAGAACAAGAGGTAAGCTCTCAGAACTGTCTCAGTGCTATGCTAATCACGGACTCTAATCTTCTGAAACTATGAACCCTAATGAAGTCTTCTATCAGTAGTCTTAGTCATGGTGTGTCTTTTCTATAATAGAAAAGTAACTGAGACAGAAGTTGTTTGTACCAAGGAGTAACTGGCCTCATCATGCTGTTTTTGAAGGAATTTGGAAGACTTTGGGACTTTGGATTAGGAAAGCATTTGAGTTTTGTAGGCAGGGCTTAATGGGCAGTCCTAGTAGGTGCTTGGAAGACAATAATGTCTAGTGTAAGTTGCTTTGGTCATGGTGTATCTTCACAGCAATAGAAAAAATAAGAACAGAAAATGTTCCAAAGTAATTTTGCACATTCTGATATTATACCATTGAAATCCTTGGACATTTGAACATTAATTGGATGTGTACTTTATAAGCTTATTTTTGAGTATGGTCTGCAAAGGGCAGATGATATTCCAGCATTCAGGAGACGTATTGAAACCAGACAATGGTGCCTGGTGTCTCTATAGGAATCTTTCTCCACTTCAAAATTCTGTACTAGTCCTAACATTCCCTTTACTCATATCAGGCTTCAACTCATTGCTGTCTCTTTTCTTCTTTAAAGGTGCATTTTTGTTTATGTGAGCATGGTTGTGTGAATATATATATTGTGTGTGTGTGTGCATGTGCGTGTGCACGTATATGCATGTTTATAAAGGCCATAAGACAACGTTGGAGCCTCTGGAGCTGGTGATTAAGAGATTTAATGTGGGTGCAGAAAACTTCCCTCTGGTCCTCTGGAAGAGTAGGGAGCACTGTCAGCTCCTGAGCCATTTCTCTAGCGCTCAGTTCATAGCTTTCTTGTGTTCTGCCAGTTCAATAGTTTATCAAAAAGATCATTTGTAGGCATTTTTTTCCTTTTCTACAAAGGACCCAAGGATTCATACTTTGTTCTTCCTCCTTCTTGGGCATCATTTGATATGTGACTTGTGTACAAAGACAAAAGGTTGAGCAGAGTCTGAGGGAAAGACCATCCAGAGACTACCCCATCCAGGGATCCATCCTATATACAGTTACAAAACCCAGACACTATTGTGGATGCCCACAAGTCCTTGCTGACTGGAGCCAGATATAGCTATCACCAGGGAGGCTCTCCTAGTGCATGACAAATACAGAGGGGGACACTCTCAGTCAGCCATTGAACTGAGCACAGGGTCCAAAATGGGGGAGCTAGAGAAAGGATCCAAGGAGCTGAGGGGGTTTGTAGCACCACAGGAGGAACAATATGGATCATCCAATACTCCCAGAGCTCCCAGGGACAAAACCATCAACCAAAGAGTACACATGGAGTTACCCATGGCTCCAGACACATAGGCAGCAGAGGATAGTCTTGTTAGACACCAAAGGGAGGAGAAGCTCTTGGTCCTGGAAAGACTTGATGCCGTAGTGTAGAGGAATACCAAGACAGGGAAGATGGAGAGGGTTAATTAGAGAAGGGGAGATGGCTTATGAGATTTTCGGGGGAGGGGGGGAACCAGGAAAGGGGACAACATTTGAAATGTAAGTAGAGAATATACCTAATAAAAAAAAACCAAAAGCTGTCCTTTGGAAAAGTGCCACCATATATATATATATATATATATATATATATATATATATGTATGTATGTATATATATATATATATATATATATAATGAGAACATCATGGTAATTTGATTTTTCTCTGAAAACCATGTCTTTTTTAAAATATTTTTTCTTTTTATCTGTACTCAGAGCTATAAACATTTTAGGACTTCTCTGATATTTCTACGATATCCTTTAAAATATGAATTCTCATTATAGGCCCCATTGATCTATAACACTGTTATTAATTATTTCCAAATATGCTGTTATTCAAATGATTTCCCCCCTTTGGGATTCTTTTATGGCTAATAGATTTTAAAATAGATTAAACTATATTAAAATAAATTACTCATTGGTTTCATATAAAAGCAAAAAAAAAAAAACCCATCTTAATGAGATATTATTATACTACTCTACTTTTTCCCCAGTACTGGGTTGTTTTCCCTGCCTGCTCCCTATCATTGCACTGTTGGGCATCTACAATTGACAGAGGTTCTTTCTAAGGCTGGGGTGAAATGTCTTTCTTCATGACTTCTAAGTCAAGTTGTCTTTCCAAGACCAGTTTCCCAAATGCCATTCTAGACTGCACAGACCAATGTAGCCCTCTGTTTCTCCACAGTGGACAATCCCTCTTCATACCATGGCATGCAATTCTTCACACCATGACATTCATTAGAACATCCTCTTCAGGGCTACATCTAGTGTTGTGTCACAGGGGCACATAAAATATAGTAATGTTTTAATCCTCTTAAGTCCTTTGAAATACTTCTCATAAAGGTCTTTTAGGGAGCTCTGAAGGAAATTCACTAACAATTTAGCTTCTACTGAAATTTATGCACTATTGTCTTTAACTAATAGCAACCCACATCCACAGAAAACTGACATTCTATCTCTTGTGTATGTGTGCATGTGCAGAGGCAGAGATAGAGAGACATACACACACACACACACACACACACACACACAGAGAGAGAGAGAGAGAGAGAGAGAGAGAGAGAGAACACCTGAGTTGTTAAGTATAAATTCCTCTTTTTGCAAGTTTAGACCTGGCTTATAAGGATTGTAGGCTGTAGTGGGGCTAATGGAAATTCCACACTCAAAAGCAGTCTTCTGTGTATCTTCATCTGATACCTCTGACATTAGACTCAGTTCTTCTGCCTTTTACTCACTACATGGCCCTGAACCAGCTGCATCTGCTATCAAAGCTTCTTGACACAGAGGCAGGTTCTACTATACCTTCCATCTTTATATTTTGGAAAAAAATAAAAACAATTATCACAACACTAATAGAATGAAAACTGCATATGACTGTAATTATTATAAACATTATTAATATGAGTCATCATGTTCAATGGCTCTGCTGGTAGTTCATCCCAGTGGCTAAGAGCAAGGACCAGATGCCTAATGGCCTAGACTTATAACCCAGCTTTATCATTTATAAGATGATTTGGGAGAATCTTATGGATATCTGCATTAACAGAATATAATTTAACTAGTTATTAATAGATATAGAGGTCACAGAAGAGGACCCTACCTGTTACCAAGGCTCACAGAGATTAGCAATGTATGGATAACCTAAGTGAAGATGCAGGTGCTGCCCAGCACATTGCCGCTGCTCTAAGGAAGCAAAGTAACATTAAAGGAGGAAGGTACATTTAAATCCTAAATGTGGTGGATGCATGAGTGTTCGCAGGGCATGAGAAAGAAGCACCCAAGGAAAGATATTTTAAAACAAATAAAATTTCAAACATCTTTGCCTTTCCCTTTTTCTTATTCAGGTAGAAGCCACTTCAGAGAAGCAGAGGGTAAATACACACACCTGACATTCCTAAGATCTACCCCTGCCCTGCAACTGAAAGGCAACAACACATCTAGAAATAAGATATGAAACAAATATATAAAAAATGTGTTGCATTAAAAAAATTAAAACTATGCAAACAGCTCATATCTCACTAAAAATAAAAGTCACACATGCTAAATGGATCATATATGCCCCATCCCCACCTCTGAAGGCTCAGGGATCATTGTCAAAGAAAAAATGGAAAAAAATATAAGAGCCTGAGGCAGTGGATGGCAAGAAAGCAACTGTGACAGCACACGCAAGTCCTACCCCTGGCAGAGAAGCTGCTCGGAGGTGCGTCAGTAGGACCTGGTACGTTGACATGCTCCAATAGAAGAGAACACGACCAAGTCTATTTGTGCAGCACACTTTGGTCTTGATGGCTTAAAAAAAGAAGATGCAAAATTGAGTGGGTAGGGAAGGGAAATCGATCTGTGAGGAGCTAATAGAGGGAGGTAAATGAGATCAAACACCATATACGACATTCTCAAATAACTAATAAAATATTGTTTAAAATCACTCTTATGCACATAAAGTGCACAACAAATTTAAAAGACCAGGAGCTAAAAAAAAAAATCCACATTGAGCTTTGAAATCCTATTACTTCCCATTCACAATGGGAATGATTTTTTTTTTGCAATGATTCTAAAATTTTAATGAGTCCGTGGAGTCTTGTTAAAAGTGTAAGAATTTGAGATGTTTATTTTCAACTACTTCATAGTCACAATTTCCTGATATCTATGATGCTGTTTGTTACTGCACCTCTTCTCTCTGTTCTAAGCTTAGGTGTGTGCAACCCAAGTGTGTACAGTTACCTCTGTGTATATGATATATTAGATTAAATCCATCAGGCTTATCAAGTTGGTATTGGACTAATGCATTAATATCTGTGGGGTAGGAGATTTATGCCATCAATTCTCAATTTCTGCTTGAAGAATTTCTACCAGGAAGTTTGTATCATTATCTCACTATTACTAACAAAAGAGCAGTCTCTCAAGTTGATATTCTTTCAGGAGATCATGTGATGCAAGGTAGACTTAAATCTAGGTCCATCTGATTCTATAATTGATAGTTGAACAGAATCTCAGAAATGCGTTGCTAACAGTGCAGAGTAAGCAAAGTATTGGCCAGGGACTAGTCAAACATGCACATGTTCAAGTCAAACAGTATATATACCCCTGCAAATGTCTTTTGGCTCTCCTCAACAAGAGCTGAATACACCAGCCACACATTGAGCCTTGTGCATGTTGAGCCTCTCATGATGACGGCCAGCACCACATTAGAACATAAGGTCTGCTCACCTGGGAACCAGGGACATACTGTGATCTGGAAAATCTTCAAAGGGGTGACTCTGCCTCAGAGTGGAATTTCATGATGAAAGTTAATGAAAATTGTACTTATTGTACTTTCTATTTATTCTGATCATTCTTTGAGAAAATGTGTCCCTGTATTAATTCTGTTATCTTATTTTTAACAACGATGAGCTTTAGTCATGGAAGCTCTGGAATTAGATGATTTTAGTTGGTTGGCCAATTTCATATTTTGGGATTTGTTTATTTTTTGTGAAGGGGGATTAATATCAATGCAGCTTGAAGCCAGGGTAAACTGGATTTGAAACTCTATTAACTTATCTGGCAGTTAATATATTTTTCTGTAAGTATTAATTGTTAAAACAAATAGAGCAGATTGGGATAATGCCAAAATTATCAACAAATTGTTGAGTACTAACTACAAAGAGTATTATGTACCAAGAGCACAGCTTATGCCTCTTAATACTCTCAGGAAGTTTGTATCATTATCTCACTATTACTAACAAAAGAGCAGTCTCTCAAGTTGATATTCCTTCAGGAGGTCATGTGATGCAAGGTAGACTTAAAATCTAGGTCCATCTGATTCTATAATCTATTTTTTTTTGCCTATTACAAGATACTGATGGCCATTTTAAAAGACAAAGATGAAGTAAAGTTCTTCTAACTTTCCATGAAGAAACCAGCATTTGAGATGTTGAACCTGGACAGAAACAAAGCAATGCTGGAGAATTCACCGTAACACCCAAGACTGGACTGCACAGTCGTTCAATGGCTCTGACTTTCCTTTCTCTATTAACTCTCACTCACTCCCCTTCCCACTTTGTAGTTCCAGTGAGCAGACCTCCACAGTGAGAAAAAAAAACTGTCCGTACTCATTTGGCATACCCAATAGTTATTTAACAGCTCCCTTCCAACATGGTACATACTAAATTAAAAATAGTGTTTCTACAAGGTTTATATGGAAGGTTCAGTTTTTCCTACACCTATTAAGTTGTTTACCTCTTATTATTATCCACCTTTTATTCCCATCTACATTTTCTAGATCAGGAAAGCAATGGTTAAATTAATAGTTGAATATATACACACGTTTATTTTGCAAGTTTCAGAGCCATGGTTTTTATATATTGTGTGAGGTTTATTGACATATTTAAGCAAACCTACATTTAAGGCAATTGAAACAGTTTCAGATATCTGATGAGACATACCATTTATTTAGAATAGCATTAGATGGTTTCATATGCACAATGATGCACTTAGGTCAAAACTCTATGGCTATCATGGCCAATAAAATACAAAGATGTCTATGTAATCATTTAATTATGATTATTATTTAAGCTTACTTGACTTTTACATGAGGCATTATAACAGAAAAAAGGAAGGATAATGTTCCCAAGGGGGTGGACCTTAAGTGATAGTATTTTTGGTAAATAATAGATAGAAATGAAACCCGTACATTAAGTTTCTGGGAAAATAATGAAAGAGGAAGCAGAAAGATTGTAAGAACTACAGAACCAGGGTACCTGTGGCCAAGCACTATGTTCTAACTGTTACTTGGAAGCTATACCCATAACATCTCAACAACATGGTTGCTTAATCAAGACCTGAATAATGACAACAAACACCAGCTGACATGCCACTGTAAACAGGGAATATTTACAAGGTCCTATGCCGAGAAGAGCTACAGTAAATCTTAGCTACTGAGAGAAGGAAAATAACTTTTATTCAGGGAAAAGAGTTTATCCAACTGAAAGTGATTAGTCCTAAATAATATACATATAAGTTATACTAAATGGACTCAGTAGGAATGTATATATACATATATGTAAATATATATAAATATAAAATAAAAATGTATATAAATATAAAATGGATATCACTTCTAGCCCTGTCTCTTTCTCTTTCAACTTTTCCAGTGTCCCACTGAAATTTGAGATTATATAAATATATATATATATATATAATTTAAACAATATATTAATATCTAAATATATATGATTTTATTGAATATATTTTGATGTATTTGAATCTTTCTAATTCCTCTTCTATTATTTTCTCTGAACCTTAATGTAAGGGTTTAATTTCTATCTATCATTTACCAAAAACTATTGCTCAAAGTTTCCCACTCCTTGGGAAAATTATCCTTCTATTTTCTATTATAATGCCTCACATAAAAATCAAGAAAGCTTGAATAATTATCATAATCATACTTAAATGAGTATAGGCACATTATTTTAAACAATTATATTATATATTAACATATATTTTATTACACATTAATTAATATATTAATTAATATATAATATATATTATCTTGAATTTGATTGGGAGTCAGGGAAGGATACTGGAAGAGTTGGAAGAGGAAGAAGCATGAACAGAAGTGGTATCCATGCAATATATCATATATATCTCATATATGAAATTCTGAAAAAAATAAACACAAAATAATGGGTAGGTAAGGTTATAACATGTATGTCCTTTATGTATATGTACAATATGTCCTTCAACGAAATCATATGCAAGCAAGCAGATAGCCACAGATCAAATGAAAGGATGATTAATTTCATTTCATAAAACTATATAAGATTTGAAAAGATCAAGGCAAGTCACTATCATGAATGAAGCCATCTCTTTGGGGATGGGAGACAAGCTACTCCCTACCTTGGGTTTCCATATTGTGACTCACTGATTCTGCCTGTCTTTTCAGCCTTACCTCCGGACCATTACCGCTACTCATCACACTTCAATAGTCATTATTTCTTTTAGGACTATTGTGTGTGTTCTCTCTTCTGCTAGTGTCTCTTCTTCCAGCTCCTCACAAGAGTGACTCCTTCACGTGGCTGAGAACCCAGGTGAGTGTGACCTCCTCCAAGAGTCCTTCCAGCACCTCCCTAGCAGTTCCCTGGCACTGGCTGCATCCCTCCCTCTTTGTATTCTTTTCTACCTTTTAGAATTCATTACTGTTTATATGGTTGATTTACTTCTTTCAGGTCCCCAACTCATATTTGAATGCAACATCTTAAGGACAGTCATCAACATATAGTAGATTACAGCAGCTTTTCCGGACCATGGTGTGAAGTCAGTCAAAGTTTGTTGGCTGCAGAATGAACTAATAAGAATAACTGGACTGAGCATATTTATTTCAACCATTTCTTTCAAGTCATTTAGGAGAGTCTCATGCTACATACTGTATAGTAACAAACTGAAATTTTCTTCAGGCTCTTTTGGTTTCTCTCAATCTTAACCCCACACCCCTTAAAAGTCTAAGAACTGCTACTAAAAATTAATGAACGAAAAAACCTATAGGCTCTTACTTCAACTAGAGGACAAGTACAGAGGTACTTGGTAAAGAGAAGCAAAATGAGCAACACTCTAGGTACAAGAAATGATATGTAATAACTCCTATTAAAGAATCCAGTTACCATTCATTAAAGCCTAACAGTATCAGACAACTCTGTGAAGACAATTCAGTAAGAGTCTTCATATATATAGAATACATCTTTATTGAAGAGAGACTCTATTTCATATAAATGCAAATCTCTATTTAAATGTGTAGGCACAGTCACCTTTACATCAGCAGTAGCAATCAGATTCACAATGATGATGATGATGATGATGATGATGATAATTTAATATTGATTCTTCACAAGCATATTATGATTCCTTATCCACAATTATGTGACATGTCTGTAAGGAACATATAGTTTCTAACTTTGTTTTACAGATGATCAAACAAACTCATTGAACATGGCTTGATTTACCCCAGTATCCCTAGCCTCATTGTATCTTGCTTCTTTTATGAGGCTCTTGAACTCCCCTCTTCATGACAAGGCTAGTTCTTAGATTGAACCATGTACTGAGTCTACTTTCAAAATATAATCTTCAGAAAAAAATTAATGACAAACTCAGTGGCATGGATAAATCTCAAAATCGTGAAATTCTGGAGAAGACAAACCAAGAGCGACAGGAATGAGAATCATAGTTGCTAGTTATTGTTCAAGGGGAAGATCTGACAAGGAAAGGCCACGACGAACCTTCTCCGAGTAGTGGAAACATTCTATCTTCAATTTAGTGGGAGATGCCCAGCTTCTGACATTGCTAGAATTTGGCAAACTACGTGGTCAAAACTGATGGCTTTTAGTACATGAGTCAGAGAAAACATAGTTATATTACCTCTTATTATAATAAGCATTTTTATTGTTGAAAATAAAAAGAAATGTAATCACCTATGCTATGATTTGCATTTGTAATGGTCCCAGAAGTCCATGCTTTAAACATTATTCATTAGACTACCCTTACTTAGAAGTAATGAGACTGTTATCTTTGGAGTTGCTTAGTCACTGAGGGCATATCTTGAAGAGAAAAGAACCCAGCTCTCTCCTCTCTATTGACACAGATATGTAGTGAATGGCCTTACTCTGCCATGAACTCCTAGCACAATATTCTGCCAAGTCAAATAATGTCCACCAATCAAGAACTAAGGCCCTCAATAAATCATTTCTCATTATAAGTTGATTGCCTTAGGTATTTGTGATAGTAACAGAAAGATGACTAACAAAACTTACAATTCCTGATGTGACTTTTGAATATTTAATCAAGTATTTTAGGTCACTTAATTTATATATACATTTTATTATGATCGTATCACTGATTAATATATAAACTTTTGAATATTCTGAAAATACTACATGTTTACATTGAATCAGTCATGTTCCAGAGTAGACAATACTCAACTTGCTTCCATTTTAATGGTATAAATACCTTAGTGATGGATGGATGACCATACATTTATGTGTACATCTTTGATTTCATTTTAAAGGCACAATTTAAACTGAGGAATGGTTTATTTATACAATGTAAACATTTTTTGTAGACTTTTGATAGATATTGCCACCCTACCATCCAGGAAAGTACAATTTCACCATTTCACATGCCCTTCAGCAACATGTAAGAAGCACTTATTAATGAATTATAGATAAAACTTGGAATCTAATTAAATTTGTTTGGGGTCAAGTTGATAACAGAAAATATAAATATATATATTTCTATTTTATAACTTACAAGACCCCATTTTTGCTATGGTTATTTGAAATACTGCCAAGTGATTTTTTTCTGTTAGAGTTTAATTTTTCTCATTAATTCTTGAATATCATTTTATATTAAGAATATTATCCCTTGTCACATTAGGTGCTAATAGTTTTCTATTCATCTTTCAGTTTTTATATTGAAAGCAAATCTTAACATTTATATACTTGGCCTATATTCTGTGAATAACTGTCATTTTAACTCATTTAGATAAAAGCTTGGATATATGTGTATGTTCTTTTTAATCTTTCTCACTGGATTTTAAATATTAGTAAAAAAATTTTTACTTACACTTGAGTAGGTCACAGCCCATATTTTTCTTCTTTATTACAGGCTCATCAAAAGAAAGTTGCAATATTTTTTTCAAATTTTCAATTCTGTTCAATGATACAATCCGTGATCTACCCCAAACAACATCCATTGCTTCATACTGCCAGATGTTAAGAGCCTTGTTCTCATTCACAAACACCATTTCTATAAATGAAAGACTGCATAGTCCTAAAGTACTTTCATGTCAGTCTAAATAAATCCAATCCAGTATTATCCCATGTGGCAGTAATTGCTACCACAAAATTGACTGGCAAAAGTGGGTGACATGATGTTGCTGGGAAAAAAATGTAACCTAAATTTCTGAGTTTGCTAGAATCTCAGCCACTAGAGACTTTAAAGATCAGTGCCAACACTGAGTCCCCTGGATGGGAAGCCAGAAAACAGAGAACTGTGTTTTCTAGAGCTGTCAACGTGGCACAAAACCAGATGGGGACAGATCCCGTTTGAGAACTCATATTTTCCCTCCCAATAGGAAAAGAAAAATAAATTAAAGGCCCACAGATTAAAAAAAACTCAAGAGTAACTCTAACAAATAAAATCTTATAAGAAATTACCCAAATCCAAAATCTCTGGATCATCAACTATGATAATTTCCAGCATACTTGAATTATATTAGTGGTTTCTCAAGCATTCACTTGGAACCAAAATTTATCTGGATCTTAAAGCACAGAAATTCCCATAAATGGCATTGCTGTTGACACCTTGTCACACATTCTTAGTGTCCCTTGAACTTTATAGTTCCCTTTATTTTATACAAATTCTTCCACATGTTACTTTGTATCTTGTGGGTGGAGACAGAAGAGAGAACGTGGAGCAGAAGCCACAGAGGCATAACTGCACGGTATAGATAGACCACTCTAAAAGCCAAAGCAACTGAATTCTTGTGACTATACCAATGACCAGCAGGGTAAACACGAAGCTTTTTCAGTCTGCTCCTCTGGGACCCTGGGATAATGCCATAAAAGTAAGTGTGCTGTTGATGTTTTGTTGAATTAACAAAGATAACATCTTTTTTAAAATTTATGACCAATTCCATAGATGTTTCTATCCATTGCAAACTTGCCACATATAAAGCATTTTCAGTATTCCTTTTTTTATATACAAAGTGACCATTATCAACCACTTTATACAGAACCTGTGGGAGAAGATGGCCCTAAGGTGCTAATTTACTCAGAGCATCCCCAAATCACAGGTATAAGAGGAGAGCTCTGAATTGCTATGGGAGTTTATGCTATGAGACATCTGCACAAAATATACCTGAGAATACATATTTCCAGGCAAAAGGAAAACACTAGCCAAAGAGTCACATTGCCAATGTCATTCATTATTAGTACAAATAAAATTGGTTCAGAAACAACAGAAGTATAAACGTTATCTGTCAGTCTCATAGCATGACCACATGCTTAATATTTTACTAAATTATGAAAATATTATTTAAATATGATTAAATTTGCACTGACCATTTCTGACAGATAAATGTGTTAATTCTGCTAACTTCTCAGTGTTTGCTATGTGTCCAGCATCCAAGTCAAAAGCTGATAAGACAAAGAGTTTAACACACAGTATGCATAAGGATGAGACATCCAAGTAATTTAATTGAGGGGACAAGAAAGTCACACCTCATAGAAAATCAAAAGCTGCAGAAGACAGTCAGCTCTTGCTGCAGGATTTTCCGTGTCCAATCATATCAGGGCAGCAGAAGGCCTGTGGTTGGACAGGAAAGGGGAGGCAGAGCTAGGGTTGGGGAGTCACAGACGTGGCAGGAGGAGAGGGAAAAGAGATGGCTTCGGAAATGGACCCGTGTGACATCTACTAGCCAAAATAGCTAAGTGTTTATAAGGTTAGAAATATTGGGTTAAAGCTTTTATCATTATCAATTGGCTCTTAAATTATTGTATTGGCATCTTGTAAATTGTGATGCTACTGATACATAAATCTTATTGATTAATTCATCTTTAAGAGTTTTTGCTTTACTTGGTTACTGGAGTGTGGGTCCACCGATGGCGGAGAGGGAACACAGCTCAGATGCTGTGGGAGCTGCCTGGGAGAGAGTGGCTTGGAGGCAAAAACACACTGAGCTGGGACCCCGAGACATGGTGCTGAGGCGCTGAGGCCTGGCGGGGCAGGAGAGTCGGTGGGTTCTATTTTTTAATAATTCCTGCAACAAGCTCTCAAGAAGGGAGAGCAAAAAAAATCGTTAGCTAGTGACTCAAGAAGGTTTAATTAATGCAGAAAACGTTACTTTGGAGAGGGGCTGAACCATGTATAGGAAGCAAGATGGTTTGGTTTGATCTGTGCATTGTTGCTCAAAGTCACTAAGCCTTGATAGCAAACAACTCTCATCTATTGAAGTAAGATGTGACAAGTGACCTACTCCTCTACCTGAGAAAGTAGGCACGACTAACGCCCTAGGATTAGAACTCATATCCTCAGTATTGATTCGCTTCATTTCCTATTTCCTATTTACTTTCTGATGAACTCTTCCCGTGTCCATACCTTAATCTCTTGGTAAGGAATTCTAACAAGTTTAATATTCTGAACATGTTCTGGTACTGTTGTAGTGTATCCAATGAAATTCAACTACTTACTTATTTTCTGCTAAAATGTTCTGAACAAAAGCACTTTAGGGAAGAAAAGGGTTTATTGGTTCATACTTCCAGGTTGCAGTCCATCACCGAGGGAAGTAATGGTGGGCAGACTCAAGGCAAGAATTCAGAACAGAACCAGTTTAACATTGCTGCTTGATTACTCACAGGCTCTTGCTCTGATAGCTTTTTCATATAACCCAGGCCCACTTGCCTAGGGATGGTACCAAACATAAGGGCTAGCTAGTCCCTCCTAAATCAACTAATAATCAAAGTAATCCCCCTGCAGACAAGCCCATGGATCACTATGACCTAGGCAGTTTCTCAGTTGACACTTTCCTCTCAGGTGACTCTAAGCCAATGGTTCTCAACCTGCAGGCCATGACCCCTTTGGCCAACCTCTATCTCCAAACAATATTTACATTTTGATTCATAATAGTAGCAAAATTACAGTTATGAAGTAGTAACATAACTTTATGGCTGGGAATCACCACCACATTAGGAACTATATTAAACGGTATTAAACTGTATGGTAGTGTTAGGAAGTTTGGGAAACACTGTTCTAGGTTACATCATGGTGACAATTGGAGTTAGCAGACACCATTAGGACCAGGGAGCACGTTGCTTCTCTCAGATGCACTGAGACCTGGGAGCATAGAAGGAGCAGCTAGGGGATGTGAGGTTTCTAAGCCATTTCATGAAGCTCCAGAATGCAGCAAATTTAGATACAGAACTGAGAGATGCTAGGATAGGCCCAGGGAAACCAATGGAATAAAAGGATTCAGGAACATGTTGAACACAAAGGGCCATTTTATATGCCAAGGTATAGACAGAATTGGGAGATCACAATGCTTGAATGGGATGGACCAAATAGAGAAGAGTGGGCCAGAGTCAGTTGAGATGTCACTAAGGTTTTTAACTACTGTAATCAAATGTACTCAGGAATGTGATGGAAAATGACCTCAGCGATCTGGGTTTAGCTAATGAACAGAGCTCTTGCCTAGCAACACCAAGACCCTGAATTCCATCCAAAGAGAACAAGAAAATGTAATGCATTTAGGTACAAATCAGAGCTGGCAAGGCTACAAGGAGGAAAACAAATGGTATCAACTGAAAAATATAAACATGAGATCTTCAGTGTTCACTCACTGAAAAGCTTTTCTGAGATTTACAGACTGAGGTAGGACTTGCTAGAAGAGTTGAGATCTGCGTCATGCAGAGTTTGCTACATAATGCAAAAGAGTTAATTGGGTGATATGGCTTTTCTTCAAAGCTAATTTTTATCAAACAATTTGAAATTTACACAAAAGAGAAAAAGAAGAAAGGATACTATTCAGAGAAATCAGGATTAAGTATAGCCACTTTTCCTGACCTTTTCTAGGCTAAAGCCATTCTTTTTGACTAATAGAGCTTCTCTTGTTGAGAGAAGATCAAACAAAAGTCTGGTGGTCTAATAAGGATCAGGTGAACAGATTAACATAAGCACTTAAATATTCGAGACAAGCTCACCTGAGTACAGCAGCATCGTAGAGAAATGAGTTCTGATAAGGAAGATTTGAGGACCCATGAGAGGGCTTATAGACAATATATCAAGTCATTATGTCAGCCTTGCCTCTGCTAAACCAGCCAATCAATTACAAGTATCTTAATCTGTTTCCTTGGATAAAAGGTAAGTGTTCTTTTATTTCTCTTAAATTTTCATTTCAACATGTGGCTTTGAAATTGAATCTTTTCCAGCTTCTCATTTTGATATGTCACTGTAGGACTTACAGGGAAACGACTCAAAATTTCAGCAAAATGTCCGAAAGGACCCTTCGGGCTTGGCTGACACATTTTAAGTATTCTTGGAAACTAATATTTCACCCTGTTTAAAAAGTTTTAAATAAATATTGAAGGAACTTTTTACAACTAAAAATAGAAAATGATATTTTGCAGAAAGAGAAAGTACTAGGAATCAGGAGACAAATGAAACCCCCTTGCACATCTGGATAGCTAGCCCACATGGAAGACCTCTGGGCCTCCCTTCCACTACTCCCTCCACCCTACCCCATGCTGTCTAGGTTCATACTGACTCTTGGGTGTTAAAGAAGAAAAGTTGGCACTTTCCAGCTCCCAAGTAGAGGTAATCATTGGGTACATTCCACAGTTGCTTTTGCCTGAATTCAAGATACATAGCAATGTATAGATTATAACGATACTAATATGCCTTGGCCTATTAGATAAAAACCCTGCCCTTCTCTGAACTGTTTGATTATGTTTGCAAGTATCTAATATGGATAATATCTAAGTATTCATCTCTTCCTTAACATAACAGAATTCTGACTGGTGGCTGATTAACATAGTATGTCCAATAATTGAGTTTTAATATTTTTACTCATTTTTTCATTTGTATATGGGCAGTTTCTCTGCACAGATGTCTGTGCCCTACATGAATGCCTAGTGCTTACAGAGGCCAGGATAGCACATTGGTTTGATCCTGTAACTTTAGCTAAACAGTTGTGTGGGTGCTGGGAACTGAACACAGGTCCTCTGAAAGAGATGTCAATGCTATTAAACACTGAGCCACCTATTCTAGCCTCCAATAATTCAGTTACGTACTTCAAACAGGTAAGCTTAATTATACATGGGTTACATTTTAAGGCAAGTGCTTAAAGCAAAATAAAACAATATTCAATGAATATTAAGTTTGGATTTAGTCTACTTTCTCAACGTTGTTCCCCATTAAGGCAGAAATTATACCAAGCTTCCTTGAGGAGATTTTTATTTGTTTTTTATTTTTTGTTTTTGCTTTATCTTTAATGGGCTTTTTGCATCCCCAGAATATCAATACCCTATATTTCAAATGACCACATACATTTCTGATAGCTCTCATATATAAACAAACTTTTTAAGCAATTATTTGGTTTTCTACTTATAAACACAAAAATGATTTTGGGGGTTTTTGTGTGTGTTTTTATTTGTTTGTTTTTGCTCACTTTTTTTAATATCAAGAATATTGACACTACAAATTTTGTGATTCGCACATTTATAAAGAGTCCTTGCGGACAGAAAAGTTGCAAAAGTCAGAGGCTTGGAAAGTCTGTGGTGAGATTGTGCCTTCTAGCTGTGTATATATGTATACACGCACACACACACACACACACATACATATATGTGTGTGTGAATATATATTTGATATAATATATTATAATATATATAATATAATATATAATATATATATATATATATTTAAAATCTAGTTGTTCCCATACTGCTGAGAATTCTTTCATTTACAGAACTGTCTTTGCATCCTTGGAAAATGAAATCGTGATCACCATGGATGTAGATTCCTGTATCTGTTCTTCTATTTAGCTTGGCTTTATGCTCTTGTCCTATGGTCTCAGAAAGTATTGCTTGATGAGGAGGTTTGATTGGAAGCAAATCAGCAACAAAGAGGCTGTATAATTTTATACCACAACGGATTTGGTTGTAGATGTTTAACTTTAGTCTTTTCTGATCTCTAGAAGGGTTGTGTTGTGTTTGTTTGCTTGCTTTTTTCTTCTTTGATAGTCTTATTTGATTTTCTGCACATGTACTATCTTATCTTCTCCATTTGTTCTTCTTTCTCACTGTAATTCATGCTCTAATGGAAATAATCAGTGTCCTTGAAGATTAGGTTGGTGGGTATGATATATTAATGATGAAATTCTCCTGTTAGCTAGCAGTGCATTGAAATAGGTGAGTGGCAAGTTATTTTCTCCTGATGTTCTCCAGAGTGGAAATTTCATAACTTATGAATCTCTAAGGAAAACCTCCAACCTCTACTCTTGAGGCTATATCAAAAATAATTGAAATAAATCTTCACTCATTTTAATTGGTATTTTAGGAAAAACACTGTAATATTTTTTAATCACTTGAACAAGAACAAACTACTTGTCATATTTGGAAATTCATGCACAACACAGTAGGGATGGAGATAACAGAAACACTAAAAGGATTGGCAATAAAAGTAATGTATGAAATTATAAATCACTTTTAAATATATATTAGTTAGAAGAAACTGGTCTGCTATCCCATAGGAAACATTAACTTATATTAGACTGATTTTTTTTTACTGTAGCCTAGAGCAATGAATCATAAAAGAAGCAATTAAATACTTTTGCTGTGCCAAGCACAATACTAGCAGTAATATGCCCCGCCCAACAGTGGCATACACTTAGGCTGGCTATTCTACTGCCAGCTCATCTTTTCTTATTTCTGCTGTCAGAGAGGCTAGAAAAATAAGATGTTGGTTCCCAGAGTTTCTTTATACCTAGTTCTTGTCAGTAATTAGAAAAATATGATGGTAGCATGGGAAAATCTAGAAGGAAGGAAAGAAAGAAAGAAAGAAAGAAAGAAAGAAAGAAAGAAAGAAAGAAAGAAAGAAAGAAAGAAGGAAAGGAAGGAAGGAAGGAAGGAAGGAAGGAAGGAAGGAAGGAAGGAAGAAAAAGAAGGAAAGCATGCAATGTATCATACTGCCCCTCAATTCCTGCTCTACCTGTGAGACTATGTTACCCCAGGACATGGCATCTGAGACTGTATCAAGTATCTTAATACTAGGAAGGCGAAGCCAAGAATTAGATAGAAACCCCTCACCCCAGTGGCACCACATATGCATTGTGAAGCAAAGGACAATCATTTGGAAACAAGTTTTCTTAGACATCAAATATTTTATTTAAGCCGTGGTCTGTTTTCTCTTACCAATAGTGAAATGCATCAACAAAACATCTGTATGAAGTGAAATATGGGTGTGATTAGTGCCGTACCCTCAACATTGCACCACTGGAAAGTGGCAGAGAAACATTTGGACCCAGATACCATGCATGTGGTGTTTCAGTCACTACAGGCAACACGTTTTTCCCCTTAAAGGAAATGTCTTGAGGTTTGAAAAGCTTATCTCCCTTTCCTTCCCCATCTTCCTAATTTGTTCCAATCCTATCCTTTCTCAGCACTTTCCTTCCCTCAGTGTGACATCTTGACCATCTCCCCAGAGTTGGATGTTCACACCATTCTGGAATAATGTTTGAAAATATTTTTAATGGCTCAGTATATTTCAAACCAGGTAGAAACAAACTACTCCTCAGTGGTTGCTTCAAAATGGTACTCTTTCCCTGTCCTCTCACCATCCTTCCTCCCCTTCTTTAAATATAGAACACCTACTGTGCCAGGCATTACAGATGCAATTGTAAGACCACATGACATGATCTGAACAGATTAGTCACAGATACTCCAGAAGATACATATATTAATAGTCTACATGTGTGTGCTATAGTAAACAGAGCTGTATAAATAAAATGAATAAAGTACAAATATAAGAAAGCTATGATTTTAGAAAAAAGAGTAGAGCAGTCGACTGTACTTGTGGGGTCACTGGGGATTCCCAAAGGGGTTATTCAGACTAGAAACTATTATAATAAAATCAAACCAGCTTTTATGTTCAAAAATAGCCTCTAGATGACCTTGACATCTAGTTTATTTTTCATGTTTGTATTTGTGTAAAAAATATGAAAAAAAGCATGTAAATCATGGGGGTTTTTTTTGTATTTTTATTCCTATGAGCATTCAAATCCAGATCACTGAAATAGAGAAGTGGAGGGGGTCATCAGGGAAGGGATTCATAAGGAGAGTAGGGGGAGGGTGCTACAATCAGGATGTAAAGTGAATAAAAAGTAAATAATTGAAAAACAATGCTCAACAAACTGAGTGAATTAGACTGCTTCCGCATTCTTCAGTTTTTGATTCTTTATCTGATAACTTCAGTAATTTAGTTAGCTAGATTGAGGCATTTAAACTGAATTCAGGACTGTAGAAATGGCTGAGCAGCTAAGAATGCTTGCTATATGATCATGACCGAAGTTGGGATCTCAGCACCCATGTGACAATCTAGGAATAATATGCATATGCCAGAAACTCCTGCTCCTTGGGATCTCATGTCCTCTTCTGACCTCCGTGCTTACACACTCATGTGCAGATATACTCATACAGAGATAGCTGCATGCACATAAGTTAATAAAATACACCTTTGAAACTTAATTCAGGACGGTCACCAATGTGCTCAGATTTACAGGGGCTAGTGTCTTCACAGAACTTAAAAAATTATAAGCATATGAAGCAAAGACAAAAATACTGAATGTACATGAAAGCTGAATTTTGGTAGTTATGAACAAAACCTAACTCAAGATGATTGTAAGAATCCAGAATTTCAGTATTTAACTTCAGGATGAACATGACGCTTTTGTTCACTGACTCTGAGTCTGTGGATAGTTTCAAAGAATATTCTTAGAAAACCCTTAGTTCCACTTCTCATATATCTATGTATTATTTATTAGACTAAAAGGCTTTTCAAATCGGAATATTCTGAGCTAGTGTGATTATATGTACAAGACTAGAATGTCTAAGTCTGAAATAAAATAAGACACCATTGAAGGCATACCTCAGAGTCTCTGAAAAAAAGCAGAATTATTACTACTTACAATACATCTATATTGTATTTCATAGATGGACTAAACAACCTATTCCAGATTCGCTCATATGCATAGTTCTGCTAGTTGCTCTCTTACAAGATCTTAATCAGTTTGACATTAACTTTTGATGTTCTATGAAATGAACTAACATCTTCTGCATGACCACGCTCAATATTTTGTTTCTGTACTTGATATGTTTTGACTGTCTGAAATTCCATTCTTTTGGTCTATAATATATGCAGAGGAATATCAGAATGTCTTTACAATTAAACAGAGTTTTGTCAAAATGGTAGTGTTTCATTTTTAACCTTCAGGTTGTATAAAAATTTGAGAAATATTGAATAAAATCAAGGGCATAGACTTGTAAGAAAAGCAGAGCTCTTTTTCTGCCTCGTCTGTTCATCACTGTGGAGTAGAATTCAATCTTAATACTCAAGCAAATGGCTTTTGCTAGACAACATCCCCAACCCACCTTGTGCAGGATGGGTGCTTTCTCTGCAATTGCCTATCTTCAGTTTTATATTCATCAGACAGACCTTAAAGCAATGGTTTGCACACCAGTAGCACTTGGTAGTTACTTCAGGAAAAACTGCTTTGGGACATGATGTACAATTGCTTCCCAGAGTTATCCAGTGCCAGTCAGGTGGGACTTTAGTTTCAGTGCCAATCAGGAATTGGTTGGAAGCTGTGCGACAGGATCAGGGCATGGTGGTACCTCCAATTCACCTGAATTTGCAGCCTTCCTCATTTGTGTTCTCAGGCTAGAGGATGCTCTGAAGTACATGTGAAGACAGGAGGAGTTATACTCTGGCACAGGTGAAACAGCCTGAAGCTATAAATGGTTCCCTGAGGTTTCAACTCGTATTCCACCCTCCCCCAATCTATGTGGCAGTTATGTGACCATTGTTCAGATTATATCAAGTGGCACATCCTCCAGGCAGCTTGCCCTGATGTCTGAACTCTGTGCCAGAATTCCCATATAGTACTAATATGAGTGCGTGCTTATCTTCTACCAAACTAAGTTCACCTACATCTGTTTGATTAATATTGCCAGGTAAGCTTGTGGTTCTTTTGGAGAAACTCAAATAAAAGCCAGCTTTTATTACTCTACAGAAACAGCCTGCATAAATTACTGAAGTGTTTATGCCAAATAGCAATCCTTGTCTGTGATTCCTTAACTATTTAGACATCTAAAATTGTAGAGTAGCTGATCCTGACATTTTAATGTTACTATCAAATATATAACAGCAAAAACTTAGTGAACCATGATGTTTAAAAATTCATTTATTTTCATTTATTTCACCTCACACCAGTCAGAATGGCTAAGATCAAAAACTCAGGAGACAGCAGGTGCTGGTGAGGATGTGGAGAAAGAGAAACACTCCTCCACTGCTGGTGGGATTGCAAGCTGGTACCACTCTGGAAATCAGTTTGACAGTTCCTCAGAAAGCTAGGCAGAATACTATAGAGGACCCTGTTATACCACTCCTGGGCATATACCCAGAGGATTCTCCAATATGTAATAAGGACACATGTTCCACTATGCTCATAGCAGCCCTATTTATAATAGCCAGAAGCTGGAAAGAACCCAGATGCCCCTCAATGGAGGAATGGTTACAGAAAATGTGGTGTATTTATGCCATGGAATACTACTCAGCTATTAAAAACAATGAATTCATGAAATTCTTAGGCAAATGGGTGGAACTGGAAAATATCATCCTGAGTGAGGTAACTCAATCACAAAAGAACACACATGGTATGCACTCACTGATAAGTGGATATTAGCCAGAAGCTTGGAATACCCAAAACATATTTCATATATCAAATGATGCCCAAGAAAGAAGAAGAACAAACTACAGATATTCTGGTCCTTTGTAGAAGGGGGAACAAAATACCCACAGAAGGAGATACAGAGACAAAGTGTGGAGCAGAGTCTGAGGGAAAGACCATCCAGAGACTACCCCACCTAGGGATCGATCCCATATACAGTTACAAAACCCAGTCACTATTATCGATGCCCACAAGTGATTGCTGACCGGAGCCTGATATAGCTGTCACCTGGGAGACTCTGCTAGTGTATGACAAATACAGAGGGGGACACTCTCAGCCAGCCATTGAACTGAGCACAGGGTCCCCAATGGAGGAGCTAGAGAAAGGACCCAAGGAGCTGAAGGGGTTTGCAGTGCCATAGGAGGAACAACATCAGTCACCCAGTACTCCCAGAGCTCCCAGGAACAAAATCATCAACTAAAGAGTACACATGGAGTTACCCATGGCTCCAGATGCATAGGCAGCAGAGGATGACCTTGTTAGACATCAAAGGGAGGAAATGTCCTTGGTCCTGGAAAGACTTGATGCCATAGTGTAGAGGAATACCAGGACAAGGAAGCGGGAGAGGATTGTTTGGGGAACAGGGGTAGTGGAGATGGCATATGGGATTTTCGGGTTGGGGGAGGGAACCAGGAAAGGGGACAACATTTGAAATGTAAGTAAAGAATATATCTAATAAAAAAATTCATTTATCCATAGCAGCTTTTACAGGCATATTATTAGATGCTTAAATTCTATAAAGTTCCATATGGCATGGCATTCTTCTCCATGACTCTATGTTTTTGTTCATATGTATACATGAATATGCATTTATATGTGTTTACATACTTCAAGTACATTTGTTTAATTTTTGAGATACATTCTAACAAACTGTTTTCCCATATTATATAGTCCTTACTTTAGGGCCAAACTAATTAAAAGAATAAAGGGGAGTTAGAGAGTTACAAATGACTCAAGATTTAAGATACTAAACCTCTGTTATTTGGGTTTGGTACTGTGAACACTGTAACACCATGCTCTGTCCAAAAAGTTATTTTAAGGAGACCTGTTTCATCATCATAATTTTGTCTTGCTCAGTCTTGACTTACCCAACACAAACAAACAAACAAACAAACACCCTTTCTAATTCCTTACATCCAAATCTTTGTTCATGATCATCCCAACTCAGGTCGGGTTGTGTACATTCACTACTTCATTCTCTCCTCTTTGCTGCTGAGGGATCAGTAACTCTTTGTTTCTAGTTCATTGTTAATAATGGGAGCACCGCTCTTAAATAGGTGGAATACCCTCAATCTTGGGGATTTTTCTTAAGGGGAAGCTAAGATTTCATTTCATTCTTATATTGGGTCAATTAGTTTCCTGTGAGTTCCCTTGTGGATTGTTCTTAACTCTAACACATTATAATGAGCATTATTCTCAGGTTATATATAAACCTCATTTGACATATCTGCAGGAAGGAGGGCTAGCAGAAGTCAACCCGGACTGCTGATCAGTCATTCTGACATAAAGTTTAAACTGCCCTTTGGCAAAAAAGAAAAAAAAAAGTAGTGAAGAAAAAAATCAAAAGAAAAATCTATTATACACTTAATGATCCTAGTAGGAATGAAAATGAACATTATAAGTGTTTTTGTCCAAGCCTTACTATATCCTTAAAATAAATAGTAATTTTTTAAAAAATAATTGATAAAGTGAAATTCTGTAAATTCTGTATGCATGTATCCATGGTAACCCAGGTTTATATTTTTGAGCTACAAACACTTGTGCCATCAGAAATATGTAAATCATATGAACAGATATAATAAGATAAACTTATGTTTCCATAAATATCTGTTGGGTAATAGTTTAAAGAAAACTTGACAACAGAATATAAATTATGAAGTGTTTTGAGTATTATTTTTAGGAAAACTAGAAAAATTGTTTATTGATATTGTTATAATGAGGAAAGAGCAGTTGTCAAAAGCTGCGTGCCCTTTTTGCCAGATTAAGGTCACAAAGCATTGTGAAAGTAAGAGAAAATACACACTGCCTCAAACACCAAATGGAACTCTGTCAGGAAGCCTAACAGGAGGGCTTCCCCTTAGACCTTAGACATTAGCAAGTGTCTGGGTCAGGGAAGAATAGAAAAGTGTTAATATGGGCGATTCGCTGAGGGCAACTGCTCGCCTTGCCTTTTTCCAGTAAGAAGCAAAACTTTCTTTAAATGGGAGCCTTCGAGACAGGATTCTAGAAAGCTCTTAGAAAACAGGAGATACCATGACATTGCATTGCTCTTACTAAAGTACTCTAAGGCCCTAATTAACTCTTCTGCAGCCTTGATTTGCTTTGCTGGGATAACTGGACTCTAGAGGGAAGGAAATCTGTGTTTGTGTTCCAAGAAGGGGAAATGCAGACATTTGCAATGTGTCTTCTCTCTCGTGTAGAATTCTACTTCTATTCCTGACAGTATTTAAAATGCTTTTGTTTTTTTTTTAAAGTACTGAGTGATTCACTCTATGAATATAACTTGGGTATATAATACTTTTTCAGGCATATGTTTGTTATTCCATCAGTTCTCACAGACAAAATAAAATAACAAACAACTTGCTATCTTTGTGTATTTGAGGAATGTAGGAAAAGTTAGTAAACTATATCTGATTTTCTAGGCTCCTTCATGGATACCCTTCTTTTTAAAGGCATCTGCACAGTGTAACTGTGGAAGAAACTCATCTTTCAAAGGCGTATAGGTGAGGAGAACAATGGAGCTTCCTCTCTTGTCCCTTGCCATCTTGTCAGAGGCCCCAGATGGTCCTGGTTCTTGACAGTAAACAACACACCACAGTAGAAAGACAAGAATTTGACTCTTTAAGAAGCAATTTGTTCCCATCTGTTTGCCACTAGCCTGTGAGTATGCTGTTCTAACATTAATATTTTTGTGCCACAGTGGTCCAAAAAATAAATTTCCTTTCTTTCTATTATATCATCTGTGGCCATGTAGTGGGCTCCTTTGAGAGTTCGAATGTGTTCCAACACGCACCTTGAGTTACAAAGTAGCCACATCTTGGTTCACACTTCTGGAAAGGATTGCTCTGTCCTAAGCACAGGTGTATGTGCCATGTATCTACCAAGCTGCCCTCATCCCCCTGCCTTATATATGCCCTGTGGGGGTTTGCTAGGTATAATGTGGGAACGAAGCAAACCAATGTGGGAACAGATCAAGAGGCAAACCAATGTGGTCAGTTGTTCTTGGAAGAATGTGTCCTCCCTTTTCAGTCCAGCCAATGCCTCATCTATATTCTTAAAATTATGGGATGAATGACTATGTACAAGTTGATCTTTTAATGTTATCTAACAACTCTGTCAGGATAAGGAAAGGATCCATTGCCTTCCCTGCCCATGGAGATAAATCAGGGAAAAGAGCTAAAGGTTGCTTGCTTGAAGAAGATTCACTTTCACTTTCTACTTTCTCTTCTAAAGCTAACATTTTAATCAACTGTATATGTGGGCTTTTTCAATTAGTTTGCTAAGTCACCAGGAATTCGGAATCCTGACCAATTGCATCGACTCTGTGATAACAATACTCATTTGCTCAGCATTGTGAGAATAAAAAAGAAGCATGCTCTTTTCTGAATATCTTAACAGCTTGTAGCCTTTCATAATTTATTAATTTGTCTTCATTGAACAAATATTTGTTCAAATACTATCTCATGCAAATCACTGCCTCTAATCACCACACAGGAAAATTGAACAAACTTATTTCCTGCCTTTCAGGAGTTCACAATTTATTATAAATAATAATTATGAAAATAATGAGCATATGTGCACAATTATTATGGTATTCCATGTCAGGGATTTTTCTAAGTTTGTTACTCACTTGACCTCATTTAGGCCAGCCGAGTCATTTACATAATTTTTGTTTTCACAGATCCTATTTATAGCTGGTCTAAAGTCGCACAATTAATAAGGCCCGGGGCTATTTGATGTCTACAAGTCCTAGGTTTATAAACACTTCACAAATGCATGCAAAATAAAGGAGATAATTTGATTCATCCTCATCCTCATATTGAGTAAGAATTCATTGGAAAGAAAAGGGCTAGGGAGAAGGGTGTGACAGAGGTGTGGCCTGCTGGTCATCCACACAAGCAAGCTACTGTCTTATGCAAAATGAAGTTGGATATTTATGAAGCTCAAAAGTTAGTAACTGCCAAATATACCAAAAATTCCCCATAAGATTCAGATAATTCTCAAACTCTGAAATGTCTGGGTTTGATCGTTGTGTACAGTGGCTTTTGTTCATCATTTCCTCTAGTAAACAATACTTAGCAAATGTCGAATTAAAAAAAAGGAGTGAAAATGTATAACATACTCTGAGCTATATCTTTGAAGATGGAAAAACTCAGAAGCTACTGTGAGGTTTTACAGAGTCTAGGAAAGCATGGGTTAATTTGATCCTGCTTTAAAGTAGCTGTGCGTTAAAAATAGACCTTGGCACCTTCAAAGCACAAATTCCATATGTGTACTATGCAAAAATACTATAATATATACTATAGTTTAGGTAACTATTTTTTTTCTAATATTTATGGAAAATATATATTCTAGCCACTATACTTCCCCCTTCCCCTCCTCCATGACAGTAATAAAATAGAAACTTGCTAAAAAACGTTAATGGAAACCAAACTCAGATGTTCCTCTACGCATCTCCTGAAGTCCTGGGAAGATGAAACCAAGCTCTCAAGGGACACAGGCTGAATACTGAGGGGTCTTTTTAAACCAATCTCCGGTCAGAACAGAAATCAGGTTAAGATAGCATTTTGGAATTCAGCCTATCCAAAGTGCTCTAATGACAAAACAGACTGAAGAAATAATTTCATCTGCTGTCTGTTGAAGACTGCACACCAGAAATGCTGCCTGTAGACAAAGGCAGGTGCACAGCTCCCACCTCACACTGCAGGGAGAACCAGCAGGGTGCAAAGGCCACACCCGGGGCAGGAGTGGAGGTGGGGGTGGGGGTCTAATCTTGTTGCACCTTTTGACCACCATCTCATTTTCTAGGGTTCTAGAAATAGCCACCTTTTTTGTCTTCTCTATCTCGACCTAAAATTATACAAATCAAGAGACACATCACTGAGGAATCTAAAACCTGTGTTAAGAAATCTAGCCAGCACACTCGACAGGAGCACAGGCTCCTCTCAAAGAGTAGCTCACACTCCCTCCTGGTAGTAACTCTCCCTCTCAGAGTAGCATATGCTCCTCATGGCAGTACTTTCTCCCTCTCACAGTAGCACACACCCTGTCACAGAAGTACACACTCCCTCTCACGTGTGTCAGTACACACTCCCTCTCTAAGAGTATAAAACTCAGAGTCAGATGTCTGGGATTCACTCTTTGGACTTCAAAGGGCTTGGCCATTTGTACTTCTCTGGCTCTCCCATCCACAACACATACAGATGGTCTCTTAACTCTGGTGGGCGTTGGCATCTCCAAACTGCTGAGGTCTTCTCCTGCAACTGGGCTGTACTTCCACTAACAGTCTCTCCTGGGCTCTATTTAGAGACTCAGACCCTGTCACATGGTGCTAAACGTCTTTCCATGACCCCTTCAATCTTTGGATTTCCACTGCATCTAAGGATTAACTGTCTCCAATGGCCTCTTATGTTGTAGTACCAAGCCTCAGGGTCATTCCATGACCCCTTCAAACTCTGCAGTTGCTGCCAAAACCCATCAGCAGCCAAGTGAAGGATTCTTACACATTACCAAGTTGGACTACTAGCTCAAATGCAGTTTTGCTCCACTTCTGGACAATAGTTTTATGTGTTGACCCTGAGGAAAGGCTTTCCAGAAGATTTCACCTCAATAATACTGGTCACTTCTTCATCACCACTGCTGAACTCTCAGCCCCAGCCAAATAGCTCGATTGTCCCAGTACAACAAAGTTTTCATGTAAGTGGTTCTGGTCTCTTGTCACCCACAGTCAATTCTTCAGCCTGAGCTGACCAGAAACCACATAGTTATGACTCAAAATACCTTGTGATAGTCCTGATAGAGTCTTTGAGAGACTCTTAAACATCTCTTCAAAACTGCATCTAGGCTTCTATCGTCTGCATTGCCTTCAACATTCATATCTTCTAGATTCCCACAGAAAAAGCCCATTAAGCGCTAAGTACTTAATGCCTTTTCTAGTCCAAAGTTCCAAAGTCCTTCCACAGTTCACCAAAGAACACGGCCAGTTCTGTCAGCATCATCTCACATCCTGGTGCCAATTTCTATCTTAGTTTGTTTTCTCTCACTTGATAGAATATTCTGACCAAAAACAAACTGGAAAGGAAAGGGTTTACGTCATCTTATAGCTTATATTCCATCATGAAAGGAAGTCAGAGCAGGAACTCAAGGCAGGAACCAAAGAAGAGGCCTTGTTCCTCAAGTCCTCAACTGACTACCTTTCTGATGCCTCTCAGGATCCTCTGCCCAGGGATAATACTACCCATATGGGATGGGTTCTTCCATATCAATGCCAAGCAAGCAAATGTCCCTAGAGGTTTGCCTTCAGGTCAATGTGATGTCAAATTGCCAAGAAAGCCAACCAACACATGGGTAAAGCTCTAAAAGCTTATACACACATGCATGCCCATGAAAACACACACACACACACAAACACATACACACACACACACACACACGAAGAATTTTATGTCTTCTATACTTCTAGTGGAAGAGTAAATTGATATAAGTGCTAAGAATGGCAATTTGGACATCATCACTAATAACAATGTATTGACCTAAGAACTTAGCAATTTGACCACTAGAAATTTATTCTGCTGGGTGCTTACCATAAGTCAAACAGCACACTCATGGTAATATTCTTTGAATTATTATTTATGACATTAGAAATACAGAAAACATTTTTGTGTGTCTGTAGTATATTGAGTACTTTCTATAAATCCTAATGAAGAGATATTATGAAGCCACAGAGAAGAGTGAGGGGATTCTGTGTATATGAATACAGACTGGGCTCCCCATGAAGAAAGAATGGATATTTAGTGTTTCTATTTTCGCAAAGGCATTTGCTGAGCTCTTGTTTGAAGTATCTGTGATTCTTCACTACCTCCCATCACCAATTGAAAATGCATAGTACAAAAACCATATGATGCATCTGTCTTTCTTTCTCAGAATACACAAAGGAACCACAGCTTGTTTTTTTCATAAATCTATGTCGTTGCTGATTTCATAATAATGAGGGCTTTGGAAATCCAGAAAAGTGTCATAAATAAGCAGAGTTACATGTCCTTTGTCACGTATAAATTTGTGAACTTCTTGTTGGTTAGAATTTTATCGCCTCCGACTTGTTCAGAAATAAACTGTAAGGGGAAAAGCTCTGAGATTTACTGCTTAGTAACTAGACTTATTTTACAAGGCAAAGTCCACTGCTAAAAACCAATTCTCTGTGGAAGTTATATGCCATAGGTCCTCAATAAGGGCACAGAATGTCACCTCTTAAGATGCAATGACCTGAAAAACTTCTGCAGAATTATTACCTGTGAGTAAATCAGTCACTAAAATGCATCCAACCCAAAGAAATCTTTAGGGGTGCAAATACGGTGTGGATTTAAAAGCTCTATACTTCATTTAACTGGATCATTAATGTTCAATGAAAAATAACATACGTATGTAAGAACTTTATTCTTTTTATTTATGAATTTCACCCTGTTAATATTTCAAAACACTGACATAGAGAGAAGAGATCCAGTGGGAATCAAGTAAACACAGTTTGACCTCATAATTGATCTATTCACCACACTGAATCACTGCCTAAGGAGTGTGAGCCATCAGGGGCATTGCAGAGGTGCTTAGCCTGCTGTCGTAGTTCTTCCCTTCTCAGCAGTAGTTAGGGTAACTTATGAATGACTATGGGCATTCATCTTTCCATGTGATCAGGACCCCTCTACTCAATATCCAGCACTGAGCTTGACTGAAGTGTAAAGCAACTGTGGGCTTGCTTGCCTGAAAGTCTTAACTGGAAAGATGGCTGGTGAGTTAAAAACTAAGGTAGACATAAATACTCAGCTCACAGAACCAAACATGAAACCCCAGTAGCCAATGGCCACAAATCATATAGCCAGAGTAGCCTCCACACGCATGTTCACTTACTCTATAATGCTCCATGAGCTGACATTGCCAGTGGGCTGTGGTAAGCACAGCTTGCTGGGTCCATAGAAATGAATGTCACAAGAGCATCTTGGTAATACCCATGCCTAGGTATTAGGAACAGTGTTTGACACATGGAATGTCCTATCTTACTTCTTCTTTTCTGCTAATTGGGTGCTAAGCTGAATCAATTTGGCCAATAAGTGCCACACTTGTTTTAAGGGCAGCATTAAAATGTTATCTTAGAAATATGTCACCTCCATAATGTTGATGGCTTGGTATCACACCCCTGCTCACTCCACCCTAACTTCTATCTCTGAAAAATTCTATGGCTGAGTTACAGCAAAGTCAGGAAAACTTGTCTCTTGATCCAAGTGTCTGGCTCTTGGCCACAGAGTGAGATGTGCACCTTTAAAAACCTTCCTTGGGAATCCATACTTTAAAAGATGAATTCCAGTGGGGAATTCAATTCTATATCAATATGTGGGCCAACCTGCATGGTTGAGCCTTTATTTTCACCTATATACAACATATCCGTGACCTCATCACATTTTCCACATACAACATCTATACCCACTTATTATATTTAAAGTAATGGATTTGTAAAGGTAATATAAAGACACCTCTAGATAGGGCCATCCACAGACAGGGAGGCAATGCACAGAACTGTACTGAAAAATCCCACTTTGTGTCTAAGGTCTAGACTCAGTTTTCCTTCTGGCTCAGCCTCCTCCTATTTAAAGTGAAATGACCACATTAATTGATCTGCAACACTTTTCAACTTAAAGACAACTTGGCTCTTGCTGTTTTGCAGGTTAGCAAACTTCACCTGGCAGCAGATCAAAATATATATCGATGGAATAAAATCCAAGTGGGCCTCCCCCATCAGCAGAATTAAACTGAAGAAACCTTCAATCTTTCTTTCATTAAATACAGAGACTGCACTATTCAGAAGCAAGATCTCCTTCTTATTATTCTAGGGCTCTGTTCCAGGCTTCAATATATTGTTTTTAAATCTGTTATTCTGAATAGGTAGATGAAAGCCAAGGACTTCTCTTATGAAATATTTTAATCGCCTCTGACTGTCCAACTTCCCATCTCTACAAAAGGAGATTTTATGGGCCAAATTAATTTTATCCAAATAACAGAAGGCCAAGAATGACTTTTTGCAGAGCTGTTAGAATAAAACCTGATATGAAGGAAGAAAACATTGGTCAAAACTTAAAAACGTTTTAAGCAAGTTGAAAAGACACTGAGGTCAAGTACGACTTGGGTTCGACTTTTACTTGACAGTTAAATATATGTAAATGATTTGTCTTATAATTACTTCCCAGTCCAAGTATATTAAAAATTCAAGTAAGGGAAATGCCTGGGATCTTTCCTGTGAGCATCCATGCCCTATGAGACAAAGCTTGTTCTAAAATTGCATCTGTACCAATTTCAGAGCATTTAAAAAACAACTGCACCAAAATCCTGCTACTTTTGTAGAACTTCCCCAGGGAGGGCTGATGCCCAATGCGTGTTGGAGGCTGCCACTCTGAATGAATCTGTTCTACTGGTTCTGCAGAACAGAGTGTCTATTGGCTGAATTCACAGTGTTTATTACTCTGCTGTAATAAAAGTTTGAGAAAAGCATGCAACATGGTGGTTGAGAGTGAGTTCTGGAGTCAGGCCTCCGCTCTGTTGATTACTAACTCATCAACTATAATTATGCACATTCAGTTAGTTCTATAGACTTACATCTTTTTATATAAAAAGTAGGAAATGACTAGTGGCAACTAGTTATGTATGGCAATTGGTTAATGGACACAAAGGCTTATCACTGAATCAGGCACCTGACATCTGCTCAGGAATACCAGCCTGTTATGACTAGCTAAGTGAAATGACAACCTTTCATCTGTAGAAAAAAATCAATTTAATATTTTGTTTTCTCTCTGTGTATCTCTGTCTCTGTGTATCTCTGTCTCTGTCTCTCTCTGTCTCTCTGTCTCTCTCTCTCTCTGTGTGTGTGTGTGTGTGTGTGTGTGTGTGTGTGTGTGTGTGTTGGACATTGGGTGTACTCTGGTGACTGACCATTTCCCTAGTGCCTCAGACTTAAATTATAACTTTTTAAGTAAGAAAGTATTGCTACTAAACTGCAGCAAATATGATTTTATCAAACACGAGTAAGAGAAAGTATGTTTGTATTGTCAGCTATTCACAACTGTACTTTGAAAAACCTGCTATAAATATTCTTCAGGACTTTTAAAAGAGTTGCTGACTTATTTCTAAAATGAATCAGGAAGACATTTATTCTCTCAAAATCTTTCAAACTCTAGTAGAAGAATGTTCAGCATCATTGTTTTTAACGTATTTTAGGAAAGTAAAGCTGGAGAACTCAATGCAAGAATGGGCAGCCTTGGGAAGGCTACTCATAAATGCCTTCAGACTTCAGAATGGTCATGGCAGCTTCTGTGGGAGCCGGTTATATGAATATTAAAACCCAGTATCATTGCCACAACACACAGGCTATTTAAACTCTTTACTTCAGCCTTCACCCCACAGGTATGGATGAGTGAGTCCTTGCTTCATTGTAATTGTCTACACTGACAAGCCCTGACTTTTAAAAATTCCACATTTATTTCCCAAACATTACTAGGAAATGAATAACAGCAGATTATCAACCAAAACAGCAGAACACCTACACAATGCTGCAAGAACATTTTGGTTTGCTGAACTAACAAATGTTACAGTGTGGAGGCAAGGAATATTTTCACTAAATAAATACCTAAGTCTCACAACTTAGAAAGAATGAAAAGCAAATCACCCCAAACATGTCTGTCCTGCTGTCTAAACACCTCTAAAAGTAGGATTTTTATTTTGAAAACTTCTAAAGGCTATATAACCCTCACTTTGAAAGGATGATAGTTTCTAATACTTTTAATCCTGTAGTCAGATGAATACACACTTAGCACTCTTTCCCCAACTCTTGTCTCTTTCCCAAGAGTAGGTGGAGAATAAAGGAATGGTACTCTAACTAATCTGATTAACTGTAGAGATGATATTATCCATGTCCTCCATCTAGAGCTTTGTATTCTATATACACATGTGTAGACAATAAAAACCCTGATTAGAGTTCAGTTATTCAGCTCACTAGCCACAAGTGCTATCTTAACTTAATGCTTTTGCAGACTCCAAGGAAATAAAGATTATAGTTCTCATGACTATTTGAGTGCAAACAATGCTAAGAAACAACAATGCTAAGTAACCGCTGAGTAGACAATACACTATTTTTAGTTATTCTTTGGTAGGCCTGAGGAACCAAATAATTTAGGAAGAGAAGACTCAAGAGGAAGAGCACACAAATTGTTGAAGCAGAAATAATTTAAGTTATGCAGAAGCTAAGAGGATTGATTGTCAAAAACGTCTGCATTTGACACTACAGAACACTTGCCTGGGTGAAATGAGGTTCAGTACAACTTACCACGCAAGACCTGTAATGTGCATTTCTTGTTGAAAACCTAATTATAACATCAAACAGTAAGATATTCCAAGTAATCTTAAAGTCGTGACACATTTGACTATTAATTTAAGAGATAGAAATGTTGTCTTTAATATAAAAATATTCTACTGACAAAATCTGAAGTCTGATGCAGTCCAAGATACACCCTTATTTAACTTTCTCTGCAGTGCAGATACAACTATCCCCATTTTATAGATCAGGACTAACGGCTTCAAACTGATAATGATTTCACCAAAGTTATGCCATTTGTAAGGGGCAATGCTAGGATATAAATCTGGACTTTGAATTCCATACCACCTGAATTAGTGTAGGACATCCTATCCAGCAAATCAAGGATCTCATACTTATCAAGCTGCTAACCATTTGTTCCTTCGACTGGACTCTAGTTACATACTTTCAAAGTATGCTTAAAAAGTCAGGTGATTCAATGGAGACAAAAATCACGTTAACTGATGTTATAGTTACACATCAAATAAACAGCATCACTTGAACAGAATTATTTAACCTTTGTTGGCTGAGAGTAGAAGTCTGAGATTCTCCTACAAAATGAGAATTCTCTTTTACAGAGTCTGTGATGGTAAATGTCATATATATGCTTGTTAAGCAAAGCTCTTGCAAATAGTTAAAATAATTTGTGAGTGTGGCTGTTAAGAAGCTTACACAGGCTCTGCCCAGCGGCTGACTCAGACAGCTGCAGACACCCATAGCCAAACAGTGGATGGAGCTTAGGGACTCTTATGGAAGAATAGGAGGAAGGATTGCAGTCCCAGAAGGGGATAGGAACTCCACAGGAAGACCATCAGAGTCAACTAACATGGACCCTTGGAGCTCTCAGAGTATGAACCACCAACCAAAGGACATACACGAGCTGGACCTAGGCCTCCCCACTCATATCTAACAGATGTGCAGCTTAACCTTCATATGGGTCCTGAACAACTGGAGTGAGAGCTCTCCCACAAGCTGTTGCCTGTATGTGGGGTATGTTCTACTAGTTGGGCTGCCTTGTCTGGCCTCAGTAGGAGAGTGCCTAGCATCACAGAGACTTGAAGTACCAGGGGTGCCCCAGACACTCAGAGAAGAAGGAGAGAGAGATGGGGAGGGGAAAGGATTATGGGAGGTGGTAACATGGAGGGGGGAAGTGGATAGGATGTAAAGTGAATAAGTTAAAAAAAAAGATGCTTGAAGCATCTGACTTTGTGGACTTATTGATGCAGACGACCCTCCTTGATGTGGGTAGGCATGACCCAGATCATTTAGGGGCTGAATAGAATAAAAAGTGGAAGGAAGAAGAACCTTGTGTGCTGACTGACTACATGAACTATCTGCATTGGTTGTGACCAAAGCAGACTGGATCTACACTATAGGTTCCCAGTCTCTGACTTAATGATAGCATATCAAAGGTCCTCTTTGTCTCTCAACTGTGTGTCAATACTTTGTACGTCTATACATATATGAATATATACATAAAGTGTGTGTGTGTGTGTGTTCTCAGTAACTAATACAGAGCTATTGTAAGGATGGGAGAAAGTATAGTGAATACAGGAGAGGACATAGAAAGCTACTAAAATACTCAGAATATATGAACATTTTTTTTATAGATTCATGGTATACACAAAAGTATGTGGAAAGTCACAGTTATTCTACATGTGTTAATTAGAACAGGAAATGCAAAGGTTGGCATGTTGTTTTGTATAGATTTAACACACATTTGAGTTTTAAGTTATACACAAAATATATAAACATATTCTTTTATCTACTTATTAGGAAAGTCATTCTACATATGCTTCCTTTTCCCTCTAACAATTTTTCTTTGTATATTTTTGGGGTAAAAATTATTTTCCATAAAGAACAGCTCATACCTGCTTTGTCTAATGCAACATAGGTAAGATTCAACAGGGAACATTTAACAACTTGAAAGATTGCCTCCCTATTTTTTGAAGCTTATTAAAGTCATCTCCATTTCAGAGATTTATGAGGCTGAATAAAATTTTGAAGCATTATAGAGACCATCTGCTAGGATACATGTAGATGAATCTCCCTGCCCTTTGCAAGGAAAGCTACTCAGAACACTGACTGCATATTTTCTATGTCGCAGCCAAGCATGGAGCTCTTGAGAGTTTGGAGGATGTGCCCTCAGAGGGATATGTCTGCAGAGGAAACAAGAAAGTCCGTGAACCTCTATTAAAGTCCTCACTCTCATCCTCAGGCCTGCCATACACTGTTCCTCCCTGTATCTTCTGCTGCTCTCCCCAACTTGACCAGTTCTGCTAATGTGTGGGCCATTCCCAGACACGGGCAAAGATATTCTGGCTTTTAACTCACTTTTTGGAGCATTCTACCTCAAGATATCTGGATGTCATTTTGCCCTCATCAGCTTAAGTCTCTGCTCAAGCATCACTTTTCCAATGATGTTTAGTCCGCTTGCCTAAGTCCCACAGGGCACTCAGAAATTTTCTGACCAGCTTTTTGATCACACACCTCGTCATATTCTAAAATCATTTGTAATTTCTCTATTATGGAGCTGTTCATCACTTTTCTCTTTTTCCTTGTACATATAAAAGTGCTGAGTCCCTGCTGAAGGTTGACTTCAGAGCAAGCTATGCCATATAAGACTTTTTATGATACATGGCTTCACATCAGACCAACTGGGTTAATGTATCACGGTGTATATTATCTAAAATGGTGTCTGTACTTGCTCTGATGGCTAGTTTTATGTCAACTTGACACAAACTAGAGTCAATGGAGACAATGGAGCTTCAGTTGAGAAAGATTGGTCTGTAGGGAAGCCTATAGGGTATTTTCTTGATTAGTGATTGATGTGGGAGGGTTCAGCCCATTGTGGGTGGTATTACCCCTGAGCTGGTGGTCCTGGATTCTATAGAAAGCCAGCAGAGGAATCCATGAGGAGCAAGCCAGTAAGTAGCGCTCCTCCAGGCCTCTGCATCAGCTCCTGACTTTAGGTTCCTACCATGTTTGAGTTTCTGTCCTTGCTTCTTTTGATCATGGACAGTGATCTGAAAGAGTAAGCCAAGTAAACTGTGTCCTCCCCAAGTTGCTTTGGTCATGGTGTTTCAACACAGCAATAGTAATCCTAACTAAGACACTCGCCTTCTGCTTATTTAAATCCAGCCTGTCTTCAACTCCTGATCTAATTCAGTCTTCTTTTCAGGCTTTCCCAGATTTCATGATCAAGTTCTCTGTTTTTTTCCAACACAATTGGACCACAGTATATCAAGAATGAATATGTCTTTCTCAAGCTATCTATGAAGCGATAGTGATAGCCTATTAAACAACTTTCTTTGTGGAACCCAGTTTAATGCCCAAGAAGTTTCAGGCCTCCTACTGTAACTACAAGATTTTACTCACTTTAAAAAACAAATTTGGACATAATTACATGATATATAGTGTACAGAAGGTATTTCACTCCTCAATCGTCAATGTAACTAAAACACCTGATCAAAAGGGGTTTCCTAGTGCCATGTCACTGATCTGAGATGTAGCCTGAATCCCAGTAATCACTCTGAAGTATTTTCAAAAACTATATCACACTTCTCTATTAAACAAATGAAACAAATTATTCTTATGTGTATTTATTTTTTATCTTGTAAAAATTATTTATCCTGTACATACTCTCCCACTAGTTTTCATGGCTCATGTTTCTTGAGAAGAAATCTTGGTTGTGTTCATGAACCCTTACCCTTCTCCAACTCCCACTTGCCTTTGGTTCGTCCCAACACTATTCACTAGGTGACACCAAACCTAACTCAAGAGTCCCATAGCCCTGAGGGGCAAAGAAATATTTTTTATGGACCTAGAGGACACTAAGTGTTCAGTCAGCATGTGCAAGTGCATGTGTGCATTTTGTTAAGAGGGAAGCCCAATCAGACTCAAAAAGCCTAAAACCTCAAAGAAACCAAGAAGCACTAACTTGACCTTCTGCTCAGGTCCCTGAAGATGCTCTCAGCTTTATGGAGAATGTTAGCATCTTGATGGGCTGAAACCCCTGTAAATGTGGTGTGACTCAGAAAGAACAGTCTCGATAGAGACTCAAAACATAGAACCTGCCGAGCATCTGGCACCATGTGAAAGAGGAGGTGAATTAGAGGAATCTGTAGTAATGGGAATGCTACAGACAGGTTATTTCAGGAAAAGATGTAGACTGAAGAAAGATGCTAAAAGACAGAGTATCCTGAGATAAGAGTCTCAGTCATTTAAACCCTTGGGTAAGTGTCAGTCAAAACGCCATTTACTTTATTCTCATTTTGAGTTTCTGTAGAAGACAGAGGGCATTTCAAAGTGATTTAATTAAAACAGAAAGACCCTAGATGGATGATGAGAAAAAGATGAGTTCTAATAAAATACCACACTTGTGATTTTGTGCCTCATGTCTACTATACAATAGTAATTGACATTCACAAAACCCACTGGGACATGAACTTAGATTCCAGTGAGGAAAACACAACCACACTGAACAGTTCCTGTCCTCTGTACTGCATTGTTTGCTTATCTAATGGCGGGTGTACATCATTCCCATAGTATTAGCTGAAATACGTAATTAACAAGAATGCAGAAAACTGAAAAGTGGAAATAAAATAAGTGGATAGTCTCAAGAGTTTATTTGAATTTTTACTTGAGAAAACTTTCTAGGATTTTAATCTTCTTCACATGATTCCTTTGTTTCCTTGTACAGTAGCTAGTATTTACCAATTATCCATGGATAAGTTATAATGTAATGGGGTTTGGTTCTCAGGAGAGAGTGAACAGTGTTTAGACTCGAATGTCTGCACTAAAAAAAGAAACAGAATGTTCTAGAAGGGTATTTTAGGCACCAAGGTGCAGATGAACATGTACAAGACGTTATAGAAACAAAAAGAGGAAGCAGTGTGATGGACTAGGGTGGGAAGGGGACACCCCAGGGGAGGGAATGTCCCACTCACACGTAGCAGAGGCATTCATCTGAATAGTTCATGTGCAAAATGTGATTGCTGGAGTCATTGATACAGGTCAGAAGGTAGGAGCATGAGATGGAGAAGCAGGGGCAAATTTATAAGCATGTCGTATTTATGCTAAAGAGAAAAAAGAAAGAAGACATGTCAAACCAACTGTATTTCCCTAAGGTGGATGCTCGCTGAAGACCACAGTGTACAGAACAGTCTGATGGGTGGTGAGGTCAGAAAGAAAGGAATACTCAAAGCAGTTATAGACTTATTGTGAATAGATGCAGGGCTGTGATGGAGCAGAAGACACACATTGTGAGGTGGACACAGTGAAGAAGACAGAGGGAAGATAGAGAAGAGGAAGAAGGAATAGAAAGATGAAATAGGAAGAGGGACATGGAGAGATTGCACTTAGAGCCATTTACCATTTTAAGAGCAAAGGATAGCAGAACAGGTCCTGACATTGAACAACCAGGGAGGCAAGAATACAGTTACCTTCAGGACCAGCATCCTAAACGATTTTCATCATTACAGCAGCTGGCTGGACACTTAAAAGTCAGTTTTCCAGAAGTCAGTTCACCAGCAAGTTCTCTGAGTTTACCTTTTTCTTTTAACCCTTTAATTGGTTATACAGAAATGTATCGGATGGGCCTATTTTAATAGCCTGTGAACATTTGTGAGTGCCTCTGTCAACCAGTTTTATCGTTATTTTTCATTCTATAATTGCAGTGTCAGCCTTCAGCTTGTTCCAGAAACCCATTTTACTGTACACAAAGAAAGAATCAATGAGTTGGTCTCCAAAATTAAACTCATGATGGTCAAGTTGTCAAATTTTGAAGCAAGCAAACTATGTCACATATTAAAACTTAAATGATTATTTGAACTAGTTATTTATTTATTATGTCCTCCTCACATGACCTGTGGGTATGAAGATACTTTTATTTAAAATATTTTCTCTGGCTTTTGAAAATTGGATACTCAGCCATTTGAGATTCTTCTATTGAGAAGTCTGTGTTTAGATCTGTGGTCCATGTTTTAACCAGATTAAAACACAGGCCACAGTTGTGAGTGAATGGAAAAGAACAGTATTTGTATATGGTTTGAATATAAAGGCCCCATAGGTTCCCACATTTCAATACTTGGTCCCAACCTGGTAGTTCTACTTGGGAAATCAGAGCTTCAAGACTAGTGACACAACTTGTAGAAGTAGTTGACTGTGGGGCAAGCCTTTGAGGATTCCAGCCTGGCCTAGCTTCTTGTCCTCTCTGCTTCCTAATCTTCCAAGACACATGAACTGCAGAACAAGATCACACTGATACTGCAGATGGATGGCACCTTTTCAGCTGCTATGCCTTCCACACTGTGATTGACTGATAGCCTCTAAACCATGAGCTCAAACAACTCTTTCCTCCGTTAAGTTGATTCTTCTTCAGTTGTCTGGTTTTTTTTATTGTTATTATTTTTACTTCTTAGCATCAGAGAGTAAATGAGAGACCTCTCTGAATCCTGATCTCTCTGAATCCAGCCACCACACTGCACTTGGGTAGGAAGGACAAGACAATAAGGCAATAATGCAAACTGAATGGAGATGAGGGAACGCAGAAATTGTACACATCAGCACCAATAATACATTCTATGTTCTTTATTTCTCCTCTCCTCTCCTCTCTTCCCCTCACTCTCTTCTCCTTTCCTCTCCTTTCTCCTCCTCTCCCCTCTCCTCTCCTTTTTCCTCTCCTCTACCCTCACTTCCTTATTTCCACCTGTGTCACTGATCTATAGCTTTCTTATGTAGCCCAGGCTGATTGTTTAATGCTCCTCCTGCATTAGTCCGAGAAGTGATGAGATAAGTGGTGTACTATACACCTACCTTGATGATACTTTTAAAAAGTGTCATTCTAGCATTCCTTCTATGAGGATTATTCCATGCTGGTGGCAGTAATTCTTTCTTCCTGAGGAATCTGTATAATTTTAATGGCACTATTCTTATTCTTCATGGGTGACAAATGCCTATAAGAATGAGAAAGTAACAAACGAACAAAGATACAAAGATAGCTGGGTAAAGCCCAGACTCCCTTCCGTGTGTGTGTATGTGTGTGTGTGTGTGTGTTTGTATGTGTGTGTGTGTGCGTATGTGTGTACACACACATATATATATACACATACATATATATACATGTGTATATATATACATATATATGTGTGTGGGTGAAATATATGTATGAAATATATATTTCATATGTGAACATATTTTGCATTGCTTTCTAGATTTTGGTTGAAATAAGATTATTTCTCCTACTATCTTTCTTAATCTCATAATCAACAGTCATTGATATAAAAGTGCTTTTCTACAGTAACAGAGTACATTAAGTGAGAATGGATTAGTGGCAGCTTGCATGAGGCAAGTCCAGGGAAATGACAGGGACTGCTGGTGAGCACATACTTGTGTGTGCACAAGTGTGTCTGTGCATGTGCATGTATGTGTGAATGTGTCCTGACTTTTGCACATTGTAAAGCATGTGCTGTTTTATATAAGAAATCATCCAAAAACAAACTCTTCTTGGCATAATCTTTCAAAAAAACATATTTATATGTCAAAAGTGATACTCAGAATTTCAGTTTCACCAAGAGTTAGAAAGACGTCCCCTCCCCCAATCTATTCTATGTATGAAGGAGACTGGATAGTCATTCCTAAGACAGGGAGACTTTGGAAGTTAATAATACTGACATGTGACAGACACATGATGTACAGGGCAAAGCTAGTCATACATAGGATGGTCATTAGAAGAACCCATTGAAAAACTACCTGTAAAGAACAAAACATTTATTTTAAAGTAATAGAGTCATATCTGATTCTTTGTTGATGTTATAAATCTATGAATTTCATTTTGGAAATGAGGGCACAGAAGAAAATTACACAGAGATACAGAAATCCAAATGCAGCCTTTTTCACTGCTCACATCCTGAGTTCTAGGGACAAAAGGGGAAGAGAATACTAAGAGACTGGGAAACAGTTGTCAGAGACAGGCTTTCACAAATAGTCTCTGCCATTGTTGCTATGTCATTAGTGAGTCAAAGGGATAAGGTGATGCTGGGTAATGAGTAGAATGCAGTTTAGAGGACAGAGGAGTTTAGGAGACAAGACTCTTGTGAACTAGAAACCTGAGGTATTTGTGCAAAGGTAGTTCAGAACTGAGATGGAAGTCTGGGCTGTTGTTGAACACATGATTAGCATAAGAGACAACACTTCATTAGCTTAAGTCTCTAGACATCTCATGATTTATATATGAGTTTTACAAGGTTCCATTTCTTTTTCATCAATAAAAAAATAGTAATTTGTGAACATTTTATGGGCCAGGAATTAAGTCATAACCCTTTTGTGTAAAAAATACTTGAGATATGTTAGGGAGAAGTGTAGAAAAGCAGAGATAGACTAGAAGATAGCACTGTAGCTGTGGAATAATACTAGAGGCTGCTGGGTAGTGATGCCAAGGTTGACCTGAATAAACCCCAGAGATGCCTAGAAATAAAGAGAAGCCCGTGGAGATCTGGAATTTTGGGGCTTCAAGAACCTGATTAAGATAGCATAACAGAAGATCTTGCTGGAGGAAGCAACTACTGGACAGAATCTTAACAGTGTCAATAGACATCAGCCAGAGTTGCTTTGGAGAGTGAAGGGAGGGAATAAGACAGTTCTTCATTCTGACAAAAGAACATGCAAACAAGCTGGAACAATATCCTTAGTGTGTCATCACTGTCACGGTTAAAGAATGTTCATAGCCAAACACTGGGTCACAGTCTTGAAATGTGAAGCCTCAGAGGAACAATGAAGGCTTTCTCATTGCCACACAGATTTATTGAGGATGATGTGCATGGAGAACATCCCACAGAGCACCTCAACAGATTCTTCCCAGTGCCATGTTCTAGAGCAGAGTGGAATATAGGAATCTGTACAGAGGCACTATGGGTAATGTCCAAAGGTTAGTTAGAGTTTCTATTGCTGTGATAAAGCACCATGACTAAAGAGAAAAGGGTGTGTTTTGCATACATTTTCACCTCATAGACAAAGGAAGTTGAGGTAGGACTCAAGACAGGAACTTGGAGGGAACAACTGAAGCAGAAATCATGAAGAAACACTGTTTTCATGTTCTCCATGGCTTACTCAGCCTGCTTTCTTATACAATGCAGCTTCACCTGCCCAGGGATGATACCAACCACAGTGAGCAGAAAAACTATACATCAACAGGAGAGGCAGGAAGCAGGAGGCAGGAGGCAGGAGGCAGGAGGCAGGAGGCAAGAGACAAGAGGCAGGATGGTTTCTCTGGCATAGAATGTTCTTCCTTCCCTGTCTACTCTGGTCTAGCTCAGTTATTTGTCAGTGGAGCCTGTCTGCTTATCTTGGTTTCTGTTCTTTCCTTACCACAGCACTTGCACTGCCTGGCGTCAGGCACTGCAGCTTTTTGCCTTGACCTTCTTACCCTGTACCATGAAGACACATTTAGAAAATGTGAAAGCTAGAACACCGGTAGGCTGCCCAAGGTCCCTTTCCACGCTCTCTCTGTTCCCCCAGACCCAATCCCTCAGAGGCTCCTCCTTAGAGGTGCAACAGATCTACTCCCTTTCCCCTGCCCTCATGGTCTGTGAATCCCATGGACCATCCATCCCTTCTGAACTCCCTTCCCTCACTTATCACTGCATCCCAGCCTCCAGCACCAGCAAGCATTCCTTGTGAACACACCGCTGAGTGGGCCAGTAAAACAGGCAACACACGGCCATCAAACACACTCTGAAAATCCAGAGAGGAAACAGAAACCAAGGATTAAAACATCCACCCAACAAAGACAAAACCCAGATGCCTAGACACCAGCATAAGAACACAATCAATAACAACCAGAACACTATATCTCCTATAGGTCCACAACTAGTCTACCATGGCAGACCCTGAATATTCCAGCATAGCTGAAGCACTAGAAAAAGACCTTAAGATCATTGATCCAAAAAATGATAGCAGTCCTTAAAGAGAAAATAAATAAATCCCTTAAAGAAGTATAGGAAAATACAAAGAAAAATTAGGAAGAAATGAAAGATTCGTTTTGAAATGTTTGGTTGTTGTCCTCTTGGTTGTCATCTTCTGATGGAAGATGGAGGGGCAGTGGATTTGTGGGAGAGAGGATGTGAGAGGGAGCTGGGAGGAGGTGAGGAAAGGCAAACTATGGTTGGGATATATTGTATGAAAGAAGAGTTTATTTTCAATGAAAGAAAAAATGTGAGAAACAATTGTGCATTTAACTGCTTTATACTCTTTGAGCTATGATACCAACACCCAATAAGCAGAATATATGAGCACCATTATTAAGGAGGATTCTTTGCATATCCCACAATCTACATACTCTGATCTACACTGCTGAGCAAAGGAGACTTTCATGACTATTTGTAGTCTAATCGGAAGAATGTCTTTATGTCTCAGTCCACACACTGTAAGCATCCGTTTAATGCATTGCTTTCCCTCTGTTTCCTCCAGCCTCCTACTGGGCTTCATATTCTCTGTTCTTGTCCATTTGTTCCTCTCTTCCATGTCTTCAGACTACTACCTTCTCTGTATATAGTGAGGTACTATATACAAAGAACGCTCCCAATCCCAAACACTTCTCCATTTTTCTGGAGAGTATCTTAGGGGTTTTTGTTTGTTTGTTTGTATTTTGTTTTTGTTTTGTTTTCTTGAAAGAAGTGTTAACATGTCTTCTAGGCTCCACCTCAGAGTTACCTGGCAACAGCTAGGTATGCCTGATTCAGTATAAAAGGGGCCGCTTGCCCCCTCCTCACTCTCTTGCTGTTTTCCCCTCTGGTCCTTCTCTTCCTATTCCTTTCCACCCACTCCATGCGCTCATGACTGGTCTCTTCTCTCTCTCTCTCTCTCTCTCTCTCTCTCTCTCTCTCTCTGACTTTCTCTGTCAATACCCCTTTAACTACACCTTCAACTCCTCCCCCCATGCCCTAAATAAATTCTATACTATACCCTATACCATCCTGTGTCTGGTACCTCAGGGGGAAGGGATACCTCAGTATGGGCCCGCAGAGGCATCCCCTTCCCACACATCATACCTTGCCTCCACCAAACATATCCTTGGCTTCTTTTTCATTTTTTATAAAACACAACAATAAGGAGAGCAGGAACAAAGAATACAGGGGACATACTGTGTATGCTCACACAGAAAGATGGTAAAACTACTTACAAGGTTTATGAGTGATACATTGTTCCAGTGCTGGTTTGTATTTGGCAGTAGAAAGCTCTGTAGGAGTGTATTCATGGGGATACCTGTGTTCATTTTGGGGCATCTCCTAGAAGCCACAAAAAACAGGTCCCTACACGTCAGCAAATGAGTTTTGGAGGACTTTTTTTAGGGGTTGGGGTACATCTATCTAAGACCTGAGTGATGTTGAAATGACTATTGGATTGCTTTCGTCAACTCTTAATTTGTTTTCAGATTTATTACCTAGGAAAACCAATTTCTTTTCTGAATTAACTTCTTATTTGTGAGCTTTTACTTTAGTAGGACAAAGAATTTTGATTAGCGAATAATTGACATGGTCCAGACATTGCTTTGCCTTATAAATTGCTAAAAATAAAATCATTCCACATTCACTGAACTCAGAGACAAACCAAATCACAAAGATAATCTTCTGCAATACAGTGAATTTCCCGAGAAGAAAGATCTCTCAAAATCTTGACTGATCACTGCCATTGCACTGGATTATATTTGTGTCAAGCCAAAAGGGTTTGTCTTTATTAGTGTTTATGTTTTTTCCTCTCCCAAATTAAAATAAATCTGGAAATTGAAAAAAAATACACTGAGAAGGTATGCTAGAGGGAAAAAAATCAGAAGAGATGTAACTGATTCAATTTTAGACAAACTAGAATGCAAGAAATCCCAGGGAAATTACATTGAAATGTCCAGGAAGCGTCTGAAAATGGAGATTCAATTTTCGAATGAGAGTTGTAGGAAGGCTTGTGTGTGAGGGATCATGAAACTACATTTAATGGGTGACCATGAGAAATGCTAAGCAAAGAAACAAGAGTGGAAATCAGCAGAACAAGTTCAGAACACTCAAATTCAGGATCTAAGGGTAAGAGACACACAGCATGTAAGTAGAGGAAAAGCATGAGAGGTGCCAAGTCAAGTACCAGGAGAAGCTGTTGTGCAGATCCAACCCTCAGCTGGGATCCACAAATGCCTGTGTGGTGCAGCAGAAGTAACAGAGCTGTGCATGAGAGAGAAAGGAGTGTGGGGAGAGAAGCAGTTGATGGTTCTGTTTTCAGAGAGTGGGAGCTAATCCTGCTTAAGAGTAAATGGGGTGAGCTGGGAGGAAGGGAGAAGTCTACTGAGAAAGACTGAGAGGCTAAGACTCTACAAAGGAATAAGGAGGGGGAACAGATAGAATTCCCCAGAGATAGGAGGTATAGAGAGAGGACTGGGAAGAAGGACTTGATAACCGAGATGCATATCCAAAGATAGAGAAACCAAACTTCCTCCAGTGACCATCTTGCAATACCTTTGGGAATAAGGCAAGACAGGACTGAGAGAGAAGAAAAAGCAAGTCCCGGTGACCTCTGTGGATATGAGCTTAAGGTTGCACAAAGGGAACATAGGTGATGTTTCTTCAATGACCAAACTAAATGAGTGTGACTGTGGTAATCTTGTCTAATTCTGTATTTTTGCCTATCAAGTTGAACAGCTGAAATGCTAAGGACAAAAGAATCCGAGTCAATGCAGTCCCCAGTGTTCCAGTGCTTAGAAGAGAGTCCAAGGCTGGCGGGCAGACAGCAGAACTGAGAGTGTAAAAATGAAGAAGCGTCAGGACTACAGAGACAGGAAGCAAATGAAGGGGGGCATGTAATGGGCCAGGCTGTAAAGCAGCAATCCTGGAGTGGAAAGTATGGTGGGCAGCAAAGGCCTGAAGGGTGATTCTCCTAAGAAAGTAATGCCTGTTGACAGGGTCTGGTCTATCTGCTGCTGGTAAACAGATATGCCTTCAGCAAAGACAGAAGCCAGAAATGAAAAGAGTTCATTGGTTTTCAACATGGATCTTGAAATCACCCAGTGGTATAATATATAGATGTGGCATTGAAAAACACAAGCACTGGAATAGAAACGCTGGGAATCTTGCTGAATTTATGTCGTGATATGGAAAATAGTTCTTGAAGGTAAATGAATACCCACACTTTTCCATGACGGGATTTTATATCGCTCATGCATTGGGTCAAACCATTTTCTTCTACATTTTAATACTCAACTCAAGATGGCCTAACTAATTCTAAATATCATAAAAGATTCCCAATCATGTCCCAATTTTTTCTTGTTTTGTTGTTGTTATTGTTGTTCTTGTTGTTTAGATTGTTATCTCCTGTTTCCTTAGCTTCAGAATCAAAGTCCTCTGGACAAAACCATAGTCCCTGGGCAATGCTACACAGTTAGCTTACACACACTTCTACCACATTTTTGTTTCTGCTTATCTTGCCTCCATTAGGCTATGAGGAGATTGATTTTATATCATAGCAGTACATATTGTTAAGGCAGAAAGAAGCAAAAGAAGAAGGGAGAGAAGGTGAAAAGGGGAGATAGGAAGGGAGAGGAGAGGAAGAAAAAGGACAAACAAAACTTCCCATGAACCAGCCCTTGCTGAGAGATGTCTCATATGTTAAGCTGAGATACAATCTTAAACTCAGGACAATTACATTTTTCATGTTGATAGGGCTTGGGATTTAGTTTCTTCTCAATAAGTTTTGCATCACACAGTTGTCTAGCAGAAAGTCTATAATAAACCTAAAGTCTTTGCCACAATGAGCAAAACAATAGCAAATTTGAGTTTACAGTATATACTTGTATTTAAATTGACAAGTTACACTTTAAGGAGACATTCCTATGCAAATCCATGTTTCTCAAGTTAAATTTAATAGAAGGAAGAATGCTGTAGCCTGTGGGTACATAAATATACTATGTTTTGTTTCAGGAAGTATAAATATAGTAAAATACATCTCATAGTAGTTTAATACAAAACCTTCCAAATATAAAAGATCATCTACCCAAGAATTTTTAAGTGAAACACGAAGCAAAAGCAAAATATAGTCACTCTCCTCCTGTGAAATATGAAAGGATTTCATTTTCATGCTCAAATTCATCATCATTTATTGTTATCCAGTGAAACTTCCATCTAAACAGATTTTAAAGTTGTCCATGTCAAATATTTAGTCAACAAATCTACGATGAGAAATGACATTTGCAAAGCATCACTGTGAAGATGAGATACAATTTTTACCACAGAGACATGTAGGGGTGGATTTTCTTTGATGTATACTCTTTATAGCATTGGCAATTAGGAGATTCTAATTCCTAAAATGATTACTGAGGGTGATTCCTCTGAGGATGTGAGTCTCTTGAAGAGAAAAGTAGCAATTGTGCATGATTCATTCTATTTCTAGGAATATTTTCCACGTAAATACAGGGTACAGATATTCCACAGTGGCATCCATTTCAAAGTCATGAGCTCCATGTCATCCCAATTGGCTCCTGGGAGCAGGGCTCCACGCTGACAGGCACAGATGCCCCTCTGCGTCACAGGAGTTCGTTCTATGAGGTTCAGGTAATAATTACTCTATTTTATCCCTTCTGTGTGCTGAATAGAACTAAAATTTATTTTAACAAAAGGTGACTTTTTTTTTTGCCTGTATGTTTATCTCTGTACTGCATGGATTCAGACCTGGTACCCTCAGGGAACAGAAGATGGTGTCTGATCCCCTGGGACTGGAGTTCCAGATGCTTGGGAGTCACCCCATGGATGCTGAGAATCAAATCTCCCATGTCCTTTGGAAGAACAGCCATCTTAGCCACTGATCTACGTCTCCAGGTCCTCCAAATTAATTTTTATTTGAATTTTTTTAATATCTTAGAGGAGAGTTTTGAATTTTCTTAATTCAAATTTCAGTGATCAGAGAAATTCATTTAAAAAAAAATCAGAGGACACTGAACCCTGATCCTTCTTAGTCTTTATATTCCAGACATTTCTGGTGCCTTTGAGGGGCTGAACTGACAGAAGGAAGGCAAGTCCTGGACCCAGTAAACAGGCAGGTAAGGGGAGACTCAGATGAAAGTCAGCCCTGGGCTGACAGAACAAGAATTCACTGCCTGCTAAAGGCACCAGGGAAAATCCAAAGCCTTGCCATCCCGGCTCCAGAAGGAGTTCAGCAGCAGCCTTCCTCCTCTGATGCCCCAGATCTGTGTCTTCCTCCTCACCGCTCTGAGAGCGAGCTTCCACCACACCCGCCCCTCCCTGTGCTTTGCTTTTGCGCGCACCAAATGCAATTGCACATCGCGCACGAATGGAAGACTGACTATTTGTTATTGAACTGGGAGAGCTTACATGACTCTGAACAAACCGACTGCTGAAAATTGAAACCTGCAGAGTAGAATGAAACTACAAAACAGGATGGCCATTGACCAGACAACCAGAAACATGGCCTGCATTGTCATTGTTTGTTGTTGTTGTTTTGGGGTTTTGCTGTTGTTGTTTTCTGAAAAGGCATGGTGCTGACTTTGCCAGGGGCTTCAGGGTTGTCAGGGGCCTAGAAGGAGTTTAGTTCCATATGAGTCAAACAGGGTATTAAGGGTTCCTTTGGGAGAATTTTCCATTTAAGAAATATTTTTTTCTATAAATAGTCTGTGAAACCAAATTTTAAAATCGTAATGAGACTTCTCTAATCAAATCTGTCTCCTAAAATCAGAAGCAATTTTGGCAGCTCTCTTGACAACAGCCGTGCAATCTGCCACATGGCCTTGATGCTCCTGGGACTCTGTGCTCATCACTGTAGGAAACAGCTTAGCTGAACTGCCATTTTGGAAACAGTTCGTCATCTCAGTAGAATATAATAGCTTTGACATCACACAGTGAAGGGGTAGAATTCATCCATCTTTCTTAGAGCATGGTGCCCTCTCCAATGTATTCCAAATTCAGTTCATCTGAAGAGAAGATTGACCTACCCATAATTTTATAGGGCATGGGTCATGGCCTGACCCCATTTGAAGAAAGATGGCTATACTTTGTGAAGCTATATACTTCAAAGGAATGTTAGTATAATGCCTTTAGCCTTTTTGAGAATCCATTACAGGGTACTCCAAGGCCAAATTAATTTCTGGAAATGTCCTATTGGCTATCAGGGCAAGCAGGCAGAGTAGGCATGGCTGTTACTGATTCTGTAGGAAGTGGCTATGAGGAGATCTGAGACAGCCTAGACCAACTATGTCACCAGAAATATTTTTGGTATTCCAGAAAAGACTTCACAATCGTGCTTCAATCCTATGGAAACTGAAATTTGAGATGTTCTGAAACTAGTCAAGATATTTCAGTCAGGACATAACACTCAATAAAAGCCTAATGGTTTCAAAACAAGGTCTCCCTGACATCCCTTCAACCATCTCCCACATTAGATAAAGGTTGGCTCAGTGCTCTGAGAATTAAGTTGCTGGAATAAATAGAACATGAAAACTCTAGAATATTTATTTTTTTCATGATGATTTAGTTAAAGGTTGACAGAACTGCCCTTATTTGGGGATTCAAATACTTAAGAATTAATTTCCAGCAGAGTTAATTCAGATTTTTTGTTTCTTTGTTTGTTTGTTTTTTAGTGCTTCCACTTTATAGAGTGAGGGAAATCTGTGTTCTTCCTGAGAACAAAGATGTTATCTCTGTCACTCACCATCAAAAACCAAACACGATTGTGTGCATGTGCACACACACACACACACACACACACACACAGAGAGAGAGAGAGAGAGAGAGAGAAGAACAGGTTCTCTTTTTAAGCTGTGCGGAAACTGCTATCCAATTATCATAACTCCCTGCAACAAGTCCCATACAGAAAAGTTTTGTGTGTTTTAAATTTCCTTTATGTTTGAGATTATAATATAATTATATCATTTTCTCCTTTAGTTTTCTCCCTCCAAATCGACCTGCTCTCTCTCTCAAATTCATGGCTCCTTTTTTCATTAATTGCTATTATATGCATAGAAGTATGCATATATATGTATGCATTTCTAAACATAACCTAGTCAGTAAAATGTTACTTCTATGCATGCTTTCAGGGCTATGTGGGAGTGGATAACAAGTAGGTGTGCTCTTCCCTAGGGAAGACTATTTCTCCCACTCTCAGTATCCCTTAGTTGCCTGTAGTTCTTTGTGTAGAGTTGAGGCCTCCTGATCTTCCCCTCACCCACTTTGTCATATCCATTGTTGTCCATGTTCAGCTAATGTGTAGGCAGTCATGTTGGTGAGAGTTCATGGGTGCAGGAGAAACAGTCTTACAGAAAATTCTCTGATGCTTTCTCTGGCTTTTACCACATTTCCTCTTTCACAATGTTTCCTGAGAATAAGGCAAAGGAGTGCTTTGTAGATGTTACCTTGGGGACTGGGCTTCACAATTCTACATTTTGACTGGTTGTGGTTTTCATTTTCAAAATATTTATTTTTCAAAAGATTATTGATAGAGTAGGAAGTTGTTTCTTTCTTTGGACTAGGGAAGGGCTTAGTTGTTAAGCCTTTAGCTCATCTCAGACCGTTAAGATAAAACAGCAAATAGGAGACTTGTGGCTGAAATCACAGCTATTTTAAGACAGGGTCTCACTGTGAAGTCATGGCTGGCTTTGAGAACACTGTGTAGACCAGGAAGGCCTTGAACTTACAGATGTGTGCCACCCCTCTAAGAACGGAGATTAAAGGTGTGTGCCACTATGGCTGGGGTTTAATTTTATTTTTAGTTACACACAGGCATATCTGTGTATGGATATGGGAAGGAGTGTGCTTGCACTCTCGGAAACACAGAAAAAAAAATCTCCTGGGACCAAACTTATGGTTGACTATGATCCTCTACCATGGAATCTGAGAACCTATCAGGGTCCTCTGCAAGAGCAATACAGCTCCTAATGGAAGAGTTGGCATTCCAGCACACTAGTTAACACCAAGAATGTGTGAAGCAGTTTGCAACTGCTAACTTACAATGTTCCCTTTGAGGTACAATTATCACAACTCTATAACCGGGGTTCCCTTGGAACTTAAACGAATAACAGTTTATTAATGTGCTTCAGCAAGAGGGAAGCCATTTTTCACATTTCTCATAGTTTCTGTTATCCCTTGTTCACAGGGTGCTGTTAGAATGAAGCTTGCTGAAACAGACTAACATCTGCTTGGAAATGTGAGCCAGTTGACAGACATTTCAGTCAGAATAAGGGTCTCCTCTCAGTGTTCCCTGGATGACCAGCACAAAAACACCTGGTGTGGTGGTTAAAGTATCTACTTCATATCTGATCCATCAGTGAGAGATTGAATCACCTGAGACTCCCCATGATAATGGGCTATTAATGCATTACTGGGCACACCAGAGGATAGATACCAATGTCTTACATGAATCCTGTCCTAACTTTTTTCAATCCAACTTGTAGATGTTTAACTTATTTTCTACTAAGATAATATTTAATATTTAATCATACATACACGCATAGAAAATAGCACATTACTAAAGTAGTGTTTATTTGTGTGTGTGCATGCCTGTGTGTCTGTGTGTCTGTATGTGCCTCTGTGTATGTGTGTGTTTGTGTATGTCTGTGTGTGTCTGTGTGTGTATAAGACAAATATTGCTGATCTACCAATCAGCATTATAATAGCACAGATCCCATATTTTGGTGTTCTTCCCTTAAACAGTATCGTGAGAGAAAAGTAAGGCCTGTTAGAGTTTCTACCTTTAAGAAGAACGTGATGAGATGGGATCCCTGTCTATATGACAAACTGAAGTAATCTCATCTTTCTCCATTTAATGTGGCAGACAAGTCTGTTGATATGTTTTTCTGAAAACATCTCTTTTCCTTCAAAGTGAATGAGCCTTTTACAAACAGTGTAGTCAAGTTAATAATATGCTTTGAGATCATCTGAGATAGTGATGTACTTATCCTGCTATTTTGTGTAAAGTCACAGCTTTAGAAAGGCTGAGAACAACTACTTTAAGAGAACAAACAGCCTTTCTCCTATTCTTCCATAAGAGTTCCCAGGCTCCACCCACTGTTTGACTGTGAGTGTCTGTATCTTTCTGAGTCAGCGGTTGGGTGGAGCCTTGCAGCCAGCCTGAAGGGGATAAGAACTCCACAGGAAAACCAGCTAACCTGGACCCTTGGGGCTTTCAGAGTCTGAACCATCAACCAAAAACATACACAGGCTGGACTCAGGCCTCCCTGCTCATAGCTAACAGCTGTGCAGTTTGCCCTTCATGTGGGTCCTGAACAACTGGAGCAGAGGCTAGCCCAAAAGCTGCTGCCTGTACCTGGGATATGGTCTATTGGGCTGCCTGTGTGGCCTCAGTGGGAGAGGTGCCTAGCCTTGCAGAGACTTGAAGTGCCAAGGCGGGGAGAATATCTGGGGGGTGGCACCTTCTCAAAGGATAAGGGGGAAGGATTGTGGGAGAAGGTGGCTGGGGGGGGTGAGGCAGTAGGCAGGACATAAATTGAGTCAGAAAGAAAAAAATTGAATTAAATTTAAAAAATGAGAGAGAACAAAGAACTAGCTTTCTAGGCCTTGGGTTTGTCATACAACCAGCTTTTACAACCTAAGCTAAATGTATATCTTTAGCTTAAATTGTGTATTCTTCCATGCCCCAACCCAGAATAATGTATGTATGTGTTTGTATTATGGTAATGATTTGCTTAAAGCAGCCAATGGATTGAAAGCAACCTTAAACAAAGCAGATGCCCCATAAATATTGGAAACAGCATGTGGCTACAGACTGATAATGCCTGTTGGCCATTTTGAGTGTTATTCTTAGTCAGTTGAGGTCTGAAAAAATAACTTCTTCCCTTGCAAAACTCTGTTAAAGATTTCTGTAAGGAATCTATTGGTCTGTTCCCATAACACAGCATGAATCTACTGCTCAATAAATACAGAGCAAAGCCCCTTTGTTAGAGACAGATATCACACACATACACACATACTCATACACACACACACACACACACACACACACCCCTCATGCAACAGACTCAAAGTCAGAATAATTACAGGTACAACACACAGGAAACAGGAACAGACAGATCACACACATACGACAGACAAAAAACAGATAGGCCAGTAGCCACAAACTACAGACAGATGGAATAAGGCACAGAATTCAAATTTGGGCTCACTCTTTATTAAACGGTGCATGGGGGGGGGAAGTGTCTGCCTTCATTCCTTAATGCTGTATTGACATGTTTTAATGCCCTCTCTGCACTAACATGGGTAGGCACCCCAGATGACAATGGTTTTAGCTTCATCTCTATCTATTAAAAATCAATAAAGGAGTCAGTTTGACCTAAAATACTGCTTATTTGGCAGTTCTTAATTTTACTTCATTAACTCCAGCATAAACATACAATAGTATAATGACTTAATGATGTTAGTAAAAACATTTATAAAGAACATCAGCTAATAGACTGATTTAATCCATCTCATCTCCCACATATTATTAAAAGGTCAGTAAGTAATTTGGCAGTCATCAGAATATGTCAGACAAGGTAGGGGCCTTGTGAGGGGGTTGGAACAAACACAAGTTTAATGAACTTTCCCATAGCCAGCACATAGGTGAGACTTAACATCTGTGCTGCAGAGCCCTGATCCATTACCATGGACAATACAGTCCATGGTGAAGGCCGTAGCAACTGTTCCTCACTGTAGCTATGTATAATGGGTGTAGATTTTAGTTACTATGAAACCAAAACCAAACATGACCAAGATATGGCAGAGTAGAGAAATATGTAATAACTAAAATAGGCAAGGAGAATGTACTGGCTGGTTTTGTGTGTCAATTTGACACAGGCTGGTGTTATCACAGAGAAAGGAGCTTCAGTTGGGGAAGTGCCTCCATGAGATCCAGCTGTAGGGCATTTTCTCAATTAGTGATCAAGGGAGGAGGACCCCTTGTAAGTGGTACCACTTCTGGGATGATATTCTTGGGTTCTTTAAGAGAGCAGGTTGAGCAAGCCAGGGGGAGCAAGCCAGTAAGAAACATCCCTCCATGGCCTCTGCATCAGCTCCTGCTTCCTGACCTGCTTGAGTTCCAGTCCTGACTTCCTTTTGTGATGAACAGCAATGCAGAAGTGTAAGCTGAATAAAACCTTTCCTCCCCAACTTGCTTCTTGGTCATGACGCTTGTGCAGGAATAGAAACCCTGACTAAGACAGAGAACATCCGAGTTATTTCCCAAACCATACCTTTACCAGGGGAGCCTAAATATATCAGAATATACCAGAAGGCAAACTTCTGAACATGCTCAGTTTAAGGCCATACTTAAAGAGTGAAAGAAGACAGATGCACTTGGGGACATTGTAAGCTCAGGGTCATGGAACCTGCATTTGAAAGGTTAACTCAGCAGACAGGATGCCTCTAGGCATGCTCACCTAGAGTCATAAAGTTTGGCTGAGAACAAAGGAAAGGACATTTGAAGTTGTTTTAACCTAGGAGTTTGCCTCTCAGGGTGTCTGCCTGACTTAGTGGCTGACATCTCTGCTTCCACCAGGTTGCTCCATGCTGGGTTTTCTAAGGATTCTGAAAGTTGAAAAACAAGAAGGAAATCTCCCACTTAAACCAGATATTTTTCTTGGAAGCTCTTTCCAGTTGAGATGCCAGAGGCATATCTCCCTCTAGCTATCCAGCCCTTTTGAAAACACTTTTTTTCTCTTCTGGGCTCTAATTTCCTGCCTTATTATAATTATTGGCTCCTTCTCCTGAAAACAACCACGACAACAGTTCTAGGCAAGCACACTTGCCTTGAATACTTTGTGTTAATGTTACATACCAGCTTATTCTCTCCAGGCTTTATTTATTAATTTTAAGCGAATTCTGCAGTTTGCATTAACGATAGTTAATTTGACTACTTTCACCTTCAAATACACAGTTTGGAATATCTTATTGCAGCTAGTAACATTGAACGCACTAATGACATGAACAATAAAGGTGACATGATTTTCTTACTCTCCTACATCCTTATGCATGCATGTCTATCCCAGTTTAAACTACAGGTGCACTGCAGAAATAAAAAATAATACCTTTCCTTTAGGAGAGTGCAGACTACAGAAGAGAGGAGGAAACAATTAGTACCTGTCAGCATCCCTCAGATACCTACTCTACACACTAGGACACTGTAACTATTTACTTAGGATACTCCTGGACACTAGTGACCAGCACGCGGCTTTACCACCTCATCTTTCCTACGCTCATCAGGATATGTCCAATCTTACCATCTGTCTGGATGCAGTATAGACAGAAAACCAGCTCTTGGCATACATTTCCAGACGCAGCTGTTGTGAATACACATCCAGATGTCATCAGTATGCAGATGGCCAAGAAGCCAAGACATCTCAGAAAGAGGTAGAGAGCCATTATGGCACACTGCCACATGGACATAGATCAAAGTGTAAGCAGTGGTATTCATCAAGGGAGAAGTGGAGCATATGCTTGGTAAAAGCCTCAGGTTTAGACTTCTGGCCAAAAGAATTAAAGTGTTTCTCTAAAACATGTTAGCATCAGTGTGACCACTCTATTCACAAGCCATACTATCACGATAGTGGCCTGGTTTTTGTTGCAGGATTTTCCCTGTCCAATTACATTTGTGCAGAGAAGGTCTGTGATTGGACAGGGAAAAGGAGGCGGAGCTAGGAGTTGGGAGACAGAGGGTGAGACAGAGGGTGAGATAGAAGAGAAGGAGAAGCCAACATGGAGGCAGACAGACAGGAAGAAGATCCTGATCCCACATGGTTTTAAACAGCCACAAGTAGTTAAGATTTTCACAAGGTTAGAATATTTTTAATGATAAAGCTTTATCATTATCAATTGCCTCTGAAATTAATTATTGGAATCTTGTAAGTCGTAATTTTATTGATACATAAATCTAATTGGTTAACTATTAAGCTTTAAGAGTCTTGTTTCTACCAGGAAATTAGGTGGTGAGATGGCTGATTGTGGGTCAGAACCCCCGGAGAGCTGGCAGGTCATATTTTAATATTTCCTGCAACAGGTTTTGTCTTCTCTTGGTTCACCTTCCCAATCATGCCAATATTATCAAGGCCCTGAAAAAGAGAATGGTCTTTCTTTTCATGCACAGCTATTTTCTACAATGACATTCTTGGGGCAGATTCAAATTCTGCACAAAGCACGAAGGTGATCTTGCTATGAAGTTTCCACTCAGAACCAGCCTTGGGCCACACTATAGACCAGGCAAGGTTCTCAAAGCAGTGACAACTTTTGCCTTTCTGTCCTACTGTCTCATTCCCTCTCTGACATTCACTCCAGTCTCTGATGCATTAAAATCTGCTCTCAGGGACAGCCTGAAAATAGCTTTTGCATGGCCACCCACAGGGATCCAAGTGCTCCACAGGAGTTTACATTTAGACTCTTTGGAATTGAGGAAGAGTTTAATTGTTTAAAAGGAAAGCAAAAACTAGTTTACAAGTACACACACACACACATACACCATCAGAGTATTGGATGTCCAAGATTTCTGAGTGTGAAAGCTAACTGAACTTGCAGAGAATCTTCATACCTGTCAAAGATTAGACTCTTAGGTGAACTGGAGGGAACATTTTGAAGATAGCTCAGTTGTCTGGGGGAAGTCAGGAACTCTAATGGAAATTCTGTTGGCAACTGATGCATGAAATGAAAAGAGACATTAGGGGGAAAAAAAGGAGTCAACTCAGAGTAATTGTGTGTATCAAACTACAGCATGTGAAATAGTCATGTACTCCCACCACTGAAAAGAATAATCGGCCTCTAATCTAAAGTCAATGCATTAACTTGCAGAAATCTACAAACCTCTAAATGGTGTTCTCATTTAGAAGGAGCAAAAGTCCAAAATGAAGCAACCTAGAAACATAAACCAAGGGAGCTTTCTTTGACACTTGTCAAATCCTGTTTCCCTCTAGACTGTTTGGTTCAGAGCAGGAATAAGCATAGTTTGTAACACAGGTTTTGATTCTCCTACTTGGAGACTAATCACAGCAGACTACACAAGGCATTTCCCGTAGCATCTCCTACCCTGTTCAGAGGTGGCATGAAAGACTTCATGTTATTATATATCCACTCTACTGTACCAGGCTCTAGGCTATGTATTTTATGCATGACTTTGCTATACAAACACAGTTACTGGATACTTGCCTACATACTTAAAAAGAAAAAAAAACCTCAGGAAATGGGGTCACAGTAGCATGGTAATGATCCTTTAGTTTGCTGATGCCTTCAAATATTAAAAGCATCTCTCAGAGAATGAGGCTATGCATATAAAGCAACATACTCTCATATTCACGAGGCTAGTTTCCTAAGGCTGCCTTATGTGACCACAGGCTGGGTAGGAGAAATATATGGTCTTCCAGTCTGGAGGCAAAGAGTCCAAAATGAAGCTGAGAGTAGAGCCAGCCTCCCCATGGGACATATGAGGACCCTCCCTGTCTCCTTACAGTTCTGGCTCTCTGCTGATCATTTTGTTACTCCTTGGTATGCAACTGTAATTCCATCTTTGGTGCCTCCAGAAGCACATGGAATTGCAGCTGTGTGTCTCCATCTTTACAGGGGTGTCATTGTACATGCTATGAGAGCAGGAACCCACTCTCCCCCAGTGAAGCCGCATCTTAGCTAAACACATCCACAACGACTACCTTCAAATAAGATTACATTTTTAAGACACTAGGGTTTATGCCTTAAGCATGTCTCACTTCAGGGAGGAAGCTGCGTTTATGACCTAAACACATCTGACACTTCATCCCATACCATGTGGGAAGACAAGTTTTTAAATTATGTATGTATGTATGTATGTACTTATTTATTTATTATTTACCTTTTGTGTGAATGTGGTATACATGTGTGTGTACCTGTATGGAGGGGTGCCACCACCAATGGGGAGGCCAGAAGAGGTTATCAGGTATCCTGCTCTATAACCTCCCATCCTGTCCCCCTGACATGAGATCTCTCATTGAATACAGCTCACCATTTGTGGTAGGCTGGTAGACTAAGGCACTCCCAGGATTCACCTGTCTCTACCACACTTGGATTACAAGTATCTACGGGCGTGCCCAAACTTTCCATGGGTCGTAGTGATTCTAACCCAGTTCCCGTGCTTGCCAACTGAGAATGCTTAACCATTGAGTCATTTCCCTAGCCCATGGTAAAAGACTTAAATGTATTAGTTTCTAGGTTATTTACTATAATAAGAAACCTTTGTTTGAGATTAACAAACCAATATAAACTATTGGCACACTGTAATATAAAAAGTGAGAGTAAGTATATAATAAAAGCCACCAAATCTTTTTAATCTCATACCCATTCTGCTTTTGTAACACATGGTAAACCCGATATTTATCGTAATGTTCTGACCCCAAAGTATTTAGCTTATAAATTAGAAGGAAACTGATTAATGTCTACAGCAAAGCCTCCTCTGTTGAGGTTAGAGATAAGATGATAGGAATTTAGGAAGTGTAAGTTGTCTTCATTAAAAACATTGGAAACAGGACATGTAGATATTATTATAGGTGAATTAGGCATTATTGATGGTCATATTCTGAGAAAGCATAGATGTGAATACTTTTTTCTTACCTATATTGGTGTCTGGTTGAGACTATACACACGGGAATGAGCTATGAAAGGTCTCTACCATGTTTGTCTGCTCAACTGTGAGCAGATCTGAGAAAGCCACATCAGTTAAAAATTCTTCTTATGAATAGTTTCATTTAAAGCATGACGCTGTATCCCATGAGCATGCATAACTTTAGGCCAGGTCTAATTAACAGTCTAATTTATAATTACTCACATCTTTGAATGCCCACAATTAGGTCACTGTATCTTTAATAGGAGTTTTAGATTAAACAAGCCTTTGGGCATCTGTAACAGTGCTAGTGTGCTTGGCTCCACACTCTTTTGTAGATCAGATGAAGTTAAATTTTACTTCAACTTATATCCAATTAAATTCTCAGTGCTTAACCCATATTAGAAATGAGGTTGACCACAGGAATTTTTGCTTCTACATAGTTTACATGTAGATTAAATATTTCTTTTCCCTCTAGGAAATTATTAAAATGGTACCAACAAAAGTGAGCCCGTCTTATCCCATGGCATCTTCCTGAATGCCCAGCATTCTAAGCAAAAGTCCACAGTGGAAGAAGATCTGGAGGAAGGATGTACTGTTACAGTTCTCTTTGCAGGTACAGAAAGTCTATACCTCTCACTCTAAGGAGGCTTTGTAGAAACTGGAGAAGGAAGCCTGGATGAACCAATCTCAAAATCACAGTATCATCTAAGGATAAAAGTGTAACAAAATCAAGTGATGTGTCTTTAAACCCAAAGTTGATTTTTATAAATAAAAATGATAGTTTTCATTTCATTTGGACAAAAGAGAAGAACATTAGTCAAAATCTAAAAATCTCTCTTCTGATTACCCAAAGATGACAACTCCTAATGTTATTTCTTCAGACAGTCTCCAAAAATAAACAATCATATACAAGTACATACTTTTCACAATACATAAGGAAATATGCTCCCCACATTCTTCTATGATTCCCTTCCTGCCATATCCATCTCTTTCCATTTCAAACTGGAGCTGTGGAAGGATGGGTGCATCCTACAGTTATAAAAAAGCTATGCAGTATCCAACTATGTGCTATATCACAGTGGATAATGACAGTTTGATTCCATGTTTTATATGACACAAATGCAACAAAGTCCTTTAACTTTCCTGTGGACACAGCACAAGTCTGGCTGAAAACATATTTCTAGAGGAGGCAGATTAAAATTGTGCACATTTTATCTTAGAGATATCCAAATGCTCCCTGAATGTCTGTACAACTGTGTGGGTGTGTATTCTCTTCCTACTTGCTAACACCAGGCATCGTCAAGCACACCAGTCTCTTCCAATTTGACCTGGAAAAGTGGAAGTTTTTGGATGAAACTAATATAGGTGCAATAGCAGTGCTTTCTTGACATTGTCTATGGACTCACAATGTGCTGTCCATATAGGTGCACATCATATAAGTACAGTATATAAGCAAGCAACTTTCTATTTTTTTTCTTACATTCAATCTGTTGCATGATATTTAATATTATCATGTTAAATTTTTGAGCATAATATATAATTTAGTAAACTGTAGTGTCTGTGCATCTCTAATGTCCTGGAAGACTATGGGTAGCCTATGAATCAAGGAGGGAGTTTGTGTGTCTCTTCTACAATCTCATGGCAGTTTTTGTATCACTGCCTCCCAGACCCAGCTGCACCCAGGCCCGGATGCCAGCATGACCAGATTCCTGGTCACTCACCTTATGATAGATAGCAAGTTATTCCTTGTACCTTAACTTTGGCCTTTCTCATTCTGTAAAATCAAGATAAATAATAGCAATTTCTTACAGTTGCAATCAGGATCAAACAAGATGGCATAATGGCATAATAAATATGGTTTCTGACCTCCAGTGAGTGTATTGCATTATTTTTTTTATCACTGTGTTTGTGACTATGTCCTTGCGAAGAAAGTTCATATTTTATTAATTGAAGAAAGAAAGAGACTGTGCATTCCTAAGCCTTAAACAGACAGTTTCCAGGGCCGGTTTTAAATCAGTCTATGGATAAAGATAGGTTTGAAAGTCAGTAAATAGCACAAAGCTGTCTTGTCCAGAAATTGAGGATAAAGGTCAGTCAGTCCCTGAAGACCCTCACTTCTAAACGTTCATTTAACTCTAGCTACCTCAGAGGTCTCAGGATTCTGCTCAAATCATCCACTCACTTTGCACTCTGTTAGAATCGTAACTTCCTTTGCTTAGCCAGCAGTATGTTCAGTCGCCAGTGTCAGACACAGGGCAGCGGGTTCTTCAGAATGTGTGTTATTCTGTATAAAATTCGTTATCGAATTTTGTATAGAATAGGGTGAATTTTACTCCACTTATTTGACGCACAAGGAAGCCAACTTCCTGTCCTGTATCCCAATTAAATTTTCAGTCTTCAGGGTATGCTAGATTAATCAAAGTAATCTGTGCTTTGAAATGAGAAACAGATTCCTGCTTTCTCAAATTTTATCTCAGCCCCAGAATTATAGCATAACTCCATTTTATAGTGGAGAACCAATATATCAGTTTATATGAAAATCTATTATTGTTGCCATATTCATCAGCTGTGATAAGCAGTGTAGTTTGCCTCTTATCTGCCGACATGTGTGCTGTTTAAAACAAAATTGTTTTATAAGTTAAACTCTCAGTGCATATGCATATGCACATACATGCATCCTTAAGTACTTGTTTGTATAATTGGGCTATGTGATATAGAAATTCCTAGATAGGAAAATAAGATTATTTGCATTCTGGAACTCTTGCTTCTGTGGTTTAATTGTGTGACTCCAGCTCCCATGCTCTATTCACCCTGGCCCTTCATGGCCTCCTGACAGCTACCCTCATTCAGAGTCTATATTTAGCAGGCTCTTCCTGTGCCTGGACATTCTTTGTTCTTCCCAACATAAGGTCTCACAACTCACCCTTCAAGGACCACATCACGTTCTGCTCTTCTTCCCACCTTTCTTCTCCCACAAGTCTGTGCATGTCAGTTATTGGAACATACATCTTAAATAACTGCTTGTCTTCCTATTCATGAAGACTCTGATTTGTCAATTCACTCTTTTATCTCCAAAAAGACTCAAACAGGCAGCAAGCACTATTTCCTTCACATGTAATACTCATATATGAGTTCCTCTGCAGCCCACTTCAACAAAAGAAGATACAAAAAAAATCAACAGAGGATTGATTTATTTCTTTGATTAATTTTAGCGCCTTTTAAAAATATGCATTTTGATTTCTGGACCAATTTCTCTGGTGGCAGTCAAAGACATAAGAACTAGAGAGCAAAGCTTTGCCTTTTTGTCCCAACCTTCTTACTAAAAGTTTATGGAGTGAAGTTGTGTGGGCAAAGCTATCATAGGTCCATGTCATTGCACAGTCACCTAAAGAAAAAGAGACCAGAGTAGCCCCAAGGTCATCATTCAAGTTGGCATTATGAGTATATGACATGGCAAACAAAGTAGGTCAGTGCATTCTGTCCCCAAGGGACTTGCACAAACAAAACAATAATAAACCTTGAAGTAATATTTCCTAAGAAAACACCAGAAAGTTTGATGTGATCAACTAGACTTCTTTCATTCATATCAAATGTCACAAGGAAGCTATGACCCAGAGATATAGTGTCAATTAGCTCATATGATTATTTTCAACATTGAATAGTCAGTTTACAACATATCACAAAATATACAAGTATCCCAGTGGCAAGCCCTGTTTATGCCAGAGGCTGGACAGTAGAATGAGGAATGGGGTAAAGGAAATATTTAGTGAGGTAAAGGAAAGATAAGTAGCCTAAGTTATCTGCATGCAGTTGTCCTGCACAGAAACTGTACTTGACTTTCTATGCAGAAAACCAAAGATCTCAAGCTTCAGGAACAACACAGTGTCTGTTGTGTCTTCTCAGTGTATAACCACGTTCATCACAATGCTTAGAGGATACCACAAGGATTCTCTGTGACTGCTAAGGTATCTCCAAACTTTAACCTAACATTAAGATCATTTATAGATGATGCCCTAAACATGCTGGAGAGATCTTCTATTCCACTAAAGTTTTGCTCCAATCCACTAAAGCAGAAATACCTGCTCTCTGAGTATGTGTTATACATGGAGGATCTGTTTGCTCAGCTGTATTTCCTACGGGCAGCTTATAAAACCCTGCCAAGGGGCTGGAGAGACGGCTCAGCGGTTAAGAGCACTGACTGCTCTTCCAGAGGTCCTGAGTTCAAATCCCAGCAACCACATGGTGGCTCACAACCATCTGTAATGAGATAGGATGCCCTGTTCTGGTATGTCCCAGCTACAGTGTACTCATATAAATAAATAAATAAATAAATAAATAAATAAATAAATAAATAAATCTTAAAAAAACAAAACCCTGCCAAGGAGCCATTTCATTATATATTTAAAGATGAGAAATCTGCAGTGAGAATATAATGCAATGGTTATAATGTCACACCTTCAGAATGTGGGCATTGAGCCCAAGAACTCTCCTAAAGCTTCAGTGAGGGAAGATGGGCTGTGATCTCCAGCTTCAATTCAGCCAGTTCTTTGATGGCTGGCAAGAGTGGCTCTAGAATAGACCTTTTATGGTCTTGTATCTCATAGACTTTGGAGCTTCAGGAGGGCAGTGTCTTGAGTCTTTGTGTTAAATAAGCAAAAGCATTTATTATTGAACAAGAAGTGTAGGGAGCATTCTGTTACTCAGCACATTGGCTGCCCTCGTCATCCAAACCCAATTTTCAGGACAGGGTTAGAAGCATAAAGGAGGGAACTGGTTGATTTTAAGATGCTGGTAGATGGCTAGAAACTTCTCATGCATATTTGTAATAAATAATTACATATATTGTAATTTCTTTTAGATTTTAGTTGGCAATCAAATTTATGTACATGTGATATTTTGATATGCTTAAAATTTGGGATGATTAAATTGGTCCATCACTTAATTTGATCATCTTGTGGTAAACACAATAAAGTTTATTTTTAATGGAATTTTGATAGCCAGAAGACGGAAAGAACCTAGATGTCCTTCAACAGATGGATGGATACAGAAAATGTGGTACATTTACACAATGGAGTACTACTCAGCTATTAAAAACAATGACTTCATGAAATTCTTAGGCAAATGGATGGAACTAGAAAATATCATCCTGAGTGAGGTAACCCAGTCACAAAAGAACATACATTGATAAGTGGATATTAGCCCAAAAACACAGAATACCCAAGATACAATTCACAGACCACATGAAGCTCAAGAAGAAGGAAGACCTAAGTGTGGGTGCTTCAGTCCTTAGTAGGAGGAACAAAATACTCATGGGAGCAAATATGGAGACAAAGTGTTGAGCAGAAACTGAAGGAAAGGCCAACCAGAGAGGGTCCCACCTGGGGATCCATCCCATATACAATCACCAAATGCAGACACTATTGTGATGCCAAGAAGTGCTTGCTGACAGGAGCCTGGTATAGCTGTCTCCTGAGAGGCTTTGCCAGAGCCTGACATATACAGAGGCAGATGCTCACAGCCAACCATGGAACTGATTATGGGGTCCTCAATGGAGGAATTAGAGAAAGGACTGAAGGAGCTGAAGGAATTTACCACCCCATAGGAAGAACAATAATATCAACCAACCAGAGCTCCCAGAGTCTAAACCACCAACCAAGAAGTACACATGGAGGGACCCATGGCTCCAGCTGCATATGTAGCAGAGGATGGCCTTGTCGGGCATCAGTGGGAGAAGAGGCCCTTGGTTCAGTGAAGCCTTGATGACCCAGTATCGAGAGGTGGGGGTGTGGGGGTGGAGGCATACCCTCATAGAAGCAGGAAGAAGGGGATAGGATAGGAACTTTCTGGGGGCGAAATCAGGAAAGAGGATAACATTTGAAATGTATATAAATAAAATATCCAATAAAAAAAGGAATTTTGAGGTGTGCATTGCACTTTTATTTATACTAGCCATCCTTCTCTACAACCAATTACTAAAGATTTCTCCTCCTAAATAAAATTCAGTACCATTTGATCATCATTTCTCTTTTCCATTAAAGTCCCCCTTCCCTGTGAAGTACCATGATCCACTTCCTTTCCCATTCATTTCTCGTGATAACATGCATGGGATCCCACTGTCTTTCCTTTGCGTGCCTGCCTTACTCACCTAACACACTGCTATGCCTACCTCTCAAACCATTTTAAAGTCTCTTGCCTCCTCTCCTCCCTGTGACATCACCAGTGGCCTCCTTGGGTTCTAGGTGGGCATGCTGTCACCTTTCAGCTCCCTCACTTCTCCTCCCATGTGCTCATCTGGATACTTCCCAGGCTTAGTTTCTTTAGTTGATTCAACTCCCCAAATCTATCTCATACCTCATCCTCGTCTGTACTAGTACTTCCCACAGTTTCTATTATCTTCCAAGTTAAATCAGAGGGCGGCTATAATGTTAGTTACTGTCTTTCTAAGCCAACCTTTAAAGCCTTATTCACCTCCAAAGTTGACATTTTAATTATTTATTAAATCAGCCCACAGAGTAACTGTCTATCACAACAGAATGCAAATTTAAGATAGAAACAAAATCAGCACTTTTGGCCCTAAGACATTTTTGTTGTTTTGTTTTTCATTCTCGAAATTTTGGCCATTGTAGGTGCTGCAGTCATCTTTGTAAGAAATGTCAATGCAGAAGTGTGGTGTGGATTATGAAAATTATTCCAGTGAGTGTTTTGGGGTGGAGGAGTCATTCCTACAACTTAAACTCAGGTCCTGATGGTTGTATTCCTCACACTTTCAGGAGTCTCTGGAACCCCAGTGCTTGGTGGATGCAAAATCCATCACAAATGGGGGAAGTTAATATGACACTAACCCACCCACAAAACTTTTGGCTCCAAATTTGCCCTGTCTAAAAACAATTAAGGGACAACGGTGGAGCAGAGACTGAAAGAATGGCCAACAAATAACTGGTCCAACTTGAGATCCAGCCCCAGCCCCATGGACAAGCACCAATCCCTGACACTGTTAATGATACTCAGTTAATGCATGTAGATAGAAACCTAGCATAACTATCTTCTGAGAGGCTCCACCCAACAGCTGACTGAAACAAATGCTAATACCCACAGCCAAATACTGGACAGAGGTTGGAAAGTCTTATAGAAGAGTTGGGGGGGGGAAGGAATGAAGACCCTGAAGGAATAGGAAATCTACAGGAAGACCTACATAGTCAACTAACTTGGACCCTTGGGAGCTCTCAGAGACTGAGTCACCAACCAAAGAGCATACACAGGCTGAACCCAGGCCCTTGGCACATAGGGCTACATTGTCTGGCCACAGTGGGAGACAATGTGCTTAACCCTGAAGACTTGATGTACCAGGGTAGAGGGATCTTTAGGGGGCACCCTTTCAGAGGAGAAGGGGATGGACAGAGGGACTCTAGGAGGTAGGGACAGTGTGTGAGATGTATGTTAATTAATTAATTAATTTAAAAATATGAACAAATAAATACACATTCATGTAAACTTTAGAACAACAGGAATTGATTCACAAGCACTAGTGATACTAAGATGATCTTACATCGAGAGGGAACACACTGTCTATAATTTCATTTGTTACCATTGTGAGTTGTTCAAATCAGGATTTCCTTTAATACCTACTCCCCAACCCCTTTTAGGTGAGAATACTCATATATAGGATACAAACAATTCATCTTCGGTTACCAACAGGGCCCACTGTGACAAACTAAGCACGCACTAAACCTGCTTTATTGTTCTTGCTAGATAGTCACTTAACCTCTAAGTAGGGCCCAGATGATGAAACCTAATCAGTAGAATTTGGTGAAAGAATATTTCCACTGTCCTTACCCTTCCACTGGAAGTCTTGTCTTGTCTGGCTACTTCAGAATCCATATCCCCTATTTTTAGGAGTTTTAGGTAAAGTCACCCCATAGCCACCCCAGGGTCCCCCATCCCAGGTCTTTGGCGTATCCTAGAGATACACCCTTGCTTCTGATTTCCCTTCTCTTTTCCCTGCTTTCCCTACACCTTATCCCTCTGACCCCCTCCACTCCCCATCCCCTTTCCCACTCAGTTCCCTCTACTCTTCTACCTCTGATATCTATTTTATTTCCCTTCCTGAGAAAAATTCAACTAGCTTCCCTTGGTCCCTCCTTGTTATTTGGGTTCTTTGGGTCTGTGGATTGTAGTGTCCTATACTTTATGGCTAATATCCACTTATAGGTGAGTACACACCAGGCATGTCCTTTTAGGGCTGGGTTACCTCACTCAGGATGATATTTTCTAGATTTATCCATTTGCTTATAAAATTCATGATGTCCTTGTTTTTAATAGCAGACTAGTATTCATTGTGCAAATGAATCACATATTCTTTATCCATTCTTCAGTAGAGGTACATCCTGTTTCTAGCTATTACAAATAAAGCTGCTCTTCTCACAGTTGAGGAAGTGCCCTTGTGGAGCATTTTTTGAGTATATGCCCAGAAGTGGTATAGCTTGATCTTGAGGTAGAACTATTCCCAATTTTCTGAGAAACTGCCACATTGATTTCCAGAGTAGTTGTGCAAGTTTGCACTTCCACCAGCAGTGGAGGAGTGTTCCATTTCTCCACATCCTCACCAGCAATGTGCTGACCCTTGAGTTTTTGATATTAGCCATTTTGATGGGTGTAATGTAGAATCTCAGAGTTGTTTTGATGTGAATTTCCCTGATCACTAAGGACATTGAATGTTTCTGTAACTTTCTCGGCAATTAGAGATTCCACTGTTGAGAATTCTGTTTAGCTCTGTACCCCAATTTTTTAATTGGGTTATATGGAATTTTGGTGTCTAACTTCTCGTGTTCTTTATATACTTTGGATATTAGCCCTCTGTCAGATATAGCGTTGGTGAAGTTCTTTTACCAATCTGTAGGCTGTTTTGTCCTATTGATGGTATCAGTGTCTTTTGACTTTTCATTTTCTGAGGTCCCATTTTTTAATTGTTAATTTGAGTGCCTGAGACATTGATATTCTATTCTGGAAGTTGTCTCCTGTACCAATGAGTTCAAAGTTATTCCCTACTTTTGGTTTTATTAGATTTAGTGAATGTGGTTTTACGTTAAGGTAGTTGATCCACTTGGACTTGAATTTCATGAAGGGTGATAAATATGGATGTATTTGCATTCCTCTCTGTGCAGACATCTAGTTAGACCAAAACTATTTGTTGAAGATACTCTCCCTTCTCCATTGTATGGTTTTGCCTTCTTTGTCAAAAATCAATTGTTCATAAGTGTGTTAGTTTTTTTCTGGGTCTTCGATTAGATTCCATAGATTAACCTATCTGTTTCTATACCAATACCATGCAGTTTTCATTACTATTGCTATATAGGACACCTTGAAGCAACCAACCCTTAGACTTAAAATGTGTCCTGACTACAAGATGTGCAGGGTCAAACATAGAGCAGAGATGGGAGGGAACAGCCAACCAAAAACTGACCCAAATTGAGACCCATCCCATAGGCAAGAACCAATCCCTGACACTATTAATGATACTTTGTAAAGCTTGCAGACAGGATCACGGGATAACTGTCAACTGAGAGGCTCCACCCAACAGCTGACCTAAACAGATGCAGAGACTCACAGTCAAACACTGGGTAGAACTCTGGGAGTCTTGTGGAAGAGTTCAGGGAAAGGAATGAGGGATCTGAAGGAGAGAGGGACTCCACAGGAAGACCAACAGAGTCACCTAACCTGGACACTTGAGGTCTTTCAGAGACTGAACCACCAACAAAAGAGCAAGCATGGAGTGAACCAAACCCCTACCCATATATGTAGCAGATGTGTATCTTGGTCTTCACACAGGTCCCCCAACAACTGAAGCAGGGACTATCCCTGATTTGTTGCCTACCTGTGGATCCTGGGCCACCTTGTTTGGCCTCAGTGAAAAAGGAAGTGCCTAATCCTGCAGAGACTGATGTGCAGAGGGTAGTGGGTGGGGCAGTGGTGATACACATGGGAAGGCTTCCCCTTCTCAGAGGAAATGAGAGGGGGAAAGGCAGGGGGAGGAGCTTCAAGAGTGGTGGACTGAGAGATTGGGAGGAGGGTCTGCTATTGGGATGTGAAGCGAATCAATCAATTAATTAATTAATTGATTAAAAAGTATTTCCACTTGATTGCCCAGTCGGCCCACAAAATTCCTCACAACTGATGTTACTGGATATCAAACTTACAAAGCAGAAACCACATGTGCAGAGCACAGGTCCTAGGATTACTACCTGGTGCAGGGTCAGACGAACGCATTCACTGTTCTCATTGAACTCTGACACCAGTGAGAAACTCATTATTGTTAAATCACTGGGTTTGTCTGCACAGTATCAAGGTTTACCTTCAACAATATATGTATATTAGAAATTATTTTTGTATATACAATTGATTTACTACATGCTAAAATGATACCCTACAGTTGACTATGTAAAATAATTCAGAAAAGTAAACACTTTAATTTTGATTAGAAGTTGAGTGTGCCTTACGTAAAATGCTTGGGACCAGAAATATTTCAGATGTCAGATTCTGGAATGTTTTCATACACATAATAAGATATAATGAGACCAGAGTCAAAACACATGAAATTATGTATTTTTCTATTTTTTTTTTATTTTCTAAGTTTTTTTATTTACATTCAAAATCATTTCCCCTTTCCTGTTTCCTCCCTCCCTGAAAGTCCCATAAGCCCCCTTCCCTCCCTCTGTTCCCCATTCAATCCCCTCTTGCTTCTCTGTCCTGGCGTTCCCCTACATCCAGTCTTTCCAGGACCAGGGGTCTCTCTGTCCATCTTCTTGGAGATCTATTGATATGCGAATTGTGTTTTGGGTATTCTGAGATTCTGGGTTAATATCCCCTTATCAGTGACTGCATACCATGTGTGTTCTTTTGTGATTGGGTTACCTCGCTAAGGATGATATTTTCAAGTTCTGACCATTTGCCTAGGAATTTCATGAATTCATTGTTTTTAATTGCAGAGTAGTATTCCATTGTGTAAATATACCACATCTTCTGAATCCATTCCTCCGCTGAGGGACATCTGGGTTCTTTCCAGCTTCTGGCTCTTATAAATAAGGCTGCTATGAACATAGTGGAGCATGTGTCCTTATTGCATGCAGGGGAAGCCTCTGGGTATATGCCCAGGAGTGGTATAGCAGGATCCTCCGGGAGCGTCATGCCCAGTTTTCGGAGGAACCACCAGACTGCTTTCCAGAGTGTTTGTACCAGCTTGCAATCCCACCAGCAGTGGAGGAGTGTTCCTCTTTCTCCACATCCTCGCCAACAACTGCTATCTCCTGTGTTTTTGATCTTAGCCATTCTGACTGGTGAGAGATGGAATCTCAGGGTTGTTTTGATTTGCATGTCCCTAATGACTAAGGATGTTGATCCATTCTTATCTCCTTGCACTAAGCTCAATTCCAAGTGGATCAAGGATCTCCACATAAAACCAGACACAATGAAACTAACAGAAAGGAAACTACGGAAGAACCTTGAACATATGGGCACAGGGGAGAATTTCCTGAACAGAACTCCAATAGCTTATGCTCTAAGATCAAGAATTGACAAATGGGACCTCAGAAAACTACAAAGTTTCTGTAAGGCAAAGGACACTGTCAAAAGGACAAAGCGGCAACCAACAAACTGGGAAATGATCTTTACCAACCCTACATCAGACAGAGGGCTAATATCCAATATATACAAAGAACTCAAGAAGTTAGACTCCAGAGAGCCAAGTAACCCTATTAAAAATGGGGTACAGAGCTAAACATAGAGTTCTCACCTGAAGAATATCTAATGGCTGAGAAGCACCTAAAGAGAAATTATTTACTTTTCAACATAGTTCAAACACATTAGCCTACTGGGAACTTTATACAGTATTTTAGTTCACCTGAATGTTGATTGGGACCTGTCACACAATGTCAAGCATAGGACTTATAATATTGTGTATGGTAGTCATACTCTTTAGAGTTTGGAACTTTTCATATTTCAGATTTTCACACTCAACCTGTAAGTTTAGGAGCTCAGCTGGACTTCCAAGGGGGATCATGTCACCAAAATTTAACAACAGCAAAGAAAGGTAAGAAAAATTGCCCTTAAGCATTTTCTAAGCAAGTAATTCACTAAGTGGTGTGACATTCATACTACAGAAAGAAGCCTTGATATCGTGTGCATGATTACATTTAATTATGAAATCACCATATGAATAAATATTGCCATACACCGCATACCACAAACCATTGCTGTGTACTTCTTTGCTCCATTTGTGTCACTTCTATGATTTCCTGACTATTTGGTGTCCTATCCCTCTTTAAATACTCTCTTTCCTGCAGTTCTCAAGTAACAGAAAGCAAACAGAAAATTTGCAGTCTGTCTCCATTGCAGTTCATTCAATTGTTCATGTTTGATTGTCTTGAATCAACTAAGAGACCAGCCTCTGTGCATGCCTGGGAGTGATTATCTGGATGAAGTTAATAGAGGTGGGAAGACCTCCACATTCTAAACAGCACCATTCTACAGGCTAAATCTGGCCTGAATACAAAGGAGAAATCCGGATGAACACAGGTATTGATTGATCTTTGCTTGCTGACTGCAGATGTGATGTGACCAATGCCTCGAATACCTGAAGTTCCAACTTCCCTCTGTGTATATACCATACGCTGAAAATGTGAGCCAAAATAAACCCTTCCTTCCTTCTTTCCTTCCTTCCTTCCTTCCTTCCTTCCTTCCTTCCTTCCTTCCTTCCTTCCTTCCATCCTCAAGTTGCTTTTTATTCAGGTGCTTTGTCACAGCAGTGACTCGAGAAACTAACACAATCCCCAAATGAATCTTATTTGTTTCACCCTCTATCCCTCCTGTGCATGCATAATCCATTTTTGCATTTCTGCTATATGACATCTGCAGAATGTTCACTATGCTAATGGCATAGAAACACAGTACTCATTATTAGAGCCAGGGTGCAAATCAGTGGCCTGTAGGCTGGCATCCAGAAGCATCTGTTTTGGCCAACATCTGGGAACAACTGAATCTGTTGCCCTGATTCTTGCTGATAACACAGTCTCTGAGGAAGATCTGTATTCAAAATCATAAGCAGCTTTGGAGCAGTGAGCAGTACAGGTCTTCTGCGAACATAACCTTTACCACTTAGAATGTCATTTACAATGTTCTAACTTGTGGTGGTTTGAATATGCTTAACTCATGGGAAGAGGCACTATTAGAAGGTGTGGCATTATTGGGGGAGGTGTGACCTTGTTAAAGGAAGTGTTTCACTGTGGGAGTAGGCTTGAGCTTTCTATACTCAAGCTCAGTCCATTGTGGAAAAGAGGCCCCTGCTGGCTTCATGTGGAAGAGTTCCTCCCACCCCCCTGGCTGCCTTTGGGTCAAGATATAGAACTGTTGGCTCCTTTAGCACCAAGTGTCAATATTGAAGCCATAGCTCAACACTTGAATGGCTTGTGACACTTGAAATATTACTGGATCTATCTGTGTCTTGGCTTTCTTTTGTGTAGAATGGGTGCTATAGTTATATTTGCTTCCTGAGATGTTATGGGAATATGTGTCTTATCACATGCACCATATTTTAGATGATGCTAGCACAGCATGAGAACCTCAAAAAGTGCTGGTTGCTATTACTGTTCTCCTTCTTCTTGTATACCATCTCCAATCCAGTAGCACATACAGCCCTATAATTGCTAATAGTCCTAGCTTCCAGGTTTGACTATAAAAGAGGTTTAAAAAGAATTGCCTCCATGAAAGCTACTACTATTTTCTACTTTTACCCCCAAAGCTTCAAAAATGGGCTCTCTCTCTCTTCAGGTCTGGTAGTATTTAAGATGTTCTCTGATCTTGCTTGAATTTTATGAGTTTATACAGTTTTAAGACATTCTCTTCTGATCTTGCTCAAATTTTATGTTTATGTGTTTTCTATGTGCCTATGCCAAGGTGTGGTGTTGCACAATCTGTGGGGAAGAAAATAGTTATGGAAGAATGGAGAGTATAAAGCATCCGTGCCGTGGCTGGTGGCCAAACATCCTTTAAATAGAATTACGTGCAATACTTTGTGAAGTAGTAACATATTGGAGTTTCCTGGGGACATGGGTGAAACAAACGTCAAACTAATCATGTACTTTCCTAGAAGCCTATCCTGATATATTTTGAAATGTACAGTATCAGCTCAACTCTCCCGAAATTCATGTCTTGTATAGTGGTAAAGGTGACACATTCACACCAATTAGTAAATGTCTCTCACCTAAGATTGTCAGCAGAATGAAAAATTGAACTGTCTACTGATAGTTTTCATGAGAAATGACATAATTTACTGTGCTTATATGCTATCAGTAAAAATCAAAGTGTAAACAAGTCACCTCAAGGAATGAAAACCAAGATGTGGTTTTCATTGCAAAAATGATTAGGAATTTGGGTGAAGAATGAAATTTTAATCTGAAGAGTATTAGGTGACTGGAGTAAAGAGAAGGGTTAGTACAGAAAGGAAATATACAAGTTTGCAAAGTGCTTTGCAGAAGGAAAATGATTCCTTATGCATCAGAATGTTTTCTGTATCACAGGAGGGACTCGGTTATAAAGCAGAGTTCAGGTAGGGCAGCATTCTGAAGTGTCCTCCTGCAGGTGAGTTGAGCATGGATATGAAGCAAGGAGACTGGAGAGGAAGTTCCTACATTCAAATAAAGAGCAACTGTTGTAAATCCAGAAATTTCTCAGAGTGTTATCTACCAGAAAACTGTGGTTATGAAAGAGAACTTTGAAACTTTATCTAACAAATAACTGCTGTCTACAAAACTCCCTTTCTATTTGTTAAGATGTTTAAAACAATGTAAAAGTATGTACCAGGCCATTGACAACTATATATCTGATTACCGAGATAGATAACATAGCTTGTGTACTTTGCCTTTATATTAAAACTTTTTACCCTTATTATTTAATTTTCTTATTGGATTGTATCTTTGATTTGAGCATTTCAAGAACTTTAATTTGTGGGGAATTGCTTACACTGTATTTTGTTCAGATTCATCTCCTGCCAATTGCTCCTAGATCCACCCAACTCTCTACTCAATCAACTCCATGTGGCCCTCTTCTTTTTAAAGCCATCAAGCTCAGTTTGTGTTTCTCAAATAGTCTTGGGCATGAGATCAACCTACCAGGGCTAGAAAATAAAAACATTAGTACCAGGAATGGATTACCTCCTTTTGAGTTCTGGTCTAGTAGGTTCTCATAGACTTCTAAACAATACAGGCTACTGTCCTTGGTCTTGGTTACCCTTTAGAACTTGATGATAATAACATATTGTAAAGACCTTATAAACTTAAAGTCTTAAAACATGGTGAAATCAAGCTGGCATGACATTGAAGCTTTACTCCTACCTGCGAGCTTCCATAATTGTGCATGTTACCAGAGGAGAAGAGTAATATTTAATAATGCCCAGTTGCGAACCCTGTGAGTTACAATAATGGTTGTTATCCAATAATGACAAGATATCCATTAATGGAAGGTAAATGTTATGGGAGGATCCACCAGTTTCTGCTTGGATTTTAAATCTGCCCATGGAACCCCTGCATGGCACCATTATTAGGGGTAAGGACATGTTGATAGATAAGAAGATTACAACCGTAGGCAAAAGCTTACTACTACTATTCAGATCAATGGACTTGGTATTATAATGACTTTTAATGATTTACTGCTATACCCTTATACATTAGTGTATCTCTCAGTCTTTCAGAGAGAGATCATCTCTCAGCCACATCAGAAAAGTTTCTTTTTGCAGTAGATGAAAACTCAAAATTGGTCAAACTATTGGTATTTGCTAGGAGAGTGAGAGGAATAGAGGAGAGTCACTTTTCTTGAAGACTTTAAGATAACTGTTTTTGCTTTTATAAAAATTAAAGTTATGTCTCACTGTAATTCCTGGCCATATTTAAACTTCTTATTTAACTTACTTAGCACTGCAAAGTTAGGACTATATAAATGCTATTATAATTTTATAACAAGATGATAGCTAAGACCACATGCCAAAAATAAAGAGCATATTGAGTCTGTAGTGGGAGCCTCCATTAAACTAAATAGGCCATTATTTTTCATCTTTTATATAAGTGATATATGTGAGATTCACTAAATATGTCTTTTAATGCACATTGCATACCAGTTGGTTAATTCATCACCAGAAGAAAAGTTGGCGCTTTGCAATACAGGGCTAGAAATATTCTAAATATTAACAGATAGTGTAATCACAGAAATTTTATTATAACAATATTATTCAAAATAATGGTGCATGTACAGTATTTTTAATATCATATAAAATAAGTTGGTCACTTTAATAGTTTCAACAGATCTTCCTTGTTCTTTAAAAATCATTATAAAAGAAAAAGGAGTAGATATATTATCATTAGTTCCCCAATACAACTCAACTTGACTTGTCTTTTTTCTTTAAGTGCTCCAAAATATTCCTAAGCCCTTGTCTCTTAGTTCTACCCATGGCTGATGGAAAAGTCATCTCACAGGACATTGATGAGTTAAGAGTCAACAGAATTCCTTCTATGTTCTTCTATTGGTAAATTTGGAATGGAAAGGGGTAGAGATTTAGAATTCTGACAAAAAACAAGACAGGCAGAAACTGCTGCCATTTAAACCAATTATTTCACCTGCCATGTCTGCCAATCAATAGCTAGCATTTGTCTCAGTCAGAGCCAATTGTGAATGACCTCAGATAAGTGTGAAATGATGCTGCTAGAACAGGTGAGGTCACAAGAACACAACCTGTGACGGTCTGCAAACTTTAATTGGAGCAAAACATTCACAAAAAAATCAGTAACCTGTGCATAAAAAGGGTTTCAAAAATGTGATTGAAATAATATACCTTGACTTTAATTCTTTGTGGAAAAAGCCAGGGGCTGAAATCACAGGAGACTATTTTTTAATGGAAAGAAAAAAAAAATAGAATGAGGGGAAACTATATGGGTTAAACATGGGGTAATAGTGTATAATTATAATCCTAGCACTTAGGGGGTAGCGGCAAAATGATCAAGAATTCAAGTCAGCTTGAACTACATATTCAGGTACCTGAGAGAGGGGGAAGAGAGAGAAAGAGAGAGGAGGAATAGGAAGATAAGAGAAGAAAGGAAGATAAAAGAAATGATACGACAGACCTTTTTATCTTTAGTTTCTACATCCACAAATTCAGATAATTTTGGATTAAAAATACTTTAAAAGTCAACAGAACCGTGACTGTATTGGATACGTGAATTTTACATATGCACTAACCATAGTGAAAACTAGTTATATCATATTTAATCCCATTTTAGGTTTTATTAACAGTGTAGAGACAATTTAACAGGAAGATGGACATTGATTATATTCAAATACTACATTATTTTATAAAAGAGATAATTCCCCTCGATACTGAAGGAAAGCTACTGGTTTAATACATTCTAAAACGGTTTAATCTGTTTTGAATTAATTCTGCCTATGATTTTAGTAACTACCTGCGACAACACTCCCAGAAAGAACAAATAACCTACTTTGCCCTTGGAAGTCAATAGAAATAAAATCCTTGCTTGTGTTAATTGTATCAACACTTAGAAAATGAAAGTAATATCAAAATGTCCTAAAGTATTTCATTTCAAATACATAATATCTCAAGAGTTATCAACTTGGCCAAAATAGTATCTCTCTATATTTTTTATGATACCTGCTGAAATATGCACTGTAATTTTCTCTTTTGGTATTTTATTTTTCAAGATAACAAATGAGATGTTTGGGAATATAGAGATATGAAAGTAACTGTCCATAATTTTGAAATTTTTATCACACATCTGGGAAAAGACAGTCAACCTAAAATGGCCACAGTTGTTATAATTATAAGGCTTTAATAGTGACCAGTCAAACTACTTGATTGTGAAGAATGTGAGTGAAGAGAAGAGTCTTGGACTATCTGGTGATAATGATAATCACAGCCTTGATCCTTTCCGTAATTCATGTGTGGTAGCAAGAAACTAAGGTTAGAGTGGGGAAGAGCCAATAGATGCCACGTTTGTATTCTGCATCATATTGTCAAACTGTGTGTGCTGTTTCAGGAATAGGCTCGTAATTTCTGTGTAATCATTGAGAAGTGAATGTGCATTGCATTTCCAAAGCAAAATAGTATGTCTCCTGTCTTAACTCTGAGATGATGAAAACAAATCCTCAATTTTGTGAGCTGAAACATGTAAGGTAAGAGGCTTTCTCAGACAGGGAGAAAGGCAGCCATTTCTTCCTCTAACATGAATATCAAATCAACTCGCCCAAAGGTTATTATTTTTCTTTATATAGTTAGCAGTAGAACCTTGTCTCATTCTTCTCTGACTGCTGTAAAAAAAATCACAGACTCAGTAGATTGAACAGCAATGAAAACAGTCTGTTGCATACTATTTTGGGGAATGGAAAGTCCAAGGTCAAGTTGCTAGCCATTCTGCTGTTACTGCTCAGAGCTGTGCTTAAACACGCCTTCATTTTGCTGTCTTGCCATGATGGAGAGAGCCTGGTGTCTCTGCCTTTCATCTGAGCTTCAGCCCAAGATTTCAGCTTCCCCCCAAGACCTCACTTACCCTTTCTTACCTGCTCATAGGCCTTGTCACCCATGCACAGTATCACTGGAGATTAGGATTTGAAAATGTGAACTTTAAGGAGAAATACCAAACCTCTCTGCTCATCATGAAAAAACAGACAGGTAAAACATGGTAATGTGCTGGGTGTGGTGGCACACAACTTTAAGTCTAACTTTTGAGAGGCAGAGGCAGGAATATCACTGTGGGTTGAAAGCCAGGCCAGTCTACATAATGAGTTTCAGGGATAGGAATCCAAAAGTAGGATACATGGTAAGACTTGTTTTTTTATTGTTCTCTCAAACAGTATATTATGACCACAGTTTCCCCTCCCTCCATTACTCCCAATGTCCCTCCCACCTCTCCTCTCTGCAGATCCACTCCTCTGTTTCCCTTCAATAAAGAACAGGCCTTCCAGGAATATCAACTAAATACGGCATAACAGTAAGATACAGCAAGATTGGTATAACCCTTCATATTAGGACTGGGCAAGGCAACCCAGTAGGAGGAAAGGGGTCCCAAAAGCATATGAAAGAGGCAGAGAAACCCCCACTTCTACCATTAGGAGTCCCTCAAAAACACCAAGGTAGCAAATCATAACATATAGGCAGAGGAAATAGCGCAGACCCAGACAGTCTCCATGATTGCTGATTCAATCTCTATGAACCTATATGAGCCTGTCTTAATTGATTCTGTTGGCTGTGTTCCCCTAGTGTCCTTGTTCCTCTAGCTCTTAAAATTTCTACCTCCCCCCCAACAAAAAGGAAAGGAAGATAAGGATGGAGGGGGCAGGAGTAAACTCAAGCTAATGATGGATTTATAGACTGTAGGACTCTCACCATCACCAGCTCCCATTCCTAAGCATTGACTCTAAATGGTACCTACAAAGTTCACTAGCCTCCTACTTTCCTCTTCTGTCCCAGAAGGTAGACACTACCTTTTCTTCATTTCTGTGTCTCTACATGTGTCTTCTTAGTGAGCCCTCAACTGTGACAGGGCTGTGGTAGTTGAAAGGATTTGGATGCCCCATACCATAATTTCCTCTAGCTGCAATAACAAAATATCACCAGTCAGGTAGATGAAAAATAATAGAAACTTGGGGTAGGGCCTTGCCTAGCATGCCTGAAGACCTGGATTTAATCCCCAGTATAACAAAACAGAACAACAAATTTATTTTCTCCAAGTTTAGGAGGTAAATGAAGTCTGAGATCAAGCTGTCTGTAGAACTGGTTGCTCCTGAGGTTTTAAGAGAGAAGACCACTCCTAGCTTCTACCATTTAGCTGACAATCATATGTTGTACTGCCTCTATGAGTTTATGTGTCCAAGTTTACTCTTACTACAAAGGGATAAGGGCCAATCACATTCTAGTATGGTGTCATTGACTACACAATGACATATGTAATATGTAATATGTGACATTTAGTAGAGGTTAGGTAACTCAATAAGGCATGAACAGATTTGAAGACTATTGAGGAAAGCTCTTTCCCTCATACTTATATTTGGACACCCTATACAGCCTATTTTCCTGATAATCCAAGAAAGCAGATCACAATCAGTGTTCCTTATGATTTAGAATACTTAAGAAATTGAGAAGACTAGAGGATTTTGCTGAACCATTAAGGTAAATCTACTCCCACCCTTTTTAAGAGAATGAGATCTGAATTCTACCTCTGGCCCTAAGTAAGACAAAACTTTCTAAACCGTCCCAAACATTGTCCCTTCCTTCAATAGTTAATCTAGCTGGACCCCTCAGCCACCTAACACCACCAATTGGGGGACCGGACTTGGAGGGAGGGGTGACACATTTGAAGATTTGCGAAGGAAAAGAGAGGAATAACTGTTCCACTAATGCAGTAATGTAGTTAAGACACAGCAGAAGCCTCTCCCTCCATGTAATCACTCACAGATCACTGCTAATCCTGACTGCTTTGGAAATTTTAAGTCAAAAGATTAACTTTGTCTTCGGATACCAGCCAAAATCTCAGACGTACTTGCCTGGATTCTCCAGGCTTTCTTACTGTTTTCCTGAACACCCTTCTCCCAGATCCCACACAATCGCTTGCCTATCTATCTCCTTTGCTGAGTCTGCCCACTTTCTTAGAGGCATAAATGACTGTTCTGTATGGAAAAAACATGGCTGCCACAGAAGCCTAAACTCACTCAGAGGTGCAGACTTCTGAGGAAAGCATGAGAGAAGCGCTCCTTTAAGAAAAAAAAAATACACTTTCAAAATAAAGGCTTGAGAGATTCCACAGTAGTTCTCAGCCTGTGGGTCATGATCCTTTTGGGGGTCGGTATATCAGATACGGTGCATATCAGGTCAGTGTTAGCTTTAGCACAATGCATGTGTGTATCCTAACATTTAGCTTTTAGTTTTCCATGTTTGCATTCTGAGAGATGGAGAACATGGGCAAAAGGTAAAAACCAAGACACCCAATCCCCAAACAGACAATATACTTATTTCTAATAAGTAAAAGTAGTGTTGAGTGCCATAGTTGAACACACAGACTGGGTGCCTGTAACACCTTTTGTGGTAGAGACCACCAAGGGAATGCTATAAGCCCTACAGGTTGGATCATTTGCTGTGACTTTCCTAAGGCTTTGAGCAGGAACATCGCCAGGGACAGGATGTACATGGGAAAGCAGACATGTCTGAATGACGTTCTGGGATGCTACTGACTTTTGAAGTTCATATGATTTCACACATCGCAAATTATTTGTCTTTTGAAATATTTCACTCTTAGAAAGGGTAATGTGCCACTGAGTGATGGTGAGGCGTGTGTAAACATTCCACAGACTACAATTTGCTTCAGGCCTTAGTTTATCAATCTCTAAACCGGGAACATCATTTTAATCCCGTTCTCCATTTACTACATTTAGACCCATGACATGTAACTCTATCAACGCATAGCCTTGAGATGAGGACATCAAATGATTGTTTTTTTCATTCTAAGGAGAAAAATGGCAGAAACGGAAAGCATCAGTTATCTGGGATACTAGAAGTTTCTGGGGCGCTTTTTGACAGACTTAAAACTTAAGAATTTTAAAAACAAAGTTTAAGTCATGACCAAAAAGTTACAACATGGCAGATATATTCCATTTGGCCTGTAACTGTTTCTAATATTAAATTTTCTCATCTGTTCATTTTGAATTCTGAAACAGTCCATCTATTACTTTTCATAGTGCAAAAACAGAACAAAACACCAGAGTCTGGTGCAGACGTCTTTATTTTGAAAGCTGTGGGCCCAGAGTATCTTATGCGGCAATCTATTCTATCTTTTCTTAAAATGCTTCCTTTTCTGCCTCTAAATTTCAAAGCAAAAGTCATTTTACTGGAGAAAGGAGATGCTTTTTAAAAAACTGTTTCAAAATGTCTAAGTTTAAGGTTGCAGAAATGAATAATCATGCCATAGTCTTTACCGCAGGAAAAAAAAAACGCCTCTCTGTCTCATTTGACTTTCAAAAACAAAGTCTATGGCTGACTGCCAGCATTCGCAGAAGGAGGAGCCAGGGGAGGAAAGGGGTGTGTTTAGAAAGAACAGCAGCTGGAGGAATGAACTCAAACCACAGCTTCATGTTTCAAACGTACACACAATGTCCAGGCATCCTAAGTATATTAGCAGGAGCTTTGAAAGAAAAAAATAAAATGGAACTGATAGCCTAGCATCACCAATTCTGGGTAGCTATACCCTGGAGCAATAGAAATGTATGCAAAAAACATGCAAGCCAAAGTTGATGGCCACCTAATTCTTAAGTGTTGCAGAGAAACAACCTGCATGACACTGAAAGCATCAAGCTCCCAGGCTTTTTCCCACGATGGCCACTTTGACCCTATTCCAATTTCATCATATGGCACTTCCCTTTGAAATGTTTGGTGGCTTTTTCTTGTTGCCAGGATACATACAGTCCCAACTGTTGAATAGATAGCACTCTATAGAGTCTCACTTACAGGTATTATTTCACAGTGTCATGCCCCCAGCTTGTCAACTGCAGGGGCCCACAAGCCTTTTCGTTCCATATGCCTTTAGATTCCACACCTCTGTTCTATTTAGTCTTAGGCCTGAAACTTTTGTGTCTCCATCTCGGTCAGCTGGAAACTCAACGTTTTCAAGGTCAAATGAAATTGCCCTTCCTCTTCCACACCTTCCCAGGTAAATTCTATCATTCTGTACTCAGAAACCTGTATTGCTACTATGATTGTAGGTTTTGTTGTTTATCCTGTTTAAACATTACAGCTTAGAGCAGTCTGCTCTCCACCACCATCGCCAACAAAAACCACTATACGTTTGAACTCAAAAGTATAATGTCTATGAGAATGGAAAAATGACCTATAGCCATTTAACACAAATCCTTAATCAAAACTAAAGATTCACAAATATATAAAGGATTATTATCCTCAAATAACGTATCTATTCTTTCTCAAAACCAACTTAATTTTTCCAGCTTATTTTCAACATATTTCAATACAACATTGCCTTTGGCTTGCATATGGACCAGATGAGGAAGGACATTCACTCATACACACGCATGTAAGCCAACAGTGAAAGCAAGTCATGTGTGAGGGCAAGTGTCAATGTGCCACAGGTATGATCCCTTACAGCTGCATGGGGGAAATAGTACAAGATCGGTTAGACTTGGGTGCTATGTTTTGCAGTTTTCTCTTACTCAAAAACAGTTTAAGTTCATCCTTTTTGGAACTACAAATCTTCAGTTTAAGAAGTTACCTTGGAGTAAAAGGAACTTAGTTCAACTGGCTTTGAATTACTTAACCAAATTCATAATAGGGTCTCTACCGATGAACACAAGACTCTTTGTAGCATCTTTGGGAATCCAGAGTAAGTCTGCCACTAAATAAAGTGGGGAATCTAGGAGGCAGACTTATGCGTGGAATAAAATAAAGTAAAACCACTAGAGAACTCAGTCCTACTTTAGAAAGGAGCAGGATTTTTTTTTCTTTGCCCGGAATTTTAATTGTCTAAATCTCTTGCTTACATTGTTTTCAGGGGTGTTCTGTGGCCTTTCTTTCATTTTTAACGGCAGAATGAACAGGCATTTCAGAGTAGAACAGAGGAAGGGAATGGAAATTGCTGAGTCTCAGGGACCCCCCGTGGGTCCTGGGAAGTATGCGAATGTCTTCCTTGTGTGCTCACAGCTGGAGACAAGAGAACCATGTCACAGTCAAGGATGGAGCAGGCGTCTATAACCTGGAACAGACGCAGCTTTATGAAAAAAACATTATTCTGCTGTGAAAGCTAAGCGCTTAATGTTACACCTTCACTATAACCATGATTGAAATTGCTGACTGAAACATCCTAGGCTGACAGAATTTCTTCTCCCAAAGAAGGAGGCCTGGGAAAATTTTTTGTTGTTTAAAAACAGATGTGAGTTTATTGAAAGCAAGAGAATTAGCTTAAATAATTGGATTGCAAAATAGGTTTCTAATTAATAGGGATACTAATCATTCTTTCCTAATTGGTGCACAGATTAGAATGAATTACTCTCATAGATATCTGACAAGCAGATAAAATGGATTTGACTATTGGTATGCTTATTTTTCAGTTATATTCTCCTACTTGTTTGTGAGGGGGAAAGAATCCAGAGTAGCATGTTGCATGTGGAAAAAGGACCAACCTGATGATTGGACTTGAGTTTGCATAAGATAATAAAATATAGCTATTTCCTTTGGTAGGGTGTTCTTCATTTTACTTTGGATCTCAGTGTTCAGGGAAGATGTTCACATAAATTTTAAACAAAGATCCTAGGGTAGGCAGGTAGCTAGTCTATCCTTAGGGTTCACTAGAAAGTGACAAAGCAAACAAAGGACTCAGTTGCTTTGAACTCTATAGTACAAGACAGTTTGCAAGTAGTCCCTCTTCCATGCATGCCTTTACAAAACAGGAGGAGTTCTATCTTCTCTCTCTCAGCAGCACTGAGCACACTAGATGCTCAATTCATGTTTGTATTATCATATTTTATAACATGCTCACCAGTATCATGCCATGGGAAAGAACAAACAGTTTTAATTGTCTTCCTTCCAAAAATCTTCATGAAAGTTCAAATGGAAATGGTACATCAGGAACCAGAGAAATCAACTTTGTCCAAGTATATCTAGTGACCCTGTTTGGAATACTCTATCCTGTGGATTCTGGAACATGTCCCTAGGACTATGGTCATGTTTGGTTTAGATAGACCACACAGCAGTGATCTTGTCACGCTTCTGCAGATATGAACGTGTGTAGCTTCATAATTTGACTCACTTGTGCCATCTTAGCCCTTCAGAGGTTGAGGCAGGAGTATTGATATAAATTTGAGGCCATCCTGGGTTACATAGTGAATTTGGGATAACCTAAGATGCAGAATTAGATCTCTGCTTGTGTGAGGTGTGGGAAGCAATGAAGCAAAGGCCATTTGGTGCCTGATCTCTATGACAAGTGAAAATACTAAGAATGAAAGTCATTGTAGTTGCTTCCCTCAAGTCCTTATGAAATCAGAATTTGTGTCCTTGGGTGAGCACAGTACCATGATTATAAAATGCACATAATAAAACAATCCTGTTTGATTCACATCGTTTGGTAAAATACTTGGTTAAAGATTAATAGAAATCCCTTTGACATCTAAATTTAGAGCAGTGTACTTCAGTGTGGACTGAAATCTAATTTTTTTCAATTAAATCCTCTTCTTTCCAAGTAGAAAAAGGCTCCATAACAATAACAACCCACTATCATATAACACATTGTGGTTTGACTGCTATCTAATAGATATATGTTAATTCACTTAATCATAATATTATAATCAACATAACACATAGATTGATCCATTCTGGAACAATTTTCTACTTCTGTAATAAGTCAAGGTACAGTATGCTTAAATAACTACCCTAAAGCCACAGAGCTAGTAGACACTAATGCCAGAATTTGACCTTAGACCTCAGCTCCTAAACTTCTGTTAGCATTCCTTAAGCTATATTCTAGAGCTATTTATCACGTGCAAAATCTACTGAAGAACATTACCAGAATTGATTATAATTTCCTATTGTCCCCTTGACACATTGCATCTATATCTGTTTGACATATGCAAGGGTCGTGCCTAAAATTAGGGGTACAAAAATAAATGCATCTAAGATTCTATCATATTAGCAACAGTAAGCTCAAATTCCAATAAATGCTTCATAATTGATTTTAAATTCAATAGGAGCACAAAAGCATGGCCAACTACTTTCTTGTTAAACAACACTGCATCTCACACAGTGAATGGTAATTTTTCTAAGTCTGAAAGGAAATGAAGTCTAGTGACTAGTGGTTTCATGATTATATTGTCATTGTGCTCAAAATTTGCACAGAGAAACAAATTGCCTTTCTGTTCCTCTGAAGTGCATCTATTTTAAAAAGCCAACATTTTAGGAATGCTAGAAACTAGACGGAAACTTTGATTTCTCTTGATTTTTTTTTTTTTTGCTATATTTAAAAAACCTTCCAGAATTTGTATGGGATGCATGTAATCACAGATATGCCACCTGAGAGCAAATGCCAGCGTACTGACTAATCTCTACGATAGTATGATATTGCTGATGTTCCTTTTGGACACTTACAGGAAATTTCACAGTGACCGCTGTGCTATTTTAGCATGAATCTTAAATCCCTGAAGTGATATGTTTATGTTTTCTCATTGCTATAAAAAAAATACTTGGCAAAGGTAAGACTTATGTAGCTCGTAGTTTCAGAGAGGTCAATCTATGTGAGCATGGAACAAACAGAGGAACAAAGCCACTCATTGCCTGATAGTCAAGAAGTAAAGAGAGGGACACTTTGCTGCCTTTTCAGGCTCCTCTTTTTTGTTCTGTTTAGGATCCCAGCCTGTGAAATGGTTCTATCACAGGTTTGAGTCTGTTCACTCATTTAATTCCTCAGAGATAGAGCTGACGATGTATCTCACCCACCTACTAGATGATTCTAAATTTGGTCAAGTTGACAATGGAAGATAGGCATGGTATTTGGTGCTAATCTGTAATTTGAAAACACGGGAGGTTGAAATAAAAGAATTTCAATGAATTTGAGGTCAACTTTGGCTACGTGATGAATTTATCACCAGTCTGGGCTAGGTGGTGAGACCCTGTCTCAAAATAATAACCAACAAAGTTGACAGGGAAGATTTACCATCATAGGGTAGAATTATGCATCCCCATCACTTGTGAAATATTTACACCACTGACAGGAAAATGCAGATGCTGTCCCAAAGCCAATAAAACTGTCCTGAGTTCAGAAAAAAAAAACTGATGGCTTCTAATTTTGGGAAGAATATACTGTACCATCTTACACACATAATTTTCTGAAAGACTTTTTGACAAAAGTCCGCAACCATCTTTCCAGAGTTTCAGAAACCATCTTACATACTGACTTAGCATTAAGTCTTCAAGCTGGGTACCAGTAGGATCTGGAGCCCTTAGCAAGATCACATTGCCCCATAGAGGTTACAGAAAAGCCACAAAAGTTATGGATCACACATAGGGCTAAAAGTGAAAATCAAAGGCTATAATCTTTGATTAACCCCCAAACTAGAAACCAGTAGCAACCTGCTACTGGCTACAAAGCTCTGTATGTGCTCAAAGCTACATTCCTCTAGGAATGAGATTACTCTAATGTTTATCTACTTCTTCTCTATTGACCATCCCATACAAGGCTTCCATTGTCAACTTGACCAAACATTTCTAACACATCATCTCATTATAAAATAGATTTAGTAGCACCTTGCTCATTTTGAAGGATACATAAAATGTACGCATGCTCAAGGCAGGGTTAACACACAAAAGCAGATGCCCACCCTCCCATTCAAGAGTGCTCTCGAGAAAATGGGAGCAAACTAACCTCCTTGCCTCTCCTCCATCTGTACCCTTCTGTACTCCGCGAATTTTGCTTTACTTTGTTTTCAATTCATTTTCTGATTTAGTACACAAAGCCCTAGAATTCCCGTGGCTTCTTCATACAGAACTTCTTTGTTTTGATATCATATCAGGTAGAACTCCTCATTTTCATGACTTTCTTAGGGAGTGGCCTTTTATGTAAGCCTGAAATCCCACACAGTTATAAGGTATAGGACAAGCCAGTGAAGAATGTCCATGATGGGGGCTGGGGAAGAGCATACATTAAAAATGTATGATGAAGGGGAGGGGGTCTGGGGTGAGGGGTAGAACTGGAAGGAGAGGAGGGAGTGGTGATGAGATCAAGCTATAAAGTCAATAAATAAACAATGGAGAGAAATAGTGTTATGGGGGGTTATGAAGATAAAATATGTGATTTCTTTTACACGCAGGTTTAGAGTTAAATTATATATATATATATATATCATATATGTACATATATATCTGCATATGCAAATGCAAATATATGAATGACCTGAAAGCAGAAAGGGGCTGGGAGAATGAGGCAGACTTATAAAAGGGAGAAGGGACAGAAAGTAATGAAAGGTACAAAAATGAGCAAAATATAATTTTTGTATTTGAACATATATGTGAAAGTTTAATGAAACCAAGTTTTTTCATATCAACTAAAATTAATATAATTTTTAAGAAAATAGGTAAAAAGAACATTCTTGTGATCCCCAATAGATGCATGTTGGTGCTTGTGAGTTATAGTGACTCCAGTAGAGACAGACAGAGGTCATAAAATAAGCTAAAGTTATATCTCTGAGGTGAGTTCCATGACTGCTGTCAGGTTCAGATCTAGTGTCTATAAACGATGACCTTGGTCCAAATTTTCAAATACTGTTTTGGTCTACTCTCAAACAAAGCCACATCCTTCTACAATAGCTCATCTACGACCTGAGCCAAAAGATTTTATTATCTAGCCATTTACTGGAAAAGTTGATTCCCTGCTGCAAAATAATGATTTAGTGCGGTTTTACATTTTAATGTTACATAAAATATATGTTGCATACATTTACCCAATCATAAGTGTCCTAACAGCAATGTTTTAAAAACCCTGCTTCTGTTTTCTTATTTATCAGGATTATGTGTTGTAGAAACTGTAAGTTTAATTGTGACTTTACACACTTGCACATTCTGTCCTTTAGTCACATTGACCTTTCCTGTCTCTTCCTCGGCCACATGTTCATCCTGGTCCCCTATTCTTCACAAAGAAAGAATATGGATGTTATGCTGATTTAGTTTGTCAAATTCACAAAAGTAAGGCTGTCTAGGAAGAGGAAGCCTCAATTGAGAAAATACCTCTATCTGATATAATGTCCTATAGGCAAACTCTGGTGTATTTTCTTGATAAATGATTGATGTGGAGAGCCAGCCCACTGTTGGTAATGCTACCTACCATGGGGAAGGTGGTCCTGGGTAGTATAAGAACGTAGCTGAACAAGCTTGGAAAGCAAGTCAGTACGAGGCACTCCTCCATGACTTCTGTGCCAGCTCCTGCCTCCAGGTTTCTGCTTGAGTTCCTGCTTCCATTTCCCTCAAAGATGGACTATGATCTAGATGTGTAAGTCAAGTAAACCCACTCCTCTTCATGTTGCTTTTAGTCATGGTGCTTTTTTTCATAACGGCAGAAAGAAAACTAGTATATATACAATTTTCACTTGAGAATTGTTTTAGTATTTTATCACATCAAATATATGCAAACATATGAAAATTGTTGTTCTTAGGTCTTTATTTTCATTTCAGGTCATGGGCGCTGGGTGTGTGTTTTGCCTTTGTGAGTCTGAACCCACCACAGCTATAGTGCTTAATTTCCACATGTGTCTGCAGCTCATGTTAGCAGGGGCTTATCCTTGTCATGACTAGGGGAAGAGTGGTCATGATACCAGGTCCTAGTCAGTTCAATGCTCTGAATATAGGCAGATAACTTCTTAGCAAGTCATGAAAGCATAAAGAAGCTTACAGGCTACATGAGGCAAATCAGGGAATACAAACCTGGTATTCAAAGCAAGAGGACTAGAGTGTGCCAAGGAAGATGGATGAAGAGAAATGGTACCCAGTAGACAAAGCTGCCCAGAGCTGTAACACAATATGTAATACCAACTTGCTTAAAGTTTGCTAAAATTAAATGGTCTCCCCATCACTTACATTTAGGGTAATCATTCTATTTATATTATACACTTTAAAGGACCATTAGTTCTTGAAAGGCTAGAATTATGTTTAATTCATTTTATCTGATCAAGGTTCCCACTAGGGAGCAGAATATGTTGAAGATATGTTACTAGAAGCTGAAATTTAGTAACACACTGTCAATAAAAGGATAATGAATAACTGAATGAATAATTCATTAAAGAGATAATAATAAACTCCTGGTTTTTTGGTGGCTAAAAAACATTTCAATATCTCTAGGCTACTTGATAGTTATTAAAGACCAGGGTCTAGAAGTTAAAAGAATGAAGTCCCAGCGACAAACATCAGGCGTCATTTGTCAATAGAACATGTGACCCTTCATGCTCTTGGTAGTTTGTTTTGGGTGAAGGGAAGCAGAGATATGAGCTCTCAGTGCTTCTGAGCACAAGTTATTCACACATACTCATTCTGGTAACAGAGACAGACAACTTTAATAAGTAAATATACACATTCCTTTGAGCCATCTCTGCCTCAGAACCATTTCTACACTCACAATATGGACTTAGTCGATACTGTCATGAATTTATATCATTAGGACCCTGATCTGCATACATTCCAAGGCAGCGTGCTTCTAATTTGGATATAAACGAAGCACCACCTAAGGCTTCAGTGAGGCTTCTAAGACCTCTGTTCAGCCCTTCATAAGCCCCAGGTCTTAAAGCACAGATTCCTACTGTAGCTTCTGGCTTGTTTCTTCCCCACATATTAAAGGCAAACTTCAAATCACTTATACCACAGGGAAGAAAAATGTGGGACAATAAAAAAAAGAAAAATAGCATTCTTAAATTTTACTGGGTTTCAGAGCCGCAGCTTTACCAGTATGAGCCAGCTAAAATTCCTAGCAACCATAGAAAGAATAGGGTTATCATATAATAGGTATTCATGCACATATCGTAAGCTGTTCTCCCAATAAGGTGTCCACATTCTGTGCCCAAGCCTGTATGTTACCCCACACACCAGAAGATACTTTGTAGATGTGATTCAGTTAAGGCTCTTGAAATGGGGAGATTATCCAGGATTATCTGGGTGACCTAGAGTAATCCTGAGAGTCCTTATAAGAGGACAGCAGGAGGGTTGGGGTCACAAAAGGAAATTTAATAGTAGAAGCAGAAGGCAAAAGACTCAGAAACAGTAAGATGCTCTATTCCTGGTGAGGAACCAAGAAGTACAGGTGGCCTCTTTATTCTGGAAAATGACAGTACAGATTGTCCCCTAGAGCGGTGATATGAATGCAGCTCTCCTGATCCATTTTAGGAGATTTGACCCGGTACTGAAGAAAAACACTGTACTCTATTGTGCCTCTAAGTTGGCAATCATTTATTACAGTCATAATAGTACATTAATGTGTATGCATTATAATGACAAATATCTAACTATTTACAGAATTACAGAACAGACTTAAAAGTCAGGTTGCTCACATTTTGTATTCACAATACTTATTTTCAAGTGTTGAACATAAAGGACACCGAAAGCACGTGGTTCTTTTGGATATGTCCAAGATCCCTGCTCACTCAGAGAGCAGAATTCAAGTGGATACTGAACCCACGATAGAGGGTATGGAATCTGAAGGGATCCAAGTTCCAGTGTAGCAATAGACAAGCACCAGTACCATTTGTAGTTATAGCACACTGGGCCATCTTAACAACCTGCCAAGGTCATGTTATAGAGTAGTACATGGTTGGAACAGAAGTCAAACAAAGTAATAGGATTATTTTCCCCTAATATGTTCACTGCAGGAACATGTGTCTTTTTCCCTACCCTAACTGATCCTTGATGCATAAAGAACTTAGCAGTCAGATCCAGTGCGAAGGTACCCATCCTTTCACCATGTCCCTTCTTTCTTCCTAGTCTATATTTAAATTCATATATCTACCTCCAGTGCCTGTGCTGTGATGAGCTAACTCTGTAACCCCCATACCATGCCCATCAGCTGAGTCACTGCAAACATGGTTATCCTTCCATGAGCTCATATCTAATGTCTATCTTCCCTCATCCTTATCCAAAAGTGACCAGGCACCAGACTCTACAAATAAATACAAAATGCCACATGTAGCTTGGAAAGGACTGGCCAGGCTCCTCACTTTACACTCCTACTTCACTGGTCAGTGATGTGAATTGTCCTTATCTAAATAGCATAGTGTAAGATAAGAGGAAATAAAATAAATTTTACAGCCTTTAAAATTTTTATTTTCAACTGATATATAAACATGAAGGTATATATATGGGTGGGGTATTGTGTATTATTTTGATGTGCGCATATATGTTACAATATCTAAATCAGGTTGAACCCCTTGCTTTAAATATTTGTGATTTTATGGTAAAAGTTATAAAACCTCTTCAGAGTTTTGAAATGTCTAATCTACCCATTTCTACCTATAGTCATCCTCTGTGCAGCAGAAGACCAGGGTCTGTTGCCCTAACTGTAACTTGCTGTCAATCAACCAGCTTTCCCCATTCCTCCTGAACTTCTACTAAGATTCAGAAGAATGGCCACCTTTGGCTGAAGACTGACCTTCACTGTTCATTTTGTAAATTCACTTATAGCCAAAAGCACACCCTTTCTCTCTAGGTACAATTTGATAGTTAATGCTTCAGTATCAAATATTCAACTCCTAGGAAACAGCAATATATGCAATATATGCAATATATGGAGATACTGTCAACTATTCAGTTCTTGATATAGGTAGTTTATGCAAAATTAAAAGGCATGCTAGGGTGGGAAGGACTTAGGTTTTAATTTTCAAAGGCGTCATCTACATCAAAAACAAAAACCAAACTTGCATCTATCTTTCCACAGGGAAGTACTTTGATCATTTTAGAAAGGTATACAAATTCTAGGGAACTCTAGAGTACTGCCATCTTCCAAATTAAATTGAACACAGAAGTTGATGAGAAAAATGTGCTTTAAATCTTTGTTAAATGAATCGGAGGTGTTGTTGTTACCATCAGAAATTCTTAACAGAGTTTGGAAAAAAAAGTCAAATTTTCAAAAACTCTCGAGACAAAAATTCAGCTGGGCCTTTAAAACTATCACCCCAGGCTCGAGATTTCTCTGCTGTGGAGCGAAAGTCTTCTCCTTTAATTCAGGCTGAATGAAATCCTGCTGACCCACTTTTAGATTCACCAGAAGGAAGGTAGCTAAATTGCCGCTGTCTTTTTCTCTTTAATTTTTATATTACTAATCATTTGCTACGGCACCAACTGCCCCCAGCCCAGACTGAGTGGTTTAGGGAAACAGTATATACTTAGTATCGAACAATCCCTACAGGTCAGGAAGACTGTGCAGCCTGACTGGGCGGGGTTTCACTCAGGATGTGTACTGAGGATGCATCCAGGGTCTTGCGGAGCTGGGGCACTCAGAGGTTGCTCACTCAGAGTATGCCCAGCTAGCGCGGTCTGCATTCTTTATAACATTCAAACCTCTATATGAGGCTACAATGTCCTTACAGTGGGGCAGCTGGCTTTCTTCAGAGGCAGTGAGCCATGACAAAACAAGGCAACGCCAGTGTCTTATGTGACTCAGCCTTGGCAGTCACCTCATTTCCAATCCATTACAGAGAGGAATACAATTCAGTGTGTGAGGAAGCCGCACAAGGGCGGGGTAAGAAGATGCACCAATCACTGCTAAAGCTGTCACGCTTGTGCTGCATACCACACTGGAAGATTCTAAATACCCACATACGTTCTGCCCTGGCTGCTGGAACAAAGCACTAAAATGGGGCAGGGGAGGCTTGGCGCTTAGAGAACAGAACCCAGACTCTTACCCCCCACCCCCCGCCCCACGTAATCCATGATTCTGAACGCTACGAGTTCAAGACGAAGCGCTGGCAACGTTAGTTTCTCCTGAAGCCTCTCCTTGGCTTGCTGTGTTTCTTTTCTTCCTGTCTTCTCCAGGTCTTTCTTGGGCTCCTGTCTGGGTCTTAACCTCCTCCCTGTGAGAAAACCTGAGGCACTAGATTAGGTCTTCCCTTAATGTCATTTTAGCTTTGTTCTTGGAAGACTTCATCTCCTGTATAGACACGTTCCAAGACACTAAAAGCAATGTCTTCAATGTGTGAATTTTAAGGATGCACACTTCAATGCATATCAGTCTATTTTCCCTCACAGTCATGTCCTCCATCCTGAGATTTGTAAAACCAAATATTCAGGCTCCTAATTAGATTCCATACATTTTTCCATAAATACTAATCTAATTGGGCATAATAATGCACAGTTGTAATTCCAGCACTCGGGAAGTGGAGGCAGAAAGACTGGTCCAAGGCTAGCCTCAGCTTCTTAAGGAGTTTGAAGCTAGCCCAAGCTACATGAGACCTTGCCTCAAAAAAAAAAAATCAAACTAACTAAAATAAAAATAAACCCTAAGAGTAAATAAGCAACTACTTCAAATCTATCTATATAGATAGCATAAGGTTTCAGAGAACGTCCCAGCAAGTACTTCAACTTCCTTAGCACAAACTATGTTTTTCTGTATGTGATCTTGTCCTTTGCGTGAAGCCCAATGTAGTTCCATGCCTGATCCACACTCCACTCCAGCCTCCATCTTGCTCCTTAATGTTATAGTCTGGTCATCATACAAGACCCTGGCCCTGGCCCTTTTCTTTATAGATAGATCGAGGTTCTACTGCAAGATGGCCTCATTCTCTGACTCTAAACTCTTAAAAATCACCTTTCACCAAAGACCCTGTTGTCCCTCTTTCTATCAGGACCTCCTCCTCTGCCCACACCTTCTTTGCACCCTGCCTTTGGTTTGTCATGGTAGTGTATAAGCTAATGTCTGAGTTCTAAACTGTATTATGAGATCTATTACCTGTTCTTTACAGTACATACCATAATGCCACAGTGTATAGTACACAATCTGTCTATGTACGTTAAATAAGTGAGTGAATGGTTACAGATCAGGTTAGCTGTGCAGCCTGACAGAGGGAACAGAGAAATAGGAACAACAGTGGAGTCTACACTTCATGATTGACGTTTTCCAGAGTTTCTGATCAGTAATAGGATCAGTTTGTTGCTCTGATGATCTAATTTCAGTAAATTACTTTAATTACATTGGAAATTACCAGTAAGTGTTTGTTTCCCTTAGATACAGGATGAATCAGATATTCCATCTGCAATGTTAATGGTGAAAGGCACAAAAGGAATAGAATGGATAAGCATCCCAGAAGTTCTCAATTTTGAAGAATTCAGGTTCCTAGACTTGCTAAGGATGAGGGTGAGGCACACGGTTTCTGGATGCCCCGCAGGGAAGCAGAACACAATCCTTATCGTGGTAAGACAGTACACAGGCAGGATTGAGTTTACTGCATGCTTCCTGACTTCCTTATGGATTGAAAGCATATGCTTATTATTTTTACCAGAAAAATATATTGTCTGTCTGTGATATAAAATGGACTCAAGTAGTAACTATAAAGAATAAATATCCCAACAACTTTCTATGGTGTACAGCATAGTAAGTTAAAAGACACAACATCCTAAAATTGTTCCAGTGATACCCAGATGATCTGTCCCTAATCTCAGTGGGTTGATTACTTTGTCCTTGGAAAAGCCTCTGGGATCAGCGTTGGACCAGCTGACTTTTAGAGTTGAATGCATAACCATCACTATGTGTGGAATGGTAAAACATTTAAATGTTCCAGGTATCAGCTTCCTTTCCCATAACTTGAGGTGAGATGGTTCAGTTTGCTCTGTTCAATTTCCCTCTTCTTTACTCCTTTCTACCCTAGATTTGTGGAATGAAATAAAAAGTGGTATAAAATAATATTGTGTAATAACCATATTCATTTAACAAGATGCAAAAGAATGTCTCTGTCTGATTCTTGCATCCTAGATTGCTTCCTTGATCTTCAGAGGTTCTTCTGGGGATGAATTACATTCTCATACTTCAAGTCAGATCAGGTGATATATACATATAAGTATACAGGATAAACAAGTGCAGGTTTAGATACAGATATCTTTTTCCAATCTGGAAGAAATTATGCATGCTTCTGCTAAAAAAAAAATACACCTGATAACAGCTATGTGCATGCTGAGGTAGCTTTGGGAGCTGCATAAGGAATTGTTTGCTTTGTCTGTGGCTCTGAGAGCTGTCCATCTGTATTACTGACCTACATAAACCCTTCTGGGATGGGTTTGCAAAAGCTCATGGATAAAAGGCTAGCTCTTCCTTCCTTCCTTCCTTCCTTCCTTCCTTCCTTCCTTCCTTCCTTTCTTCCTTCCTTCCTTCCTTTCTTCCTTCCTTCCTTCTTCCTTCCTTCCTTCCTTTCTCTTTCTTTCTTTCTTTCTTTCTTTCTTTCTTTCTTTCTTTCTTTCTTTCTTTCTTTCTTTCTTTCTTTCTTTCTTTCTTTCTTTTAATTTCTTCCCCCTCCTTCCCCTCTCCCCCTAACCTGGGAATTCTAAAAGTCCTGCTTCTGTCTGCCCTGCCCAGTCAATGGCTATCAGCATTTTATTTACCAATCAGAACCTGTGAGCAGTTTGGGCAGGGGGGTGTTCTTTAGTCTGAATAGAAGGATGGTGGTATAAAAGTAGGTCTTGGGTAGGTTCATAATGACCCAGGCAATTTTCCAGATCATATCTCTTAGAAATACTTCTGTCTGGGAATTTAATAGTCTTCTATTACAAAGATATTTTATTTCAGAAACCTTGTCCTCCCCCCTCTCTCTGTCTGTCTGTCTCTGTCTCTGTCTTTCTCTCTCCAAAATGGCTAGGATGAAAATATGTGGATAATAATAAGAAGTGCACATTTTAAATTTTTTATTTACTAGATGGTCTTACAGATGGACCACCATACAGATGGACAACTCTCAGAGCCACAGACAAAGCAAACCATACTTTAAATGGAACTTATGATGATTCTTAATATTTCTCTTTTCACTTTGGCAGCACTGTGATACAGAAATGAACATATCCCCAAGCAAAAGACAGAAAACATTCAAAAGATGACTGACAGATTTTTCTCCTTTATATCCCACACAGGAGGAGCAGGCTATACCTATCCACCTGCCAAATGCTCATTGTGATAAATGATTGGCTGAAATCCATGACACTTAGAAAAGGCAACCCCTTTGCTGCTTCCACCATGCCTTTCGGTATATTTCTATGGAAAAATAAGCAACTGGGCCACTCATTCTGCTCTTGGCAGTAAGCTTGCTTTTAGTCTATCTCACATGTCACAAGCAATGCCTGGCAAAGATAAAGCCCACGTTTCCAGGGATTGAGTCTGCCTTCCTCCTCTGCATACCACATCATTCCTCTTCTGAGTCAAATCACAGCTTCCTCTCCCTCTTGCAGGGTCTGTCATGTCTTCCTACTTTATTTCATGGCTCACTTCTCAGGACCCCGCAGTGAAGAAAAATCAGTCAACCAAACAAACATAAACAACTCCCTTTTTTTTTTCAATCTATTACTAAGGACATGTTCTTTCTGCATTTTCCCTCATTAAATATTGTCAATATCAAGGTGGATATAATGTGTATTTATTTACAAGAATTATTTATCTGTTAAAGAGACCTTATAAATCCAAAGTATTCCTAAGTGGTAGAACTTTAAACAATGAGACCATGTGAAAGTGGCCAAGAAAATGCAAGGGTGTTTTCACGGGTGAGGGAGCTTCACCAGCATGGAATCTGTAAATCGCCTTACACAATCATTTTCCTTTCCCCAGAGGATTTGGGGTTGCTACTCTTTCAAGGGCACTTCAAGAGTATTGATATTATTTTTGAATAGCACCTTAAAAATTATTCCAGCCCTTGTCCTAAAAAGAATTAATATTTTCATTGATAAAGCCTTCCACCCATTGAACCTGTGGCCAGCAAAACACAATTCAACAGGATCCCAGAGATCTTGGGCTGAAGAATTGAGTGTGATTGCATTAGAGAACACACAGCTCTTTAGAGATGGTATTTTTGTTCTCCTCCTTTGAAAATAAAAGAATAACAGCCTCACAAAGAAAAAACACCCACCAAAATATGGAGTATTTAACATTTCACACAGCGCTTTAATCCATTTTTTATTGACTGTACTTCCCACAGTCGAAGAACAGAACAGCTTTGATAACATAATTATTGATGGGCTTTGCAAAGTTTTCTGCAGATAAACACTTGAAAACACATAGCTGTTCCAATTTTAACATTTAGGACAGTTTTGAATGCTTGCAAATATTTCGGATTTCACTGTATTCAGCATTCTACAGGAAAGTAGACAGCCACATTGTCCCATAAATTTGCAATTTAAACATTACAAAGGAAGCGTTCAGTCTGTAAGGTGTCTGCGATACAAGCATGAGGACCTGAGTTAAGATCTACTATCTCCACACAGGAAGACCACCACAGTGTTGCATTCCTATAACCCCAGGAACGGAACAAATGGGTCCTCTGAGCTAGCCTCCAGTCAGTCTAGCCCAATTGGTGAGCTCTAGATTCCGTGAGTGATCTCATTTTTAGAGAATGAAATTGAGTGTACAGAGGAAGCACGTGACATCTAGCTCTGGTCCCTACATACATGTCCAGATACATACTTATAAAATGAGCATTTTTAAAATGCTAGCAAACCTTTTAAAATAAAACAAGATTCCCTTATCAAAAGATCTTAGTCGACAGATGATTTGAGCTGGATCTGACCTCGAAACCCCTTTCCTACATTCCAGCTTCCATGGTACCAGAAAACACTATGCAAAGCTGGCAAGAAAGGGAAGAAATTAAACAGCCCTACCCAGATGCACCATGCTTCATAGGAAACATGAAAATTGCCAGCGAGCGTGGCAAGATATGCAGGAAGGTGCAATCAGCGGTACTTGGTACTAGGCACTCACATGTTGATGGTAGCAACAGCTTGTCTAGTTGGTCCTAAGGCTCACTCAACAGGGGGGAGATCATGTGCGATCCTGGAAACCATGCCAACATGCTGGTACATTGAGGTCATGAACTCGACCTACCATTTTCACTTTTCCAGAGCATCATTACTGCTTACTACATTCTGAATCTCATCATTACACCCACAGATAAGCGTAGCTACCACCCCTCCACCTCCGATCAAAGAAGCTTCTCAACAGCAAATGGAGGTCATCACTGAAAGACACAGCAGGACACAACAGAACCTGCGGAGCTCAGCTCCCATTTACATCATAACTCTTGCATATACGACCCAGGGGACATTAAAGAAAAGGGATCAGAAAGACTATAAGAGCCAGAATGCTATGAAGTCCTCTGGGATAGTCTTTTCTAGAAATGACTACATAAACCAAGACAGGAATGGTAACAACCTCGATGGCCATGCTAACATGGAAGGGGATAAATTCCTAAAGTCTCATCCCTAGACAAACATCTACAGGCAATTAATATATGGTGGGAGAAGGAGAAGTAGCTTCTCCCAGGGATGAGCTCCCTAATTAATTATCCAATGCTGTGGTCAGCTCTGAGACCATGTTCACACAAGTACCAAAGATGAATTCAGCAGGTTGTATTTATATACTTGTACACACACACACACACACACACACACACACACACACACACACACTAGTAATCAAAGAAAAATCAATATTAGCATATATAAAATGTATGCTTTTAAACTAATTTATGTAAGCATGATGTGATCTGATGAATCGATATTTTCAAAGATGGCTTTACCAACCAGTATGGCAATGCCCTTCTCACATCCCAGGTGATCTCTGTGAGTTCAAGGCCAGTCTGATCTATATAGTGAATTCCAGACCACTCAAGGATATATAATAATACTGTGTCTCAAAAACAGCATAACTTGGCCTATTTAGGTTTTTGTCCAATTTAAAAAGGTATTTTATTATAATTACAAAATAATAATTAATTAGAACAGACTGTGGGATTTATTTATAATGTTTTCTACATAATTTATTTGCTTGAAAAGTTTCATTCTTCTGTTAAGGATTAAATAAAGAGACCTTTAAGGCATCTAAATATAACTCAGAGGGATAATTTCACATATCTTAGAATACATTACAGAAATGTGAAGATTCATTTCCCCAAATGAACCAGATGTTATATTTTATAAATTATTTTATAAATTTATATTATAAATATAGATCTTGTATATATACATATATTTAAAATTTAAAAGTAATCTCTACCTTATCATCAAATTAGTATCTAGACTTTGAGGGTAATTTTAATTTTGTTTTAATCTTCAAAATGACTTTCAAAGGAAGAGAAGCTGGCCAGACTGAGGCTTCTTAAATGTTTCCTTTCGTGACTCCTTTTTATCTGAGAACATTTTATGGGTCCTGGGTAAATAGGAATATAGATAGGAATACAAATAAAACAGTGTTTTAATTTATAAATCATTTAATTATACATCATATATTTTAACTAGACAAAAAATACATATTAAAAAGGCAGTATCAAATTACTTCTAAGTTACTTTTCAATGTATTTGAAAGAAGCAGGTATCTCTATAGATGTTCAGAATTCAACCTGCAATGAGAATGTCCAGGCTAATTGTCCACTCAGACGAAACACTTGTGGCACATTTTCTAGTGGTTAGACCTTCTCCCAAATAGAAGAAAAAAATGGTAGTGGCATGTAATATTTTCTGGTTCTGATAATTTTAATTATTATTGACACTTCAGAAAACAAATTCATGTTTTAACTAAATATAAAGCTATCTGTTGCTTTATAGGTAAAGAATCCTAGAAATATCCTCAGTAAGTTCACGAAGCACTCTTACTAGTTATATAAATAGTTTGATTCAGTATATACAAAATTTCTTATTGAACAAAAACCAAGATATTCACAAGAACTTGCAGAAAGTCTTGTGTAATTAATGAAAGCTCAGCTTTATAATTTAAAAGGCATCGTTTTCTGGGTATAATATACAAACAGCCATGCATTTAAAGATGAATGCTACATTTTCCCAGGCAAAGGCTGCTGCATAAATATTTGTTAATGCCAAATGAATTGAATCTTGGTGAATTATATGTTAATATTTTACCCTAACAATTTGAAGCTTCGTATTTCTCTCAAAGTTCTAAGTCCTGTCAGCAGGAATGCTCTGATTCCTTTGTGGCTCAGTACAGGAGATGAAACCTAAAGAATTTTATATTTAGATAATTCTTTAGTGTATGTATTATTCCATCGTCTAATAAAGATGAAAGCAAATTTACCTACTTATGAGACAGTATGTTTGTTCATTCTTATGTGAAGAATACTCTTTGCTGAGTATTTTGTACTACTGAGTGTAGACTGTCTGTAGTAATTTTTGGTGTTATTGATATTTGTTTTTTTATCATTAAAAATAGTAAGATAACTATTTTACATGAACACAAAATACAAAATGGCAGAGTTATGTTCTGCATACCATTTAAGAAACTTTAAAGTACACTTTGCTATTTATTGGCAAACTAGTGTCAGCAACTCACGCAGCAGTTTCAAAAACTGAAGGTTACAACAGAACAACGTAATCCATAAATCTGATGCATGCTAAGAAATAATAACAGAAAAGAACATTAGATGTTTTTTCATAACTTAGCCATCATGTTCCTGTAGGATCAAGGAACTTTGTCTGTACAGGAACACACTGCAATTCATAACATGGACATTCTGGAACTGAGCTGAGGCATTTCAAGCGGTGTTCTTCATGTTGTGTGTTTATAACCAAGGCTTCGGTGAAGTCATGTGATAACTCAGTCGGATGCTGCTTGAAGCATCACATGAGACATTTGATTATGAATTAGGATTTGGCTACTATACCTTTAGATAGCGATTTTTATGATTCTCCACATCAGTCATGACTCATGACCCACATTTTAGGAATGTTGATGGGGGCATTAGCTCCCAGTTCCTGTAGGGTAGGACTTACAAGCTATTCACTTCTCTATACTTGACATAGCATTTACTAGAATGAGCATTAGATAAATGGCTTGAATCAGTGAAAGAGTTAAAATCATTCTAGCCATGATTGTTAGTTAACATCAGCACCTTGTGACTTTACTCAACTAATCTTTTATCCAAGTCATTATTGTCTCTGGTACAGATAGTTTATGACAATGTCAACATCTTAATATTTGCATTAAACACCCCCCAAATTTAACAACAATGAATAAGTCTTCCCTCATTTGAAGCAACGATAGGAGTTTAAGATGGTAGTTTCTTCTTTTGAAGACTTTTGCAAAATAAGTAAATAAATGAAACTTAGCAGAATGAGATCCTATAAGTGGGGATAAGTATTGACATTTCTGGGTCAAACTAAAGGGATGCATAATCTAACCATCTGAAGATCAGTCTGCTGAGAAAAAAATTCATACAGTGGAATACTGGTCCTTCCGGGAAAAGAATTTAAATTGAGCTCTTTTTGTCTTCTAGCAGGACACTAAATTTTCTATGCTGAAACTTATTACGATGTAGACCATCCTTTCATCACCTGTCAAATCATTGGCCCTTTGATGAACATTGGGTTCTTTATAAATTATTTCTTTTCTTTGCAAAGCTTTTAAGATGATCCCAGTTAACTTTCAATTTTCTCAACAAAAGCAAAACCAGGAAATTACCTCCAAAGTATCACTTCTTCCCAGGGATGTAAGCTGACAATACATTGTCTATCTCAGCCAAATTCAATGGTTTGCAAGTAGACCCTGCAGCACCCCACTCCACAGCTCTCTTGTTTCACAGTTTTAAACATGAAATCTCTAGTGTTTAGACCATCAAATATACCCTGTGGAGCCCTGTAGCTACTTTCAGTAGCTGTCCTTAACAATATCTAGCCTAAACTTCAGTCATGTCAGCAAATAAAAATAACCCCAGAAGGAAATTTTATTCAGCTGATGATTTTTATGTAGGAATTCTGGGATGTGACATATTGAAGCTTCATTATCTCACTGGTTGGAAATGTCAGGAACTCTAAGCTTCTTTGGTGAAAAAAAAAATAGAAAGAGGCAGAGATAGAAGCATTCTGAGAGGTACATGCAGATTTATCACACATTTAAACACTTAAGAAAGAAGATTAGCTTGGACTTTGTGTGAACTAATACTGTTTTTAAAGGTTCGAGGGAAAAAGTAAGTCCTGTGATGTTACCCAGGGTACTGGCTTTATCAGACACCCCACAGTGCTTGCTACTCAGTACTATTCACTATGACAGTGAACAAAGAGAGTCAGGGTGACTCATATGCTATTGCTTTTGGAAGGATATCTCAAGACAAAAACATAACCCACATTGCCCATATGATGACTAGGAAACTATTGCCTCTTAACAGTTCTGCATATGGTTAGTGTACCAGGGAAATACGGAAAACAGCATTTTAAGTGCAAGTTATGACTTACCTTCAAAAGTATATGGTACTGGGTATCCACAAATCCCAGCTGTGACCACTGATGAAATATTTGGGGGGAATGTTAACACATAGTTTAGATCACTAATGCCACAGAGAAGAACTGGTAAACATCTCTAGGGGACTTTCAGGTCTAGAGGCTGGATCTACTAAATGGACAGCTGATTTAGGAAATACCTAGGCTCCCAGAGCCAAACAACCTGGATAAATTCAGTACTGCTCTGAAAACTTGTTCACTGCCAGCTTAAATAGAGGTATCTATCAATTTAGGCCTGACTTTTGTCAACAGAACTAAGTACCAACAAACGATCATGAATTTTGAAACAGGAATGCTATGTAAGTTGGTCGTCTGAAAACTGATTCATACAGTATTCAATTCAGAACCTGTCAAGGAAAAGAAGCCCACTGCTACCATTGCTAGAATCACTAGTATCCCTGATATGAACAGCATTTCACTTTTATAATTGTTAATTCGGCTGCTGTCACTATGATCTTTGTGCTCTTAACTGTATTTTACTTCCCATTATAAATGTCAAAGATATTGTAAAGATTACTTTTAAAACATAAGCCATTTGAATAGCAGGTAATTCCATCTCTGCAAAAGCCTTGGAGTTCCTATTATGGACACAGAGTTCTGCTAAGTGCTTCGGGTGGGGAAGAGGGAAGGGAGTCTAGCTAATAGAGAAAATGGAAGTGATCTGCTAGTGATTAAAGTAGTATGGTCAATGCAAAAGTGTAATTTAGTCATGTAGAGCATGCTTGGTTGCCTCTGAGTTGTGTGTTCAGAGACGGTTGATGGCACTAAAGAGGACTGTGGAAGATGAACAGGACTCAATAGCTCAGGGTGGTGGAGAGAACAGCCCAGGTTATTGGAACAGAATGAGGAGAGGTGTGGCCACCACCACAGTGTCAGGGTATCCATGCACCAGGAGATCAAAGATGGTTCTGGGAGAAGAACTTGTGAAAGGTTCTTTTGGCTAGACTGGGAAGTATGGATGCTATATAAAGATATGCAAAGATTATTCTCCACCAGCAGTCAGGTACCTCATGGATGTCCCTGAGGGAACAGGGACATAATCCCAACAAATATCAAGACGACATAAGAACCAGGAAGAACTGGTATCTGTGTTGGCTTCATGCAAGTCAGTAATAGAGGACATGGGAAGAGTGGCAAAGAGGAGCTATAAAGAGATGAAAGGTACAAGAGAGAGTCTTTGCCTGATGAGGAACTTCCTCAGGGAATGGCCAAGAAGGATCTAAACGCACAGAGCCTGGGAAACTAGAAGGGCTTTGACTGAAAAGGCTCAGGAGAGAATAAGAACATAACAACACATCAAAGCACACAGGGATTGGAACAGCTATTGCAAGAGACAATATGCTGTCCATTGCAGGGCAATTTCTAGCACTGAAAAAGAATTAAGACAAATTAGCCACAGTAGTGAAGACTGGCTTTCATTTTCTCCGTGAGCCAGGAACTCAAATTACCAGTAGACAAAGAAGATATAAGCCTGACTGAGGTTTTGAACAATGTTTTAAGACATGAAATTACTTAGTGGGACTTAGATGGAGGAGGTTTAGGGAAACAATTCCTGGAACATGTGAATTATTTGGTTTTCTGATATTTCTTAGGGTAATCTGATCAACAGTGGGTAGAAAAGTAATTTCTGAAAAACAAGCTCTGCCACTATCAAGAATGCTTCCTGTATCCCTGGGAGGCAGAGACGGGCAGATCTCTGTGAGTTCAAGTCCAGCTAGGTCTACAGAGCTAGTTTCAGGACAGCCAAGGCTACACAAAGAAACACTGTCTGGAAAAACAAAACAAAACAACAGCAACAAAAATCCCCCAAAAATAATGTTTCCTGATCTGCCCTTGATGGTTAGCTTTTTATTTTTTAAGCTCCAAAATATATATATTTAAGAAAAAACAATTCAAAAGAAAAGCACACTTGCCAAATCCATGAACAACATTGATCATGTTTTGGGTTACAAATTTATTACATTTTTATTTAATTATTTTTATACATACAAAAATAATTAAATAAAATGTAATGAAATATTATCTAAGATACTTTTAATGCCTGTGCATGTGTGTGGGATGTGATGTGATAAGAGTGGGGTGTGCCACAACTCTTGGGAGTAGGTCGTCTCTTTCTACCAAGTGGGTACCAGGATTTGAACTCAGACTGTCAGGCTTGGTAACTTTTACCTACTAAAAAATCTTGCTGGTTCAAGTTTTGGATTTTTGAATGGAGAAAAGTCAGTGAAGTAAGAGATCAGTTGAGAGATCATTGCATACAGAATCAGCAGCAGTCCTTAAGGTGAAGCGCCTTCACACACTTGGTACATGGATTTAAGATTGAAATTAAATAGAAATAAAAAGAAAAGCAAACAATGACTTTAAGGAATAACAACAAGGACTGAATTGCACCCCATGTAATAGCCATTTATATAAATAACTGGTTTCACAGAATTTACTGACGTTTGCCTACAATTACGTCAACCTACTTTCAGGGTACGATTAAAAATAGAATTTATTTTGCCGTCTCAAAATTGGCCTCTGTAAATTTCAACAGTTCTAATTTACCTCCTTAATAGAGAAGATTTAGCTGTGAGACACTTTAATTAGTGCTCTCTCTGTACTTGGTAGCTAGTTACTACCATTTTAGCCTCCTTAGGTTTCATGTGCACCACGTAATTCTAGTGTACTAAAAAGCAAATATAGGTTACTAAAAGGTTACCTCTCAGAATATTTAATAAAAGTAAAAAATAACCAAACAGAAAGAAACCCTATTTCAAATGCCAGACTGTTGAAAAGCCAAATTCAGGGAAGAGAGTCTACTGATCTCTGAGAGCCTAAAATGACTTCAATGAGAAAGAACAGCAGCTTGGAGACGAATAACACAATTCCTGAGACAACCCACATCGGCTGGCAGCTCAGGGCGCAAGGTGGTAACGGTCAAAGACGCTCTCAAAGCTTCAGCCTTGTGTTCTGGAGAACTGAGAAGACAAAACTTGAGGAATCAGCAGAAAAAGGCAGAGACACAAGGTAACAGTTAACAGCCAAAAGGGGCGTGGGGGGGATCTGTATTCAGCCTCAAACAATAGGAAGGGAGGAGACTCATGGTCATTTGACGGAATTCATAACAAGCCGACCTTGTTTTGTGAGATATTCCAGGCAATTATCTCAGAGTAAAGAGGGGGCCCCTGCAGGATTATGGTTGGCCCTGAAAAGTCCCTGCAGGTCTGTCTCCAAGGGTTGTTCTCCAGCTGGTGGCACTCCTGGGAGACAGTGGATCATAGCCCCACCTTGCCCTCCGTCCCAATCTCTGCTTCTTTGTTACCAAGAGGTAACTGCCCAGCTTTGGCTCTGTCCTGTGATCTTTATCTTGACAGATTGATTCACCACAGATACAAAATAACCAGTTGGTCATTGCCTGAAACCTCTAAGTCGTGGAACCCAAACAAAGTTTTCCTCCATTTAACCTGTTATCTTGGGTACTTTACTGCAGTGATGGACTGTGGGCTCACACGGAAGCTAGAACCCAATCACTTTCTGCTGCCTAGACATTGCTGGTGTCTCGGGATCACTGCTCAACACTTAGGAACTATGCTTCAGAGCAGGAAAGTACAGAAGTTTAAATATTTATCTGCTAACAAATGATTCATTTTATTAGCTAAACGGAAGTCTTAGAGGAGATAAATGGGAAGCTATTTGCTGTGATACAAAACAAAGCAGCCTTCCCTGACTGACAGTATAATCTCAATGGTGGGTGGACCACTGTGCTCTGAGAATGCCGAAACACCTGAGATGCAAAGGACCTTCTCATTCCTCTGGTAACTGAATTTGTTCATGTTCTCCCATATCACCAGTAACTGTAAGCAGAGGAAAGCATCAGCAATGCTTGCTTGCTAAGCTCAAACCCATTTACACTCCTTCCATGTTTTCCACTGGGAAATTCTCCCCTTCACTAAGTGACTTAGTGATAAGCCTCAGAGTTCAGGCTCTGATGGAAACCAAATTACCCCACCACTGAGTGACCCAGAAATGAGTATCCAAGCAACACCGGCCAAAGGGACCTGAGGGTGTTGTCTTCCGGGGCCTTTGAGTGGAGTTAGATACCTTTTATTCTTTTGGACACTCTAGTATCTAAGCACAACTGCTAGGCACACAGAATGAACTGAACTAGTGACCATGAAAAGACAGAGCTAAAAGATAGAAAGGAAAGTCAGACGGTTATTCCTTAGGCTATGTGCTAACCAACCTGTGACCATCCTATGTCACCTCATTCCTTTGCATTTTAATTAGCTGAGCATTTGTTTCTTTACACTTTTGTTTGCCTAATCCAAGATCTTAATCGATTTAAAGGTTCAATGAGGTAATATCAGGCCTGCCTTCCCAGCCAATCACAACTTTGTTATATACTGTCGTCTGGACCTTCCCATTCAGCCTTAACACTCACAGAGAGCCTTGTCGTGTTAGTCACGTGTCACATCCAGCTATACACTTACACAGCCTGCTGTGGCAGTGAGCCTCCCAAGTATTGACATTTTGGAAGGACCCTCAAGATTTTAAGTACACGATTTATGTGTTTTGAAAGCAGAAGCTTTGAAAGAAGAAGGCCTTTAGGCAAAAATAAAAAAAGAAAGAAAGAAAGAAAGAGAGAGAAAAAACACTTGAGGATCTACAAATAAATGATTCATGCAGGGATGGATGGTACACCCCCCCCACACCGACCCCCAGGTGAGTAGCTATTTGTAGTCAATAGTTTCTGGGAGGGAAGGAGTCATTTTCCTTTGGGAATGTGTCCACGGGTAGGGTGCCCATGCTACAGTGGATGACCACACACCTACCCACCCACATACAGGCAGCATTGATTTGATTTCAGGTTATATAAAGGAAAAAAAGAAGAGGGCACGAGCCTGGTAGGAATATAGGTTGGGGTGGACCAGAGGGAGTTTGAGGGGTACACTGGATATAATCAGTAGACTATGTATACATGTATGAAATTCTCAAAGAATAAATTTAAAGTATTGTATTAAAAGTTTTTCCCATAGGAAAGTAGATGAAGCTCAGAACACATCATCTCTAATGGGTTTTAAGTCATCTATGATTTGCTGTTCTACAGAAGGTGCTAAAAGCAGTACTTCGCATGGAATGAATTCTCTGACTTGGAAAGCTCTCAGAAGTTGCTTGCTTCCCAGGCTGAGTGCTCCCAGGCTAGCTCACTGGGAACACTTTCTGAAAGAAAGTGTTTGAAAGAACAATACCTAAAGGTACATCACTTAAAACTTTCTCTTACAAGTGCCCACCCAAAATTCTAATAGGATCAAAGCAAGTTCGTGAGGATACCAATAAACTCAGAAGAAAAGTTATGACTCTTTTAAGAAGTACAAAACCAATTGTAAAACACTAATCTGCCTGCATTATTCCAATCCCACTCCAAGTTATCAATTACTTTGGAGCATTAATATGGTTGTAGATGTATTCCCTGAGAATCTTTAAAAGTAATAAACAGTGAAAGAATAAACAGTCATGTGTTTTACTATAGCAAATACAGTTTGAAGGTCCCTATGTGAAATTATAATATAATCCAACAGCATGATGCTACTAAAAAAAAAAACCTAACTATAAAGCCTTAAAATAAAGATACCACACATATCCACACCAATAAATATTTTCTTTATTACTACATATTCATATAGTCCTCTCTTTGACTTTAAAGACCTCTACATAGCCTTTTCTCTTCTTTTTTAAGATTTATTCATTTATTATATGTGAGTACACTGGAGCTGTCTTCAGACACACCAGAAGAGGGCACCAGATCTCATTACAGATGGTTGTGAACCACCATGTGGTTGCTGGGATATGAACTCAGGACCTCCGGAAGAGCAGTCAGTGATCTTAGCCGCTGAGCCATCTCTTCAGCCCAGACTTTTATTTTCTTTAGACATAGACTTTTTCATTTGGTTTAAAAATATAGCTTAATTAGAATGAAAAAACTCATGATTAATATGCTTCCATGAGTTGGTCCAGACATCATCTCATTAAAAACATTACACATAACTGGAATTGGATTTTTTTGGGGGTGGGGGGTCGGGGGGTGGCAGTGCCATGAGACAGTGACAACTGCAGAACAGAACAAAATGAAGAAGACAAGGGACCTAGAAGGAATCAGGGAGTCGGCTTGCTCTTGAAAACAATGGAGCAATGCCATCAAGTGGCTGAAGAAAGAATTCCTCAACTGAGGAGTAGATTTCTTGAACACTGCCATCTGGTGACTACAGTGGGGAATTATTTTAGACTCCAGTGTTAACAATAAAGTATTTGTTTCATGTGGTCATTAATTTAAGGCCGGAAAGGTCCTCATTGCCATTAACAGAGTAAAACGTATTAACTTTTATATTAAAGCTTTAAGTAGTGACAGAATCATAGGCAATTCTAACAATGTAGTATCAGTCAGATTCTATAGGAAAGAAACATCTTGAAATTCATTTTATCTAGTTTAAGAAGTAATTTTGTAAATCTCTTATGTAAAAAGATCAAAATAAAAAATATTTAACCTTATACTATATATTTTACATGAAATCACCAAGTATTTACTTTACCTTTTCACATCTATCAGCAATCGAATGATTTTTTGTTATTTTTAACCCAAATCAGAGCTCATCAATCATCTAATAGATTAGCTTATTTATTTCTAACTTTAAAAATGTTTCTGAAGCTCTTTGTTGAGCTGGGTACTTGTCTGGGCACTTAGCAGACCATAATGAGCAGAATGGACTTAGTCCATGTCATTGCGTTCTTGTCATTGGCTTGGATGTCCAAATGTAGAAGACCAGAAAAGTCCTGGGTAGATGTGTATTGACAGACAGGCCATGGTCTTGTCAACAACCCCCAACACACACACACACACACACACACACACACACACACACACACACACACACTCCCATGGGACTGAGGTATTAAATGTACACCTTAGCTTTCTCTCCCAGATGTTTATGACCTAAAGACTGCTCCCACACTGAGACCACTCCTAGAGGTCAAATAAACCTGCCTCTGTGTTCAGTGATATGCAATAACTGTGCCTCCCGTTCAGTGTTAAACAGTCTACAGTAAATCCAGTAAACTTCCAAAGTGCTGAGGCTTCCCCATCAGAGAGCACAGATCCCAGCTTTTGTTGGTATGTGTCTCTTTATTCTGTCATCACCCCAGTTAGGTGATGGAGCCATGTTGGTCACAGCAGACTCATTTCTACCATCTTACACAAAAAACAACTCCAAACCAATGGACAGCCTGAATGTGAAACCAGAACTGTGATAACTGCTGGAAGGAAAACATGAGCAGTGCCCCAGATGGTATAGGCAGTGCCCCAGATAGTATAGGCAGTGCCCCAGATGGTATAGGCAGTGCCCCAGATGGTATAGGCAGTGCCCCACATGGTATAGGCAGTGCCCCACATGGGATAGGCAGTACCCCACATGGGATAGGCAGTACCCCACATGGGATAGGCAGTACCCCACATGGGATAGGCAGTACCCCACATGGTATAGGCAGTACCCCACATGGTATAGGCAGTACCCCACATGGTATAGGCAGTACCCCACATGGTATAGGCAGTACCCCACATGGTATAGGCAGTACCCCACATGGTATAGGCAGTACCCCACATGGTATAGGCAGTACCCCACATGGGATAGGCAGTGCCCCACATGGTATAGGCAGTACCCCACATGGGATAGGCAGTACCCCACATGGTATAGGCAGTACCCCACATGGGATAGGCAGTACCCCACATGGTATAGGCAGTACCCCACATGGGATAGGCAGTGCCCCACATGGTATAGGCAGTGCCCCACATGGGATAGGCAGTACCCCACATGGTATAGGCAGTGCCCCACATGGGATAGGCAGTACCCCACATGGTATAGGCAGTACCCCACATGGGATAGGCAGTGCCCCACATGGTATAGGCAGTACCCCACATGGGATAGGCAGTGCCCCACATGGGATAGGCAGTGCCCCACATGGTATGAGTAGGAAAGGACTTTCAGAGTGGCACTCCACTTGCACACGAATTGAGGCCAACAACTAACAAGTGGAACCTCATAAAACTCAAAAGCTTCTGCACAGCTAAAGAAACAATTAGATAGAGAGGAAGCCCACAGAATGAGAGAAAAACTTTGCCAGCTCTACATTTAACAGAAAGTTAATAATATGTAAAGAATTTAAAAAAAATAGTCCAACAACTAACAACAACAAGAAGAGAATGGCCCATTCATAAAATGGGCTTAGGAGCTGAGCAGAGAGTTATCAGAATAAGATAACAAAATAGCAAAAAAAAAAAAAAAAGAAAAGAAAAAAGAAAAGAAAAGAAAGAAAGAAGAAAGAAAAAAAGAAAAAAGAAAAAAAAGAAAAACACATTCATTGTCCCTAGTAAAAAGGGAAATGCAAATCACAACACCTTTGAGATTCTATTGTATCCTAGCAGAATGGCCAAGATCAAGAGAACCACTGACTGCAAATGCCAGTAAACATACAGTACAGAATACTAGTCAGCTGTAAAGAGAAATGAAATGATGAAATTTGTAGGTAAATTGACAGAGTTAGGAACAATTCTATTGAGAGGTAATCCAGACCCAGGACAAAGGTCACATGTTCTAGCTCATCTGCAGATCTGCAGTTTCTAATTCCAAATCTTCAGGGTTTAGTACATAATGGGGAGTACTTGCAAAAACCAGGAAAGTAAAAAGGTCTAACGGGGGTGGGGGGGTGGAGGAAGAGGAGAAATAAAGAAGGGAGTGGCAGGAAACAAGGAATTTGAAGATGGAAATAAGAAAAAGCAGGGAATCTTAGATTGGGAAGGGAAAAGGGAGAGAAAGATAGAAAAAAGAGGGAGAATGATAAAGTAACAATAATTCACTGAAAAACTCAAAGAGACTATAATATATTATGTATCTACCTAAATTTACATAGAATATATTTGTCTGTGTATACATATATAGTACAAAACAAAATTCTCATCTGGATTGATAATGCTCCCTGAAAGAACCCTCAATTATCTAGTAAAATCTCAACACCAGTCACGAGGAACCCCCTTTTGAGTTGTTGGGCAGTTATCCAAGAGGTTCCCTAAATATAGGCGATGGCTCCTGCCCTCGGTAGCCTTCGGAGGCTGAAGGTAAGACTCTAACGCTGAGGACACTGTGGAAGCAGCACACAGAGGAGTTGTGCTGGTTCTATCCTGAAAACCTCTTTCCTGAAGACTAGCTTTCATAGAACCAGAAAGAGCCAGGCAAGCTTCCAAAGGAGGGAAGAAACCACTGGTCTGACCCGGGTGCTCTGCCTAAAACAACATGGGACAATAGTGCATGCAGCTATTGAGAGTGCAGCAGCGGCACTCATAGCCTGGTGGTAAGCAGCAGCCCTCTCATTGAACTGAAGTCCTGCCCAATGAGAGGGAAATCCCACCTGGTCCTGGGAACCTAGCCAGCTACCCAGAGCTAGTGACGTCATGGACCTTGGATGAGTCGCTACAACCACCACTTTTCTAAAGTGGTGTAATTCTTAACTGCATTCTGTATGTGTATCCTTATACCCACGGAATAAGCCTTACTCTCCACAAAGCAAATGTCTCCTTGCAACACAGTTACAGAATACCACAACAGATCAAAATGCAGAGGACAAAGGACCATGCAGTGCTCATTCCCCACTAATACATCTACAACACAACTCTTGCACTTAAGCCTAGGGATCATAGCAAAAGAGGGGCAGAGAGAGTTTAAGGTCCAGAGGAACGGCAAGTTCGGTCCCAGGTTTTATCTCCTAGAAATGCCAGAGAAGCTACACTCATGAAGTCTGATCAGCATGGCTGCCTAAGCAAGACCTGGATGAGGATGACACCCACAGACATGCTAATATGAAAGAGGAAATCTCACAGAGCCTCAATGCTAGACAAAGAATTACAGGCAACTAAGGTACTCTGAGAACAGCAGAAATAATTTTCCCTGGGGAAGAGCCCTTAAATTGGTTATCCAATACCAACCCTGAGAACATATGCATACAAGTAATTTTATACAGACTGAGCAGGTTGTATTTATAAATTTAAGGATATATAAACAGACAAAGACCACACACACACACACACACACACACATACACACACGTGTGTGTGTGTGTGCGTGCGCACTTACGTATTCAAATTCATGTTTACATATGGAGGGAGGAAAGATAATGAAATTATATTTTAACCTCAAAAAAATAATTTTTTAAAAAAGAAGTTTATAGTTGAGCTGGAGAAATGGCTCAGTGATTAAGAGTACTTGATGTTCTTGCAGAGGACCCAGGTTCAGTTCCTAGCACACATGTGATAACTAAGAATCATGTGTGGCTCCTATCTGATTTCCTCTTCTAATGTCCATGACCATTGAATACACATGGTACACTTCATACACTCATATATACAAAATAAAAGAATAACGGCTATGAAAAATGCTTATAGTCTAGTATAGGTGGCTTTCTATAACTGTTACCTGACATGTTGGCTTCTATCCCTTTCCTTCCTTTCTACTATACTGTTAACCTAATGTTAAATTTCGTTTCTTCGTATCCGGCTATACCACTCCTGGGCATATACCCAGAGGCTTTACCTGCATGCAATAAGGACACATGCTCCACTATGTTCATAGCAGCCTTATTTATAATAGCCAGAAGCTGGAAAGAACCCAGATGTCCCTCAACAGAGGAGTGGATTCAGAAGATGTGGTATATTTACACAATGGAATACTACTCTGCAATTAAAAACAATGAACTCACGAAATTCCTAGGCAAATGGTCAGAACTGGAAAATATCATCCTTAGTGAGGTAACCCAATCACAAAAGAACACACATGGTATGCAGTCACTGATAAGGGAATATTAACCCAGAATCTCAGAATGCCCTAGACACAATTCACATATCAATAGATTTCCAAGAAGATGGAAGGAGAGACCCCTGGTCCTGGAAAGACTGGATGTAGGGGAATACCAGGACAGAGAAGCGAGAGGGGGTTGAATGGGGAACAGAGGGAGGGAAGGGGGCTTATGGGACTTTCGGGGAGGGAGGAAACGGGAAAGGGGAAATCATTTGGAATGTAAATAAAAAAACTTAGAAAAGAAAAAAAAAAGAAAATAATGATTTACTACAGTATACTCCCCAATCATCAACATAAGTTCCCACATCAATTCTAATAAGTAAATAAAGCTGCGTAATTCACCCGCTAAGAACAACTTTCCATAAAATGTTGCACAACAAGGAGGAATTTCAGTAACTTGGATTCACAATCCCTCTGCATCTATAGACCAGGAGGAGCCAAACAACCCAGAGAGTAGACAGATATGACACGGGTAAAAGATTTTGGAGAATAATGCAGAATCCATTATTCAGCTTCTCAGAGTGCTTCATTCTGAATTTGATTGTACATCTTTCAGGCTGCCAAAGCATCACAGAGTTGATCTTTATAGATTTGCAATCATATCCCATAGCGTGATGACTTAATTCATGTAGCTGCTTTCTTTATTAAAATTGAGCTTCGGGGAATGGTTTCTTACACATTCCTGCCTTTCTTATATCCAATTCGCTATAAGGTTTTCAATGGAAGTTTAATAAAGAAAAGTATTTACTAGCTGTAGTTTTCCAGGGTGGTGGTGCATGCATGTAGTACTGGAAGGAAGGAGGCCGAGGAGAGGGCTTCCAGTGCTAGGCCAGCCTAGACTCCAAAAACATCTTATTAAAAACAAACAAACAGCAGCACGCTTGCAGGCTTGCTGACTTTGATGTCAGTTTTTGCTTTATATTAAGAAATGGCATTGGCTGGGGTCAGACATATGGTCCTACATTCAAGTTCTATTTGCTCTTTTCAAATATTTAAAATGGAACCGTTGCACTCAAATTTGTCTTGTAGAAATACTTTAGTACAGACTATGGGAAACATTACAGAAGAGACTTTTGAAACAAAATAGGACCACCCATCTAACATCGTGTATATATTGAAAGAATGTGAAGTAGTTTATCAAAGAGACAACTGCAGGCCCAAGGCATTCTTCACAATGGCCAAGATATGCAAGCAACCTATATCCATTATCAGCTGAGGGAAGAAACTGGGGAAATACACACCATGGAATGCGATTTAACCTTTAAACAGAGAAAATTTGCCATTTGAGACATCTCAGATGAAACTGGAGGACCCCGAGTTAAGTGAAACAAGCCAGCCACAGAATGCCACGACCTTTCCTGTACACATGGAATTAGAAACACTGACCTCATAGTAGCCCAGAGTACAAGGGGTGGTTACCAGGGGCCAGGGGCCAGGAGTCAGGGGCCATGCAGGAGGGATCAGTGCTCAGGGACCAGAGACCAGGGGTGGGTGTGGTAGTGTAACTCTGAGCAAAGCATACATTTCAGTTAAAATAATAAGTGCAGAAGTTACATTGGATAAGAGGCTGAGTACATTAGTAACGATGTTCTGAATACTTGAAATGTTTAGTCTCCAATTAAGGAAGTGATATCTCTTGAACTAAGAAATAAAAAAAAAATAAGAGATTTTAAGCATTCCCACTGAAAAAGCTGAGGTGATTCATATGTTAATTTGTCTGAGGCATGGTTAACATTACACTTTTCATTTAATAATTTAAAAAATGTAATTATTCAAAAGGAAGCTAATTTGACCTTGCCTAAAGCACAACCTAGCAAAACTACCTTGAAAGAGTGCATGCAATTTGCAAAGCATGTTAGCATCCTGTCTAGCACATATTTAGTTCGTGGAAGCTTTATATGTGCATGATAAGACCCCTTGACGAAGATGAAGCAATAAGCCAAGAGAACGCTCCCTTCCTACCTTCCCTGAATAAGAATGGTTGAAGACTACTAAATAGCAAGAGGAAGACATCCTCTCCCCCACCCCACCCCCCCACACACACATCAATGTCAGAGTTAACTTTCCTTTCAGAAAAGCTATGCTAGAGTTTGAGACCCTACTGTGTTTGTTCCTATGCAGCCTTACCAGATTTGAGTAAGCTGAGAGGTGTGGGGTCTAAGTCACTGTGGTTGTCTCAGTTTGCTGCTGCACAAGATGCAAGCAATCAGGCAGACTCCAGCACAGAGGCCCCTTGCCCACTCTTCCATCTGATCCCATGTGTCTAATTGTCTAGCCTACTTGAACTTCCAAAAAGGGTAAAGAGTGTTTTGATCCCTTCGTGATTTCTAAGCCTCCCCTCATGTATTTCTTGAATGTCTTTTTTATTGTTTTTCTAAATAAGGCTAAAAACTTTGCAACCTACAAAATGTCAAGCTCTGGTCACAGTGAACCTGGACAAGTATATTACCTTGTTATTTGTTCATTATTTTGGGTGTAAAACTGCCTTTATTTGACCATTTTAACTAAGTATACTATAAGACCATGAATCTGAAAAAAAAAATCTTGTGAACTTCCTTTCCCCTGGAGTGAAGCCAGTTTTGCTTCCTGCTTCTTATAGACAGCTGCTGCCACATTTATCTTGTTTTCAAAAGTGAATGATCTACAGCCAACCAAGAGTGAGTGGTTAAATCAAAAGGAAAAAAAAATCCCCATTTACTGTATTCCCTCTGATCTCCTTCCAAGACTCCAGTCATAACATACACCACAGGAATTTCAGCCCCTCTGAAGACTGCTCCCTTTCTCCTCTCAGAGGTATGGTGACTATTAAAGTAAGTTAGGTAGATAAACAGGTAGACAGACAGATAGATAGATAGATAGATAGATAGATAGATAGATAGATAGATAGATAGATAGATAGATAGATAGATAGATAGATAGAGGTAAACAGCCCACCATTAAAAATGCCCAGGATCTGGCTTGAGCATGTGGCATCAGTGGGCAGTGGTATCAGGATTCAGATGCAAATGACATTTTTATTTCCACAGTTAAGGTCCCACAGTGTGTGTGAACTTGCTGCATCTTTGACTTCCGACCTCCTTTCATCTGTTTCCTACCACAGGGGCACACCATTCCTTTCCAAACTCAACATAAACTGTATGGCAAGTGTTGGGCACTCAGCAGTGAATAGCGCTGACAAGTCAGGATTCCTTTAGTTAGAGCACTGTGATAAATGGCCTGAAACAACTTATAAGGGCAAGAGTATGCATTTACTTGGGACTTCCGAGGTTTCAGTCATTATTGGCTGGTTTCACTACTTTGACCCCAAACTACCAGGACACATCATGATAGCAAGGGCATGTAGCATTTATGATAGTCATAGAACAGAGAGACCCAGAGGAAGACATCAAGGATAAGACATACTTTCCTCAGTCACACACCCAGTGTCCTCCTTCTACTTGTTTGCTTCCATAACCTCCTATTGCTGTCCTTCTATTATGAAGCTATCAATGGATTGAACCATTTGTGAGGCCAAAGCTCTCATGAGGCAGCTACTGCCACCAACTGGGTCTACCAACGAGTGATCAAGTTTTCAACACAAGAATCACTTAAGAAAGATAAGCTATAACCAAACTATAAGACCTAGTCTAATAGACAAGGTGAGCTGCATACAAATGGTTTTAATACAAGGTAAATACTGGGAATGTTCAAAAGAAAGGTGTATATAGGAAAGTCTTACTAAGGAAGAGTTATTTGGAGGCCCAGTTGTGGAATGAAGAGTTCACCACATAGATAGGGGAGAAAGAACTACAAGTGTTGAGAGCTACACTGTGTCTGACTTGGGGTCTCCATTTAACTTCCCAGGGCTCAAACAAAAGATGGGAGCTGCATCTATGCAGTGTATAGTCTGGTGGCAGGTAAGGAGCTTCCTCTGTCTCACACATGTATTTGAGTTGTAAGTATATGGAGACAAGAGTGAACTGCTATTTGACAAAATGTAAAGTAGGCAATACCAGTAATCTATGTAATCTTCAAAACATGATACAAAGTTGGTCTGTGTAGGGGAATACCAGGACAGAGAAGCGGAAGGGGGTTGACTGGGGAACAGGGGGAGGAAAGAGGGTTTATGGGACTTTCGGGGAGGGGGGAACTGGGAAAGGGGAAATCATTGGGAATGTAAATAAAGAATATATGAAATAAAAAAAAGAAGCAGGGAAAAGTATGCATTATAATGTCATTTGGACACTCATAATACGTGTCTTAAAATTTGTGGAACATTTGTAGTTAAGTACAATACAGCATATCCAAATGCCCAGTCATTAGCATAGTATACAATAATCAGTATGTAACACCCTGGGAAATGCCTAGAAAGGTAAACAGAGTGGAATATTAGATCAGATTTAATGTCACCCTTCTAAATGGGTGTCACAGTTGAACTGTCTTCTAATGACATCTCCATGCCTAATCTGAGAAGCTTCTTTTGCAATGGGTGATGACTAACACAGAGACCCGGAATGGTCAAGGTGCAAAGAGATGAGAGCAAAGACTGCTGAGTCCTACACGAGACATCTATTATATGGACACAATTTTACAGCTGAATTTTCTGGGATTAATTCGTGAGACTATTTCAGGAGAGAGAAGATAAAAAGTATAGGCAAAGGGTTCATTTTGCTTGAAATTTATTTCGAAGACCAAGAGAAGAAAATTCACAAGAGAGTCTACATCAATATCTTTGATCTTCCAATTCTGTGAGCAGTAGTTTTGGGGGCACTTGTGGGAGATCTCAGCACTGCTGTCAGTGCAGGATGCCTTCCTGAGGCATAGGAATTCTGACTCACATACCTTCATATTGTCCACAGCACTTCAAAGTGTCCATATCCACAGAATCAATCCAAGAATCAGCCACTGGAGATCTCAAACATGCAAATTTGGTTTCTTCCTAAATCATTCTTACCACATTGCTTAGTGTCACTTACCTTTGACTCATTTGATAAGATTTGATAAGATTCTCAATTATAAGAAGAACAGAAATGAAACATGGAAAAAGGAAAAGAAAAAACTGAAGAAGAAAATGTTATGGAAATGTTGTTGCCTTCTTTCTACCATCTAGTAGAACAACATGATGAAAATGCCTATTGAGAACCTGTCACAACACATGATTTCTACTTTTTGATTAGGGGTGGTTGATGGGAGTATTTCAGTGCATTGAATGATCCAAAGGAAGGTTCCCAAATAGCATAAAAATATCATAGTCACTCTTCCAAAAGGTCAGTCGCTGACCTCTATATGAGGTAGGAGTCCCTACTTTCCTCCTGGTGGGGAAGAAAACTGGAACAGGGAGCCAAGGTCATCTTTGAGCATCATTAAAGAAAGAAAATAGACAAGCATAGCTGAACACTGCACATTGAGCCATCCCACCATTTTGTCTTTTGTACTCACTTCACATATCATATAACATCTCATATTTTTTTCTACCTTTGCATCCCAAAGCTTAGCATTTCTATCAAAAGATATAGTTTTAAAAGTTGTTCAATGCCAACATTTTAAAAACATCCTCATAAATGTGCTTGTTGCATGTAGGTGTAATCACTTCTCATTAATACTACAAAAAGAACGTTTAAGTCCTACCACAATGTTTTTTAATGAAGAAATGTGATTAATAAAGCCACTCTTCCTATATCTGCAGAAGCCAGAAGAGGGAGTTGGAACCTCTCAAATGGAGGTACAAGTCACCTGATCTGGGTTCTGGGATCTGTACTTGGGTCCTCTGGAAGAACAATAATGACCCTTAAAAGCTGTGTTATCTCTCCAGTTACAATTAATTTTGTTATTTTAATCTTTAAGAATTCTTTAAGCACAATACTGCATGCCCTATAGACTCTAGATAGATGATCAGAGGAGGAGGCATGTTTCTGACAGCAACTTAACTTCCCTAAAGAGCTCCCTGAGGTTGCTCTCTTTCATGCCCTTTAGAAGAAACCATTTGGATAAGAGGGAGTGAATTAAACAATAAGAACAATTTGTAATATTTTTAGAAGTGATTTCTTATGATCTGAGTAGAAGTGTGCTAATAGCTGCTGCCTTGTGCTCCCACCAAGTAACAAGTAGCCAAGTAACCAAGGTTCAAGGCATCTGGTTCCCAGTGTACTAACTGCTTCCAGGGCTTCCTTACCCCATCATTGGTTTGAAATTTCTCTCCAAATGCTTTACCTTCTCCACCATATGCAGCTGAGAGCTATCCATGGGTCTGTTGTGCGAGCAGAGCATCATGGGAAAATCCTTTTCATAGGAAAAGGCATCGACATCTGTGCTAATGTTTCTCTACCATCCAACATTCAGCTGCCTATTTTGCCTCTCATTTTCCCCTCATCTTCCGAGCCAGAGACTGCATTTTCTATTTTTCCCTCTTGCATTTTAAATCCAAGGGACCTGTTTAACTGAAACCCTACTCTGGTTCTTTTATTTTTTAGTCAGCAGACACTACATTCCAAGTTCCCTTTGAGCACTTGCAGCTCATTCTGCGTGTCAACTAGTTTGCCGCGCTGTTTCCGGTCTAAAGGAAGAGACTTGACACCTGTCACCAGATCCCATGCCATGAGCAGATGAGGCCAACCAGAAGTGTAAACCAGTAGCTTTACTTTGATACTTCATTTTCTGTGGTAAAAATGTGATCCAGCCTCTTAAGTTTTTGAGATTTTTGTGATACAGTTTTCTGGACTAAAGGCCCCTGTTATACAGCAGAGGCACAGTCTTCTTTGTTTTGCTTAATTGGAGCTTCATGCCAATTTTTGACAACTTTGCCCTTCCCATGACCTCCAATCTGTGGCAGTGACTATCCCATTCTTTAATGCTGAGTACTTATACACAAGGTATCTCGTACATAAATCATAAGTCATAGGTATTTCATACACACAACACCATGCAGTACCATGACTGGATTGCTTTACTTAACATAGTATTCAGTATCTCTATTAATAGATACAATTTTAATCCTTTGAAATGCTATATATTTCTATGGGAAAAAGAAATCTCCTGGGCATCATCTTTCCCCTCTGACTCTTACACTCTTACCACTTCCTCTTATGAATAGTTCCCTGGCCCCTGGGTAGGTAGGGGTTGGGGAGTTGAAGACATCCAATTTAAGACTGAGCGTTCCGAGATTTCTTACTCTGAATATGGTCCAGTTGTGAAATGACATACATTCAATCTCATGCAGACCATGGCAGGATGCATGCGGCCTGCACAGGTCCAACTAGATAGGGTCCCATTATTGACAGAGGAACTAGACAAGAGCACCAATCATTAATCAAAAAAGACATCTCCAATGGATAACCAATTACAGAGAAAACCCTGATTTTCTCTAATGGAGTCTCACTGGGTATATAAACCCACATAAGGGCAGTCCCCATGTCCAGCATTAGTTGGGAAACATAAAACCAACTCAGAAGTATTTTTGTAGATTTATTTTGGTCTCATATTGTACTTGAGCATTAAAAAATATCTTACACGTAACCTTTTGCCTGTATATTGTGTTTTCACTTTTGTGTGTATGTGTGTGTGTGTGTGTGTGTGTGTGTGTGATTCTTCTGGTTTTTTTTCTATTATTATTGTTGTTGTTTATTTTCCTGTTGATTTCTAAATATCAAAAGAAAGAAGATGAGAGGTTGATTTGGTGCAGAGGATCCAGGAGGAAATGGGACAAGGGAAATCGTGATCAGAACATATTGTATGGAAAAAATACTTTCAATAAAATTTTTTAAAGAAAAAAAGGCTATGGAAAATTTGAAAGTTCATTTTAATTCCATATGTATCAAAGTGTAAATGATGAGCAAAGTTGAACTGTTATTGTGTATGATAAACTCAAGGAGAGTGTCAGAGAAGCTATTCTTCCTGCCTGGAATATTGTATTTACTTTCTCCTTGCTTTTACCTCTTTCCTGACTTCCACAATTTCTTATCCTATCCTCCAAGTCTCCATAGACATTACATCACCTCCTTAAAAAGACTCCTAAGACCTTAGCTAACACCCATCTCCTCTGTCACTTCCTCTTCTAACACCCTACATTACTTAGCATGTATCAAAGCTGTAACACATAAATCACATGCGTGATACTATTTGCCGCCCATACAGATAGATGCACCAATGAGGGCAAGACACATTTTGGTTTTATCTATCACTGTGGTTCCATATACAACAAATGGCTGCCCCTAACAGCACATAGGAGATAACTGTTGAATGAATAAATTAGTGAATAAAATGCATTGGTATGTTATTGGGTATTAATTTGCTATGTACACTGGATTGCATCTCCCTGTCTCTCTACCAGGCCTTGTAGAGATTTGGAAGGCACAGGGAAACTTCTTATTCAGGCCAGACCCATCACTTCTGCTGCTACCTCCCCACCCCCAGGACTTGAAAGTTCCTAAGCCATATTTCATTTTTAGTTAAGACACTTTTTAAAAAAATCCAGAAATATAAATGGTCATCTGTTTAACCTTATGTATTCTAAACTGGAAGGGATGAGGCTGGGCTTTTGAGTATTGGGTTTTTTTTTTAATATTCTCAGGGGTGATAAATAATGACAACCATCTATCATCACATAAATGAAACAAACCTCAGACCTCTGAGACCGCTGGCATAGCTTCTAGGGTACCCAAGAGAGACAGAGAATCCCTGGCATTTCTGTCTCAGACTCTTGCGAGCAGCAACCCTGAAATCATTCCTGGTCTTTGAAGTTGTTACCAGGTCTGATGAGCAGATGACCAGGGCTAAAATGCTTAGAACCTGAAATACTTCACATGGATAATGTAAAAATGGCTTGGTGTTATTGGTCCGTGTGATAATTTATATTGAGCCTATGATACGTGTGAGGCAGAGAAGTGACTGATCAATCAAGCAGTGCTGGTAAACAAAATGAATCCTAAATCTCTGTCTGTCTCATTGTATATGAGATCACACAGCATGAATGTGGAGGGTAAAAGTCAAGGGTCTGAATCACACTCCTTCTGCCTAGTATTAGAATTCCAGTCAAGTTTTTGTTAAGAACTATACTTCTGTTAAATTTGGTTGTGCAATATATGTCTCTTTCTCTACTTAAAAACTTTTAGCAGTGGGACTCCCCTTAAAATATATCTCAGACCTTTATAAAATCTTATAACTTGGCCCTAGAACCCTAGAATCATCCCATCTAACTCCCACACTTATTGCAGCAAATGGTAGGTGCATTTCTCTATGGCACCTAGCTTCCCTGTACCTGGAGTCCTAGAAAGCACTGTTTCTCTTAACTGGAATGTCCTCCCCCACTAGGTGTTTACTTAACACTTAAGTTTCCTTATAAGTCTACCCTAAACTCAACTCAACTATGTTAAGAACGAGAAAGGTGGCTTCCAAGGATACTCTCTTCCCAGTATACACATCCTGTGACAATTCCCTTTATCTACCATCTGCACCAGTAGAATATGGTAATAATGTGACCTTCAAGGGTAGAACATGAGAGGCCTGCAGCTCTGTTGATACTTTTATGGGTCTCTTGTTTAGGAAGGAATCTGTCAACTTCCCATGAAGACTCTGTGGCTCTAACAGAATGATCTATGAGGGAAGGATTGGTGCCTCTATGTTAACTGTCAATAGCAGTAAGTCTTCTTGGAAGGAGATCCTCTAACACTGTAAAGTATTTACACACTAGCAACTTCCTCAGACCCTGAGACAGCTACACAGTCAACTCATTCCTAAGTTATTGTATGGCAAATAAACAAAAAATCTTATAGAATATTGTTTTTCTTAATCTGTTGGCTTGAGGAACAATTCTTATATAGCAAGAGTAACTACTGTATCTTTTTATGCTGGTCTCTCCTGGTACCTAATTGAAGGAGACCCTACCAACCCATAGTTTATGAAACCATCCATTTTACTTTCTTCCTCACACAGATGCATAGCCTGTCACTTGCTTTTATTAGGTTGGTTATTTCCTGACAACAATTTTTCCTGCCTCTTTCATCAAGGCATATACTCAGCATCTAGACCCAATAATCAATGAAGACCCATTTAAAGAATAATGCAATTATTCTTTAAATGGGTCTTCATTGATTAAACTCTGGAATTTATATTTCACTTGCTTTTTCGTGATGCATAGGAAGTCTGTGAATTAAGTTCTTATCTCTAGCTCTTTGGTGTTTTGCCTAGATCAAATTCAACACCAGATACAGGAGACATCTGTGCCCAGCCAGGCAAGGGATCCAAACCTCTTAATTACATTCTAAGCAAAGCTTTATGCTCTGGACTGAATACAGGATAAAGATGTCTTTGAGCATTGTTTATAAAGTTTTCAGGGAGAGAATGAAGTCTACTAGAAATGCACAGGGTGTAACGAAGATGACATTTAAAAACCAAGAAGACCTGGGGTAAACTGTTAGGGGATCAGAGCCAAGGAGATGAGATAACCACCATAAAATGAAAACAGGGAGAGGTACAAACTGACTTTCATGAGATGAAAATGCAATTCAAACATGAAAGACACAGTTTTCTGATTTTGAAATCACCCCCAGAAATCTGTACTTGAGCTGTGCAAAAGTGTTTTAAATAGCTATTCAGAGAAAATCGCTCTATATCTAGCAAAGATCTTTTAGCAAAACATATGTCTTACCATTCAGCCTAGAAACATGCCTTCTGACTCCACACACATACAGTAGGCAATGGATGCATGTACAATTTCATGACCCACACTGGAGGTAGGTCCATATGCATACAGTATGCATGCGTTCTATGTTCACACCTTGTACTCCCGCATGCTTTCTTTTGAGTTACTGGGGGGAACCTGAGTTCATCTCTAGGCTTCTTTCCAGAAGGCCTTTTCAGCTTCGCTGGTTTGGGTCTTGCCACTTTGTATAAAGGTACAGATGCAAAGTGTCTTCTAATCACTGTTCCCAAAAATGAAGAATTAAACATACGCCTACTCACCCTCACCCACCTGACATGCTCCTGCATGGTGTGCTCGTTCAGTAGTGTGTTGCCTGGAAAAAGACTTGTATAAAAACAAGACATTCTGGATGCTGAAATTGAATGAGTGCATTTGTTTAGGTTGAGTTTCACTTTGTAGCCTGGGCTAGCCCAGGTTGACTTCTAAGTCAGAATTGTCATGCTGCCAGTGATAGGTCCCAGCCATAGGCCACTACATTTGACTTCCTATCAACATTTTTAAAGGAAAGAAAATTCAAATCTCTTAACTTTATAGTGGGGTTATTTTCTGTGAAAGTAAATATCTCAGGGAGCTACAGGCTTGTGTGAGCATGTCAACCACACAGTTTTCAACAGCTGAATAATATAACGTAAGTCATAATAGGCAAATAGTAGTTTTCCCTTCCCTCGCTCTAGTATTCAAAATACGCACTGACAACACTTGTCTACATTTAAAACTGTTAAGTCTGTTTCCATTCTAAGGTGTTACTATTGCATTCATAGCATCACACATGGAACGTGTCTCAAATTTTTAAACTTCCTGTTTGGGGATATTTTTTTTTCCACTATGAAAACAATTTGGTAGCAGTTCACTGATAAAGGAGGTATAGTGCCTCTGGTGACAAGAAGAGATACATGCTCTTCTGATGGGTCTTGCTAAGCAGGGAGCACAAATCCTCCTCTGGAGTGAAGGAGCATCAAACTGGAGATAAAAACAAACACAAACAAACAAACTGAATAAAGTCCAAATATAATTGATTTGTAGAGTGCTTCCAGTAGAAGAAGCAAACACACCTCTGTGAAATTCTTCATGGGAGGAGACACTTTCAGGCTGAGCAGCCCAGACATAGAAAACTGAGTCAATTTCCACCCAGGGAACAACTACAGAGGCTGTCCTTTGACTCAAGAGACAGGAGGAGAAAGGGTGCTGGGGTTGTGGTGGGAAATGATAAAGGCGTATTTCCTGTGAATCTCCGGGGCTCCAAGCCAGCTCTTCTGAAGAACTGTTCAGTACCACTCTTTGCCCACTTGCAAGGCCAGTTGGACTCGGAGGAGTAATTGGAGTAACAGAGGGAATACTGTTTCACACACAGTGTAAGAGTTTTGCCTGAAAGACCTCTTGGCAAATGAGCCCTGTCAGGGGTTTTGAACCAGACTGAGAGGGCATCCGCCTCAAGCAGTGTCTGGCATAGAAAGCCTGGATGTATTTTTTTTTCTTTTCTTTTATTCTATCTTAGGCAACAAAGACATCAAGAAAATAGATATAGCATATAGAAAAACTGACACTATTTTACAGGTGAATACAGGTTCATATAACCAATTCTAAACATTAAAAACTATTATTATTGTTAGTAGTAACAGCAGTATTTTAGAAAAAAAGGTAGACTTTAAGCTGGAGAGATGGCTTAGCTCATAAGGTAACAGCCTTGAACTTAATCCCCAGAACCCAGGTAAAAATGTGTGTTTGTAATCCCATAATGGCAAGATGGGGAGGGGAGACGGAGTGACCCATAGAGCCCATACCAGGGAGTCTAGTCTACTTGATGAGTTTACAGAGCAGTGAGAGATCTACTGCAAACAAAAGGTAGATGGAGATTAAGGAATGATACTAGAAGTGTCCTCTGACCTCCACATGCATGTGCATGCATGTACTCATAAACACACAGGCTCTCACACATAAAGGTACAGCTGTTAAAATGTAGGAACTAACATAAAGGAAGCAAAAAGTCTGTTTCTCATCATCGTATCACATAAAACTCAAATAAACCAGTGTATACTATCACTGCACTACAGAAATACCAGGTATAGATATACACACTCATATGCATCAGCTAATTTATATAGTCATTTATTATTAGTTCATTTGGTAAGTAGTGGAGGGGCACAGGAGACACAAAGAAGAAAGAGTCTCCATAATGAAAAGATTGAAGTCAGCAGTGTAGACCAGGATCATACAAATATGCACTAGACCAGGCTCCCACCTATATGCATGTTTCATACTATAGAACTATATGGTTAGAGATCACATCAGTTATTTCTATACTCAGTCCAATTATTTTATATGAGCATGTATTTACAATTAATAATCACCCCCTTGTGTAAAATAGAATTCAAATGTGTTATTCCAGATAGAACCAGGAACCAGCATCTCACAATGCTTAAGGTGTGACAACACTGTGAATATCAATTCTCCAACGTAGTTCTCAGGACCTGGTTTCTAATGCTTAGAGGAACAAAACCAACATTGGACTTGTTCTGTTTTCCTTCTTCATCGGGCACATACCCAGCTCCACTGATGCAGTTCTTCAACAGTGGTTGTGACTGCATTAGTGAAAAGCTCCAATGACGGCATCATGGTGCTGATGAGAAACAATGCTGATGTTAGAAGAGAGAGGAGCTGGCTCTGTTCTCAGCTCTTTTCAGGGGCTCTGTCTTCTATTCTCCTTCATCCCTTGGGAGACAGACCTGGCATTAGCAGACCCATTTTATATCAGGAAGTCATAGTTATAGCCAACTATACAGCTATATTTTCCTAATAGAGCTGTCATCAAAAGGGGCTTTGCGAGATTTGAAAACCACCTTAAACTTACTGTTAACCTGCTTCCCAGGGTGCTAATGAAGAACACTGTGGTCCATGGTCATATCAGACTCTTGGGGGAGAATATGCATCTCAAAAGATGATGCTAAATTTCTAAGCCTTCTTGATTCTTGTACCTGGAACAAAGCTAAAGTGATACAGTCCTGCATCATTCACCAGGTATCACAAACTGTATTCTCTAAATAACTTATATCTTCCCAATGGCTCTGTCACAATATCTCAGTGAAGTCCTACATGTTCTTCTCTATGACAATCCTGAGTAATTCTCTGTCTTCCCAAATCTAGTTCTCAGCTCCTCAGTGGCTATGATGCTTCTTGTTTTTATAATGTTATTTGTGAATGACCGTAAGTTCCCTTAATTACAATGGACAGAATCCAGTGTTAATACTTCCTCATCTGTTACAAATGACTTTGTACACATATTTACTTGTCTGTAAGCTACTTAAGTTCACTCTTTGTTTGTTAGTGCAGCTCTCAGGCTGCTGCTGGGCATAGCCAACTTCTTTTGATCACTGGTGTGCTGGACAGAAGCATTCCTTGAGTTGTTATACCTTAGGGTTAACTTTTCATGTCTCCAGGTAGATTTGAGTGTGTCTGTGATACAAAGAGCTCTTTGTGCTTGCCCTCAAAGCTTTGCTCATGCTATGAAACTGAGAAGCTTTGCTGACATTATTCTGGCTTCACAAAGAGTGGCACAGTCATGTATCACCACAGATCTCTTCCCTTTCCACGATGTATGCACACCTAACAAAGTGCCAGTGAACAGACACATCAGGGCCCACATGTGCTCAGAAAATCTATAAAAACTATTTTGTCCATCAGTCATTCAGCTGCTTTGAAATACAGGGAACTTCCCCCAAGATCCCTTGTAACAAACTGTCCTCTGAGAGTGCAAAGTCCTGACATCAACACTGTTTCAGAAGGAGAAGCATGGAAACTTCGGCCTACAAGCCTAGGCAGGTTGCCTTATTTCTCCACAATGGAAACCATCATTTTAAGCAGTTTTCTTGCTTTCTGGAGAAACATCATCTTTAGCATGGCATCCTTTGTCTTACTTCCAGTGAGCTATCTCAGTTCTTATGGGCTTTGACCATGTTAAGCTGAATACTGAGAAGGGTAGCACTTCCTGATTTTCACTGTTGAATCAGCGGAGATACTTCCTTTGAGTTTAAATAGACAGGCACAGATGGCGGTTCCTATCACTTCCATTTACTCAGGCATAAAGAATGGAAAAGAAATAATCTTTGCTGTTATATAATTCCACATTGTCTTAGTTCCTTTGTTGTTTTGGACTTGGTGATTCAAAAAGGTAAGATGTAGACGAAAAGAGTATTACAAGGCAGGGGATAGTAAAGTTTATACATCTAAAACTGAGTGTTAGGGACTACAAAATGGCCATATTAACAGTTCAAGGGCAGAACATCATCCCAATTAGAAAATGTGCAGCATCCAATGTGACTGTAAGCTCAGGACTCTGCCAGTGGCATTGATATCAACAAACGTCTACCCTAGACTCAGAGAAGATAAACTGTTCCCCTGGGAGAAGCACTTCACAACTCTGTAATACATACACACAGTGAAGTTCAGTGTCATCCTTCACTGGGACTCTAGAGTGGGGTAATTCAAAGACAGGGTTATTTTCAAAAAGGAAGACATAGAACAAAGACAAAGGAAAAGAGACTGACTTATAAATGGTGAGTTAGCAACACAATGCAGTCTGGTCCATTTTCCTCTGATATTGCCTCCATTTCCACCCAAACTGGTACAGGAAGTTATCCTGTGTGCATCTCATGGCACTGAGAACAAAAACCAAATTCCATACCTTGGACAAGGGGAAGCTTCTGCTATAATAATTCAGTTCACATAAAAAGCAAACAAACTGAAGGTCTATTATAAAAAGACCATCTTTCCACATGTTGGAATCAAAGAAGTTCTAGAGTAGAAGTGAAGAGGGCAGCTATCCCTGTAGAAATGGGACATACCAAGAGAGACCCACAGATTAGGATGCCATAGAAGGATAGGCATCTAGCCACCAAAGGGTTCAAGAGGTTTTCTAGAGGGGACATAAAGAAGACAAAAGTGTTAGATAGGGATGGCTGTGAGTTCCATAATGCTAGTGAGAACCAAACAGAAGACTGATAATCAGAGGAAGCTAGGCTATAGTAGAAGAATGCATCTTTAACATCATAAGCAAGAATGAAAAGCTTGTTTTCAAACAGCCAAATTCTAAATATTACCATCTATTAGGCATGTGAAAAACACATGAAGCTGGAATCTGTAGTGATAAACATTTTAGGCTTCTCATCCAAGGCATACACTGTTTTAGTTGAGCCATAATGCAACTGCTATTTTTCATCATGTTTGATGCAAAGAAATAACATCAGTGTTCAGTTGGGAGAAAATGAGAGACATATTTGAACAGAATTTATTTGGGGATGCATGATCACATATAACCATATCCAGGTATAATGCGTATAGATATTTTACCTTAGATCGACAAAAGTCAAACTATGTATCAGGTAAAAGACACAAACCAAATGAACCAATAGTCATCAATTTTAAGTGGAAATTATCTGTTGCAATTGTGACCAAAGAAATACAATCTAGTTTATTTCTTAAATTTCTTCTTCACCACCTTCACACATGCATGCATGCATGCATGCACGCATAAACAGATGACAGTTTACTACTTTCCCTCACCTGAAAATATTGAATAATACCTTAGTATGAGACTGCAAATGAATGATTTGGTTCCTTTAAAAAGGTTGGTCTTGACTCTAAATGTTCCTTGGACCCAGCTACTAAGTCTGAAATGCATATCCACACACAGGAGGCCAAGCTCTTTCAGGGAAATTATCAACCCCAGGAAGGGACAGGTGTATGCTATGAAACAAAGACTCCAGAAAGGGAGACTTACACAACAGACCAAAGGTGGCTGATGATAGAGTTTCTTCTAGGCAAGAGGGGGTGTCGTTAAATATGTGTCCATCTGGCTCTTTGGGGGAAAAACAAAGTATTTCTTAAAAAAAAAAAACAACTAAATTTAGATAAGAAAACATTTTCATCAAAATAATAAAACTGCAATTTCCCCCAAGCACATATGCCAGTGTTAACCTAGAAGCTACACTTTAAAAAGATGGTGGTGTAACACAGGGAAGCAGCCTGGACTTCATATTAGAGAAAGAATGGGAGGCTATCCAGGCAAGATGGGGGCTAGAAGTGGCCTCTGCATGACCTGGTGAGGGAAAAGTGTCAGGGTTAAAAAGAAATCGATTTTACTGCGAGGCCGTGAAGAAAAGAAGGGCTTTGGAGACCCACAAAAAGAGTCAAGACAGACATCTGAGAAGTGCAGAGCAGCGGAAGGGTGACTCTCTGAAAAGAAGAAAGACAAACTGCCCTTAAAGCTCCAGCCAAATGGATTTCCAGCAGGGAGAGGTAAGTAGAAACCTCAGCTAAAGGCAAGCCAGACATTCCTGGTGGGAAAGACTCTCTGTCCTCCTGATGGAAGGCTGCAGCTTTCACAAAACTAAAGTCTGTTTGTGGACCATGCTGAGGGTGACTTTTCTGATGTGACAACTCAGATGTAGACATGAGAACCCCCAGTTCAGAGGGCTGTGACTAAGTACCATCTAGCAAAGAAACCTATTGTTTATTTTTATTTTATGTATATGAGAGTTTTGCCACATGTGCCCCTCCTACTGTAAGTACCTGAGGACAGACGAGGGCATGAGCACCTCTAGAACTGGTATTTAGATAGTTCTGACCCACCATGTAGATGCTGGGAACCAAACCCAGGTCCTCTACAGGAACAGTCAGTACTCTTAAATGCTGATTCATGTCTGAAGTCCCCATAAGAAACCCATTTAAAGTTGAGTAATGCTGTGTTCCTGAGAATAAGTCATGGACTGAATTCAACCTGTCATAGCTTCAGAGTACAGAGACAGTCCTGAGAAGAGCAGGAGGGTCCTGACTGACAAGATAGAAAGTGTGGAAAGGCCTGCTTCAGGCAGTGATGTGTACAAAGTTATCCATACTCTCAGGACCAGGGAGCAGACATCATTGAAGGTTTTGTTGCAAGGTTTTCCCAATCTAATTGAAAACCACCAAAAGGGCTAATGCAGTGACATCTAGCTGTGATAGTCCTTAGAAAGCCCATCCTTACACCAGGGTGTAGTTCTTACGTGTCAGCTAGTGAAAAGCTTCACCAGCCTCCATGACGAGGGCTCCTTTCTTTCTCCACATCCCTATAGTTGGGCCTGTCTCTCTGCCCTGCCTCTGATGCATAAATGAAGTGAAACGTCCTGGATAGGTTAAAATGAGAAAATTTTAGGGAAGAAAATGCTCTTGGTGCAAGATAGCAAGGAGATGAAGGATTGTTTAAGCAAAAAGCTTATGCAATATATTTTGAGAAAGAGTCTCCCCTTGTAGCAGCAACATCTCCCCTCCTGAATGCAGGTAAACTGCTCTCTCAAATACTGCTTAGAATCATTCAATGGCCTCCTGGATTCCCCTTTATGACACCCCAGCACCCCCAGCTTAACACCTATAAAGAGCAACTGGAACCTACCCCAGAATGCCCATCTCCTCTGTGTCTACAGGCTTTTCCCCACCTTCCCACTGCATTTGCTCCTCTATCTGCCTGGCTCCTACCTTGAGCTTTCTTCTCCTTCTGTGTCTTGGGTCAAGGTTCTCACCCATTACCCAATTCATCCTTCCGAGAGCCCCCACCCTCACCCACTCCCACTAACTACCATTTTACTCTGTATCTGCAAGTCACACTACTTTAGATACTTCACATATACATGGAGCCAAAAAGTATTGCCCACTCTGCCCTTCCTGATGCTGGTTGCTTTCAATGATAGTTCACTTAGCATTTCCGAATGTTTGAAGTATTCTTGCTGTAGAGAGATGACTCTGGGTATATGTGCTGCAGCAACAGTTATTGGTGTATTTATTTACCTGGGTTTGCTATATATTCTTCTGAAGACAAATGTTAGATTGACAATCAGAGCCTTTTGCTGCCGCTTATCCTCTTTGCTGAAGTAGTGTGGCTTCTGGCCAGTGCTGCAAGTGTGTGTACATGTTGAATCCTACAATAGCCTCTGTATCTTCCTAGTCTGGGTCTTTCCTCTTCACATCCCACTTGGTGTCAATAGCAGGCATTTTCTGAGTCCTAACTTCAACACCACACTGTCATACTGACTTGGCTCATGCTCAATCCTAAAGGAGGACTCTCCCTCCCCTCCCTTCGGAGTATGCCATGCTGGTGACTCCTGGATTGTTCTAGTGCTGATACTCATCCCTTTCCTCCTTATTGTCTCCCCAATCCATTAAAGTCCATGCTCAAATTGGAGTCATTACTGCTAAATCCCCATATCTTTGGGGCTTAATAAATGATACAGTGGGCAAGGCACTTTCTGTGCAAGTGTGACACTTTAAATTTAATCCCTGGGACCCATATAAAGATGAAAAAAGAGAACCCAGCTTCACAGAGCTGTCCCTTGATCTCCACCTTCATGCTGTGGCATGAACAGTCACTTATAAATCATGTACACACACACACACACACGTATACACACACACAAACACTCACACATATGTGCACAGTTATAAAAAAAATTAAAAGTACAAGAATAAGCAAACATCTTTCAATAATAGCTTTACATGTCAATGGCTTCATCTCACCTCTTTAAAAAAAAATACTAGTTGCCTGGATTAAAAAACAAGATCCCACTTCCTATTGTCTCCAAGAAACAAATTTGACTGGCAAAGAATACTGAGAGTCACAGGACGGAAGTGCATGCAAATGAATGGCCAAATCAAGAACATGCAGCTATTCTGATGTCTAATAAAGTAAATTTGAAAACAAAATTATTTAGAAAAAATGCGAATCTCTCCAAACTATTCTATCAAATACAAAGCAAAGGAACAGAGCCAAACTCATTCTATGAGGCCAGCATCACCTGATACCCAAAGTAGATAAGGACACAACAGATCAATAAACCAGTATTTTTGATGAATGTAAACATGGAAATGTTAGTAAAATACTTTCAAAATAAGTCCAAGAACACATTAATGAGATCACACACCATGATCAACTTGGTTTCATTCCAGGAATGCAAGGATAATTGAACATATGCAAATCAATAAATGAAATATAACACATACATAAATAAACATAAGGATAAAAGTCATATAGTCACAAAAAGTCTGACAACGTCCAACATCCCATCATGATAAAAGCCCTGAAGAAGTTGAGAATTGAAGAATTTAATCTCACAGAGCAAAAGATATATAGGACAAACCTAAAGACATGACCGCTTTATGTAAGGATAATTTCTTGTGCACTGTGTCAATACAAAGCTGATTGGCTAATGAGCTGAGTCAGGATTAGAAGGTGGGACATCCAGTAGAGAGATTGAAATGCTGGGATAGAGTCAGGCGCAGGAAGAGAGCTTCACCTGGAACTTTGAGGAAGATGGTAGCATGAAACTGAGGAGAGGTAACCAACCATGTGGCTGGACTTAGAACAGAATATTCAGGATGATTGAGTTATACGCTAGCAGGAATAAGTCAAAGTTTTGGCCTAGGCATTTATTCAGAAATAATTCAGTCTCAGAGTTGTTATTTAGGGAAACAAAAAGTCCAGAAGAAAAGCTCACAGTTACAATTCTAAATATGAAAAAAAAACCTGTAAGATCCATCTCTAAAATTGACATATGACAGGGAACTACTTTCTATTGGATAATATAACACTCAGGGTTGCAACTAGAGTGATAGGACAAGAGAAAACAACAAAAAAGTAATACAGGAAAACCAAATTATTGTATTTGCAAATGGCATAACTATATAATTAAATGAACCAAAGCCACTACCAGAAAAATCTTAGAACTTTCATCAAACTAAGAGGACATACACACACACACACACAAACACACACACACACACAGGCACACACACACACGCGCACACTCATACACACATACATATACACAATCACAAATAGCCAAAGTAACACTAAGAAAAAAGTTAAATGCTGGAGATGTCACAAAACCTGATAAGAAACTATACCATAGAGCCATGGCAACAACATCAGCATGGCACTGTGTGGAGTCGACATTGAGGACCAAAACAGAATAGAGGACCCCAAATCAAACCCACACAGCTACAGTCAATTTTCTGAACTAAACCATTAAATCAATAAATGAGGTAATAAACGGAATGAGATAATTTTCAACAGAATAACTATAAATAGCCAAAAAAAAGCATTCAACATATTAAGCCATTAAGGAAATACAGAGTAAAAGTGCTTTGAGAATCCACTCTGTTCTAGTCAGTTTGACTATTACTAAGATAACAGATGACAGCAAGGTTGTGGGGAGACAGAATCTATGACAGGCAGCTGGTAGGAATTCGAAGTGGTATAGTCACTGTGGAGATAAAAATGGTACTTCCTAAAAATACATCTACCATATGATTCAGCTTTTCCTTACCTGGGTATACAGTTGAGGTTTCCAAGTCCTCTAAGGGATACTGGTCACCCATGTTTATTGTTGCATTAGACAAAACTGCCATGAAATGGAATCAGCCTGGTTGTCTACCAAGAGAGGGCACAATGGAATTTTACCATACCATGAAGAAGAATGAAATCATGTGGGAAAATGGATGGAACTGGGGGACATGCTGTCAAATAAAATAATTTAGATTTTGATATTACATACACATATAATATATGTGTAGAACATGAAAATAAAAAGGGGACCATGAGAGGGAGGAAGAGTGTAAATCAGGAAAATAAGAGGGTAGTGGGATATATGTGACTTTAAAACTGAAGGGGAAAACTATTTGGAAAGAGGATCTGCAGTGGGGAAGTAAAGTAGAAAAAATGTCAGTGGGAGTGATAAATAAAGTATATGTATAAAAATATCACAATGGAAAAATTAACAATGGCAACCCATGCTGGTGAGGATGTGGAGCAAGGGGAGTGTCAACCTGGACAGACACTAAGTAAATCAATATGGCAGGTCCTTAGAAAATTGGCACTCAGTCTACTTCAAGACCCAGATATACCAGTCTTGGACATATACCCAGACACTCCATCCTACCACAAGGACACTCGCTCAAGTATGTTCATTGCAGCTTTATTCATAATAGAAACTGGAAACAACCTAGCCATGCCTCAACTGAAGAATGGATAAAGAAAATGAGGTGCACTTACAAAATGCAATACTATACAACTTTTTAAAAACTGACATCATGAAGATTTCAGGCAAATAGATGCACTGAGGGAAAAAAAAATCATCCTGAGTAGGTAACCCAGACCCAGAAAGGTAAATGTGATATTGTTTACCTATAAGTGGATATTTACTACTAAGTAAATGACAACCAAGCTACAGTCTGTAGACCCAGAGAGGTTAGGCAAAGAGGAGGGTTGGGGGACCACATGTTTCGTATTGGGAAGAGAAGATTGAATAAATTTTGAAAGGATGGTCTGATTATGGGATCTATGAAAATGGGAGCAGAGTTAGGGTGAAGGGAGAGAGTACAGGGAGAGACAGAGATGGGTGAGGGGAGAGAGTTCAGGGAGAGACAGCTGAAACTGGGGAGTATTTGAGCCTGAGTGCAGAAGCCTAGTGCAGTGGAAACCTGGACTCTGAGGGTGAGTCAAAGTCCCTAGTGAGGAATCCTGGTAATGGAGGACAATCTCAACTGACCATCTCTTGTAGCCAGTGGTGGGAATGGGTTACATTTGGTTAAGTTGTTGACTGAGGAGGGTCCATGGAGATCCCTACACAAACCAGGTTGATGCCAGGATAGAAGATCACTCTCTGAAAACTGAAAGCGGCTCCCTATTGCCAAGGACAACGTCTACCCAGCTCACTGAACTTGGAGAGGGCTTAGAGCCTTCACTGTACTCTTCAGGCTACTTGGACACCAACCCAGCCATAAAACCCTCCACCCACAATCTGTCTTGTCTGAAACGTGTGCTGGTAATAGTAGTGTAAAATTTGTGGGAATGGCCAACCAACGTTTGGTTTAGCTTGATGTCCCCACACAAGAGGGAATCCATGCCCTACACTAGATGGCCAGGAACAGGAGACTGGATAGCCCAGAAGTTTAGGGTAAAGCCAAACACGACTGGCACACACATACTCACACAAAATAATTCCTAATGATATTCTGCTATACACATAGATCAGTGCGTTTTCCAGTTGTCACCAGAGCTGCTTCCTCTGCAGCAGACAGGAGTGAGTGCAGAGACCCACAGCTGGACATTTTGCAGAGAGAACATCTAAATTGGAGTTTTCTGTCAGGTCCTTCCCCTCAGAGATCAGGGAACCCTGTGGTAGAGGGGAAGGAAAGACTATAGGAGTCAGAGGAGATGGAGGGCATCAGGAGAACATGGCACACCAAATCAACCAAACAGGGCTCATATACGCTCACAGAGACTGAAATGGCCAGCATGGGGCTTACATGGGTCTATACACGGTCCTCTGAATGGTACGGCTGTTGGTTTGATGTTTTGTGGGAGCAGTTGTATCTCCGACTCTTGCCTGCTCTTGAGACTCTCTTCTTCCTGTTGGGTTTGCTAGCCCAGGTTTTAACTTTGTCTTATTGATTTGCTTTGTCATCTTTGGAACCCTGCTCTTTTCTGAAGAGGAATTGGAGGGCGGGGCAGATTTGGAGGAGAAAGGATACGGTGAGAGTTGGAAGTAATGCAAGGCGGATAGAATTGTGTTTGGGATGTACTATATGAGAAAGAATCCATTTTCAATTAAAACATTGCTAATAAAAACGGAAATGCCACAATGAAACTCACGTGGGTCCTGAGGATGGAACTCAGGTCCTCAGGCTTGACAGCAAGTGCCTTTAGCACAGAGTCATCTTGCCAGCCTTCCTTCTTCTGATTCTCTTCCTTTTACCCATAATTTCTTCATAACATTTTTCACTTATTTCCATCTGTGTCTATATTGTGGTAAAATCTGTGTAACACATAATTCCCCATCACAACAATTTCAGTAGCTAAGTACACTTACTCTGCTGTTCAGTCCCCTTAAGATCTACACGCTCACAAGACTGGACCTTTAAATATAACTCTCTCTTTCTTCTCCCCAGCCATTGAAGAACATGGACTACCATAAGGGTAAAAAACATGCATAGAAATGTGTTATGATGATCTGTTAGCCAAACACTGAAGAATCTCAATAGCAGACCGAGGAGTGGCTATAGCCTCAGACTTTAAGTCAAAACGAACAGTACCAGTCAAACTAAAATTAATGTATTTCTCTATAAAGACATTAATTCATGTTAGTAGCCCAATAGTTCTTATTCTTTATGCAATTCAACTAAAGTTTGTCTATAGTCTGCCATGTTAGTCTGAAGACAGTGTGTTCAGTTCAAGTCCTAGATCTATCTAGTGATGAGGAGCCTGGTCCAGGCACCTCATGCATCCTCTCATCTCTCAGAACTGAGTCTATTACAAGTCATCGCAGTTCAGGGTTCTGCTGAGGGGCGAGACTGCAGAGTTCTGCTGACATGGAAGACAGAACCAAGCATGCCGAGGATCCTGCCTAACAGAGGATCTTCTGAGGCAGAGTGTATCTTTACATCATCATTTAGAAGTTTATCTACTAGAGAAACACTGTGGTTTATGCAACACAGTTTTTATTTACACACACACATGCACATGCACACCTACAGAGACAGAGAGAGAGAGAGAGAGAGCGAGAGAGAGCTTCCACTGACCAACATCACTGAATTACATCTTTAATTCCAGAGAAAATGGTAAATTGGTGATTTACTTTATTTCAAAAACTTAATTTCCAATGCCTTCCTGTCTATTAACAATTTGTACTTCAAGACTGAACCAACCTGTTTGCCCAACAGATGTTGCAGTCTACCTTTCTGGTCTTCAGGCTTCAATTCTAACACAAATGTCTCTAATTATGAGTCTCATCTGTTTTTACAGTTAACACCCACATTTCTAAACGGAACTAAAGAGGTTCTTCCTAAAAAGCTGTCCTCATGCAAATGCTGTTTAATTTTGCTATTAAGAATTTGTACATTAAAGGACTGAAAAAATGGCTCAGAGGTTAAAGGCAACTGCAGCCAAGCCTGAGGATTTGAGTTCGATCCTCAAGACCCACAGAATGGAAGGACCAGACCAAAGTGCACACAGAATTCACACCCACATAGGTACATATATGTGTAGACATAATAAATAATAGAATGCAATAAGAATTTTAAAATATTCTGTATGTTAAACAGTCCACACAGTTAAGAAATACAAGAGGATATTCCTTCTGGGAAATGATGCAAAAAACCAGATTAATTTCTAATTAGGAAAAAAGAATTGAGAATCACATGAACTTTGTATTTACTTATAGTGCATATTAAAATTTTGTTCAGAGTATCTTTCATTGTCAAAAATTGAAACTTTCAAATTTTTATTACCTTTTCCTTAATGCCAATTTTTTAAAAATCAGTTATAGGCAGAAGTAGATTTTCCAAGATTTATGAGGTGTAGGAGGTAGGGAGGAGCCCAGTAACCGTTCCACACATTGTGTGCTGGCAAAATGGATGTATATAGGTACTTTGCATTCTTTCTTTGAAATACCAGCTTCTCTCCTTTACCAGTTCTGGGTAGACAAAACAGGCCATTTTCTTTAAGAAATATCCCAGACGTGCATTCTTAGAACTAGCCACGAGAGGGCGCCAGACGCATTACATAAAAAGATGTTGTGCACTCTCCCCCCCCCCCCCCCCCCTTTATACTCTGGAGTAAAAACAGTATTGCTCTCAGCTGAAAAGCTGCCACTGGGAGATTGATGCTGCTCTGCGGTCGCCAATCCATTTACTTGGCAAACTCAAAAGTGAAGCAAGACCCAGTTTGTCCCTGTTTAACAACGTCGAATTGAAAGGCCATTTCATCTCAGGGCTGTTTAGTCCAAATCGAATACCACCTAAGCTGCTTGCTCCAAGCCATCTCAAGTGCTCCAGGACCAGGCAGGGCTTTCTTCGCTGATGATAAGCAGCAATTCCCTGTTCTCTCCCCGGCATAAAACTTGATCCTGCTGAGTCCCCTAGCCCACCTTCCCAGCAGGAGTTTCCAAATCAAGAGTTGAGAACTATCACATGGCTGGCTTGACAATCACTCTGCAGGTGCAAACTAACCCATTTGCTTCATGAATTTCAAACAGTGCCTTACACGGTCTGTTTGCCAAAGGAAAATAATGCCACAGCAAAAATTATACGCAGCTACCTATGACTTTTCTCGAAATCCTATTTCCGCTGATGTAACAATCACACCAGAGATCTACCCCTGGGTTTCTATGACCAACAAGATCAAGGGCCAAACACCTATCCCTGAGCAAGTTTGATGATTTGGCAGATGCTAATGCACTTCCATTGGTCTGTGGCTGAGGAAAGAGAGGTCTGGGAGCCACTGCAACTATGTGTCACCAGACCATCCGAGGGTACCGTTTGTTTTTGTTTGTTTGTTTTGTTTTGTTTTGTTTTTATAGTTTTCTAATCAACTTGTTGCTAGTAAGCAATAGTAATTCACATTAAGCAAAACCGAGGGAGGGCATGTAATTTATTCAAAGCTCCTGCAATCTGTTTGTTGCAAGCAGCCAGGATCTTGCTGTGATCTGCCCTTCATGTGCAAAGCTCAGCTTCCACAGTCCATCTCCCATCCTGAGGGGAAATCTCTGCCCAGAGCCTCTAGACTATTAACACACTTTTCCTCCACTACACTCCTAACTGACAGCTTACTTGACTAAGGAAGCTGTATTTTCAAGGGTCAGTAGTGGAGGCTCCAACAGGAGCGGCAAACTGCAAGAGGGGAGAGAGGAGATGCAACAGACGCCTGTGCCACGTGGAGCGGGCTTACTGAGAGCATGCTGCATCCGTTCACTGCCCGGTTCTCAGACTTGATCTAGTCCCGTTCTTCGACCCCCTCTGTGGATCACAGCTATACAGCCTGCTTCCGGCTCTTCCAGATTGCCAACCTCTCTCCGCTCGACGCCCCGGGGGTTGCTCTTCCCACACCCACAGGTTTTCCTATGTTTAATTCAAAACTCAAATGTCACATCTTTCAGCGTTCCCAGACACCATTTCCTGTCCTTGTGCGTGTACTCAATCTCTCTTCCCATTTGTCTCTAGGGCGAGGCAAATTCCTTAACCTTGGACTCTTATGTCTTGCTCTAATGTGCACCCAGAGCCCGGAAACTTTTCTTTTTCAAATAGTCTTTTATTAGGCGCTTGGTAAATAACTGATTTATGACTTACTGCATGAGATTATTCTTAAAAAAAAACCTTACATTAAATAATTAGTATAAGGAAACCACAATGCAGTTCTCATTCTTTAGAGATTAACTCTCTAAATGAGGAGCGTGAGAGTAATAAGTGGGTATGGTGTATTGTACAAGTGTCAAAAAAACAGGTAAGTACTCATGGCTCCGAACTCACCTTCCTAGAAGATAACGGCTTTACATGGTCTCATTTCTGTCGAATTTCATTCTAAAAGCTTTGATTTTGTTGGATACAGGTATTTCTTAACATCTGTTGTTCCCTTAATGAAAAATTCCCACTCTTTCTCAGTTTCTGATATTGTATTCAAATTAAGACATCAAAACAAAAGAAGTACTTTGAGGAGAGATGAAGGCATGGTGCCCTGAGCCTCAGAATATGGTATAATCTGTGTTATTTTCTGGATGTAAGTTGAAGGCTAAGTATCAGCAAAGTTGAAACTCACAGAGTATTTACATTCATAGATAAGTACATGTCCATGCATGCATGCACACACAGAGAGATAGAAGATAGGCCCCATAAGAGAAGAGTTTTCACACACATATATGGAAATACAGGAGAGCTAAACATGATGATTTTTTTTTCTTCTAATGTGTTTCATTATGGGCTGGGCTGGCGGGGAAGTGAAGAGATTTCCTCGGACACAGAAGGATGAATACAGAAGATGAGAAAGATGTGTGCAGAAGACCAGAAGGATGAATACAGAAGATGAGAAGGATGTGTGTAGAAGACCAGAAGGATGACTACAGAAGATGAGAAGGATGTGTGCAGAAGACCAGAGGCCCCAAACAAGAATCTATTCTCTAGGCAGAAGCCCACTCAAACACACCCAGATTCTGGTGTTTTTTAAAGGCGGTGTGAGCAAAAACACAGGAGTAAACAAACACTTAGGGCTCAGCATTCAGCCCTCCATAGATAAAGCTGGGATCCTCAGAGTTTAGCTGGAAAAATCTCCTGCAGGGGGAGATAGTGGGGTGTCTGTGTTTTCCTGGTCTTGATTCTAGGCAGGAATAGGAGAAAATGTGTGGTATTTGTTTGTTTGTTTGTTTGTGGAGTTGGTTTTTTGTTTTTTTGAGACTTTCTGAACCTAAGCTCAATTTGTGCTTTGAGAGAGCTGTTTTTAGAACTAGAACCAGTGCTTGTGAAATCAGCAAAACAGTGAGGATCAGCAGAAAACATGTACTGGAGAACCAGGTCTGCAAAACTGCCAGATATCTAGCATCCACAGGTGCATTTAAAGAGGACAAGATGATACCAAGAGTGTGATAAGACAATAAAAGGTTGACTACAGAGTTCCGGGGGTGGGGAGGGTGGGGTGGAGAATAGGCAATAATACTATTGGAGATAAAACACAAGGAAGACCAGGACCTCCATGATGAATTTACCAGGTTTGATACACCGGAAGAGGCGTGTGCCCTCCATGAGAGAGTAGAGGAAATTTTCCTGAAGGTAGCACTGAAATGAAGGGGAAGCAAAATGGAAGAGAAGCTAAGAGGCTGGGCACAGGTTGAGAAGGTGCACGTAGAAAAAGCCCACAGAACACACAGAAGGGGAAATGGGACTGAGACAGTTTTGGAAACCATAATGACTTTGCATCTCTTAGAAGCATGAGGCACAGTGTCAAACACCGTAGACGTTAACGATGATCTGTGAGAAGAGAGTAACTCACACATAAATGTATCTCAGTGAAATTTCACAGCTTCAAAAGCAAAGAAAGATAGTTTAGATGGCCATTTAAACAGTTTATAAACGAGGGAGAGCTGTGTTGAGTGCTGTTTTACCTGTAATAGCTTAGACTCGCATTTGGATCAACCACAAACCGCTTTGCCTTCCCACAAGAATGAGGATGGAGAAAAGTCACCTCAGACTACCACATCCAGAGAGCTTCCAACTGAGAGACTCTCTTAAGACTTTTCCAAAGTAATCTTTGTCATAAAAAACAAAAAAACAAAAAATGTCATAAGATGACCAGTCTGGGAGTTCAGTAGGTAAAGGTGCGTGCTGAATAAGCCCGATGTCAGACCCCAGATTGATCCTTGGAACCCACAGTAGAAGGAAAACAAAATCAACTCCCAGGTACACACACCACACACTGTGGTGGTTTGAATAGGTTTGCCCTCCCTAGACTCATGTGTTTGAATATTCTTGGCCCATAGGGAGTGGCACTATTAGGAGGTATGACCTTATTATAATAGGTGTGGCCTTATTGGAGGAAGTGTGTCACTGCGGGGGCAGGTTTTGATGTCTTCTATTCTCAAGCTCCACCCAGTGTGGAATCCAGTCTCCTCCTACTGGCTTCCAATCAAAATGTAAAAATTTTGGCTCCTCCAGCACCAAGTCTGCATGCACGCTGCCATGCTTCCCGCCATGATAATAATGACCTAAACCTCTGAAACTGTAAGCCAGCCCCAAGTAAACGTTTCCTTTGTAAGTGTTGCCTTGGTTATGGTATCTCTTCACAGCAATAAAATCCTAAGACATACATATCACACGCATGCACACAGATACACACACACACACACACATACACACACACACACACACATACTAAAATACATTTCTAAAAAGATCCAAGAAATAGTCATTAAATTTGCAAATATGTGAGTGACTCCCTAGCAAAACAATGTAACATATAAATTAAGAATTACAGTAACCAAAATTGAGCTAAATTTTGGGAAATCAGTGGAAATCAGGAATAAAATCACTGAAGCTGAATTACTCCAAAACCCTCATACTGTTTGGGAAATAAAATATAGATTAGACTTTGCCAAGTTAAGTATGCATATCAAGATGCATATGATCTAAAGGAATAACTCTAGTATGACTAAATCATAAAGTTATAGAAGATAAGTATAAAATCATGAAACAGAAAAACAGAAAACACACATAATATGATAGAAATCAAAACATATCAGTAATAATCAATGTAAATGAAGTAAAGTTTGTAAAAACATAGAACAACAGATTTGCCTCTAAAACCATGAAATAGAAACAGATACTATTTATAAAGATAATGAATTTAAAGAAAAAAAACAGCATTATACAAAATGTAAGGGAGGCTATTGCTTTGGGTAATAAGACCCAATAGCCAACGTGATGAGGCCAGTCCTATGGAAGTACCAGGCAATCAGGGTGAAACCTTAGAGTAAGAGAAACTCCTAACACAACAGCTTTTCCCAAATCAGGAAATCTACAGCAACTAATGGCCTCACTGGGCCTTCTGAGCAGCTATTAAGAAGTCCTTTCTCCATTAAGCATTAAAACAAATTGAGTTTAATTAAGGTAATGCTAACTAGTCCACTCTCAGACTTACCCTGTTTCTTTGGTCAAGCCATCCACAAAAGCCACTCCATTCTTTGCACTGAAGAGCTCCTTCTATTTAGTCAATAGGATACAATTTAGTTTATCACTTGCTATAAAAAGCCAGTGAGATCTTTAAGTGTACTGAAATTGTGTTAGTTAACAGTAGTAAAAGATAGATTAGCTAAACCCATCAAGATAAGGTTACATAGGTAAGGTAGCCCATCAAAATATATTCTAAAGTGAACATCAGATGTAAAAGAATATTACTATTGATAAATTAACTGGAAATGTAATAATTTCAAACTTCTGTGCTCTAATAACAGAACTATTAAAATATTCAAAGAATATTAATGATATCAAGTATTCAAAAATAAGTTACTGGGAAATAAAGAAAAGGCTTGGACCACATAATTAGAGCTTGATCTAGTGGACAAAGTATCTAAGGCTAATCACTGAAGAATAGGCATGATTTAAAGTTCACTTGGGACATCTAGAAATGTCACTACTACAAATAGGGAAGTCAAGCAAAGGCTACCATATTCTAAAACTCCACATCGTATAGTACTCTACCACATGTGAATAACAAGTAATGAATGTAATAAGAAAAGGGAGGAAAGCAGACCTAGTAAGATAAGTAGCAGATTACTAACCACCATATGCAAAATCAAAATGTGATAGAAATAAGAAAGAAATAGCAAGCCTGGATCATGACATGTGCTCATAACCTGAGCACTAGGAAATTGAGGCAGAAGGCTTAGACACTGAAGGGTAGCCTGGCTCACATAACAGCCAGTAGGTCCAAACATGTAAAGAGAACTTAAACAGATAGTGCTCAGTGTACTAATGCATACAAGACCAACACAGAGCACAGAGTTAGCATCAAGCCCTTTTCTGTAAAAGTTGGCAGGCAAAAGCCAATATAATTAAAAGCAGAAATAGGTAATAAAAAATTGAAAACAATGATATAAATACAAGTGATTAACAAAGTAAAAAAAATGATGTCTAATAAAGTAACTGAGCAATTTCTAACTGATTGCTTAAAAAGCAAAGGGAGAAACAGAAAGAAAGTAGAAAATGCCAATACAAGGGGATTTCATAAACAACACATAGCCAAGTGGAAGTCAAGGATGAAAGCCTCCCAAATAAATAGACTATTAATATTGACACTTAAGAAAAGACAAAAATTGAGTACCACTAACAGCATGTTAAAGTAAGCAAGTTGACATGGGTTTCTGCCCCTGAACAAGCAGCTACAGACAAGTGATAACTGCAGACATAGGGAAAGTTAACCCTTCCCAGGGATGAGTTCTATAATTGGTTATGGAATACAAACTGGTAGCACTGAAACTGTACACACACAATCAACAAGACAGACTCAGCAGGGTGTATTTATGTATTTGTGCACACAGATATATTTATACACCTACTCATCTATGTATATGATCTAAATACATACATGTGTGTGTTTGTGTGTGCATGTGTGTGTTTGTGTATGTGTAAATGTTAATAATCAGGGAAGAAATGGATAGCAATTTGAAAATGAGAGTTGACATGCAAGTATTTGGAGGGAGGGAACATGATAGGAGCTGGATGGAGGGAACTTGGGAGGGGCTGAGGGAGGAAAGAAAGTTAATTATATTTTAATTAAAATATAAAATAAAAATAGACAAAAATTAAGTAAGTTCTTCAAAATCTTTCAAGAAAATGCCAATGTCTAGAATAGCATTCTATAAGCAAGTTCTGAGAAACCTGTTAGGAATAAACAGTCTTAAAAAAATATCATCAGAGGGCTGGAGAGATGGCTCAGTGGTTAAAAGCACTGACTGCTCTTCTGAAGGTTCTGAGTTCAAATCCCAGCAACCACATGGTGGTTCGCAACCACTGGTAATGAGATCTGATGCCCTCTTCTGGGGTGTCTGAAGATAGCTACAATGTACTTACATATAATAAATAAATAAATCTTTAAAAAAAAATATCATCAGGTCCAGGGAATAGAGAGGAAAGAAACTTTCTAAACCATGTGATGTGTCTAACTTCTGCAGTAACACCAAACAGATCTAGGCAAGAACAAGGGCTGTAGATTTACTAATTATTTATGAATATGTATGATATATAACTAATTTTAAATTAATTATGTACTTTCAGTTAGAATACCAAATAACAGCAATGCCTCCAAAGTAAATACATTTGACACACTTTCCTCTCAAGAATGTAAAGTTGGTTGAATGTTAGAAACCAAAAGGGTTACTCATTACATTTTACAATTCAAAGGGAAAAACTATACATATTTCAATTTGCTAATTAAAAATATTCTATAAAATTTATCCTTTTATAATAAAAATGGTTTTAAAACTAGAAATCAAAGACAAGTTTTTAATCTTATAAATGTAATCTCAAAAAATATAATAGGGAAACCTCAACTGTCAAAATTCACACTCAATAAAATATATCTAAATCATTCCCTTTGAAATCACACACACACACATACACACACACAATTATAAAATATCTTTGATGTTTGAGTCAGTTTACTATGCAAAAAAGATAAAATACATTGTAAATGTCTTAGAAATAAATACAATCTATATTTCATGGATAACTTTTTTATATGCATAAAATTTAAACATTTCAAAGTTATTGAAAAATTTAAAAGTTCACAGCCTTCTGAGAGAAGAAATTTGAGATGTATTTTTAAGTTACATCCTTTACAAATTTAAACAGAGAATATCTAGGAAAAACTTTAATACATGAAAATCTATGAAGCAAGAAAAAACTCATTTAGAAGGCCCTCCTGGAAAACTAGGGGAGTAAGTGCATTGAAATGTCCTAATACTGCAGATAGCAGCCCTCTCCCTAAATTCACCAATGCTTTCAGTACAATTACTGTAAAACTTCATAGGATGATTCCAGACACCCTCACGTAGAAGTGAGGGATTAATATGCTCAAAGTAATTGCCCTACAAGTTATTAATATTATAACAATTTTAAAACTGGTATTGCCCTGTGATTTTGGCATACTCAAATCAAATGAGAGAATCTACAAACAAACACATGTCTGTACAAACACTGTATATGTCAGAAGTAATATTATACATCTTAAGGGAATGGGTGGGTTTTTAAAATAGATTCCCTGGAATAACTGAAATTCATATAGAAAAGAATACACACGACTGTAGCCATACTTTTGCTACTTTGTGGGTTATTCTTTCTTTAGACTTTCTCCACCTCTTTTCGACCCTTTTCGACCCCCTAACCCTAGATAGGAGAGAAAAAAAAAGGATAGAAAGGAAAGGGGGTAACATTATTGTTAGACTACTTCCTGATGATTGGGGACATTGAGTTCCTTGGGGTGACTTGGATCTTTGCCATCAAGATATCTAATTTCTTCATGTAGGACTACCTAAAAAACTGTGACCAAAACCAACCAACAATACCCAACCACCAAACAACAAACCTACTTTGCCTCTCAAGGGCCCTAGCATTTATATACCCTCTGAAAAGTCCCCAGAATTCTAAATGTTACACAATCACAGAAACTATCTGCAGTTGGCAAAAATCACTCCCCTGTTAGAGTATGAGGCAAATCATAGTCAGCTGCTGTAGACAATCTAAAATAACCTCATATCCCACACCTTGATAAAAACAAAAACATATTCTCATAATATTTCTGTGATTTTCAAAGAAACCAAAATGCCAAAATTGTCACTACACATGGCAATTTATTCTAAGGCTTCAATGAGAAGAGTGAAGCCAACTGAAAAAGAAAATGTATGAGAATCTCTTAATGATGGTAAAAGCCTTTAAGCCCAGATTAGATACAACAGGGTAACAAATAAGAAGCCCAGTGCCAGGAATGGGTTTCCTGTTTTAAAGTTGTTAACCAGTAAGGTCCTTATGGCCTCTAAATACTAGAAGCTATTGCCATTGTTCCTGGTCATTCTCCAGAACTCGATGTTAAGACCATCTGGCTGAAGGTACTACCCATTTGGATCATTAAGTATGTTGAGATCAAGGTGGTACTCACCTAGTACTTCATCCCTACTGGCTAGGTTTCATAGTGCTGCAGGCTACTAGAGGAGGCTAGTAATCATCAGTCTCATCCAGATGTGAATGCTGACAATGCAACTTTTCCAATTGCAGTTCAGTGATTGGACAGACAAGGTCTGCCCACTGGTACAAGGATAGCATAAATAACTAAGCAACCACTTCCTGGTGGGAGTTAAGGCCTGCTCCACAATATGAAATCCATACCTGCCACCATTATTGAGGCCTAGAACCTATGGCTAGACAGACCATCGGCCCAAGGAGAGAACCTACTACTATTATTCTGCTGGATAGACATGGTGATCAATTATTTCTGGTGAGTTATCATTATACCCATAGATTCATTAGTACATCTCTCAACCCTCATCAGGGAAGCTTCTATTTGCAGTAGATGATGATCAGCATGGAGATCCACAATTGGATAAAACCCCAGCATGGAGAGTGAGGTAGATGTGAAGTCCCACCCCTAGCTAAGAAGCTATTTAGGGAGTTCCTTTCAATTGATAGTTTCTGGGAGAGAGTCCACTTTACTGAAATGCTCAAGTGAAGGACCACACATCCAAGAGTAGATGGGCCACACAAATTGGACTTGATAGGTGTAAGGGAAAAGAAAAGATAAACAAAAGAAAAGAGAAAGGAAAGGAAGAAAAGATGGAAGACAGGAAGGAGAGAGAGAGAAAGGGAAGGAAAGGAGAGGAAGAACAAGAAGCCGAGTAGAGTGTGTAGTGAAGTTGTGTGTCTATGGGTTCGGGAAAGTTCAAGATGAGGATGAATGCGATCAAAATACTGTATGTGGTATTCTCAAAGAACTAATCTTAACAATCACAGAAGTGTTATATGTATCAATTTTAAAACACTTTACCAATAAATACAACTATATTCAAACTGGAAACTTCTAGTTTCCCAGTGGAGCCATTCACCATATGTCCAGAAATGAGAAGAAAATATTTGCCAGATTTGTGGTACTCAAAATACATGTAGACTGTGTAGTAAGAAAGCCTGTACATCAAGAAGTTGAAAACTAACCACCCATAGGGGGAAAAAAATGAACGAACATTTCCCAGCAGAGGAAACTAGAAATGGAATCAACAAATAAAGGACCTCGGTCTCCTTAGTAAGGAAGGTAATGCAGATGGAAATCTCAAAGAGGTGTCATTTCACACCTGCCAGAACAGAAAGACTTTAAAAGGTTGACAATCTTCCTGACATGTGCAAGGAGATTTAAAGCCCCATGCATTTTCATGTACCACTGGAGAGGAATATAATTTGATATCACTTTTAGAAAACAAGTCAGTGTCACAGAATAGAACTGAATAGGAAAATGTTTTACCGACAACCAATGTCAACTGCTAAGTGTAAACCTTAGAGAAACTCTTGCAGGCATTCCAGGAAACACAGGGAGGTATAGCAGCAGCAGCAGCATTCCAAAGAGCAAAATCCACCGAACAGCTCACATACTCTTCAGCTAGATGGAGAATTAAATTGTGATTTGATCACACAATTTTATTGGATTACATTCCAATGAGAGCCTGCCAGACTTGGTTATATTCATTGGCATGAATGAGGCTCAAACATATAAACCAATAATAAAAAAAAAAAAGCAGGGGACAATTCGGTCAATCAACCTCACAAATGTGCGAGGGAGACCTTTGCAGTCTATCTTTTTAATTGCTGATGAAAAAGAGATGCTCGCTTCGTTGTTATTCTCTAAACACACATTGGTTACATGTGCCTTTGTGCACATAATACATCTTAGAACACAGGTTTTAGTTACACCCAGTTGAATCAAACAATATGGGTCCTAGAATTTAAATCTTGCTAATTCACTATGCAGATAACATAAAGATGACCTTGACAGGAGAAACAGCTAATTACTCAGTCCAGTTGAGGGGAGTAAATACTTCCATTGTTTATAAAGAAAAACATTAAATCAAATTGGAGAGGTGAAGAAGACAGAGGAAAACAGTATAGAACGAGAGCGCACTGTTGAGACTGAGTGGACAAGAAAGAAGAGGTGATTCACCAGAAAGGACTCACCTCAAAGAAGAGAGTGAGTAAGTTCTTCAAAGGGAGGGGAGGTCCATTCCATCATAGGTTTGAAGTCTGTGTGTGGTTGCACTCTTTCAAATGGGCTATAGAGGCCGAGGAGATGGCTCAGTCAGTAGAGTGTTTGCTGCCAAGCCTGGCAACCTGAGATGAGATCCCTAGCACCCATGGAAAACCCTGGAGCATCAGTACACATCATGGAAGTGTATGCACCACGCTGGGGAAGACAAGAGAGGGGCTAAACTGGTGAGCTTCGGGTTCAGTGAAGACTTCCACATACACCCACCAACAATAGTTTTAATTTATTTTAATCATCTACGAAGATGTATTTAGTTATCTGAAGGGTAAACACTTGTTCTTTTTTTCCACAGAGGTCTCATGATGGACTTGGACCTTTAGACCAAAGGACCTAAGATCCTGGCTTTGCTTCTTTGCCTCATCCAGAATTTAGGAGATTCCCCTAAATCTGCTTTCCTGACCCCTTGAGACATTAGAACAGGAAAATGATTGTGCAAGTGGTATAAATGTTTAAGGACTGTTAAGCACAGGCATTCAGCAGCTCTTGTGCTAGGTGCTAAGCCTGGCTGCTTTATTTGTTGTTTCACTATTAGTCGTTTTACAGTTTGTGAGATGGGTACTATCTAGCCCTTCCACAGCCTCGAATCTAGCCACTAAATAAACACTGTCTTTTATGAAACGAAAACAACAATTGTTCCACTAGAAGTCTGTGAACAGGAGTAGCAAGCCCTCACCTCTTACAGATCTATTAGAAGGAATGACAAGTTGATAGCTAAATTAATAAATAATTTAGGTAGAATCTGTGGGAGGCCACACTTATCTAGGATGCTAGAGGGCATGTGAGAGGGTAGCATTTGTGAAAGTCCATAACAGAGCAAAGGCAGGGGAAGGCAGTCTTTTGGAGGAGAGAGCTGTAGGCTGGGGAGCGTTAAAGGACAGAGACAGAGACGGGGCAAACTCTGCAAGTTTGACCCAGTTGTCTAACACCCCGCTAGTGAAGGGGACGAGATGAGGAAAGGTGTGAGAGACTATTTGTTCATTTTCTGTTCTTCCTTGACTTCATTGGTGCACATGAATTTTAGTCGTTTTCTCTGCCCCTTCCTTCTCTTATCCCTTTCTCATTCAAACCTGCTTCCAAACAAGTCACTCTTGAACTTTCATACTAAGTTAATTAGGGTTCCTTGTATGAGCATGAGGGGGAATTATTGATTGAGGTGTGGGCAACTTATCCGTGGCTATCATGAGCCCATGACAGGCTGGCAGGGCCCCTCTTGGGCAGGTCTTATGTGACTACAGCTGCCATGAGTTCATGGGTACAACTAGAATGCCATGCTCAGGACTGTTTCTGCTGCTCCCCATCCACTGCCCTTCTTCTGCAATACATCCTGACCCTTGAAGGTAACAGATCTCTCATGTAGGGCTAGGCACTAGTGGAGACTTATTCTAATGTACTCAAGACCTTGCTACAATATCTGGTATGTTTTAAATTTGCACTCTAATTGATAATGATAAAAGAACCATGGGAAATCAGACACTATTCAAAGATTACTGCAGGAAACAAGGGAAGAGATGATGAGGACACCCCCTGGAGCAACCACGGCAATAAATATCTTAAGGGAATTTGTTTGGTCCACATTTCAGATGTAGACAATAGAGAATTTAGCAATTGGGTTTCTAAGTTTTATTATAACACTTACAATAGAGACAAACAGCATTTTCAAGAAGATACTTAATGATATAAAATTTTAATAACATGTGAAAAAAACATGGGATAAGCCAATTTCAGTTCCTTTCTCAATATCTTCTGGAAGAGTCAGCAACTGCCTTGAACAATCATAATAGTTATATACCACTGTAAAGACACGGATAAAAGGTGCTGAGCCCTTCTCCCTAGCATGGCTTTGTCAGTGTAAGATTCACTTGTTGAATGATAGAAAAGAAAACACCAAGTTTTTTACAGTATACTAAGGTTCATCATTAGTGGGGAAAAGCAGAGTTTGTAACCAGGCAACCTGACTCCCCATTCCTCACTTGGTCACACCCCTGCCCATTGCCCTGTTCCCTTAACTCACTTGGAATATCACTGTCTCTCATGTGTGATAAAAGATGAATGGAAAGGCTTAGCACACCGGAGCTGATCTTCTGATTGTCTAGACTCTTATATATATATTCCTTTTTGGAAATACACAAAGCATTAAACTGTGTACAGTCAGATCCCAGGGGTACTTCAGAGTTCAAGGAACAGACAAACTGTCTTAAATTTGTTTAACTGTCTTCAGAAACAAAGCAAAGTTCTTTTGGTGAACTGAATCAAATAGTCCAAATGTTAATATTTCAATTGGTGGTGATCATGATGTTTTGAGTGTGGATCTCACTGTGAATCTCAGTCCTTGAACACTCTATTCCTGCCCACCACTTCTTGAATGCTGAGATTACAGGTATATGCCTAGACTAGATGTCTCAGCCTAAGTATGATTCTTACTACAGAAAAGCTAGACTCTTTACTGAAATTATGCACATTAGGAATGTCTAAAGGGAGAGTGCAGGATACTTTATATCCTTTTTGACATAGAAGTCTATAGGGTTTATTTGTTTCTTCTTTATTCTCACACCACCATAAGCCATCCCAATCAATCTCACACATCCTCAGTATGCACACAAGGAAACTAACACAGTAAGGGAAGTAAGTGACTTATTCAAGCTCCAAGGGTAGAATTAAGTCTGTGGTCTTACTCATTATAAGAGCCAATCTTCCATACTATGAAATGAGGAAGGACTTTAGTAATAATCTGGTAAGGGCTGGAGAGGTGGCCTATCAGTTGAGAGTACTATTTGCTTTTCTAGAGGATCCAAGTTCAATCACCACCACTCACATGGTGGCTCATAACATCTGTAACTCTAATTCCATAGGATCCAACACCCTTTTCTGGCCTTTGCAGGCACAATATGCATGTAGTTGCCAGACAAAAACATCCATATAAATAATAAAATAAAAAAATAACAATCTGGTCATCAATATCCTTATAATGTTGAAGATATAAAATATGGTGGTTTGAAATTAATTCAGTAATACACATTTTAGAAATCTATACATACATCATCAATAGGGAACTTTACTCTGTGTCCAATAGGGAGCTTTATTAATCCCATGTACTACAATGGACATTTGACTCCTATTTGTCAGGTCTGCTTCTCTCAATAATAAGAATTTAGATGCAGACAGGTGCTCCACTGTACCTTGGACACGGCCCAGGAGCAAACTGCAGGTAGCAACACATGAAAGACCTTCCCGAGTGACCTCTGTAATCTCTCTGCTGCTTTCTCCAGCTCAGCACAGGCCTCCTTCAGAGAACCTGCGTCAGTAGGCAAATGTGCTCTCACCTGCAGAATAAATATGAAAATCTTTGCGGAGCCCTTTGTCTTCAGGGGAGAAAAAGACAGAATCAAAAAGAATGTGGAATAAGAATGAATCCAGCCAATCAGAGCCCTCCTTTCCTAGCTTAAACAAGTAATTCAATGGTGGTTTCTTCCTATTTCTACAAAAGTAATATCAGAAAGATCTTTTCCCAGAAAAAAAAAACCTGCATAGCTGGATTTGACTTGCTAATAATCTTTTGGAACTCTGAATACCTTTTCAACTAAAGCTGAGAGATTTCTAGTACTGTACTGACTGATGGAAACCAATGGTTTTTCCTGAAAAACAGAGAAGCAGCTGATGAGATGAGGAGCAGGAGGTAGGATTTGAATACTGTCTTTGTCCTAAAAAGGCAAACTACATGAGACAAGCCAAATTATCCAGCTGTGTCATCCTGTGGATACCATCAGAGGAGTCTAAGTCAAAAGACTGCAGTCCATATTTACCGAAGCACTATTCATTATATACCAAGACATATTAGCAAGGATTCCCATCAGCAGGTAAATAGGTATAGAAAGTGTGGTATGGGTACATAATGGAACTTTATTAATCCATAAAATGAACAAAAAATGGGTAGAAATGAAGATACTATCCAGTGACATAACCCAAACCAAGAAAGACATGTATTACGTGTTTCATGAATGTGAAATTTGGGTATAAAAATATATGTCATGCAAGTCAAAGGGGGGATTATTGTGACAAGGAGAAGCAGCACAAGAAAGAAAATGAGTGTGGATATGAGCCAAGTATATGGTACACATATACCAAGAGTCCCGGTAAGACCCATCATCTTATAAATGCTTACATACCACAACAGACAAAACAGACAAACAAACAAAGACTTCCAGGATTCTGCACTATTGAATCCTAAGTCCACTGAGTTTTTATTGAGATTATGTTTATTCTTAAGATGAAAGAAATCCACATGCTTTACCTAATTACCCTGTGTATCTGGCATGGCGTGAACTCATCTTCTCCCTGTAACAATCTGATGTTCTCCGAGCTGAGTGACCAGGACAGACAAACCAATACTTCTTGTCTGAGCAGTATAACTCCTTCATCTAAGAGAATCTGACTCAGGAAAAGCCCTAAGTAAGCTTCTTCCATGTGCTTTCCTCTATAGTCTACAAAATAACAGATTTCTCTGGTAGCCTCCTGAGAGCCCCATTGCTCTATACTGGATGAAATGTAGTGTTCTTTTTCAATTTGTCATTAGAGGCATAGAACACACTCAAACTTAGTATCCATTCCAAATCATTAATCCATATGAATAGAAAGAAAACATTCAAGTTTGAAAAAGTCACATTACTGACCCCTAGCTGGATAAGGCTGTCCATGTTCCCTTAGTCGGAGTGGCTAGCACCAGCCTCCTGTTTGTTTCCCTTCATTTTAAAGCCTGTGTACCTTACATCACAGCAACTATGGAAACCCATCTTTGTAAGGCATGGCAACCAAGGGAACGTGCTCAGCCTGACGAGGTTACCTGAAGCCAGCGCACAGTGTTCAGCGGACAGAAACTGCTGTGTTCTCTACAGCATTTGAAACATGTTCCTGAAGGCTCCCCACAATGCTAACCATTTGGCACGGTCTAATTTGGACTGCAGCTCTAGTGAACAAGATCTCATGGAAAGGCTAACAAAACCAGACGCATCATTTGAAAAGAAAGTCCAGGCAGCCATCTGGAAAAATGGGGGTGTCATGGTTTGGGCTCTCTAGGAGGAAAGTTGGGCAATAAATGTTGGTGAAGTTCTTGAAAGTAGTGTGCTTGCTTAGATTATTATTTAGTAGAAGAATTTTACTTTGGAAGTCGTTCAAATACACCATCGAAGCATGAGCAGAGGTGAGGGTTGTCAACGAGAGTGTGGATGTTGCAAGATATTTCCTATCCATTCACATTGAGGCAGTGGGAGGCCAGTGATTGGAGAGGAGAGAGGAGGAGGAGTTAAGAGAAGTGAGGGGAGGAGAGAGAGGGAGACTCGGTGAACCAGAAGAGAAGAGCGGAGCAGAGAAGGAGACGCGGGATATCCAAATGGCTTCAGACGTATTTCTGGTGTTTTGGAGAGGTTAGAAATATTGGGGTAAGATCTTATCATTGTAAATTGGCTTTATGAAACTGGGAGTTTCTTATACATGAATATGTTTGGTTAACTATTCAAGTTTAAGAGTCATGCTTTACTGGATACTTGGAAGGAGTGGTGCAGAGGCCTGGCAGGGCAGTACTATTATTAATTATTATCCACTATATGTGGGCATGGTTATGTTGTCGTTCTTTCACAGTACCGCCTGCACAAAGAGCTCTTGTTATACAGTGCAACATAAAAGGTGGCACAGAGAGTCAGAACAAATGAAACACACAGAGGAATGGGATGTGATAAATGTGTCATATGATGTAAGCTGTTGACCATGGAAGAAATTAGACTAATGGAAATTGACCTAACTATCTTAACCCTATTTAAAAATGGCGAGTGAAATGGCTCAGCAAGTATAAAGCCTTTGCTATAGAAGCCACACAACTGGAGGCTCGCCCAAACCTGCCCGAATGCTATTGTGAGTGGGTATCTATAACCTTTGCTGGCAGGAGGCTGAGACAGGGGCTAGACACATTTGAAACACTTAGCTCTGCCTTAGGCAAGAAATGGGAGGAGGAAGGACTGTAGAAGCTGGAGGGGTCAAGGACACAAGAAAACCTACAGAACCAACTAACCCGAACCTATTGGGGCTCATAGAGACTGAACTGCTAACCAGGGAGCAGGCATGGGACTGATCTAGGTCCTCTGCATTCTTGTAGCAGTTGTGTACCTTGGTCTTCTTCACGTGGGACTCCAAAAAATGGGAGCAGGGGCTCCCTCTGACTCTCTTGCCTGCCTCTGAGACCTCCTTTTCCCCTACCGAGCTGCCTAGTCTAGCCTCAATAGAAGATGCACCTAGTCTTACTGCAACTTGATAGGCCAAGGCTGGTTGGTGTTCATGGAAGGCCTACCCTTTCCTGAAGAGAAAGGGAGGAGGAGTGGATGGGTGCAAGGAGTTGGGGATGGGGGAAGAGAAGAACTAGGAAGACAGGAAGAGGGACAACTGCAGTCAGGTTTTTGTAAAGTAAACAAATTAACTAATAAAAATTAAAAAAATAAAAAGAAACCCCATCTCAATATGTAAGGTAGGGAGCAGTCCTCGAAGACATTGTATGTCATTGTTAAGTCTCCACACATGTGAAGGTGCATATATGTAAACATATACTATACACACACACACACACATGCACACACATACACGCACACATACACACACACATGAATATACATACACATGCATACACTGAAAACAAAGGATTTAACAGGTAAAAGGAACAGAAGGGAAGAGGAAAAAAAGAACGAGAAAGAATGAGAAAAAAAGTAAGAGGTCATTGGGAAGGCGAGAGAATACAAGAAAGGGGCAGTGTTCAAGTCAGAGACTGCTCTGCATTGTCACCTGTATGAGTGTTCACCCATCATCGGAGGTTTGCCCCTCGATTCTTAAACCATCAGACCCCATCTCCCATCTATAGCGTTGCTGGGATTGACAAACATCTTTATCATATATTGTTTTCCATCGAGTTACTAATGTTGTATAACTTTCCTTAAAATCATCCCACATGCATTTATCAATGCAAGAACTGAAAACTTGTAAGAGAATATGGCCATTAAAGAACAAACTCAAAATACGAACAAGAAGGTTCTGTGAACTAAAGCAAACATGCCTGAGTACAAGGAATGGGCAGAGTGAAAGGGAGAGAGTCTAGGAGGGAAGCATGCCAAGTGACAGGCTCATTAGCCTCCTTGTAGTGGATCCTGTGCACGCACAGGAAGCAGTTTCTATCTCAAAATTATCACTTGGTGCTTAAAAGACTCCAAAGCCCACCAGCACTGTGCTTCAGATCATGGTCTTTTTGTTTGTTTTGTTTTGTTTTTCTGGTTGTTTGAAACTGGGTTTCTCTGTGTAACCCAGCTGTTCTGGAACTTGCTCCATAAACCAGGTTAGCCTTGAACAGAGATCTGTCTGCTTCTGCCTCTTGAGTGCTGGGATTAAAGGCAAATGCCATCACTGCCCAGCTCATTTTATGGTTCTTAAATATTCAAAGAACTTTATAATATGGAAATATTAATCACAAAATAGGCAGAGAAGCAGTGACTTTAACATTAGTTTTATACATGCTTAAGTTTATTATTTCTGATGGCCAGAATATCTTTGAAGTTTATGTAGCTGTGAGCTGGATTAGGTAGCTTTGTCGTGGAAATGTGTGAATGTGGTATCTGCCTATTAATAAGCTAGTAAATTATTTAATTGGGTCATTCTCTCCATTCAGCTTTGCATTTCTTAGCTTACAGTAGATCTTTCAGCAAGTGCTTCCCAAGAACAATCTTTTTTTAAAATATAGTCAAACCCTTAACCATGGCTTTTCATGTCCAAATCCTTTCAGCTCAGCACAGTTCCTCCTGAGAGGCAAACACAGGCTTTCACAGATGTGTTTTAAGGTTATTACTGGTTTAAAGTTTAAATACACTTTAAATGTCTAACTTCCTCACATTCCCCAATTGGGGATCCTTAAGTCTTTAAAATACAACTCATCCATTGAAAAAAAAAATGGCCACCATTTTCAGAGTATATCATCAAGTCCTAAGTTGTCCACTTCTCAGGTCCTTTTGATTAGAAAGAGGAATAAAGAAGCCAAAGCCAATGATGGAATTTGACAAGATATTTAACATATAGGACAATAACTGCTACTGCTATGGATCATGTTCTCAGGACTGCACTGGACCTTTAACTAAGTCTTCAGTAGAACTTTGTCCAAATGCAAGGGCACCCTCATTCGTAAAAGAAACTTTACTAAAGCTCAAAGCACACATCGCACCTCACACAATAATAGTGGGTGACTTCAACACCCCACTCTCTGAAATGGATCGTTCAGGAAAGCAGAAACTAAACAGGGACACAGTGAATCTAATTGAAGCCTTGGACCAAATGGAACTAACAGATATATATAGGACATTTCATCCTAGAGCTAAAGAATACACCTTCTTCTCAGTACCTCATGGTACCTTCTCCAAAATCGACCATATAATTGGTCACAAATCAGACCTCAACAGATATAAGAAGATAGAACTAATCCCATGCCTCCTATCAGATCACTATGGAATAAGGGTGGTCTTCAATGGCAACAAAAACAACAGAAAACCCACATACACATGGAGGCTGAACAATGCTCTACTCAATGATAACTTGGTCAAGATGGAAAATCAATTGAATGTAAGGAATTGTAACATGATGCTAATACAATCAACACAAATATGTATCAAATGCACGGTAGATTTTGTGACACCAAACTGAATCTGTTTTACTGTGTGTCTATTCTATCAGCACCCTGTGATGCTTCCAGAACTTCCTGTGACTAGATTCTTTCTAAATACAAAAGGCAATGCAGAAAAACAGAATGTAAGCCTAGGGGAAGCTGGTCTCCTGATAGCAGAGGTCCAGTATTTTAGATTTAATGTTGACCTCTGATTAGATGCAAGGGGTCACACCTTCATCATCTTTGAATTCTGCACAATAATGCAGAACTCTACACAAACGTACCTGTGGGATGTTTGAGGACCTCAAGGACACCATGAGAGAAGTTTCACTTTACAGAAAGAGTGAGCACAGGCATCTAATCTTTTCATTTATGGAGCAGTTATCAGGAGTAGACCCTAGGGCACTGAATAAAGGTTCTGATTATTCTTAATTCCTAAGAGTTACTGGCTCTGACTGAGTCCAAGTGCGTATTCAATGGTGTTCACAGTCATATGCTTCTCTCTAGATTCAAATACACATACTGAGTCAGAACACAAGAGAATCAACTAAAATTTCAATTTTCATGATTTATGTTAAATACTATGTTATAAAACATATGTCCTTACCTAATCAGTAAGTTTCTTAAACCACCTCAAATCACCTTGTTCAATTGTCATTGCTGTATCACTGATAAGATCATACAAAGCTGAGTTCTATATTTGTTGGTAAGTTACAAGGGAAAAAATTAATTCTCACTTGATTATTTACCTGTTTCATCACTTTAAAGTGCTCTCCTATAAGAATTGCCCACTTAAATGAACTAAATAATGCATCACAAACATGTGAGTAGATACTCAGAGTCTGGCTTCCATAGATGCTTCATAAATATTGATTCCATTTATTTCTCTGTAAAAACATGTCTTTTTTCTCAAGAGATTTTCTTGATATTTAAAAATCTGATCCCCTAACAATTGTGCAGTGAGTGAAGTAGCTTTTCTACATATGCCCCCTCTTTATTCTGAGCACTGAGAGATAATTGGCATAGCCTTGGGGATAATGGAACAAACTCTAAATGTCTATATAAAACAAAAACATGTACAATTTAATGTCATAAATCAACTCCTACACTGTACATTTCAAATTACTTTCTGTATAACTGTAGTTTTAAAATTCTGTGCAGCTAGAAAATCACCTGTGGTTATTTTTGTCACAACATAAAGATTTTGTCACATCTTTAAAGATGCTCTCTGATATATACTGGGTCATAAAAATGTATCTATACATATTAGTAAATATTTTATGTAGCCTCATTACCTCCCATTTTATGATGAGATCAAAATTCCCATAGACTACTTGATTATGGAGTGCTACTTACTTAACTGGTATAAAAGTCAAACACCACCAAAATACTCAAGGGAATAATACTGGAACAAACCAATAAGTAAGCACATGAGCATATTTGGATTCTGAAACAATGTGTAATATAGTTTCATTTCCACAATTTTTCATTACCTTTGGTTTATCCTCTGAAGTTGATGTCTTCATTGGTTTAGGAGAAAAGCATAATCATATTTTATTTTAATTCCAAAATGGTCTCAATCCTGCCTTCAGAGACAACTCCTGCAGGGACAACAGCCTTTACTGGGAGGAGTTGGGCTTTGTCAAGAGGGTGGATGTTGAAGATCCAATAGATCAAGGTAGGAGAAGTCAGTATATATCAGACTGATACCAAGAGTAAACTATGAGTAAGTTATTTTAAGTTGGAAAACACAGAGAGGGAGGGGAAGAAGGAAGGAAATGGAAATAAAGGCGAAAGGGAGCAGCAACAGGTACTTGAGGTTATGATAGAAACAAGAAATTAGAATGCAAAAGTCAAGAATTCATCAGGAAACGTGGTTCTTGTGTCACCAAGAGACCAGGGATGAGGCACCGGACCACACAGAAATTGTACAGACTGCAGCTTGATTGAGAAGAGGCCAAAAGGAGAGGCTCTTCCCCTGCTCAGACATGGAACTCTGGGAGCAAAGTGAGGTGACAGATGGGAAATGGGAACATGGAGCATCTCGCACTCCATGTCAGTCATTTTTGACTACTGTGCGCAGGCCTAAGTCATCTAGACTCCTGTATCACAAGGAGGAGCCCTGAGGACATCCTACATTCCACCCTACCTCCTTAGTTTATATACACTTTCTTTACATTCCCCCAGAAAATTACTCTATAGCCACTGACTAAGACAAAGCTCAGATTTTTCAGAGAATAACAGACTGCTTAGAAAGATGTGTTTATTTTCTCTTACCAACAGCTGAAACACAAGTGCATGACCAAGTTGAATTTAATAATAAAAAAGTAGTTACCTTTTTGAATATCTGCCACCTAGGGCATAAATATTAAGTGGTGCTAGTGTTTTTCTAGATGTGGGCATATGAGCCATGCCATGGTGGAATAGGGGAGTGGAAATGCCCTGTAAGAATGTCAAAATTGAGATCTAGAGTTAGGGAAGCAGAGAAAGAGAGAGAGGGAGAGGGAGAGGGAGAGGGAGAGGGAGAGGGAGAGGGAGAGGGAGAGGGAGAGGGAGAGGGAGAGGGAGAGGGAGAGAGAGAGAGAGAGAGAGAGAGAGAGAGAGAGAGGGAGAGAGAGAGAGAGAGAGAGAGAGAGAGAGAGAGAGAGATGCTCAATCCTGAATGTTTTCAGATGACTTGCTGCTTTTAAGAAGAGATGAGATCCCAAGAGGGAGAGGAAGGGAAAGAGGGGGCCCCTTAGTATAGAATGGCAAAATGAAGCCTAATTATCTAGCTTGTTGCACTAGCTTATTAAAATACAAAGGTACAGAAAAAACAATTCTATTATCAGAACCTCAAGAGAAAAGGAAGAATATGCTATATTACCTTTTAGAGATTTTTTAACTGAAATACTGTAGGGAAGTAAACTATATTTTATGTTTATTATATTGTGATAGTTTTTTCAAAAAAACAAAACAAAACAAAACCTGGGGGTGGGTGAGGCTAGGGAGACTGTTGAGTGCATGCCATGCAAGCAGGAAAACCTGAATTCCAGTCCCTAGCACCTAGGCATGGCAGTGCATGCTTATAACCCAGTGCTGAAGGAGTAAAGACAGGTGGATCTCCAGAGTTTCTAAGGAAGCCTGCCTGGCTAAATCGGTGAGCTTTGGGTTCACTGAGAGACTCTGGCTCGAAAGAAAAATATGATGAAAGGTGACAGGGAAAGGCATACGACATTGACCTCTGCCTTCCATGGGTGCGCATGAATGTGCACATGCATATGCACACACAAATGCAGACACATACCAACATCTGGTTAAAATAAAGGCTAGGGAGATGGCTTACTATGTAAATCACTGGGCACACAAGTATAAGAACTTGAGTCCAAATCCCAGAACACTTATCCAGTCTATAAGTCTATAACCAAATGTTTCTATGGTAAGTGGGAAAGCAGAAACAAGAAAATGCCCAGAAGCTCACAGGCCAGACATCCTGACATATGCAACAGTGAGCAACGGCAAAGAGACTGTCTCAGGGCAGAGGGAGAAGACAACACTAGAGATTATCCTCTGATCTGTACATCTCCAGTGTGTTGTGTATGCCCGTATTCACAAACATGATCACAAACACACACACACACACACACACATACAATATACACAACACTGTTGATGCAGCTATACACAGTTATATAGATACTTTACTTCTGTGTTACATTAGCATATTAAGGTAAGAGCTTATCAGAACCAGTTTTGACTTTGGCTTATTTTCCCCATAAAGCTTTTCTCTTCAAAACTACATTCAGCTTTGAAAGGCTACAGGAACCCACTATAGCTACGTAGCTCATCCCATGGCAGACAGAGCTCACACATGATCTTGTGCAATGGGATGAGAAGGTTGTGTTGTAAGGAACAGGGTATGTTCTGAATAGGTTTGGTCTAAAGGAGAATTGACCACAGGGTTATGGGATGAAGGTTTACAAACTTCAAAGTGTTTCAATCCTGCATTTATTGTGAAGATTATCCCCAAATTAAGCTCCAGGTTAAATTAAACCCAAATGAACTCTTCCAAAGAGTCCAAGTCTCACACAGTTCTGTATAGACAAACATGTTCTTATATAAATATAAAATATAGTACTAAATACAAAGTTGGTAATTATATCTACAGAGAATATGTATTCTATAGCAAGGATCTGGTAGGTAATGCTCTCCCTGGAGGTGCATTTAAATATTTCAGAACACAAGTTACATCTTCTGTGTCATGTATTGAAGGAGCCAAGTTAATGCTACTGACAGGCAGTTTTATTTAGTTTGGTTGTATGGCTTCAGTGACTCCTCCCACCCTCTCTGTTTTACCAGAGTCTCCTTTTCTACCCTAGAAGTTCAGAGCTTCTGAGATCCCTTTACCAACACTGAAAACAGTTCTGACTTATTGCACAAGAAGCTCCCTAAAGGAAGACATGGCCTTCCTCATGGCAATTGTTCCTTTTATTCTCCTCAGAGACAGAGATTATTCTCTTATTTTGCAAATTGGAAAAATGGGGCTGCGAACGATCCAGTGCCTTATCTACAGTTCTGGCGCGTCCGAGGACTAAGCTATGAGTGTGACTATAAACCCGGCTCTGTGTGCTATAACAGCTGGGTGCACTTATCATAACTACTTGGACATTTGTTTCTATCTAAAATTATTGTCCACATCTGTTTTTAAATTTTGGTTACAACCAATAAGACTCAAAAAGCAGAGGGAGACCAATATCCAGGATTTGAACATGATCCTTAGAAATCGTAGCAAAAATCGCCTCTCCAGGAATAGCATGCCTTGGACACAGACTGGTTTTATCGTACCAGAAGGATAACATGGAAAACCACCTCTGCATGTCTGACTTAGTTCTGCTGCCACTGTTGGTGTTTTTTTTTCTTTAATCTACAGGGCTGGTTAATGAAATTTACCATTTCATGAAATGGGAATTTCATTTTATTTCATGAAAATAGCTAGATGGAGTTCTCTGAAGGTAATTGATGTCGTTAAAAATAACCAAGCTGATCCACTTTGATTCCAATTTTGTTTAGGTTGTCAGGTAGTAAAATGGGCCTCAAGGTAACTCTAAGCATGCTTTCAAAAATAATAGTCTGTTAGAAAGTTTGCAGTAAATTTAAGGATGAGAGCCTAACCGGGTAACTAAGTTGTGGTTAATAAGTCACTGAGAGCAGAGCTTAGGAAAGGGGCTTCCTCTACTTAGGGAGGCAGTGGTGTCTGTAACTCACATGACCATTACTGAATGCAGTGGCCCTGAAGGAAAGATGGCCCAAATAACAGCACCACCACCACAGACCGTGATAAAGGTGCAGTGGCCCCCACCCAGGACCTTCTCAATTATAAATCCTAGAGCTTAAGGCCAGTTCTCCACATCCTACTAAGCCCTCTAAATGGGTATCTTGCAAATTGGAAAGCTGGTGGGGGCTCTCAATTTGAGTGTTGGGGATGGGGCTAAAACATAGCTCGATCCTGGGAACATCAAGGAACAGAATCAGGTGACATCAGGCATCCACCCTACATACACAAGAAGTTGCCTAGGAGATTCTATTGTCTCAGTCAGGGTTGAGACAAACTGGCCTGTGCTAACAATGTTCTAAGGAGTACTAACACACATACAGTATCCTCCCTGGGGTTTTGGGGGTAACACACATAAAGCAATTTGGATGAGCTGAGCACACTAATGCTTTCCCTCTCCAAGTAACTCTGACCTCCAGAGAGTTCAATTACTGCATCTATTCCATCCTGACAAATGGAGCTGCGCTGGCTAACATCATAATAACAAGGAAATCATAAACAGCTTCCAGGATGAGCTTCACCAATCCAGCTGTCTTAGAAAACATCACCAGATACACAAAGACCTAAGAAAAAAAGACAGATGCCCAAATTTTAACCAGACAATCCAAATACATGCAAGGGCCTCATAACTAACAAGTCTCCACCATCCCTACCAGCATGCCAGTCAATTAGCAAGTGTAAAAATCACCACCCAGTCGTTCATTGTTACCAAACAATACTCTCACATTTAGTGATACACATGTAAGAAAATCATGTTGCTCCTAAAACTGTCAGCTTATAAAACTCAAAGGGCAGCACCAGCCTATGGGATAGTTTTCTTACCCACATGGTGTGAGATAGCCCTAGAGCTCCAGGGAACTCCTGAAAGAGCAGAGCATCATTTCCTGTCTTTAATGTCTTTTCTAACCTAACTAAACACTTATGCAAAAGCAGTCACCATTTTTGCAGGTTAAAGTAACGGCAAAATTAACATGCATGTGTGCTTTTATTCCCATAATGTTATACCTATCCTTCCCACAGATCTTACCAACCTTAGCATTTGATCTTCTTTTCATTAATTATTAAGTAGAGAACATTCACTTGTTTTTTGTTAAGGATGCACATGTTGGCTTTCCTTCCCTTCCCTTCTCTTCCCTTCCCTTCCCTTCCCTTCTCTTCTCTTACCAAATTGCCAGAATTACCATCCTGACATTTGGGGGCCATAACTGAGTAAAGTAAGGATTACTTGAGCACACACATTACATCACTGCTATGATAGATCTGATAATCAGGTGTCTATGAAGTAACTGATGGCAGCTAGCATTGACAAGTGTGTGTACAATAGATGGAGAGGATGAACTGCATCCCAGGAAGGATGGATAGGATGGGGAAAAAAATACAGTAACTCTTTAGAATAGCCGGCAGAAGTTTACAGAACTCTGGAATTTTTCCATTTCTTATTTTCTGACGACAGTTGATCATGAGCATGCTATTAGGAGAGGCTTATGTGTGTTTTTTCTTTCAGTATTTGCTTCTTATTTTACTGTGAGGATAGTGACAAAGCGACAAAGACATGTGAAGAACATCATCATTCCTTGCTGCCTCTGAGACTGGGTACAGAGCCAGGTCAGTGGAAACCTGAGAATGAAGACTCCAAGGCCTAGAGATCTGGGCAAGTGGATTCCAGCAGCGGCACCCAGGAGCTCATCTAAAAGGAAACTTCTCAGGCCTACACACAGCAAATCTTTTGCTCTGCCGCCCTTTGGAGTGGACTTTGTAAATCTCCCAGTCCTCTCCACCCATGCCTGTTGGGGTTGAGAGGTATATGAACGGTATATAGCCTGGCCACATCCAAGAATTTTTTTTCACCAAATTCTCCCCAAGAGCCAACCAGAGGGAATGGACACATAATACATCAAGAGAACACTTTGGACTATGGACTTAAAAAAGACTCAGTCAAGGCTTCCCCAGGAGGAGAGCCTATTGTGTTCATCAAGATGAAAGTAAGTTTATCCAAGGTCATGACTCAATTAATGCTCTGTTTATCTTGAAGATTTCAGTGTTCTTCTAATGGACACCTGCTCATCCTTGGACCTTGACTTGTCCCTAGTAAGAGCTAATTTGATATCACTTTTCATAATCAATCACTTTGGCCAGTACTTAATCCTAACTGGGCCTTATTTTTGTTACTAGATAATTTTTATAACATCTGTGATATTTATTTCACATCCAAACAAGCAAATATTTTTCAGAGTATGCAAACAAGGGAACCGATCATGGGTCTTCAACAGATGCATCTTATGCAAAAGAATCCATGCTGCACCAACCACTTTTAGTTTGCAAGCAGAAAATGCCTACGGGTATGCTGTTAAATTTTTTTAAAACGGAGTTAATTCTCAAAGTTTAATAAATATCTTCTTTTACACACAAATGTGAAGGTTGACTTTCATCTGAAATACTAGAACTGAGCAAGAACAGTGTCTCACAGGAGAGAACCACACAGCAGGATGAAGATCATGGCCACTCACGGAACCTACAGCTCTCAATTTTCTTCAGTGTTATACTAGGGTTCATGTTGTCACACAATAAACTGGAAAGCAAGACATTTTTTTTAATGCCCAAGATTCTACCAAAATTAGGCAGACAAAGACTCACATTGGCTTGAACTTCAAGAAACATAAGAGAACAGTTTTTAATGGAACTGTGAACAATTCTTGAGGCAGGATGAAAAGGTGATAAAGATTAAGGAAACAGGAGATGAAATAGAAGCCACTCACTGAAATCTGACGGGGAGTCAGAAATCTCAACTGAGCAGATGATGTGTTTTCCTAAAGATACCCCAAGTAGGATGCTAAAACCACCAGGGGCAGGACGCTATCACCCTAAGTTTGAGCATATGAGCACTGTTTACAATCTCAACAACAACACCTCACAGAGACACCTTACAATGGAATGTATAGAAAGAAATTCTTCAAGATAAGAGACAAGAACATCAGCTTATTTTAATTTTTAAACTCTACCTAAATTCTGTGCTTTGATTCATATCTAAACCCTGCTGTGAACGACACCTTGAAGCAATGTTATTTTAAAAGCTCCAACATCACATAAATAGCCATTGTAGACATTCAGGGGCATTTCTCTTGAGAAATCAGTGCCCATGTCTTAAATGTCTACTCTGAGTTTCTTAAAAACCTCTCTCTCCTCTCCTCCTTGCTCTTTCTCTCTCTCTCTTTCCCTCTCTCCCCTCTTTGGATTATGTGTAGGTGTGTGTCAGTCTCAGGCAATGCCCATGCTTAAGTATGTACCCTTGTTTATCATAATAAACTTAATTTTGATTTACTCTTACTCTTCCTGCAACTCTTCTGCAACAGTCAAGTGTCCAGCTTTGTTTGAGTGGAGTTCCCTTAGAAGGAGAGAACCCCTCAGGCTGTGGAAAGCTGTGTTGGGCTGTATCCTCCAGCCTACATGTTTGGCATGTAAGCCAAACATCTGTTCTGAAAGAAAATGACTGAAGGTTACAAAAACATCCTGACTAGCTTTATCCACAGCCCTCTCTGTCAGGCCCCCATGGACACTTGTACATACCACCACAGTTTTTGAAATAAACTATGACCTCAGATTCTATTAAGACACATGTGTTCTCAAAATTAACTGCACATCAGTACTACTAGGAGAAACGTAAACATGCTTGGGTCTCTACCCCAGAGGATTTATTTTAACCTGGCTGTGTCATGGCCCAGATTTTTTCCAGCATCTACAGTTGGTGCTGATGCATAGGCAGGGCTGAGGATAATTTACCTGAAAGAAATAGAAGATGGAAGTTCTTCTCCTGGCAGTTTTTGACAGTTTAGGGACCCTACATAATCTCTTCCTCTCCCAATATGTTGTTTTATAGGATTAGCAGATGAGGATTTAACTTTAAATTCAAGCTGCAAGAAGGAAAATGAAAGTGGAATCTTACACGCGCGCGCGCACACACACACACACTTATATCTCCATTCTCCAATTCAAACTGACAGCGAGACCCTCCTCCAGAGTCGGCTTGTGAGGTTCATGCACACACATACTATTTTATTTGTGTGGTATGTCAAGTAGAAGTAAGGAGGCCACATGGATTTGCCACTTAGTAACTATCACCACAGCTTCTGTGGTTGATTACAGGTTAGCAAATGAGGACACAGCATCTAAGCTACCAATATCCTACATAATACTATGGCTAAATTCTGAACTGAACAGAAAATCCCTATGAACCATCCCTCCTTTATCACACAGAACTTTGAGGGACTGGGGCTGAGTGACTGGAATCTTCTACCAAGCATCCATTTATGACCAGGGTCTCCAGAGAAATGCTCCCTAGAGTGAGGGAAGACAGCCTTGCCATCTTTCTTCCGTTCGTTATTATCCTACTGTCTCCTATTTTCGGTAAGTTTTAGATACAGAGAGTAAAGAAAGTTTCCCTCTACTGGTACGCTTAATTTGGAGACTTTTTATTTATTTATTTATTTATCTTTTTAACTATTTTTTTATTATTTATTTTATTTTATTTTTTTTAATTTACATTCCAAATCATTTCCCCTTTCCCGTTTCCTCCCTCCCCGAAAGTCCCATAAGCCCCCTTCCCTCCCTCTTTTCTCAATTCAACCCCTTCTCGTTTCTCTGTCCTGGCGTTCCCCTACATCCAGTCTTTCCGGGACCAGGGGTCTCTCCTTCCATCTTCTTAGAAATCTATTGATATGCGGATTGTGTCTAGGGTATTCCGAGATTCTGGGTTAATATCCCCTTATCAGTGACTGCATACCATGTGTGTTCTTTTGTGATTGGGTTACCTCACTAAGGATGATATTTTCAAGATCTGACCATTTGCCTAGGAATTTCGTGAATTCATTGTTTTTAATTGCAGAGTAGTATTCCATTGTGTAGATATACCACATCTTCTGAATCCATTCCTCCATTGAGGGACATCTGGGTTCTTTCCAGCTTCTGGCTATTATAAATAAGGCTGCTATGAACATAGTGGAGCATGTGTCCTTATTGCATGTAGGTAAAGCCTCTGGGTATATGCCCAGGAGTGGTATAGCCGGATCCTCCGGGAGTGTCATGCCCAGTTTTCTGAGGAACCGCCAGACTGCTTTCCAGAGTGGTTGTACCAGCTTGCAATCCCACCAGCAGTGGAGGAGTGTTCCTCTTTCTCCACATCCTCGCCAACAACTGCTGTCTCCTGTGTTTTTGATCTTAGCCATCCTGACTGGTGTGAGATGGAATCTCAGGGTTGTTTTGATTTGCATTTCCCTAATGACTAAGGATGATGAACATCTCTTTAGGTGCTTCTCAGCCATTAGATATTCTTCAGGTGAGAACTCTTTGTTTAGAACTCCACCAGAGAACTCCTACAGCTGATAAACAACTTCAGCAAAGTGGCCGAATATAAAATCAACTCAAGCAAGTCAGTAGCCTTCCTATACTCAAAGGATAAGCAGGCTGAGAAAGAAGTAAGAGAAATGATACCCTTCACGATAGCCACAAACCATATCAAGTATCTTGGTGTGACTCTAACCAAAAAAGTGAAAGATCTGTATGACAAGAACTTCAAGTCTCTGAAGAAAGAAATTGAAGAAGACCTCAGAAGATGGAAAAATCTGCCATGCTCATGGATTGGCAGGATTAATATAGTAAAAATGACCATCTTGCCAAAAGCAATATACAGATTCAATGCAATCCCCATCAAAATACCAACTCAATTCTTCATAGAGTTAGAAAGAGCAATTCAAAAATTCATCTGGAATAACAGAAAACCCAGAATAGCTAAAACTATTCTCAAGAGTAAAAGAACCTTTGGGGGAATCAGTATCCCGGACCTCAAGCTGTACTACAGAGCAATAGTGTTAAAAACCGCATGGTATTGGTACAGTGACAGGCATGTAGATCAATGGAACAGAATTGAAGACCCAGAAATGAATCCACACTCCTATGGTCACTTGATCTTTGACAAAGGAGCTAAAACCATCCAGTGGAAAAAAGATAGCCTTTTCAACAAATGGTGCTGGCTCAACTGGAGGTCAACATGCAGAAGAATGCAAATTGACCTATTCCTATCTCCTTGCACTAAGCTCAATTCCAAGTGGATCAAGGACCTCCACATAAAACCAGACACACTGAAACTAATAGAAAGGAAACTAGGGAAGAACCTTGAACATATGGGCACAGGAAAGAATTTCCTGAATAGAACTCCAATAGCTTATGCTCTAAGATCAAGAATTGACAAATGGGACCTCATTAAATCACAAAGTTTTTGCAAGGCAAAAGACACTGTCAAAAAGACAAAGCGGCAACCAACTAACTGGGAAATGATCTTTACCAACCCTACAACCGACAGAGGGCTAATATCCATTATATACAAAGAACTCAAGAAGTTAAACTCCAGAGAGGCAAGTAACCCTATTAAAAAATGGGGTACGGAGCTAAATTGTGGATATTAGTATAGGATAATTTATAATCTGTTCTTTTTCCAAAATTTATTTGATTTTTAAAGTTTACATCCAACAGAGGGCTAATATCCAATATATACAAAGAACTCAAGAAGTTAAACTCCAGAGAGGCAAGTAACCCTATTAAAAAATGGGGTACAGAGCTAAACAAAGAGTTCTCACCTGAAGAATATCTAATGGCTGAGAAGCACCTAAAGAGATGTTCATCATCCTTAGTCATTAGGGAAATGCAAATCAAAACAACCCTGAGATTCCATCTCACACCAGTCAGGATGGCTAAGATCAAAAACACAGGAGACAGCAGTTGTTGGCGAGGATGTGGAGAAAGAGGAACACTCCTCCACTGCTGGTGGGATTGCAAGCTGGTACAACCACTCTGGAAAGCAGTCTGGCGGTTCCTCAGAAAACTGGGCATGACACTCCCAGAGGATCCGGCTATACCACTCCTGGGCATATACCCAGAGGCTTTACCTACATGCAATAAGGACACATGCTCCACTATGTTCATAGCAGCCTTATTTATAATAGCCAGAAGCTGGAAAGAACCCAGATGTCCCTCAATGGAGGAATGGATTCAGAAGATGTGGTATATCTACACAATGGAATACTACTCTGCAATTAAAAACAATGAATTCACGAAATTCCTAGGCAAATGGTCAGATCTTGAAAATATCATCCTTAGTGAGGTAACCCAATCACAAAAGAACACACATGGTATGCAGTCACTGATAAGGGGATATTAACCCAGAATCTCGGAATACCCTAGACACAATCCGCATATCAATAGATTTCTAAGAAGATGGAAGGAGAGACCCCTGGTCCCGGAAAGACTGGATGTAGGGGAATGTCAGGACAGAAAAGCGAGAGGGGGTTGAATGGGGAAAAGAGGGAGGGAAGGGGGCTTATGGGACTTTCGGGGAGGGAGGAAACGGGAAAGGGGAAATGATTTTGAATGTAAATAAAAAAAAACTTAGAAAATAAAATAAAATTTAAAAAAATATATCCACAATTTAATGTCTCTTTTCAGACTAAAAATTTCACAAATCCCTGGAATACCTGTTCAAGGCTGTTTCCATGTCTGTTCTTAGGCACCATGGTTAGTCTGCAACTTCTCTTTCATGGAACATAATTCCATGTATTGTGGGACACCAGATTGTGCCAGGAAACTTGGTAAGGTTGAGTCCCCAGCACCCAGGCACCCACCTGGGATGGTAGGGGGCTCCCTGCTCCTGGAAGATTCCTGGACTGGAACACATGCCACAGAAGATCACTTTGCAGATTAGATTGCTCCCAACTTTTTTGCTACAGTAAATGCTGTGCTGAGCATTTCATCGCTGAGACTAATTATATTTACTTCTACTGATGTTACTTCCTAATATGCTATGGCATGGAGCTCTGGTGTCCAGTTCAGAGCTCCTTCTCCAGGGTGAGCTTCGCAGGAATCGACATGCCAGGAGGCCTCAGGCTACTGGCTTTCTAACCTCCTCCATGGTGTGATCCCTGTCTCCCTGTTTCACACCCCTTTCTCTTCCCTTTCCTATGTTTCCTAATACAATAACTGCCTCCATCTTTTCTTATTTGAATGTTTGCTGATAAACCCTCCAGTCAAATTTGCTTGTCTCTTTTTGATTCGTTGGAGCATCTTCTAGTTCAGATCTTTAAGTCTAAAGTCTGACAAGCACTTGATTGCATTTCATTTTTATTTTTAACCTATGTACAGTAAGTTTTGAAAGTTATCGTATCAAGTTATATAAAATATATATCTAACTTAATTTGTCCCCAAGCTATTAACAGCTAATTATTTCATTGCACTCTCTCCTTGTCTTTTCTCTTTTTTTAAATGGGAAAGACTGTGTACTGTAATTGTATTCATTCTGTGGTTACCTCTTGTTATCACACATCTCTTACATTAAAGCTTTATTCTGAAGATCTACTTCGAATGCATGGACTTATTTATAAGCTTTAATTTTCAAGCTAGGAGCATGTTTGTTTATTCTTACTTCCTTATTATTTCAGTGAAATCCTATAAAAAAATGGGCACTGTCTTTGCTGATTTTATGCTGTCCATATTTGTCCATATGATAAATTAGTATTTCTACTATAATTTCCATCTCATTTCCCAAATAAGGCATTTATTTTACATGTTTTTTAAAGAAACATCTTGTACTTTATTGATTCTGCTGCAGCTCTCTCTCTGTATCTATGTGTGTGTGTGTGTGTGTGTGTGTGTGTGTGTGTGTGTGTATCTATGTGTGTACACACGCGTGTGCTCTGAGCCCATGTGTATGCTGCAGTGGCCAAAAGAGGATATGGAGTACCCGGCTACATCACTCCCTCAGACAGGAATCTGAACTTGCTGCCTGGACTAGGCTGGTTGACCAGTGATGTGCATGTCTATATTCCCTCAGTGTTGGGATTACAGACATGCACACCCACCCCCTGGCTTATTTCATGTGGAATCTGGGGATTTGAACTCAGGTCTTCATACTTGTACAGCAAGTGCTCTTTTCTACTAAGGTATCTGCTAGTTCTTCTCTTAAAATTGTATGTGTGTGCCGGTGTGAGAATTGACATTTGAGGTTGACATCTGGCCTCCACATTGCACGCACACAGACACATGCATCTGTACACATGCAACCACACATCCACATCCATACTCTTCTCCCACAGAGATAGTTAAAAGCAACAGCAGTTAGAACCTGCCTTGTTTGTATACATTGTCATTGCCTAAGTATTAGGGTTATTTGAGCATGGATTCAGGAAAACCAAGGGGGAAGGTTGGTAGGAGCATTTATGCATCTAATTTAATCATCAGTTTGTGAGTACTATATTTATCTAGTCTTATTCACAATTCCAGCAGAATCTAGTTGTCATAACTATTTAATGATCTGTTATCACTTCATTATAGAGTCCATCCTATGGGAAGTATTTAACACCCTTAAATTAAAGGAACTAATCACTTTCTTTCTGCAGCATCAGCGGAGGTTGGGTTGGACTTGTTCTGACTCCAAATGAGAGTTATTTTACACCTCAGCAAACAAAGTAATGGAGGGTTTTTTGTATAAGTAGAACTGCTGTATTTTGTCATTGGAGCTCAGATGTCGATGTGAAATCAAGGCAGTAAACAAAGTAAACGCTCAATGAAAAGAAATTAAGGCTTTGGTGCTCATGTTAAAGGTTGATGCCCAGTTTTCAGAGCATGGGATCACAAAGATAGCTCTGATGCACTGAGATCTGCACTGGCAGTAAGTCATGTGCCTCTCAAGGTCACTTCCCAAGGATACCTGAGAACATATCCTTCCAACATTAAGAGATAGCATGACTTAAGATTGATTGAGGTTTTAATAGGCTGTCACAAGTTTTCCATTTGTCACAACCTGTTTATGTCTCCCTAATATTTGAATGTGTCACTATATGTTCCAAAGGCTCTTCAGAGCCTTTCCAAGAATCAGGTGTGATAAACATACCCATTACCAAGTAAATTTTACACTTAGTCTTTTAATTCATGTTGAATAAATGTAGATTCTCCCAATGTTTTACTTTTTACCAAAAAAAGGCAATTAGTCAGTTGTCCCATTTCCTTATAGCTATAAAATGTGATATATTTGTGATAAATGTTCCATTTGTTTTATTGGCATTAATACAAATAAATCCAATGTCTCATACAAGCATGTCTTTTAGAAGAGATTTATTATTGCAGGCAAAATTGACATATGAAAAAAATGTTAGAGTAGAAACAAATCTAGGGATTAAAATCAATGCTAGGATACCCAGTCCTTGTGAAAGAAATGACATCATGCAGAGGAGACATTAGACACAAGGGGAAATACAGCTGCAGCTTGGTGGCTGTGCGTCCTGCTGGTCAGATGCCCCAGCATGGGAGATTTCCTCTAAATTATTGTTGTTTCTACTGCAGCAAAAATGAAATTCCCAGGGCATTTGCCCACATATGTGTGCTGATCAGGGTTCTCTATCATCAAAGCCTGGAGATCACTGTAAATATCACTTGCAATGTGGTTTTGACAGGTCTTCCTTTTGCGGAGACCCTAAAAGGGAGATCTTGTTCACCATGATTTGAGATGGAAAAGGAGTCATCTTATACTTTAATTATAACACACGTCTCATAAATATTAATAAGTCTGTTTAAGAAATTAGCAACCCAGATCCTGCCAGGATGCTTTCCACCTTAGGCAGATCATGCCCATCTCTCCTCAGAGTGCTTTGCTTTGCTTGGTCTTGCTGAGTAAACCTTTGCTCGAATCATCTATGTCTATTGAGTTAATTATTTCTTTTGATAAGACAAGAGCCAAGAGAGCCCCCTACACGTACCACCATTGCCACCACCACCATCACACCACCACCATCAGCAGCCCGTTACGACTGAATTACTACCACCACCATTACCACTACCACCACCACTGACAGAATAAAGGGGAAAATGCTGAGTTATTTAGTAGACATATGTAAAGGACTCAAGCCACACATTGAAAGAAAGTAGGATGTTGGCAAGATCTACCACAATTTGAATTCCCAATGCTGGCTCCTTAGCTATTTTCTTGTACTTACAATTTTGGTGTAATTCTGAAATAATGGGCTTATGAACAATGCACTGCACTTACTAAACATTTTGGAGGAACACATAACTTGAATACCAAGTTCATTGTTTCCATTTTCTCAGAATTACAGCCTGCCTGCAGCCAATATGCTGACATGTTAATTTATAACTGAAAGGCACACACATTCATTTTCATCCGAATACCATGGAAAATCATGGTAGAGTTGACAAAGATGAGAGCAGGGAGAAAAGAGGGCCTCAGCACGATATCTGCTTTCTTACTTTCTGAGGGTGATTTTTGGACTAAATGTGGGATAAAAGATTTACATCATCATTCAGACCACAGACAATAACTTCATAATTGAAAACAAACCTTTAAGAATTTGTCGTCCATAAAAGAAACAGGCACAGCATATTACGAGGGATGCAAAAGTACTAAACTATTAAGATTTGTAAGGCATCCAAATAAAATGATATATAATTACAAGGTAGGTTTTAAGTACATACAACCTGGATGGGTAGCAAACTCTGAGCTTGAATGAGGTAAGAATGAATACAAAATGTTGGAATTCAGTGTAAGCTGTCATGCTATTATATTTAGATTTTTTTCCCAACAGAAACAAAACATAACATAACATGAACCTAGTCTTAAATTTATCATAATATTGGAAACTGAAACCATATTTCATGACATTTTAAACTAACAATGCATTACATTTATCAACCGAGAAAAAGGCATGAGACTCTTGAAGAAGAGATTTAAGCTAAACATTTGATTATTACAATAAGATGTATAGTCTAAATCTCCCTCCCCTGGAGGGACAAAGAATAAAATATCCTTGAAAGCAGAACCTGTTAAAATTCAATTCCCATTGCTTTTCCCATTTCACAGCCTCTAATATTGTTTCCTATTTATGTAATCTGGTCACTAGGGTACAACTATTTGCTCAAAGAAAGTGTCTTACATAGTTAGCTAATATAGTTCCTATATGATGTGAAATTTATACATCTATATGTGGGCGAGTTGTGTCTAGTGACTTGGCTACTGTGAATTAATCTTTGAGCATATGTTGCCTCCAAATGACCAGAGACTCCCTCTTATTGTAGGATAAAATATTATCAAAACTCTTATCAAAATTAAGTCACTAAATTAGGCTTAAACTGAAATAATGCTTTTCATTTTTTAACCACCATACAGAAGATACTAAGACAACAAAAGATGAAAGAAGTATATGTATATCTGGTATTTACCTGTTAATTTTAAAATCTGTTCCTGAACTGAGATTTTTCAACAGAACTACAAAAGGTATTGGGGAGATTTTTCTACTAGAATAATATAGTCCAAGAATATTTCTTTATCTCTCTTCATCACAAAATTGTGAGATAATGACCTTAAAGATTATACAATATTATAATCTAATATTGCCTAAGAATTCATTGAACACACTTCATAGAAATATGTGGTTTTAAAACTAGACATGTGGCCAGTAAGATGGATATGGTTCAATAGATAAGGGCACTTGCTACCAAGCCTGAAAACCCCACTTTGGCCCTCCCTAAAATCTGTATGGTACAAGGAGAGAACCAAATCCCAGAAGTTGTCCACTGACCCCTGTAAGCCAAGCACGTCACACACAATAAATAAATAAATAAATAAATAAATAAATAAATAAATAAATACATGTAATTAAGACAAACACAAATGCTTAGACACTAAGAGGTACAGCAAAACAAAATTGTTAGCAAGAAAATATTTTCTGTAAATTAATCTGTACTTTAAATTCTGAAAAAACATTAGTGCTGATTTTAACACTAGGAAAACATGTTCTACAAAAAACTTCAATTATTTTTCAGAAAATTTCTGTGAAACACAAGTAGAAGGAATTCTAGTTCCCATGAGTTTGACAGGGTGAATCACTTCACATAATTGTAATATTTTCAAAAGAATAGATTATTTGATCAGCGTAATAATAGATATCCCAGAAATAGACACTTATAAATATAGTCATCTGATCTTTGACAAAGAAGTACAGACAGCACAGTGGAGAAAACAGACATTTCACTAGGCAGTATTGGAGCAACGAGACAGCTGCCTAACAAGCAAAGGGAAAGACTAGGGTAGAGTATGGGAGAGAGGGGAAAGGATCTGGTGACAGACATACACTATTCCAAACAAAGGTGAACTCAGTATCCATAGTCCTAAATGTAAAAGACAAGACTGTAAGACTTCCAGAAAGAGCCCTGTAGAGAAACTCTATACCTGCCCAGACATGGAGATGAATTTTCAGACAGAATACCAAAGGTGCTAAACATGAAAGAAATAACTGGTCAGCTGGTGTTGATTAAAAGTAAAATATTCTCTGTGAAGCATGCAGTCAAGAAAAATCAGAAGACAGGCGACAGACTTGGATAAAAATATATGCAAAGCAAATACTAATACGGGACTGTTATACAAAGTAGACAAAGAGCTCTCAAAACTCAACTGTTAGAAAATAATACCATTAAGATCTGTCAGAAATAAAGGAATAGTCAACTGCCCCGGGGATGATGTACTAATGGGAAACGAAGGTACAACAAGATGTTGTACTTCATATGCCAGGAGGAACGCAAGTTACAAAAATGAACTGTCCTTCATTCCCATGGCAACAGTGCAAGCTCCAAACATGACACCACCCAGTTCTGACAATGTGAAACAAGAGAACCCCTCATTCACTGGTTGTGGGGACACCGAACATAGCCACTTGAGAAGCTAGCTTGGCATCCTCCCCTCCACTTCCTTCCTTTCTTCTACAATGCAGGCCATTGTTCTATCTCTGAGCTACACACATATCTGGCAGTTGCTTCCAGGACTAAGGAAGCCTTGCCACACAATCTACAGACGGTGCTTGGCTGTGGTGGCTGACCCTGAGTGCCTTCTCTACTGTATTGGGAAACACCTGGGAGATGAACAAAGTAAGCTTCAGGTGTGTCAGTGAAGTGTTCTCCCTGAGGTTATTAGGTCACGGATATTCTGATATACTGGTGTCCTTGATGATTGATTCATAGTGGGAGATAATTACTGGAATGTGGTGGAAAACTACTCAACTGGTGGGATGTCTTGGATAGGTGATTCTTATTCTCACCCCTTCCTATCTCTGTTCAGCTTCCTGATTCACAGTGTTGTGAATGGAATCTTAGGCTAAAACAAATCTTTCCTCCCTAACATTGTCACATACCCAAATCACCTGAAAAGCTGTGTCCACAGAAAACTCCGTACACAGATATTTACAGTGACTTTATTCAAGTTGTTGGCCCTTGTACTCTCACCCTCTTCCGATCAGGCCAGCCTTTCATGTCTTCAACGTGCCAACTTAGAAGTACCTACTTTGAGATGTTCTTTGGAGGGTGATTGGGTAACACTGGTGCTGTGTCCAGACAGTGGCTATCACTCTGTGCCAATAAGTGACTTATCAAGACACAAAATGACACAAAAGAAAGGAAGCCTAGGGCGAATAAGAGTAACCAGTATAAAGAGTCTACACACTGTGTATTTTCAACTCTGTCCAATGCTGGCCTATCCCAGATGCAGATAACAGGTTTTAGCTCAGCCACAAGGCTAGGAAGGGAAGAATACAAACAAAAAGCTATGAAGATTCTGAAAAGGACAGCAGCTGCTGAAAGAGCATGGGTGGCTTTGCATGCTAGCGAAATCCTTTCCATCTTCCTCACACCATGGTTGATACATGCCATTATTCGTTCAAAATTTATAACATGCTCAATCCTCAAAACAGATTCTCTTGTAAACTACAGATTTGTGCAATAAGGATGTGTCAATCAACGGAGGCTTGACAGTTGTTACCAATATAATCCTCTGGAAGAGAATGCTGGCATTTAGAGGAACTGTGCATTTGAGATATGCATGGGAGAATAGAAAGTCTCTGTATTTGCTGTTTAATAATACTGTAAATCTAAAACTTCTCTGGAAAAAAAATTCTACTAAAAACTCAATATGCTACAAACTTAAAAAGTTAGATTTTTTTTTTCAGGACCTTATACAACCTAAATCACTGCTCACTGATGTGGATATCCAAACTTCACACTTTAATAGTTCTAACAAAGCTGGTATTTCATAGATGATTTCTAAGTTTTGGATGACCTATATTCAGTCAAAGCTAGCCTGACTTTAAAAGGAAATTATAAAGGGGCAGCAAATATATTAACAGCCATTAATGTTTCCTATAAGATGCTTCTTCCTCATGTATTTGAGGCCACAAGTAAACCGTGGCGTATTTTATTGAGTGAAGAATGTGCCTTTTGTAACCCCTGGTGCCCCTTCATTCGTCTTGAACCATCTCAAAGAATTTTTGTTTCTTAACTTTTCAAATATTTCTCCTTTGCCAATTTGATGCTTGAGGCTGCAGTCAATACTGAAGTTTGTGAAGATTCAATCTCAGAAGAAGGGAACAGAATTCATTTAATCAGCAGCAGTGACTGCCTCTGGCTAAGGAGTGTGGGTTTTCTCCTTGTTCCCTTGAAAGCACCAGTAAATTCTTCTACTTCCTCACATCTATTCATTTGGGTTTGACTGCTTGTTGTTGTCTTAAAATTTGGATAAAATGATGCAGAGAATTAATCAGTAATAAGTAAGAACTCACCTGTCAAACACTTAATATTTTACCTGTGTATGGATTCTTCCTATATTTTTGTGATTACAGATATGTCATGTTCTGAAACTACAGTTGTGTTTTTAAGCATTGTTGTGATATTTACTCATAATATAAATTACAGATGTTTGTAATCATTATAAATCTTTATAATCACCCCATTGAAAGCTGATGGTGTCACATCAGAAGTCAGGTGCTTGAACTATTCCCCACAGCTGGAAGCTACCATGTAATATAATGGGTTTCTATGGTGAAATTTTAGAGTGAATGCCATTTTCAAAGTAACATTAGCCTGTATTTGAAGTCCTCCTAACAGGAAGTGTGCTGGCTGGTTTTGTGTGTCAACTTGACACAGGATTGAATTATCACAGAGAAGGGAGCTTCAGTTGAGGAAGTACCTCCATGAGATCCAACTGTAAGGCATTTTCTCAATTAGTTATCAAGGGGGATGGCCTATTGTGGGTGGTACCTTCTCTGGGCTGGTAGTCTTGGGTTCTATAAGAAAGCAAGCTGAGCAAGCCAGGGAAGCAATCCAGTAAGGAACATCCCTCCATGACCTCTGCATCAGCTCCTGCTTCCTGACCTGCTTGAGTTCCAGTCCTGACTTCCTTTGGTGATAAACAGCAAGTTGGAACTATAAGCTGAATAAACCCTTTCCTCCCCAACTTGCTTCTTGGTCATGATGTTTGTGCAAGAATAGAAACCCTGACTAAGGCAAATTGGTAGCAACATAGTGGAGTATTCATGTGACAACCTAACCATTTTTTGGGAGGACTATGGAAGGACTTTGGGACTTTGGGCTAGAAGATTCATTCAGTGTTAAGAGCTCTGCGGGATGTTGTAGAAGAGCTTGGAAGACAATGTTGAGAACAGTGCAGAAGATGGAGGCCTGGCTTGTGAAATTTCAGAGGGAAGATTAAAGACTCTTATCAGGACTGTTGCTATTTTGATTGTGAAGATTCTGTGGTTTTGGTTAGCTGGGCCAAAGAATCAGCTGTGATTAACAAGATACCAGAACTACTAAAGCAAAAACTTTGCATTACTGGGGCTATTGATGCTGGTTAGCTGGAGCTAAGACATTGGTGGTGATTAAGAAGAAGCCAACATTATAGAGGTGAAATCTTCTGGGAAGTGTTTTCTGAAAGCACAGAGGCTGTGTTCCAGAGATAGACAAGGTTGTACCTTGTGCTGTATCTGGACTTGGTAATGTGTAAGAGTCACCCAGGCAGTACTGGTTTTAAAGGCATGAAGGGATCCAGAAGAGCAGCTGAGGCTTAGCACTGTGAGAGACCACAGAAGGCCACTGGTGAAGGTACAGTCTCAGTTGCAATTGATGACCCAGGACTGAATGCGTCATGACTTGCTTGAGTTCCAGTCCTGACATCCTTTGGTGATCAATAGCAATGTGGAAAGTGTAAGCTGAATAAACCCTTTCCTCCCCAACTTGCTTCTTGGTCATGATGTTTGTGCAGCAATAGAAACCCTTACTAAGACAGGAAGTTTTCAAAACCATGCCATATTGGTCATAAAGGTAACACATGTTTAACTATAATAAACACACCATGAATACCATTGTCATATAGTTGTATATCATATAAAAGCCACACAGCTTTGCACTTACCAATCTATCAAATACATTTTCTACTGATTCCTAACTTATTCATTCATCACCGAATAGGAGTTTTTTTTTTTCTGCTTTGCTCTCCTGTGTGAATAAACCTATTTGTTCTCCCGTTTCTTCCATGGTCCATATTACTAAAGAGGTTGTTTTAAAATAAAGACAAATCTGTTTCAGCTCATATCTACCTCACAAATACTTGATGAGTCTCAGGAAGTAAAGGGAAGTTGCATGCAGGCTGAAGTGGCAGGCACAGTTTGAAAACCCAAGTACCACTGTCAAGTACAACTGCATTGCCCCCACTGCATGCCATCTGCCTGTGCTCCAGGGGACATTCTAACTCAGGAATGAAGTCAATAAGCTAGAAACCCTAATGACCACGCCTCTGAGAGAGTAAAAAAAAATTAGTAGCTGAAGGCATTTCTGATTTGTGGATCTGAGTTGCTTTGTGATGTCCTCAAAACATGTCAAGGTCAAGGTTTTAAAAGACTCTGCTTCCTTGATCTTCTCAACTGACAGATCAATTTGAGGATAAGCAAGAAACCAAACCAAAGAAAAAGGTAAAAGCCTCAAGATCCAGGTAGTTGTCACCATCTGAGGAGGAAAAGCAAAGCTGTAGAGTCGAACCTGAAAGAGTTCAGTCTGTACCGCCTCACTGTGCGCCTGACTTGGGTGGACTGCAGTGAGTAGCCATTCCCTTCCCTGATCTCACATTCCACCTCACCTCCGCCCTTGCCTTTCAGCCAGGATTCGAAGAACACACTCAAGTGTGCTAAAGTAGCAGTTCAAGTCAACACAGTGTTAATTCACACTCCTTTAAGGAGACTGATCACATCTGTTGTATAGACATCCCAGACACTCTTGTATGTAAAACCAAGTGTTACTTCACAGAGAACAGTGGCAGTGGCAAAATGCTCACCTTCTCAGCACTTTCTGGTTTAAAGGGTTTCCCTTGACATCCCCAGCTGTCTCCTTAGGTCTAGACCTCAGCTCCATCAGCTATGACCGATTTTGCAGCTTAAGCTGTACATTTCAAACTGTAATTAATTTTAAGACCATGGACTCCAGCTATACTTGTAACTGCCTGTTAGATTAAAGTGAGTATTAATCTTATCCAGCTCATTTATTAAAATCAATATCACTAAGGGAAACACAGTTTAAAGAGGGTAGGGTATTAAAGGCATTTAATTAGAACACAGAAGATATGACATATCATTTTTCTTTTGAGATTTCTAAAGCAAAATCTGCCATTTCTGTATCGCATTTTCTTTTTGCAAACTGAACTTTCCTGTGCACATTTACAAACTAAATCTAATATTGTCCTTTATTTGATATATATCATAGATTTATTTTTCTAAGTCAAAAACATTTCCCCTTAAAGACAATCTATATAGGATATATGTTGTTTACTGTTATTTTCTTGTGGATTCTTGATAGACTTTACTCATGAAATTCTGGGTTTATAAGACATCAACTTATTTTCTGTTGTCATAATTATCAACTATTTCACTCCAATGCTGTAAAATGTCAAGTATCTAATGATGGGGTTCTATCTACCCCGACTGAGAAAATGATGTCAGACAGAGCCATGAGAAAACTGGTTGATTTAACAATTCAGTGAATAGAAAGGATTTCTCTGTGTGATAAATTGGAGATATGGGTAACTTGAGAGTATTACCCTCACACCTGCTGTTCTGTCTGTGGATGACGCCATTTTCCAGTTGACCCTTCCTGACAATTACAACAGTAGACATTTCTCTAAAACATTCTTTCAGCTATTCTCTGTGTCCTCATCTCATCCCCTGAAGGCTCTAATATCTTCCTCATGTAGTACTTAGAACAATGACTTCCCATACCTTGATCCTTGGAACTTGTGAATATTTGTCTTCACCGTGCAAGTGGATAGCTCAGTATCACTAAAATGGCTTTGTAGTTGTGCCCAACCTCATTACATGGACATACAAAAGAAGCCTAAGTGTAGGGGAGATAGAGAATAAAGAAAGAATATTGTTGTCTGTGAACATGGAAGGAGGGCAGGGATATGAGCTCCCCCTAGTCTGTTGGGAAGAACCTGATTGGCTGCCATTTTTAGTCCAGTGAGACCCACACTAGACCTCTGACCTATAGAACTCTATTTCTATTGTTTACATCACTGAGATGGTGGGGATTGGTTAAAACAACAGGAGAAAGTTGATACAAATTCATAAGAATGGAACAAAATTGTGTGGGCCAACTGACCGTCACTTGTTAGATGCCATTCACAACTCTACAGTACCACTTTTAATCCTTTTCCATTGAAAGAATTGTAGTCACTTATCTTTCAGTCTTTAGCACAGAAAACAGTATTCTAACCCATGGTCACTGTGCTACCTTCTGGCTTTTGTTATTCTATGTTGCCTGCTCTCTAGAAAGCAGGAAGAGGGTACTTCTTACCAGAATATTATATGATATCTTGATGGTATATGAATGGTGAGATCAAAGGCTCAAAAGTCAATGTATGCAAAGGAAAGTGATTGATTATTTTTAACAGTAATTTAAAGTTTATTTCAGCTAGAACCACACCTTAGGACTTGAAGGTAGCATCACATGGCATACTTGAGTTCATTTCCAAAATCTTCTGTTGTGCTTAACTCTGTCTGTTTTATAGATTTGTGAAATCTCTGGCACTAGAAGATCATCTGGATTTCAATCAGATAGCAGTGGATAAATGGATAAAAGAACTTTAAAAATAGATAAAGCAGGAGACATTGTGATCTTAGAATACCAAGACAAATGCTGTCATTACTGTTAATATTTGGATGATAAGTTTTTGTTGTAAATGGTGGTTTGAAGGGGAAGTCTGCAGGAAAATAAGTTGTCAGAAAGAATACATCACCTTGATATGGGATAAAATCAGGACCTATAATTGTGACTTGCCAGTAAAACATATTACCTCCAACTGGACCTGCAGAACACTGGGCATGTGGGCTGGAAGGCCACATGCTAATTCATTAAGTTCATTCTTAATTTGTTTCAGGACCACAGTCTGTGATTTTTGATGCCAATGTATACTCAAAGTCCAGCCAAAATCTTGATTATCCTGATGGTAAGGAAAGATTGTCTCTTCTTTCACACTAACTCTGCCAAACATAGGCACTTTCTTCTTAAACTGATCAGAGGTTAGATCTCCAGAGTCAGTTGTAGAGGCAAGTCATGGGCTGAGGGAGATTATTGCTAATGAGAAGGGAACTATGTGTGTGGAAGGGTAACAATGCTTTGTTAAGTAAAAACAAAACAAACAAGTAAACAAATAAACAAACTGATACATAAAAGCAATGTTTGTATTTTCAATAAAGTCATAATAAATTGCTTCAAAGAGGAAACAATAAAAATCCTGTCCCTTTCTTTCTATTTATATTTTAAGCCATATGTTCTTTGTCCTACTAAAATGGCTTTTTCCATTTGTATTATGGTACTCAGAATTTGTCAAAAGCAGTATTAATTGGGTTCTCTTTTATATTTTGGCCTATTGTTGGCTAAATGTTTCAGATGCAGACAACAAATTATAATTTAAGTATATTCTAGAAAAGGTACAGAATTGGGCTTCAACTTTTAAAGTAAAGTGGGAGAGAAGAGGTGGTGAGATGGCCTAGCAAGTAAAAGCACTAGCTTTGTGAGTCCTGTCTCCTGGAACCCATGTGAAGGTACTGCACAAAGCTGCCCTGTAATAACATGCATGGAGATATCCATATCATGGCACAAGTGTGCTCACATGCATAGGAATGCACCCTCCCCCCAACACACACACAAATAATAATAAAAAATCAAAGTAAATGAAGCTTTGTAAAGAGGGTCTGTTAACTCATAGTTTGGAGTAATTCAGATGAGGAACTTAGTCACTACTAAAACCCAAGTCATTAAAAAGGTAACCAGAGCCGTGCAGGCCTCGAAGAGAATACAGCTATATCCTGGCCCTCTGAAAGAGGATCATAGCCCTCTGTGGTTATGTTTGGTTGGTGTGAGAAGAGACAATCTTCCCTCACCACCAGGATACTTAAGATTTTGGCTAGACCTTTGAGTTTAAGGCTGGTGTGGGCTACATAGTGAGTCCAGGCTGTACTATATAACAAAATCCTCTCTCGAACAAAGAAAGAACAAAAGAAAGAGAGAGAGAGAGAGAGAGAGAGAGAGAGAGAGAGAGAGAGAGAGAGATGAAGGAAGGAAGGAAGGAAGGAAAAAAGAAAGAAAGGAAAAGAAAAAGAAGAAAGGCAGCAAAAATCAAGAGTTTTTTAATATGAGACACTATAATAGGGATCTCAATATATAATTATGTTCTGGGAATATACTACTATTTTTAATAACTAAAGTTGTATTTTCTCTAAAACTAAAATTTTACTGTTCCATGTTAGGACAGAATTTCCACAATTGTACACTACTTGAAGTTACTTGATGTCCGTCCTCACTAGAAGACAATCAAGTGTCAAATACAGCGCTTCTCATGTTCAGTTGCTCTCTCAACACTCACAGTTCGTCTTCAGTAAGTAAGTGTGTCAGCATTACAGAGAACCCTGGTCAGGTTCTGGGTTAGTGAGGGCCTCTTTGACAAAGCCGGGATGCTGGTCATAGAGTCCTGCTAACCAGGTGGCTCTAATGCTTACTTCATAAGGAGCCTCTAGCGACCCTTTGGTCCCTCACCTCTAAAATAGACACTCAAAGTTGGAAGGGAATTGAAGTTTTTTCTTTCTTCTTTTTGAGTCATGATTCTTTTAAAAGTTCTGTTGAACTACAATTAAAATAAGATTGTATATTAAATTTTCAACTTAATTTGTTTTGATACTCAAACCCAGTACCACAATCTAGATAATGAACACATCCTTTGCCCTGTAAAATTTCTTTGTGCCCTCTCTTAGATAAAGCCTCTTCTAACCCTGCTCCCAACTCCAAGCTCAAAGCAACCATGGGAACGCTGTCCATTCCTACAGATAAATGTACATTTTCTAAAATCTTATATAACGACAGTCACAGACTATGCTCTTTTTTAATTCTTCCTTCACTTAAAACCATCACTTAAATTCATCTATTTTGCTGTATTTGCTAATTGTTGTGTTATTTCTTAAGTCTTTGAAAGGCTAAATTTAAAAAAAATAATCTATCCAAGGATCCATGTAGGAAAATGAACATTCTTAATTCCTAGGAACTCCACGCCCATAGAGTTTCTGGTTTTAATCCCTCCAGGTTTCCCTGAGATGCAGAATCGACAGGACACAAGTAGACACATAGAAAACGACCTTGAATGCAGGAGTGGCTAAAATGGGGACAGAAAAGTCCCCTAATGTACTGTTCAGAAAGCCAGTACTATTGTTTCAGTGTAAACCCTAAGTCCCCATGGTCAGCAGAGGCAAGGTCAAAATCAAAGTGAAAGATACATTGACCAGAGGGATCTACATCCAATGTCAGGAGAAAGTGGATATCCCAACTCAAGAAGAATGAGTTCACGCTGATTCAGCTGGTTTGCCCTAGTCAGATCCCGAATAGACTGGATGATACCTGCTCACCACTTTCAGGCAGTTTCTTCCCAAAATTCTAACACTAACATTTTGTCGATGTCTTCATGGATATACCCGTAAGTCACAGTTTACTATCTTCTCTAACTCTAGTTATGCCTCACAAGATTGCATTAAATCAATATTTGTTATTTTTAAAACCACTCGCCCCAGTCCCAGCAATCTCACTGTGGCAGTGAATTATTGAGGAGGAGAGGGAAATCTCTCTCCTCAGGCAGGAGAGATCAGGCAGGCAGATCTCAGTCACAAGGAGAGTAGGACTATTACCGTATCACATGGAAGGATAGTTTGAGAGAGAAAAATAGAAACTCCCTAACCATCAAGTTTTAAATGCCTGACAAGTAGAAATTACAAAATTCTATTGTGAGATGAAGTTAGATCTTTGCACCTTGTTATTGTAAGGACCGGGCCAGCGTAATTAGCTCATGCTAAGAACTAGCTGAAAACAGTTTCTGATCAAAGTTCAGAAAGGAGGATTTGAATTGATTTTGAAGCAGTGAAGATTTGGGTCACAGTTTTCATTAGTTTACGTATTCTTCTAAAGTATCAAAGATAGAGGAAAACAAGTTCTAAGTTGCTTTCTAAACTTCTGGTGCTGCAACACAGTAACAATTTCTAATTAAAAAGAAACACATACACACATGAGTTTTCTTTTAAGAAGCAATCACTTCCTACACATCTGTTCATATTTTATTGGTTCCATCTTTCTAATTCTGTTTCTCTTGTTATTACTAAGGAGTAATAGCCAGAAAGTCTGGCTATGGATATGCTTGTGAATTAATTCCTGTGAAACACTGCGTATGGAAAGGGTTTCCTAGAAGGGACCTGACCAACAACATTTAGTGTGGAAGTAAGCAAGTATCAATCCTGCTTAGAAAGAAGACAAGAAAAAGAAAAGCCCAGCTGCTGTTCTTGTCCTTCACTGTTCCTGCTTTGTGGACTCTATCCCCCACTCTCTATCTCAGAAGCATTAGCTACTTCATCCAGGGTGCAAGCGCTAAAGCCAGTCCATCTTTCTGTCTCTTTCTCTCATACCCCCATCCCTTTATCCCCCCATCTCCCCCAAAAGACAATTCAGTCTCATGCACATACATGAACATAGTTACAATATACATCTTAATATCTCTGAATATGCACAGTCACTCACTTACTTGAAAACGCTTTTGGAAGATTCTAGTGCATCTCAAAAAGGATATTCCAAAGGATACATTCAATCTAACACCCACATAAAGTCCTTTCCCGCATTTCCCTCTCCTCCTCAACAATTCATCTCCTGGCCCAGACAGAGTTAAGAAACTGTCTGTGATGTGGCCTAACAGTAGCCCTTGACTTATGTTTTTGACTTTATGAGCCTCCATGCCCTTTGTCACATGAGTCTCCCTAGGGATGGTTAATATAACAAACATCTCAGATTTTTGTAATGAGGAGGATAGAGGCACACAATTCTATTTAAGAAGATTTGATATTCCATCCCATGTTTATTGGGCTCTTGAATCGCTGCAGATCTTAATTATTAAAATCAACTATTCGCCGGGCGGTGGTGGCGCACGCCTTTAATCCTAGCACTTGGGAGGCAGAGGCAGGCGGATTTCTGAGTTTGAGGCCAGCCTGGTCTACAGAGCGAGTTCCAGGACAGCCAGGGCTATACAGAGAAACCCTGTCTCGAAAAACCAAAAAAAGAAAAAAGAAAAAAAGAAAAAATAAATAAATAAATAAATAAACAAAATAAAATCAACTATTCATTTGAGCATAAAACTTCTTGCAAATCCAGAAGATGTCGTGGCTATGTAACTTGGATGTTAGCTTGAAGATCTAGAAGATAATTCAATGATAGACAAATTTCTCAAATGGCCCATCCAACAGATGATGATAACATAAAATAGAGGTATTCAAAGTGTTCTTAGAAGGCATCAGAAAATACTCATAAGTTAAAACTCATTAAGAATTTTCATAGACAGCTAACAGCCTGATGTTTTATACCAAAAATGGCATCAACAGTCATATTGCCTCAGGTAGCAGCTAAGTTAGACTGTGCCAGGATGTGCTGTGTGAGTGGGGAGGTGGAGACGAAAATGTCAAATCCTGTCTCATGAACAACATTATAGGAGCCAGAATGAGTCACTAGGTCTTTTCCAATTTATATCTTCTGGTGTCAATAGAGACCACTGAAAATAAGCCACACTGGATAAAAATTTAGTCCAGAATTTCACAAAAAAAGAACATTGTATGAAAAGGACTGCTTTTGATATGATATACTGCACATTTAAGTAATCCTCCCCCAGACCACATTTGCAAGGTGAAAGCTGACTTCTATTATTTTTTAATGGGAACAACACATTTTATTGCACTGGTTGGATCAAACAGTTGTTCAGGTGGATAATGAGTCAAAGGTAAGAGATCAGCTCTAGAGTGTGTTTGCTCACAAAAGATCAGCCACTTTCACCTCTTTGCAATATTTCTAAGTCATTTTGCCCTTTGTAATAAAAAAAGGTGATACATTGTAAATGTCAAGATCTGCTGATATATTAAATAGTTCAACATTTGGGAAGATAAAACAGCTCCATCTTTTCTTCAATGCAGTCCACATTCCTCTGGCCTGGTTTTGTTTTCTAATAACTTAAACCTGGTGGTTTCTGTTTATCAAACCTTCAGGCCCACAAGATGATTGTAGTTAGAGTCTTTCACCTTTTTGAGATTAGATTTTTATAAGAAGCCCCTCTACCTTCAAAAGTCCCAGTTGCTAAAAGTATCCAATCTCTCAGAATCAGAAGTCCCCTTCCTGTTTCACTTTCTTGCCACACTTTTTCCTATGATCTCGTGTATGTTATTTTATGTGTTTTCTCCGTTGTCCAGTGAAGGAATTATCATTTGCTTTCTGTTTTTCAGATGAGGATTTTTATCTGAATACTAGTCACTTTTGCCATTGAATAGGAGTTATACTATAAAGGTACAGTGATTACAAGCCTCTTTCCCAACAAGTCTGCCAGTGGGTCAGGAATGGACAGCTTATGCCATCCCCACCCACCAATAGAATACATGTGACTGGCTTGAGAATTCAAACTAAAAACCACAAGATTATAGTCAGGTGGTTATAGGTATTAGAAACAAAAAGACTGCTTTAGAGTCTGAGAGACTGAGAAAAGCTGTCGCTAAACCATAGTCAATATGACCAATCAATAGACATTGGGTAAGGATATGAAACAAAGCTGACACATCAAAGTCAGAGAGAAGATAGTGTGAAGAAAACCAAGAGGATTAAACCACAAGGATAAAGAATGGGAGGAAGGAAGGCAGGAAATGGGAGGGAGGGGAGAGAAAGGAGAAGGCATAGAGAGAAGGGGAGGGAAGTTACAGGAGAAAGCTAGGAAGCAAAGGAATGAGGGAGGGAAGAAGAAACAGTCTTGTTCCAGTAGAACCCTAGGTCTTACTGAACTTTGCCTTCTTGATCTCAAAAGCTGCTCTGTACTTACTACAACACTGCAGTACAGAGGTTCACTTGCGTCCACTGCTCACGACCAGGTGGAAACGATGGGATTTCTCTTTCTTACAGAGTATACTCATTTTGCTACTTTGGAAACAGAATGTGTTCACCCGCATTAGGTCTTAATCAACAGATATATTTGTTGTTGTTATGCCTGCATATGCACTATTGTTATCATTAATTCAGAAAAATCTTTTGAAAATTATGGAAATGAAAATAGCTTCAAAATATGAGAGGCTCTTGAAAAAGTAGCTGAAAATTTTCAATATTGTTTGCAACCAAAACCAATTTGTAGATCTTCTCTAGCAGAAAATATTAAAACAGATGGCCATATAACTGTGAAACAGGATCAAATCAACAGAAGCTAAATTCTATGTATTGAGCCAATGCATTAAGCAAGAAAGGTGCTGACATGTCTTTAGGCATCTGCAGCTTACTATTGTATGTCATCTCCAGCAAAGGATATAGAGTATAACAGTTTCTCATACTGTTTAATGAAATCCGCACACGTATCTTGTGAAGATAGCGTCACTCCCTTTCACAGGTGGGGACATTTGAAGCCCAAGTGTCAATTCTCTAGGGACACAGATTTTGAATTATAAATCCACTTTTACCAGAGGCAAGGGAGGCTAGGATGTCTAGAAAAACTGCCTTTCATATATAAATTTGTAGATAATGAGAATCTCTAGGACAATGAAAAATAATCAGAGCAATAAATGAGTCTATAAATCTTTTCTGTTTTCTTCTCAAATACACTGACCACATATTTCTCTTCCCATATGCGCAAACATATATTCACACACACACACACACACACACACACACACACACACACACATACACACGTACAGAGAGAGAGACAGAGTCAGAGAGACAGAGGCAGAGGTAGAGACAGAGACAGATGATAGATTTACTACATAATCTATTAAATTCTATTTACAATGATACTGATTTTTCTATTGTACTCCTCCTATAAAAACAATGTCACTAAGCATTAATAGACCTCACCTGGAAATTTTATATGGCTGTGTGGTGACTGTGTATAATCTAGAACTGTCACTCAGAAGGTGTTTCACTATATCAGAAATTCCATCTCAAGAGTGGATTCTAGTAACACCAAAATCATTGCAATGTACCCGATGTGCTTATTCTCTCCAGTATCATTTGTCCCAATGAGGAACAAAGCAACTTGACTTCCTATGCTAGAAGACTTTAAACATAGGAATTGAGTCTAATATCATCCTCTTGTTGGTTCAGTGTTTGGTGACTGTAGTGAAAATCTTATGTCGTGATAAACTAACAAATTGTTGCACTTTTATAACCCAAATTCAATGTTTCGTCCTAAGAACCATAACAGTGCATTGAGAAGAGTTCAGAAGAAACCAAGAATCATGAGACCCCAAGCAAAATACTGCATATGAGGGATCTGATTGTTTTCAAGTGGCTGAGAGGTTGGCTAGCACTGCACTTCAGGTGCTCTTTGTACTACATAGATTATTGCTGTTTTGATAATGCAATATTTTCTTTCACTGATAGACAGTTATTGTTCCTGATACTCTTAAAAGAAGCCTAGAACCTCCTTCAATGATAGAGAAGATGAAGGAGTGGTGGTTTGAGTAGGAATGGCCCCTATAGACTCATGTGTTTGAATACTTGGTCCATAGGAAGTGGCACTATTAGGAAATGTGGCCTTGGTGGAGCTTTGCTAGAGGAAGTGTGTCACTGGGGGGTGGTGGTGGAGAGCTTGAAGTCTCAGAAGCTCAAGCTAGTTCTCTGTCTGCTGTCTTTGTATACAGATGTAGAACTCTCAGTTCCTTTTCCAGTACCGTGTCTGCAGGATTCCTGCCATGACAGTAATAGATTAAACCTCTGGAACAGTAAGCTGGTCCCAATTAAATGTTGTTCTTTATAAGAGTTGTCATAGCCAAGGTGTCTCTTTACAGCAATGGAACCCTAACTAAGACACACGGGGAGTAGGAGCCAGCTGAAGCTTCCATGGGTCCAAAAGAACTCTTGCCATTATAGCTTCAATGCCCTGGTAATGCAAAGGTGCCATCTCAGACCTTCCTCTGACCCAGATGAGACTCAAGGTTAGTAACACTTTACTCCTTCCTGTTGAATATGCACAGGTAATAGCCTAACTGTCAAGATGAAATTAAGATAGTGTTTCTAGATGAAACTACATGCAGTGACCTATCATGTGTGCTATTTGCATGACCTAACTTCTAGAAAATTCTTCCAAGTTGTAGATTCAGACTAATAAACAGGCAATACCTTTTACAAGTTGGAAGGCTTGTATTTGCAGGTATGTTATATCTCCATTCTCTTTGAGCCACAGAATCTACCTTCTTAGGATCAAAGACTTACTGCCTTTGTTTCTATTAAAAAGATATAGTCAATATTTTGTATCAAATTAAGGCCTTGTTCAGATATTAAAACAACCAAGAAACCATCACAGAAGTTGAGAACATTGAACATTTAGCCAATGCCTTTGTGCTAGTATTTGTGGACATGTCTAAGAAACATTATCCCAGAGTAGACTGATCATCTGTGTCCTATAATTCCCAGGTAAGTCTATTCAGAAAGGAGATAGTGGTTTTCCAGGAATCTGCAATGGGTTTATGTATTCAATATGCCATATAAGTGCCTTTAAGATTAAAGACACTGAATAAATACAAACCACAGAAATATCACTGTGAACAAGGAAGCAATACAGCACAAATCATCTCCATTGTTAACCCCAAAAGAACAGAGAAAATGCTGGGCCTTTGGAAAGTTTAAGTAAACACTACAGTTTTAAACTCTGAACATCAAGAACAAAACTCTTGCTATTCTTAGGTGCCCTCAGACCTTTGTATCCCTCAGCCTCCTGGGACTTTCTTTCAGAAGGCAGCTTTGCTTCAGAAGCAATCTCTGCCTCCTAACATCTTCCTGAGAGCCTCTATCAATGTTTTAAAATCTGTTGTGATGTATTAATTATTACACCTTGCCTATTTCCAAAAGGGAGTAAGGGGGATGGCATCGTGAGTGTTAGCCATGAATGGCACTTGAAATAAAGTCACCCAGTGGAACTGGCATACCCTAAAGCTGAGGTGGCCACTGCACAGCTCTTATGGGCTGGATTCATCTGGCAGCTAGACTGACCCTGGTTGTTAGAAAGACGCAGAAGGATGACACATAGCATTGGTTAAAGAGAGAGTAGATAAGCTTTCAGAGGGAACAAGGAGAGGATCTCCAAGCCACCCTGGAGAGTCTCTGGTTTGTCTTTAACATTTGCTGAAACCCAGAAAACTCAGCTCACCCAGGTTGATCATTCCCTGTCCTTTAATCATTATGCATCCTCCTATGGTCTTCTAGGCTTCTTCCTCATCTTCTCCCCACCTTCCTCCTTCTCTCCAGGACAGTTTATGAAGATTAAATTAGTTAGAGGCTAGCATGTGAATGAAGCATGCTTTCTGAAACTCTGGCCCAAGGAGGCAAATGTTTGAACTAATTAACTGAGATCCAAGATCGGCCGGCCACCTGTCATGTTACTAAGTGAGTGCCACAACATGCCACACAAGCATACTTGAGTTCTTCCACAGATATGATTGGAGCAAACTATGACTGACTAATTAAAGACATTTAAAGTAGCATGAAAATTAAAAATTAAATATAAACCAAGGATCCATGTACAAGCAATTCACATTAAATTCTTGTTCAACACTCCCTTTAAAAGCATTGTTACAGATTTAAAAAGTATTAAATTAAAATTATTATTAAGAAACATATTCAGACAACACACAAAAGTTTCCTTCTCCCTCTCCTTTAAAAATATCTCTTAATTCTGAAGAAATAAAACAAAAGATACTTGATGAATGGGGGCCTGGAATTCTAAGTTCTTTTCTAAGTTCTGTCCCTCATGCTGTGCTTCCCACAAATCATTTGGTAGTTTTTTGGCACAATTATATACCCTATCTTATTAAAACAATAAATTAAGGGGGCTGGAGAGATGGCTCAGTGGTTAAGAGCACTGTCTGCTCTTCCAGAGGTCATGAGTTCAATTCCCAGCAACCACATAGTGGCTCACAACCATCTGTAATGGGATCTGATGCCCTCTTCTGGTGTATCTGAAGAGAGCAATTGTGTACTCATATAAATAAAATAAATAAATCTTTAAAAAAAGAGTTTATAAAAAAACAATAAATTAAAAGCATTATAATTCATAAAAATATATTTATGATGACATGTACCATGTTGATTTTGAAATGCAAATGATTATTCAACTGATTTGTTCTTTTTATTGCCTCTTGTGTTGCATTATGGGTCTAACTTCTTTTTAACTGATATCTTAATGTCACTGCAGAAAGAAATGCATTTATATACCTGTGACCAAGAGGCCAAGGCCTTCCATACACATACTGATAACCATAATATCAGATAAAAAAAAATAAGCAGGAGTGACTGAAAACTCAACTGTGTTATTTAGCCAGGGAACTTCACTTCTGACTTTGTTTTCTTTTTCTGTAGAAGAGAGGTGCGGTGATTAGAATATGCTTGGCCCAGAGAGTAGCACTATTAGGAGGTTTGGCCTTGTTGGAGTAGGTGTGGTCTTGGAGGAAGTGTGTCACTGTGGGTGTGGGCTTTGAGACCCTCCTCATAGCTGCCTGAATATAGTCTTCTGTTCACTTTCAGAACAAGATGTAGAACTCTCAGCTCCTCCAGTGCGATGCCTGCCTAGATGCTGCCATGCTCCCACCTTGATAATGGGCTGAACCTCTGAACCTATAAGTCAGCCCTGATTAAATGTTTTTCTTTAAAAGAATTGCCTTGGTAATGGTGTCTCTTCATAGCCATGGAAACCCTAACTATGACAAAAGGTGATACCAGAACTGTCACAATGAAAAAATGAATGGGGCCGAGCAACAAAAAACCTGATACTATAATAGTCCCCATCATCTGTAGTTTCAACTACCTGTAGTTGATTCAGCACTTTAAAAAAAAACGCATTTATCTTACTTTTATTATGACTTACTAAGTCATACTATTTTGTCAATGTTTGCTAATATTTTATAGTGCCTAATAAATAAAATTTATCTATAAACTTTATGTGCATTGTGTATGTTTGAGAAAAACAGAGTATTAATATTCTCACTCTGTATGTGCATTGTTTTTTTTTTCCAGAACAAATACTCAATAAGAACCAGTTTAGGAGAAGGACAATTATTTTGGTTTACAGTTTGAGAAGGTACAATCTGTCACAGCAGAAGAGGGAGGGATGCAGGAGTGGCTTGTCACTATGGCAACAGGAAGATCAAGTTAACACATTATCATCAAGATAAGAAGCAAATAGATCAAGGGGGAGCTGTAACCAGACATTAAACATGAATGCCTGCACTTCAGAGACCTACTTCTTCCAACTAGACCTAAACTTACAAAAATACCCCTAACATCTCCACTAGGAAGGCACTGAATATTCAAACATGAGCCTTGGGAGAAACTTCATGTCCATTACCTGGAGTCTGTGGAATATATCCGGTTGTACAGTGGCACCCATGAAGGAAGAGTGAACTGAATCGGTCAGCTTTGTAGCACACAAATATACAGAATAGCAACTCTATCTCATCAATGTGGTTCTATTTAATCACCAACCATCTCAATGGCTCAGTCTCATTTTGTGTTTATTTTGTATCTGAAATTAGCACCTAGAGAGAAGTGATTAGACAATGTAATTGTCTATAATTTGTAGCCTATCTAATGTAATACCAAGTATTCAGCAGATACCAGACTAAGATGGTTTTAATTATCCAATGATTCCTTGACATTTTAATTCATCAAGAATTAGTATGGAGTATCTCAATGTCATAGAGCCTAGACAAGCCTTTGGGATACAGCAACAGTACCAAAGGGGTCACTTAAGGACCACTAATTTATATACCTTACAAGTTAGATAAATTGGGTAAAGAGAAGATGGCTGAAAAGATGGGGTGAAGCTATTGTCAGGGGTAAATAAGGTAATTGCCGTGATGAAGCTGAGCCAACACATACCTTAATTTCCTGAATCAACCCTCAAGCCCTTGATTTTGATAGTATCTTCTAAAAGGAGTTATATAGATAGTCCCAAAATTTGGGGGTACTGTTTCCCTATTGCAGGATGAAAATGTGTTTTGTGGTTCTTTGATTCTATTAAGAGATCCTTCTCATTAACCTGGTAAGTAAAGAGCACCCAACAACTCAAACACTAGTCCGCATAAGCCTCCATCGAAATAAAATACAGAAAATCCCTTGGAAGTAACATCTTCTGTTTTGAAGGAACTGTGGGATGTAACTTGACAGATTAGAAAATTATGAGAGAGGAGAAGAGGGCCAAATTTAGCAAGACAATGGAAAAAGACAACACACTAGAAACCTCAGTCTGGTACCAGCTGGATCATGTTCCTAACACAGCATCCAAAACCAGCCTCCGCAAGCCTGGGCCTGCTGCCTCTGTGTAGGTAGCTCATGTCTGTCAGACCATACACTCATCGCCCTGGAGTCTGAACCCACTGAGCACTAACTGGAGATGTTACATGGTTGCATAGTTCAACCACTTTCAAGAACACAAAGAAATGCAATGAGGTTAACAAAATAGCCTGGTTTTTTGGAGACCTGCTTTAGTGAGAGGAAAACATTTGTATGATCATTGTATAGATACGCTCGTAAGTGGCAATGTTAAAATTCAAATTCTTGAGCTGCTTATTTACATGAAATTAAGGATAATGAGTACATTTATTGGATGCAGTCTCTCTACTGGTTATTATGCTGCTGATGACCGCAGTATCTCTGAATGTGAGAATTTATGCCTTCCAATACTTTTCTAATAGCAAGGAATTAGATTCTTGGTGTTTTATGGTAGAAAGAACACAGAATAAATTTCTGACTTCTTCTTTTCAGAGAATCAGGAACAAAGAGATAGGCATCTTGAAGACTAGGATGTCCCCCTCCACCCATACCAGGCCTCCCCACTCCCTGGGGCCTCAAGTCTCTCAAGGGTTAGGAATATCTTCTCTCATTGAGGCCAGACCAGGCAGTTCTCGACTGTATATGTTTCAGGGGCCTTGGACCAGCTCATGTGTGCTGCCTGGTTGGTGGCTCAGTGTCTGAGAGATCTCAGGGGTCCAGGTTAGTTGAGACTGCTAGTCTTCCTATGGGGTCTCCTTCCTCCTCAGCTTCTCCCATAGGGTAAGGAAGGCAAGAATTTGGAACCGCCCCAGTAACCGCCTCACTTCCATCCAATGCATGGAAATAAGGTTTGCAAATAACATGAAATTGCTACAGGCAGACTTTAGCTTACATCTGAGAAATGTAACTTTCCAGCAAGCTACTCATGAGTGGGATGACTCCTTACCTATGAGAGCCTGGGGGTAATTTCCAGACTCACACTGCTAAACTAACAAGGGAAACACCAGAAGTAATGGTCAAAGTTCCATTATGTGGAATGTGGAAAATATTCTTCTTAAAAACTTAGAGCAATTATTCATCTGGTTTACAATTCATCAATCCAAAAAAAAAAAACATTGGCATATTGAGAGATAAGAAGTTTGTGTTCTAAATATAACAATTGATTAAAAAACATTGTCTATTTGGGCAAATCACTAGAGACTGTGAATCAATTAAGCTCTCATAGTAAACCTGCTTCACAGCTTGTATGTGTGTGTGTTTCTACAGAATGATAATAAGCACACGGTACAGAAAAACCCAAGGAATTCTTTTGCTTTTTGAAATTTCAAAGGCTACACTATGGTTAATATACATGAGGTACAAACTACCAAGGAAAAAAGGCCAACTTCTGATACAGAAAGGCACTCTGGAATATGTCACACTGAAACAAAATGTTTCTATAAATTTGTGCCTCAGAATTACCACAGCATGGTCTGCTCTATTGCAGATGATGGTGAGCCCTGCCTCATACACTCTGAACAGTCCATTTATCACTTCCATGAGAGTGAATCCCAAATAGTCATTTCCATGCTCCACTACATCCCTAAACCCTAATCCTTTATCTCAAATTGTATTTTCTCTTTGCTATGCTATTTCTTATTCAACAACCATTCTTTTTCTCCCCAAATTGCCTCATCCTTTGCTATCCCCTTGTGGTTACCAAATCTGATTAGATATCCTTTAACTTTATTTCTTCAATTCTCTTAAATATTATTTCTTCTATATTTCTACAAGAATCAGCTTTAAGCCTGACACCCAGCTACCGGATTGGTTTCATCATCTTTTTCCTTCCAACTATTTATCTCAATTCCTGATTTAGTTTTTATATGCTAATCATGGGTTTCTTAAAAAGAACACTCAATAAAGTATCAGTTACTGGTAATAACCTCTGATTGAATTTAGGCCCACATTTAAGAATGCATTTGCTGCTGAAATTTTAACTGGCCTGCAGAATGAAACCAACTTGGGATTTACTAAGAAGATCATGAATTACCAAAAGCCCATACATAACAACTATAGCCAAGCCTAATAAGAATGCATCCATACATTTGCAGGCTTGAAGCATGGCCCTTAGTCAGTGAGGACATCAAGTCATCTCTTCACCTGGACAAGACTGTGTATATAGAAAAGACTAATTATTCCACATATAGCAGATATAGATCCTTTCTTGATCCCCTTAATAGAAAATTTGGAAAAATCAAATTATTTTAGATTCCATTTGATTTCAATATATCTGAAGACCAGAGCTGGCACTAAGGGCACAATACCTCTCAAGTTGTATAGTCATCTTTGAAGTTAACAACTAGTAGTTAAATTCTCATATACTGAGTACTCTCAAAATAGAATGCGCCTTTGTGATCTCCCTATTATGTGACTCACACTGAACATTTTATAACTCGATGAAGCTACAGATGACGGTATCTCTGCACTCTGATAGGGAACACTGCTGAAGACAACTGCCAAAGCTAATGTTGCCATTTCCATCTGAAATAATATAAGAAATAAATCCTCAAAAAGTCTGCCTTCTTGTCTCTGTGACCAATGAACTGTATCATCTGGAGCTCAAGCAAATAACCCTTTATAAGACAAGTACTCTCTTACAGATTTACCATATATACTTCAAATGTTCAAATTAAATTTATGGATGTAAGGACTATCTTACTTTACTGTTAAACATAAGGTTTCTTATAAAGTAGAATGCAGCATTTAGAAGCTAGTTTGGGGTTTCAATATCAAGTGTCCTCCACCCCTTTAGAAATGAAAAGAGATGGTGCCCGTTTGCCTCTAGCTGTGTATATAGCATATGTACAGCTTACATGCTCACCCAAGTCAGAGTAGTCACCACAGGAATCTGAGAGACTATAGTCAGGCCAACAACTCCCAATCATTTCACCAAAAACAGTCAAATTATTCAATCACCAACACTCTCCAACGCCACTAGCTTTGGAATTAATTCTACTCACATTCACCTGGGTTCTTGGCCTCTGAATTTAAGTAATGGCAGAGTCATTTGAGCAACACTAAACTTCCTACCATAACTATAAATGTTCCAAGGACAGTTCTCTGCCCCTGTTTGGAGGCTTTGGCAACAACAGTAAACCAGGAGGGGAAATGCTCTTCTACTGAAGAAAGCCCCACAGGTCTATGACTATTTCTTTAAAGATGCCATCCATTCTTTCTGATGAAGAGCTTGAACTCATGAAACTGTGAAGACTCAGGTTCAAATCTATGGTCACCGAAACATTGTCAGTCTAGGAGAAAATTCTTCAAAGAAGGGTCATACAAAGTCCAAAAATAGGCATAAAATTGCTGTCAAATGCATGATTCATAACTACATATTGTCATATTAAGATTATAAGTGAGTGAAAAAGAGAGAGCTAGAGAGAGAGAGACATAAATATACAGAGAAAGTAAAAATGGTGATGGAAATTTTCAGCAACATCATTAGAAGTCAGAGGAACTGGGTAAATCTCTCATTTAATTTGTGAAACATCTATGTTCTTGAAAAACAAAAGCCTTGGCCATGATGAAGAAATAGTTCTTGGCTGGGAGAAAAACTGGAAGCCAAGCTTCTAGAATGTCAAGATGATATGGCAGCAGCAAGACTGTCTGGTAGAATAGAATTTAACATCTTTCAGCGAGACAACAGAATCTGAATTCTCTTTGTTGCCATTTCATACCCACTCTTAGTAAAGAGTCAGAAAAATGATTGTGCAAAAAACTGAAAAAGAACTTATGACCAATGTTAAATAAACCATAAGTAAAATTGATATTTGAATAATGGTGACTTTGGGAGAGAAGAAAACTACTGCTGACTAATGAGAATCTAGAACTGATATAATGCAGTCTATGAAATGAAACACTCAATTAGATGTGAAAGGCTTTCCCAAGATACAACACCCTCTTCTAATCATCCTTTATAGGAGTAGATAGATATAGGCCAATAGACAGACAGACAGGCAGACAGACAAACAGACAGACAGACACACACACACATGCATGCACACATGCACATATACACACCTTCATTCATTCTTAGAAAAAAAATCATTAATAGTCTTACTAAAACCAAAAAGGCAGTTAAGCCTAATATACTTTAAATTCTTATACTAATATGGAACTGCAGATGTGAACAAATGTAATTAGATTTAAAAAAAGAAATGAAAGTATGTTTGTAAATTATGTGAATATATATCCAAAAATGCCTGGAGAATTAATGGTAAACTATGAAAATAAAAATGTATTAGTCAATTATAAAACCCTATATGGGAAGATAAATATTCTTTATATAAGAAATAATTTATAAGGATAGTATATAAGAGAAAACTTGATTCAAATGACAATAAACATACTCAGAAATTAATATATAAAATTAGCTTACAAATGCTCATGAAATGAAATGATTTTTAATTTAGAAAACTTTAAAAGATATATATGAGGAGTAGCATGAGCTAAGTATTTTTGTAGTTGTTTTTAAAGTCTTAAATATTGAAATCTCAGATTTCTCAAAATTAATTGTTGGCTTAATATGATAACCATAAAAATCCTCTTTCCAAAGATAGATGAACAGATAACTATATTCAAGTGATAAACTAATTATATATAAATCACTTTATAAGCAGCCAAAAGAACTCTAGGGAAAATATAGCTCTCTGTGGTATTGCAATATGATACAACGTCTTCTTTAACCTAAAGCAGTGTGGGTGCTGGTGTGTGACTACACAAAGGAGGCAGAATGAGGAGGCCCAAAATAGAGCCAACTTCTGGGAATGCGGCACATGATCAAGGTGACATCTCAAACCACTAGGGCCAAGATATACTCTTAAGTACTGTTTGAGTAATTGTTCTGCCATCTGGAAAATGATAATAATAGATGTATTCTTTATGCAATATACTAGAATAAACTCAAAGTGCATGAAAAGTGAATTTAAAAATGAAACTGTCCAAATAATAGAGGGAAAAATGGGTGAATCATCCTGTAATCCACATACAAGGTACTGTTTTCCAAATGTGATACAAAAATCCATATTCTAGAAAATTACCCATTATCACTTGGCTAAGGGCCTGTAAGATGTTTTATAGGGCAAAATTAAGAAATTAAACAAATTAAAAGAGAACCTTTAGACTAAAAGCAAATAGTTGCAAATCTTATCTCCCATAAAGAAAATACACTGAGTATATAAAAAATACATCATGTAAAAAACAGTCAAAAATGTTCACCTTCTGTCTATTAGTGTGGGAGAAAAGAACAATCATGTCATTAAAAATGGTTTTGCAAGGAGGTGGGGGCAAACTGCAACTGTGCCGTGCGAAGACAAGATGGGAAGGCCAATTTGGAAGTACTTTGGCAGTTTCTCATAAATCTATGATATAATGCAGCAACCTCCAAGTTTCCCCTAAGAAAAACTACTATGCATGTTCACAAAAGTAGGTGTATTAATATTTTAATGCCAGACAAACTGTGGTAGATTCACAGGTTAAATATCACTCAAAAATACAACAAACTGTTGGTTCTTATAGTAACAAAGGTGAGCTGTCTGTTTGCTAGAATTACACAAAGTCAAAATACTAAAATACAAATTTTAAACAATGGAGAGGTAACTTTGAAAATAGTGTTTTGCCTGAATATGGTAAAGAATCCCACACAACAATCTCTCAGCTGATAAATTTGTTCCTCTTAGGAATTTAGTATTTCTGAAACTATATGTATGATAGGTAATGTGTAAATACATTGTAGTTAAAGGAAGCATGCTTATCATGGACTGAGAAAACTTCCCAATAGAGACATGATAAAAGCTAGAATAAACCTAGAGGGTCTCCCTTGGGCCAGACATACCAGCATGGACTATTATATATACTACAGTGAGGATTTTGGTTTCTTTGAAAACATAGAAATACAATGGTAATATGTTTTCTTTTTAATCTCAGATATGGGATATGTGGCTACTTCAGATTGTCCACTGCAGCTGACTATGATTTGCCTCATGCTCTATGTGGGTGTGACTCTGCAGCATCAGATACTTTCTGCAAGAGTGTGACATTTAGAATTCTGGGGACTGTTCGGAAGAATATAAATGCTGGAGCTCTGAGAGGCATTGTTGTTATTGGGTTGTGGTTGGTTGTTGGTTGCTGTTGGTTGCAGTTTGTTAAGTATTCATGAGCAAAGAAAAAATAACAAGAAGAAATGAGATATCTTGGCAGTGAAGATCAAACTTGCCCTCAAGACTGGATGCCCGTAATCAGCAGAAAGTAGTCTAACAATAATAATGTTGTTCCCTTACAGCTTTTTTCTTAGTCCTTTTTTCTCTCCTAACCAGAGTTTGGAGGGTAGAAAAAACACAAAGAACGGTGGAAGGAAAAAAGAACCCACAAGCTACAATATACAGTTATAAAGAGTAAAGGATGGGGGAGAGGCATGTGTTCATATACATACCTAATTGTCTTTTTTCTATTGTCAATGACCAAAATCAGTAACAACACAGAAAATGAACACTCTTAGCAAACAGAACTTTCAATGAAGGAAAGGAACAGCTCTGTATTAGAGAAAGATGTCTACGGTGATACATAGAAATAATAAATGTGTATAGCAACCCTACAGGTATAATTGCTGTAGGCAAGAACCACAGAATGGATATTACACTACAGGCGATAAAATAGAAACAGAGTATTCACATAGGCCTTAAAGCATCTTTCACCACACAGTTCTTATTTCTAATCAAGCAACAGTAACTTCAAAGAAGCCTGTCAGACATGACTTTAACTAAAAGATGAAAATTATAATTACAAATAATATGACATTATTACCATGTCCCCTTATATGATACTAAAGAGAACACAATATTTCTATGTTAGTTTTCTATGACTCTAAACCTTAATCTAGTTACTAGAAAATATCAAAGAAGTAGTATACTTCAAATTGTGCAGATAATGAAAGACAAGGAAAGATGTGAATCTACCAGAGATTGGAAAAGAGGGGACACTGTGACCAAATGCAATGTATGATTGCAGAAAAGAAAACAGATGCTAGCGAATATTTGGATAAAATACTGTTTAGTTTTAAGATGTATCAATGCTAATTTCTTAGGCTCTCATCTTAAATATACATAAAAATTATCAAAACTAAGTGGAAGGTAAGATAAAAGATCTATGAGAACATTTTACTTTAATCTATGAGAATACTTTTGTATCACTTCCTTATTAAATAAACAAAATAAACAAGATAAACCAAGTCAAAATTTGAGAAAAATATTTTAAAGGTACTCATATGTGAATATCTAATATAAATATTAAAGGGAGAAAGGCACAGAAGAATCTTATGAGATTGGCATGAAATGAACATACCCTTTCAAATAATTTCATAAGAAAATTCATAAAGATAAAAGGTTAGTATAAATTCATATTCAGCCTCAACCCACTAAAGAAAAACATTCAATTAAGACTATTCCCTGTAGCAATGAGCACACTCAATATTCAGAAGACTTTTCAAAACATTTATCTTTAGAATGAACCAAGGAACCAGGAATCTTGGGAGGAATAGACAAGCACAGCAGAGGTAGATGAAGCTAAAGATGAGTTTGACTCATCTTAGGAAGCAAAAAATTACCAAAGTTAGTTTTCAAATGATGAAACTATTTTGAAAGAAAGAAATATGTAGTCCAAAACAGTATACACTGAGCATATGTGGAACAATCCAAAAGTCAAATAAAAGAACGAAATTTACCGTAAAGCATCAAATAAACAGGACCCTATTGTTCCTAGCTAACCAGACAGACAATAGTTGGTAGATAGAATGATAAATGACAGCTTGGTAGACAGAGTGAGGAAACTTTTAAAGCATAACATGAACCAAGGAATATGGTAATGTAGAAAATCAAGCGCTTTCATGTAGGTATAATATTATTGTGCACTGTGTAAAGAGTATCCTTGTATTCAAATAATAATTTTTGTACCTCCATATCAATTTAAAAAAACATTGCTCCCCAATTAGTCCCTCATTGGTTAATAAAGAAGCTGATCAGCCTATGATTGAGACAGACAGAGAGAGAGAGAGAGAGAGAGAGACAGAGAGACAGAGAGACAGAGAGACAGAGAGAGACAGACAGACAGAGAGACAGACAAAGAGAGACAGAGACAGAGAGATGGAGAGAGACACAGAGAGAAGGAGAGGAAGGGAGAGGGAGGGAGGAGAGAGGGAGAGAAAGAGGAGGGAGGAAGAGAGAGAGGGAGGGAGAGGGGGGGAGGGAGAGTGCAAGCAGGAGACACTATGAGAAAGCAGCTCTAGCAGAGAAAGCCATAAAAAGCAAATATGTCCAGGATTTTGGCTGTAAGGTGGACAGACTATTTGAGAGGATTAAAATAGAGTAATACTGCTCAGTTGTTGTGCCCTTAAAGCTTGTTAAAGAAAATAAAATACTCCACTCTCAACTATTTGGGAGCTAGCTGGGTTAAGAGAGAAAGAGAAGCAATTATAAACAAATTAACACTTTTAAACCATTCATAGTAAAAGAAATGTCAATAAATAATGAATCTAGCAGGGTAAAGATGGTGATAATAGGATATTTGATTAGCCTTACATTTTCTTAACAAGATGCCAAAACATTTCAAGATTAAAAATCAGTGTTTATAACATCGGAGAAATTCTAAAGTTGTGGTCTAAAACCTTTAGAAGAAAATAGTAGTATCACATCACTATACTGCCAGACTTCTTCAATTGAATTCAAAACACACTAGCTTGTAATTAAAATCTGTGCTTTATTGAATTTGTATATTTATCAGGCGATTAAATGCAGAATGTGAACCAAATATTCACAATAAATATGTTTAACAATGGATTTAACCAGAACACACACACACACACACACACACACACAAACACACACACACGATTTTAAAGCATTCCTATGGTTCAAAATGAGGAAAACATCCAATTTAAGTTTTAAAATGACAAAAGATTTGAGTAGACAAATCACAAAAGAAGGGTGAATTTTTAATAGCAATACAAAATATGCTTAAGTTTTATTAATCACCAGGGAATAGAAAATTAAAACTCAAGTTGTATCATATACTTCCAGGGATGACTTACACTGAAAAGCCGAAGAGAGTTGGCAAGAGTGTGAAGAAACTAGAGTGTTAAGTACTTAGCACAATTTTCTTAAAATGTTTATTAAAAGACTTAGGAGCCAAAAATTGCCCAGTGGGAAAAGGTACTTGCCACCAAGCATAGTGGCCTGAGTTTCATCCCCCAACCCCATATGGTAGGAAAGAATCCACATGTACAGTTTGTCCTATTACACACACACACACACACACACACAAGAGAAAGAAACAAAATTTAATCAGAAATTTAAAGATAGTAATTGCATCATTAAGTATATTTCTTTCAAAAAATGTGAAATATATATATATATATATATATATATATATATATATATATATAATTCTAAAGAGTTAGACAAATCCATAGCATTTAAAAATATCTTAAACATGGCACTAATGTCTACCACTAGATGTATCAACAGATTACATTCATACAGAAGAGTACTACTTATTGCTTACAAGGAATAAGCTTGTAAAGCAAGAACTCCAAAATACCAAATGGTATAATTGGAATCTGTTCATTTTAGTGCACGCAATTAAATGTGCATTTATATAAAAAAAAACCATTCTGTGACACATATGAGTCAGTAGGTGGCTGAAAGGAGAGGGGTCATGTCCCCTCAATGTTCTGACCTATGAACACCTGAATGATTAGTAGCCTAATAGTCCCTGAAAGAAGCAAGCCTGAACTGACCACTAGTCTGGTTCCAGGGGACTCAGACAGGGAGCTAGCCTTAGATGACCACCAGTCCGGTGACATGCCAAGGGGAGGGACAGATCATGCCTGAGATGGCCCCTTCCTAGGGACATAATGTACAAGCAGGACATAGAATGTGTGCACTATGAAGAGAGGCAGAACTGGATACTTGAGGAACAGCCCAATGTGAGTAGCAAGTGATGCCACTTGGGACCATGGTGGGATCTTGGCCTGTGCTGCCACCAGGGGCTATGTCTGGATCAGCAGCAGGAGTCTGTTACCACCAAAGGCCAGGAGGACATCCCTGGTCTGGGCTGCTGCCTGGGGAGATGTTGATGTCCCAGGGCTGTGCAGAACTTGCCCCACCTCTCACTTGGGCACTGTGGGACAGTCGGCCCTGGAGGCATGAGAGCAGAGGAACTGAGCCCATCTCTAGCCAGCTGTAGTACTTGGAAAGCAAGAGCTCACATGCTGTAGGAGTTGCCAGTGAGCTGGACCCTGAGGATAGAAGCATGGAAGATCTGTTCCTCTTTCCCCCTCACCCATCACCTCGCCTGTGGCAGGCAGGAAACCTGGCCCTGGGGTCATGAGAACAAAAGCACTGGCACTGTCCCTTACCAGCTGCAGCACTCCAGAGAGCAGGTCCTGAACCTCTCCTGGGCAGCACAGTAGAGCTGATCCTGGTGGCTGGGGGCACAAGTGAGCCCTCCCTGAGGGTGTGAGTATGGGTTAGCCAGCCCTGCCTTTTGTCTCCTGGGTAGTGACTTGAACAAGGGAGAGATGCCTTCTTCCCCTCCCCCCCCGCCCCCTTGTCCCTCGCCGTCTATGGCAGTGAGGAGAGCTGGTTCCAGGGTCATGAGAGTAGAACTGCAATAGGAAGAGCAGGTGCTGCATCTCAGCTGGGCAGCAGGATGGAGTTGGCCCTGGTTGCAGGGATTGCTGGTGAGCTAGCCCTGAGGACCGGAGAGCATGAGAAGTAACAGCATTCTGACCAGCTCAGATACTTCTCAGGTCCAGATCCAGGGTTTTGAATTGGCGCACCCCAACATCTACCCCATCAGTGAACTGCTGGAGTGCATGTAGAGACCAGTCCTACAGATCCAAAACTACAGGCTCTCCATGACACAGGGCAACAACAGGATGTCTGAGAGGAGTCTAAGTGAGGTTCCAGTATCTAGAGAGTAGCAGAAGCCAGAGGCCTTGCACCAGACCAAGGAGTCATTACAATGAATATTTCCAAGCAAAGAAGTGTGAACAAAAGGTATTCTGTGGGACACACTGTGACACATTATAGCTTCCACGAAGAAATGTTTTTATTTTCTGTTGGTGGGGAAGTTGCAAGGATAGAGGGTGAGTAGGAAGCGAGGGGGAGATGAGTGGGATTGGAGTGCATGATGTAAAATTCTTAAAGAGGAAATAAAAGTTAAAAAATCAAAACAGTACAATTTTGGGTCTTCCTATTAGGTCCAATTTTGTTTTAGATAGCTGTATAGACCTACAGATAGATAACATTTTCTATTTGTGTGTCTCCTGATCTATAAATTAATTTGTAGAAAGAAGCAACTATGTTTGAAAGTAATGTCTAATTGAGTGGCAGACAAAGTGATGAATAAAATAAAGATCTGACAGAATAGGATATGCCCAACTCTCACGAGAAGAGAGAGGAAAGGGAAGCTACTTAAAAAAGCAGTTCAGGCAGAGAGAAAAAAAGAGAGAGGAAGTAATTTTACCAGGACAGTTTTACAGAGACAGGTTGCAAAGAGAGAACAAACTGGACATGACACAGGTGAAGACAGAATGAGAAGGAGCCAGAAGTTTTGAACAGATTGCCAAAGTTAATGGGAGACCAAGCTGAGCAATTCAATAACCGGAGAGAAGCTAGATTGAATCTGTCAGCTTGGAGAGAGGTTTGAGTCACAACAGCTGAGTTGAACTAGCCAGCCAGAGTTCAGAAAGAACTAGAAAGGGTACTCACCCTTATTCAGTGGCAAGCCTCACAGGCTGAAAATATTCTAGACCGAGATTAGATTGTATGGAAGCTAGAAGCTGCCAGGACTAGGCCTATGTTAGCAGACAGAGGCAGTAAGCCCTGGAAACAATTAACAGGTGAATAAAAGTTACTTTTCAAGAAATGAAGAGAAAGGAAGGAAAGGCAGGCAGAAAGAAAGGAGAGAGAGAGAGAGAGAGAGAGAGAGAGAGAGAGAGAGAGAGAGAGAGAGAGAGAGAGAGAGAGAGGAAGAGAGAAAGAGAGAAAGAAAGAGCAAAGAAACAAACCAACAAAGAAAGCGAGCTTTCTGAAAAGGAAGGAAGTGATAGCACTGAGCCAATGAAATTGGAGGAGACTGAGAAAAAGAAGGAGTGACTTCAAGACAAATAATAGCAGAAGATCTAAAAGTTGCAATGAGAGGACCCAGGCATCTCTGCCCTGGTGTCTAGATTTTAAAAGCAACATAAAAAGGCAGCCTCTAGCAGTGAACAGATGGGACTAGAGAGAGGTACCACATAGGCACACACACACACACACACACACACACACACACACACACACACACTGATGTGCAGAAAGAATGAGAGAGGCATGGGGATGTCTTTTTGCTTTAGAGGACTGATAGTTCTGATGACTGCTGTCAAGATACAGACTCTTTTTATTAAGACTCTGGGTATGAATGGTGAGAGCATAATATTTTTTCCATCACTTGGAATGGACATGTGGCCAAACCATGAGTGAACTCTATCAAAGCACGACATATTAAATAGATTTTTTTGAGGCTCGAAAGTAGAATAGGATATTACATCAATCTAATATTGCACTACTTCCAGAAATGGTGCAGTCCATGGAGAAATAAAAGAACTCTGAAGTAAGAAACAACATTTCTGAGTACTTAATTAGTAAATCTATAAAAGTGTGGCTGGGGCTTGGGGGATTATTGTCTTCCAATGAACACACACATTGCTTCTCACCAGACAGTACTGATGTGCTCCTTCCACTCTGGCATTACACCTTCTTTAGCATGTTAGCCGCTGAAAGGCATTCATCTTTGGACAATAATTTGCCTGGCCACTCAAGAGTATGTTCTAAGAGGATTAAGTGTGAAAAAGGCAGACATGCCTAATTGAGTGTCAGAGTTCAGCTCACATCACATGTTCCTGTGACATACCTTGGTCATTAATGTCCTATAAGCACCTGCTTTATCACCTTGGGAGAATTAAGCTTTCTTGCTTTGATTTCTGCCTAAATACCAAGAAGATCTTTGGTCTCTCTCTCTCTCTCTCTCTCTCTCTCTCTCTCTCTCTCTCTCTCTCTCTCTGTTACTTGAGTTACCTTTGCTGAAATACACTATCTCATGTATGGGAGAGAACTGTTTTTTGGTATAATTTCTTAAATAGTCTTAAATTTTAAAATATATTTTGAGTCAACAACTTTAAATTTTACCCACTGGAGAAAAAACAATGTCTAATCTGTAACCACAACTTGACATTTAGAAGAAATTTATCTGATGAAAATAAAATAGAATGTTATATTTGTAGTAGGTAATGCTTAAAGATCATGCTGTAATTGCTCATTTCTCCAGAAATTGAAAAGGCAAATGAGATTTCCTGAATAGAGCAAATGCATGCATATTCCCCAAGGAGTGCCCTGTTCCCCTTTGGAAAGGGTCTAAATGAATGACCCTCAGAAGCTTCTGGGCACAGCTTCTTTTTATATAAAAGGGCCAAGTAACATAGAGAAATAAACCACAAAGAAAGCAGTTGCTGGCTATGATTACTGAAGGAAATGAGTAGATTAAATCCCATAAAAGATAAATTATCTTTAAAATTTTTGCTATAATAGTAAGGGTTTAAAATTTATATATGCCCATTTTAATGAGCACTGATATCAATGATGCCAACTAATATTACTGATTATTCGGACATGTCATACACAAAATTATGTAGGTTAGTTATGTCATTGCCACATCCTACTGACAGCTCCTCTGTGTACTAGAAAAAGAAATACCTTTTGTGTTCATGTTTTTTTCTAATCCAGTATTTTAAATGAGCAACATTATGTTGTTTTCCTATATTATAGCTAGTTGTTGTTGCTGACCTAAGTAATTTCTCCCATGTTTAATTCACTTCATTCTTTAAATTCTCAAAGAAAGCATTGTCTTTCTCATGTATACAGGGACACTATGTTGAAAATTCTACAGTGCAGATAGCCAATTGGATGCTCTGTTTTGTAGCTGGCATTTCTGAAAACTATTATGATTTTTGACAGGATGATCAGGGCCTGTGATTTCCAGATCGGCCACTAGATATGGTTTTATAATGTGATCTAGGTTAAGTAATTAAAGAATAGTTAAGCCAGCCATAGTGTAAAATAAAAAGCAGCTAACATATTCTACACTGAAATTTCACCTTCTAGGAACTTAGGAGTATTATACCCTTCTGAGAAATACATCATTTCTTAGTGTCCTGTTCCAATAGTCCTTCATATTAGAAAGACAGTTCCATTCAAATCCAGAAAGACATCACCCTCCAGTGTTGGGGTGGCTCTAAAATTACCTTCCTAACATTCAAGGATCTAAATTCACACCAGAATTTCAACTGAGGAAAGTTATAAACCTCTGTTTTCAATTGCTAATGGCTTGAATTTTTCCAAAGGCTCAACATATGTAGAGATTCTGAAGTAGACATCTTTAGCTTTATCTACCTCTGCTGTCTGCCCCAAACACAACACAGATACACATTTTTAGAGGCTTCACCAATATTGAGCAACCAAGATTCAACAATTTATGATCCAGGAAAATAAGGAGCAAAATTACACTATGGTGGTGTCAGCCTTATATTTAGTAAACAAAACTTTCCTTTAGCAGAGACTAACTTTACGTAGCACATTTTGACTTTGTGAATATGCCCCCAAACAAAAGAATATTAAGATACAATAAAAATTAGTTTTTTATAGGTTCATCTAAATATTTGATTACAATCAGGCAATTAAGTGTCTTTTCTTTGGACCAGTATGAGTGGGTTTGTAGAGAGCCTGTACAATGAAGTCTCTCCCTGTGACAGTTTCTGCACTGCTAGGTAACCAGGGCCCCCTGGATTCCCCAAGAGGAAACACTGTATACTTCTGTTCCTGTGTTTGTCTCTGACAGGACAGAGGAATGTAACAGCATGGATACGCGCTTTCTCACCACAGTTCAAGTATTTACATTGATGCACATGTGTGGACTTCAAAATCAACTTGCATAAACTCAAAGGATTTGTGTTTTATCAACTCTGGGATAATCTACTCTCATCAAGAGATGGCATGTTTTAAATTGTCTATACATGATTTGTCCCATAAGAAAAAATTTCCATGAAACATATCCACAAATAAGTCAGAAAATAATTTACCTCATTTTAATTCTATTCAATACATTCCAGGGTAAATGCTGGCCATTTATGGTACCAGGATTGTGGGTACTGATAAATTACTCTTCCAAAAGTTCTTCAGTGACACCAATTCCAAACCTTTCAGTACTAAAGTCAGGCTCTTGATCCTCAAGCCGTTCATGGCCCAGTGGCATTAATGATGCTAGAGAGCTAAAAAAAATCCATCTCCTGACTTGCTACCCAGTTCACTACTACTGAAGTACTAGTGAAGTTCACCTCATGTCAATGGCTTTCAATGCGGCCTTGAGTTCACTGTCTAAACTGCACAGCACAAATGACATCCACAATCTTCGCAATTCCTCGCATGAAAGCTTGCCAAATTGACCTTATCCAGTGTTGGTTGCACTGATTTTTAAATTCTATTCTCTCTAATTTAATTCATCTTGTACATTTTGGATTTTTGTCATCTTCCTTCCATGAACCCAGCAACTCTGTCATCCAACTTCAAGTAATTTGCAAGCTTTACGTCATTCCAGATTTAATAAGCATTATCTGTAGTCAGAAGGAAAGATACATCATCTACTAAAGGATATTCAAGACATCAGTGGTAACTGGAAGCTATGTGGGGAATGGATATTTACTCTGATGAAACTACAGTGATGATGATAATCTCCCTGCTCACAAAGTAGGCATCTCTAAGCACCCTGGAAGTCAGAAACTGCAGAAAACAAAGGACTTGTTTTAATTCAGAATTCATGACCGAAAAGGCCAAGACATGATGTGATTGCATATCCTCTCCTTATAAAAAGCTACCCTAAGCCGGGCGGTGATGGCGCACGCCTTTAATCCCAGCACTTGGGAGGCAGAGGCAGGAGGATTTCTGAGTTCGAGGCCAGCCTGGTCTACAAAGTGAGTTCCAGGACAGTCAAGGCTACACAGAAAAACCCTGTCTCGAAAAACCAAAAAAAAAAAAAAGCTATCCTTTTAAAGGAGAAGCTGCTGAGCACACCTGAAAATGCTAATGTGAAGACATTTGTTCTTGTAGATAGCAACCAATGTATTTGGTTAAATACATTGAGTATTTAATAAAACTCAGTGGAGTTAGGGCACACAGGATTATGACAGGAGCTTTAGAGTTATTCCAAGAAACTACATGTTCTCCATTTAAAAGAGAGCTTACAGTTTATGTTGTCAGTGGTTTTTTTGTTTGTTTTTGTTTTTTTTTATTTTCTAAGTTTTTTTATTTACATTCCAAATCATTTCCCCTTTCCCGTTTCCTCCCTCCCTGAAAGTCCCATAAGCCCCCTTCCCTCCCTCTTTTCCCCATTCAACACCCTCTTGCTTCTTTGTCCTGGCATTCCCCCTACATCCAGTCTTTCCAGGACCAGGGATCTCTCCTTCCATCTTCTTGGGAATCTATTGATATGTGAATTGTGTCTAGGGTATTCCAAGATTTTGGGTTAATATCCCCTTATCAGTGACTGCATACCATGTGTGTTCTTCTGTGATTGGGTTACCTCACTAAGGATGATATTTTCCAGTTCTGACCATTTGCCTAGGTTGTCAGTGTTCATGTTGAAACAGAATTCATGTGAGTAAATTTAGGAGGTTGTTATGATTTGTATATGCTCAGTCCAGGTAATGGCACGATCAGAAGGTGTAGCCTTGTTGGAATAGGTGTGGCACAGTGGGAGTAGGTTTTAATACCCTAGTCCTAGTTGCCTGGAATTAAGTATTTTACTAGCAGCCTTCAGATGAAGATGTAGAACTCACAGCTCTCCCTGCACCATGCCTGCCTAGAAGCTGCCATGCTCCCACCTTGATGATAATGGACTGAACTTCTGAACCTGTAATCCAGCCCCAATTAAATGTTGTCCTTATAAGAGTTGCCTTGGTCATGGCATTGGTTCACAGCAGTACAATCCTAAGACATGGGTCCTGACCCCTATGGGGGTAGAATGATCCTTTCATGGGTGTTATATATCAGATATCCTGCATATAAGATATTTACATGACAATTAATAAAAATAGCAAAATTATAGTTTATGAAGTAGCAACAAAAATAATTTTATGGCTGGTGGTCAATACAACATGAGGAGCTGTATTAAAGGGACACAGCATCAGGAAGGTGGAGAAACACTGGTATGGAGACAAATGCAAATGATGGTTCTCTCCCTCCTTCTATTCCTTGTAGGGTTATTCTCTGACTTTAAAAAGTCGTGATATGCTACCCCAGCCTTAGACTTACGTAGTTGATGCAAAGTACCTTATCAATGGCATCCTAATGCTGAACTCCCAGGACATGCCTGGTTCATGTGTGAAAGAAGATACATAAGTGAGCATTTCCACCACTGGCTGATTGACTGTCAGAGCCCATTGAGCATCAAGTATCACCTCAAAATATATTCTCCTTCAAAATACATTCTCTTTTAAGCAAAGCACCAGACCCTCATGAGAGCATTTTAGCATCTCTAACACATAAACCCTGGCTAACCTGTGTCCTCCATACTGCTTCCAGCATAGCTAGACTCTATGAATAGCTTTGCCCAAATACACACAGCATCAGAAGCTCGCTTGACGGTCATCCTTTTCTAGATCCAACCACATTTTTTCCTAGCTCCCTCCTAACAATACCAGGAACTTCCAGTTTATTAGTCCTTAGAATCAATTGCCTCCCGGTGTGTCTCCCAGTGTGAAAGCCAGTCAAAACACAGGGCACACAAACTTGTCATCTTCTCCAGTTTGCTAATAATAATATTCAGGCCTCTATCCCACAAGTAAAAATGAGAATCTCAACCAGTGCTTAATCAGTCAGATGAACACTGGCCCCGAGTCAAAGGTCTGGTCCTGTGCTCTCACCACTTTCTCTACTCAACAGCCTCTTTCTTCACCTTGTTCCTTCACTTTCTGCATTACATCTTAATGCTCCCTACTTTTGTCTGCTGGCAATCTATCCTTGACCAACGTAGCACTTCTTTTTTTTTCTTTTCTTTTATTGGATATTTCTTTTATTTACATTTCAAATGTTATCTTCTTTCCCAGTTTCCCCTCTGGGAATCCCCTATCTTATCCCCCCTCCCTCTGCTTCTATGGGGTGCTCCCCCACCCACCTACCCACTCCTACCGTCCCACCCTGGCATTCCCCTACATGGGGCATCGAACCGTCGCAGGATCAAGGGCCTCTCCTCCCATTGATGCATGACAAGGCCATCTTCTTGCTACATATGTAGCTGGAACCATGGGCCACTCCATGTGTACTCTTTGGTTGGTGGTTAAGTTTCTGGGAGCTCTGGGGGCTCTGGTTGGTTGATATTGTTCTTCCTATGGGGTTGCAAACCCCTCAGCTCCTTCAGTCCTTTCTCTTACTCCTCCATTCGGGACTCCGTGCTCAGTCCAATGGTTGGCTGTGAGCATCCACCTCTATATTTGTCAGGCTCTGGCAAAGCCTCTCAGGAGACAGTTCTATCAGGCTCCTGTCAACAAGCAATTTTTGGCATCTGCAAGTGTTCAGGTTTGATGAATGTATATGGGATGGATTCCCAGGTGCGGCAGTCTCTGTATGGCCTTTCCTTCAGTCTGTGTTCCACACTTTGTTTATGTATTTCTTCCTGTGAGAATTTTCCCCCTTCTAAGAAGGACTGAAGCATCCACACAGGTCTTCTTTCTTCTTGAGCTTCATGTGGTCTGTGAATTGTATCTTGGGTATTCCGAGTTCCTGGGCTAATATCCACTTATAAGTGAGTATATACCATGTGTGTTCTTTTGTGATTGTGATACTTTACTCAGGATGATCTTTTCTAGTTCCATCCATTTCTTATATAATTACGAGTGCCTCTTAACTCCCTAGTCTCTCAACTACAGAGAACACACTGAGGCTTCTCTTGCTCAGTGAAATTTCTAATGTTTGTGATTGTGTGACACTGGCTACGTGCACAATAACTGTTAGGTAAATGAATGAACACATAAATTTGATTATTTTTATACCATATATGTGTTACTTTTGTTATGATGCCCTGTATCTAATTCTAAGATATTTGTTTCTAAACACTTGATGAATCCTAAAACAAAGATGAAGGGACATGTTTAATTTTAAAGCTGAATAGCTAATGTTAGTGACAAAGCTTGGCCTTCTGTCCAATACTTGTCCCAGTTTCCCTGAATCTTATTCTCTCTTATATCAGGAATTTTCTGAGTTCTCTGAGATCTCCACTGTTCATGCTATGCCTTGTCGATAACTGTCCTTTTATTTCCACATTCTTCAGCCTCTTCACATGTGGAACACCTTTTTACTTTTAGCTGATATTTGAGATGGTGGCACATGTAAGCTTCCATCAACAATGTCCCTGGGTCTCCCAAGCACTCAGTCACATACATTTGTGCAATGTTCAGCCATTTTGATGTAAGGATTCTCTAAGAGCAGTAAGCCCTCTTAAAGGCTGAGGCATCTCTACAGCACCCACCAAAACAGAAGAATTTTAGATAGCAATTTTACTTCAAATAATATAGAAGAATTAGCTAAAAATATAGCTTGCTAATTTTTAATTTACCATTTCTTTTTGTATCACAGCACTATCACATATAAACATCGAGTAACCCTGGTCTCAAGGTATCTCAGTCTATTCACGTGTAAGACACCGTGTCACGATCAGTACTAGGAGGACACTTGCAAACCATGCAAACGTTCTAGTTAGGTAAGCTTGGTTGCTATGCTGGCTCCTGTGGGCACAATCACCTGCCCTAATATTTTCACAGGTGGTTGAAATTATTGAGTAATAATGTTTAATCCAAAGCATTGAGATCATCAAAATCCTTATAGCTTTTTCCAAATAGTACCTATGCTATTTAAATATTATTAGCATACCAAACTAAGTAATTTATAGCCACTATCTTTCCTATGTCTTTGTTTACTGAGATCTACCCTCTCTTAACCTCTAAGAAAAGTTCAAAAAAGGAATGTGATAGTGGTTAAAATTCAGGAAGAATGCAGAACTCACTGGCATCCTTTAGCATCTCCTCTGTCTCTCCCGTTAGTCCTCTGCCTCAGTTTCACTTCAGTGGCTCTGCTGTTGGTTGCATTTTGTTTCCCAAAGCAACATGACCAACTTCCAATAAAGGGTCATTGCAGCTCTTAAAAGAATGATAGTCAGCTATGGTGGCTAACTCCTGTAAGCACTTGGGAGGCTGACAAAGGAAGACAATCATAAGTGCAAGCCTGGTCTGGGTTACATAGCGAGTTCTAAGGTAGCCAGGCTGAACGAAGAGAGATTATGCCTCAGGAAAAAAAATGATAAAAATAAGGTGAAATAAACATTAATTGTGGCATACATCAATTTCCTTAAAAATGTGGCAAATAGGGACTCTGGCCCCTACAAAGAACAGCCATTATAGATAGAGACAGAAATTGAAATGAAATTTCCCTAAGAAAAGGAAGGCCAGAGGTTATCAGAAAACACCAGAAATGGGGATCAAGGTAAGGAACAAATGTTCACCCAGATATCAGAAGACTTTAACCTACCAACACCTAAATGTCATATGTAAAGTCAACATCTGTGAAATGACCATTTCTGTTACTTTGTGTTTCCTAGTTTGTAGCCATTTGCCATGGTAGCCCCAGGGAACTGATGTGACCTCCTTGTAAGGTAGTCTATTGGGGCCAAGTGAATATTGCCTCAGTTCTCCCCACAAAGTATGCATATGTGCAAACAAAAGCAATTAGTTGCTCATAGGAGATCCTCTAAATTACCCCTTCCTCTGGCTGGGGTCTCTAATATTCTACAATGAACACAATTATGGAGTGTGAGCTGGAAGAAAGCCTTGCCATTAGAACCACTGATAGACAAATTTATATTGGTAAAGCATAGACTGGTTTTTCTATGGGGCTATATAACTATTTTATTAAAAAAATAGTCCAAAAAAAACCAGAAAAACAAAAAAACATGCCTTAAAAGCATAAAATATTTTAATGGAGAACTAAAACTTACATCATCATCCATATTAAATGGCCTGTCACACTTAGGAAATGCTGAACCCACCCAGGAAATCCAATTGGCAGCTGATGACTGATTAGCCCTCACTGTGTTCTCAAAGAATGTCCCTGTATGTGGCATTTCAGGCAACAGCAAGTGATAGAATCAAGATAAGCAGAGACTGAGATATCTATCCTTCAAGCCACTGGAAGCAGCTGTACCAATTACATAGCCTGTAGTCTGAACAGATGGTGAACCAGAGACATGGGCAAAAGGATGAGTTACAGTTCAGATCACAGCTCCTTCTCACCTCTATGGATATGATACTTCACTTGACTAGATCTCTACGTACACAACCATAAAATATGGGCAATACTTGTAATAGGTTGCTGTAGAAATTAAACTGAATAGTCTTTGTGAACTCTTGGGTTAGCCTTTGGCATAGGGCACATTCTCAGTCAACACTGGCAGTTATTCTTCTGAATGATGTAGCCATGACTTAGTAGCACACAAAAAAGAGACTCATACTCTTTTATCACATATATATATATGATATTTAGAAATATATATATGTATATATATATATTTCTAAATCTTTCTTACTACTTTTTGGATCACAGCTCCAAGCCCCAGAGAGGTGAGAAAGAGGTGGGACATTAAAATATGTGAACACAGGAAATTATCTCAGAGCATATCTTAGAAAGGTGGTAATGACTTGAGGGATCCATGAGAGACAGAATAGTAAGAATAGAGGGGTGCGTTTGAAGCTAATCACATCACTCCATGGCCATTGTCCCAGTGGAATAAGATTATTTCTGAAAAAAAAAAGATAAGCATACATCTCTGACTTATTTCTGAACCTTGCGTGCTTTAATTTTCATTGCAACATCACCATTTCCTGTGAAGTCTGTTACTTCTAAAGAAGCAAGAGGCATTATATGTCAGAATACAACTTCATGCTATTTCTCATCAAATCATTGTGGTAAAGGTCTCTAGAAAGCATGTTCATACTCTACATGCCCCATGTTTCAAACACAGAGATGTGTAAACTTCACAAGGAGTCAGCGCTCGCTCATGAATAAGCTGACATGTGGCACTGAAAAAAAAAAAAGAACCTCCACAGAAATCCTCTCACTCGCATACAAAGAGGACTCCTCAGCCCCTCTCATTTGTCTGGATTTTTGTATCCATCAACTTCTATCTGGTCCAGCATCTAATTAACAGCACTGTGCATCTGGCAGATGCTTTTTTTTTTCAGGAACTGAGGACACTGTCTGCAGTCAGGTCACATGCTCAAATTAGCTGGCCGTCCCTGCACAAATCACAGTCCCAATCATGGGGACTATTCTGTAGGAAGCTCTACTGCATCACATTTAAATGATTCTCATAATCTTTATCCCCCCTTTTCTCTTTCTTAAGAAATTATACTGAAAATCCTAGATCCAAATGACTGCTCAGCTCACAGCTTTTCCATAAGTCTGACATAAAGGTCGATGACTGCAAAAGCAACTGCCAAGCAATGTGGAAGATAATGTTCTGCTTTGCAAACAAATTTCTGTCTGTTGAAATGGGCTGGATTACTCACCCGACTTTCCTGTCCCTGGCCTTAATGGAACTGTGGCCTTAGGGAATAGCAAAAGTGAAGAAGTGAATGGGTAATATAGAAGCAATATTCTCTGCTGTAATTTAAAAGAATGCAGTGTTTCCCCAACAGAACCTCTGTGCCGAGCAAGAGACAGCAGTCATCTTTATCTGCAACAAATTTGATCAGCATAAATTCAAATCTCACTTTGAGCAAAATAGCCTAGAAGTTTATTAGCCCCCGTAATATCAGCTTTCTTTGTTTTAAAAACATTATCATTCTTAAACATGTTTTTGCTGTTGTCAATTTCTTTTTTTTTCTTTTGTTTCTTTTTTGTTTCTTTTGGCCTTTTCTGTCAACAATGCTCTCATTGGTAGATTTTTAATAAGGCCAATGTTATAGGCACAATTGTCACAAGGATGTGTTTATACAACATCAATTTCAAAATCACAGACTTAGAGTCTGTCTTAGTTAGGTTTCTATTGCTGTAACATATACCATGACCAAAAAGCAACTCCCTTTTCCTCCCAAAATCTCCCAAGAAAAGTTTACATGGCTTACACCTCCATATTGCTGTTCATCAAAGGAAGCCAAGACAGGAACTTAAACAGGGCCAGAACCTGAAAGCAAGATCTGATGCAGAGGCCATGGTGAGATACTGCTTACTGGCTTGTTCAACCTGTCTCTTACTGAACACAGAACCACCAGCCCAGGATGGCACCACCAACAATGGGCTGGGTCCTTCCCCCTTGATCACTACTTAAGAAAATGAAGAAGACCAACAGAGTCAACTAACCTGGACTCCTGGGAGCTCTCAGAGATTGAGCCTCCAACCAAAGAAAATACACGGGCTGTTACGAGGCCCCACACATGTATAGCAGAGGCAGAGCTCAGTCTCTATGGCCACCTTTTCTGGCCTTAGTGAGAAAGGATGCAAAGATTTGATGTGCCAGGGTGGGGGGATATTCAGAGGGGTAGCACTCTCTCAGAGGTAAAGGGTCAGGAGGATAGAGGGAGGGACTTTTATTAATGAATTAAAAAATAAATAAAAGGAAAAAGAAAATGCCTCATAGGGAATCTTATGGAGACATTTTTCTCAATTGAGGTTTTCTCCTGTCCAATTATTCGAGCTTGTGTCAAACTGACATAAAACTAGCCAGAATAGTCTCTAGATACGCTGCTGAAAAGAAGGATTGTCAGAGCCGAATCAGACATATCGTGGTGCAGCCAATACTGGAGCACCAATGGAAGGAAGCCCCCCTCACAGACTGGTTAGGATGCAAACTTCAAAATCAAGAGCAGTACGGGAATGTGTTCGTTCAAGCCTGCTGTTCTTGTCTTTGGATCTCATAGTCCTCCAGTCATGGGATTGAGGGTCTATATAGAGACGCTCTATAACTCATGGGCAAGCTCTTGAAAAGATGCCACAGATGCAAATGCTAAACATAAAGGTTCTAGGAAACAATATAAAACAGGCTATAGCCAGAGAACCAAGTGAAGCTTTTAAACATGAAACAGAAGGAGAAGTTCAAAACTGAGATGGTCATCTCTTACCACCAAGTATATGATCATGGCAAATATTCTAAATGGAGTCTCTCAAATATGTGACTTTATATCATTTGTATATGTTTATGTTAAGAAGCACAATGCCAACAAATAAAACCCTCAGTGCTATAGATGGGTTATATTTCATTGAGTTTTTGGCAAAAAAAGGGGGGGTTCTATAACCATCACCATCTACCTCACCACCACCACACACCCAACCATTACAGGCTTTTGGTTATGCTCTACCAGCATCTACCAGATGGTAAGGCCCTATTGCTGAACATGTAATATATGTCATTGAACAATGAGAAGAAGATCTGGTGCCTAAGTGTAAGCTTCACCCCCAACTGACTAGCAGTTACGGTGCTTGGAGGTTCTCTGCACACTACCAGAGGGAACACATAATCATCATGATCAAGCAGCTACAAACCCTGAGACCTACAACAGCTATCTGCCTGCAAGGTGACTGGTGTAATAGTGGCACAAAGGTCATGGCTATAAGCAACAACTGGATTTAAGGTTCACTGCACGAGCCGACATGGCTAAAGTGGATAAGAACCTGAGATCACTTAGATCACGGGCTTAAGGAAGAAACCTGCAACAATTATTCTGCTATAGGAACATAGCAATAAAATGACTCCTATTGACATAATTGCTGTGTCCATCGATCAGAGCATTACTCAAACTTCATTACAGAAGTTTCTTCTTGTGGTAGATTGGAATTAACACAGAGAACCACAATTGGATAATGTGTAGAGAGTAAGAAACTTTAGAGCACTCAGCACCAAATGGGTTTCCTTTATCAAACCGCTTCCCTCAAGACTCAGGGATCTATGAAAAAGAGTAGGCAGAAAGATTGTAGAAACCAGAGCTGATAGATGACTCCAAGAAAAGAGCATCTTCCAGACGCATAGGTTCAAACAAAACAAAATCTCAGCATTGAGAAGATGATGCTGTAGTGAGAATTTTAGAATTTTTGTTCTTTTCAAAATCACAAAAATATAGTCACACAAAAAAAATGTGTTTTCCTTTTGATCTTAGGTGTGGGATATGGAGCTGCTTCAGATTGTCCACAGCATTGTCTATGACTTGCCTTGTACTCTAGCAGAAGCAGATAGTTTCTGCGATTGTGTGACATTTGGAACTCTAGGAACTTTTCAGAGGGTGTAAGAACACTAGGGAGGGCCCTGACAGGCAGGTTGGATTGTTAGTGAATTGTTGATTGGTTGTTGCTGATCACCATTTGTTAAGTACTCACGTGCAATGAAGAAAGAACAAGAAGAAACTAAATATTCTGATGGCAAAGATCAGACTTGCCTCAAGGAACTCGATGTCCCCCAATCAGCAGAAAGTCTAATAATGTCTTGCCCTTGATTCAGGGATCTCTTTCCTTTCCTCTCTATCCTTTTTTCCTCTCTTATCTATTGTTTGAGGATTTAGACAGCAGAAGAAACAGCTACAGAATGTGGACACAAAGTCCAACCCCCTAACCAAGAAGCTTTTTGTAATAGAAACCTTATTCAGTCATTAGCAGAGAAGCTTCCTCCAGCGCAGATGGGAACAGATGCAAAGATCGAAAGCCAGACATCACATGGAGACATAGTTTAAATGGGATGTCTGCATCAAATTGTTCCTGTCAGACTTCAGGGAACCCCAAACAGCAGGAGGCAGAAAGATTGTAAGAGCCAGAGAGGATGGAGGGCACTAGAAGAAAAAGGACCTCCAAATCAACTGAACAAGTCACTTATGAATGCATCGAGACTGAAGCACCAAGCACATGACCTTCAGATCTGGACCAGGTACTTTTCATAATAATCACTTTTAGCACAGTAATTTTATAGTTCTCATGAGTGTGAGAGTGAATGGGTCTCTCTGATTCTTGAGTCTGCTCTTGGAATTCTTTCCCCTGTTGAGTTTCTATGTCCGACTTCAGTATGTTAGTTTCGCTTTATTATATTTTGTTTTGTCATGTTTGGTTGTTTAAAAAAAGGAAATTCAAAATGATCTTGTCACCAAGAAATGACAGAAGTCAGATGTGGTCACTATGCTAATTACTCTGACTTAATAATTATACCCTGATACAATATATACGTATTTCCAATACTTATACCTATCACATAAATATGAAAAAATTGTGTGTTCATTAAAAAAGGGAATTTTTAATTTGGAGAGAGCTGCTTATGGGAAACTCTTTTTGATCAGAAATCACTGAAATATTGACAAAACAGTTTTCAAAGTGTATCAAACTTAATATATCCCAAATTATATATAATTTAATCTAATATAACATAATTTCAATCTAGTCAATCATGAAGACTCATAATAAGTCAGTGCTCTATTTACTTTGAACACAAACAAACTTATATCCACACCATCACCATGATTCCTTTGTTCAACCTAATGGCTAGTGATAACTCCTATGTTTAATCTCTCATGGCTCTTATTGTATTCACTCTTTAAAATTTTATCATTGTGCTCTTGTTTCCAGCCAAGATCTTAAGATGTTCTTGGAGTTGTACAATAAGCAGAAGACTCTGTGATGCTTAGAACATAGGCTGCTGAGAGGACCTCACAGGTGGTGTTTCTTGAGTCTCAAGCAATGGCACAAAAATGGCTCCTGAATTAAAGCTCTTGCATCTAAGCAAGCATCACCTGCACTTTCTTCACTAGCAAATGCCTGCAGTGCTCTCCTGGCTTCCTTTCAGAGTTCTTCATGGTAGTCCATTCTTCCTTAGAAGACTTTGCAATTTAGAGCCTCTGAGATCTGATTTGACAACACTTTTAACACTCATGTTTAACACTCACTAAGGAGCGGGTATATGCTTAAGAATGGAGCCTCTGATAGAAGCAGGCTGCCTCCAGGTGCTATCTCTTTTACCTTTGGAAGTCGAACACCTGAATATTTGGCGTTGTCGCTATGGAATCAGAGAGACCAGCTCTGTTTCTTAAAGCAGCACTGTGATTTCCACATAGTTAATCACTGCTTCAGCCCTGTTGTATGAATGGTACCCAGAAAACTTGAATTCTGATATACACAATTAAAAATATAATTCTGCAAATTTGATTCTGATCTCTAATTTTCCCTACCTGGTAAAAGATTTTCATTTTTAATTACAAATAGTGTTTACATGTATGGGGTTTAAAAACCCATCATTCTCAATTTAGAATCCAGTTTGGTATTATCTTGTCTAAGGGCATATCATCTACACAGTTCAGGTGACAAGTTCCAGGAACAAAACTACCCCCATGTTGGCACTAGCCATGTTTGTCATACAAACTCCGGAGATCATTATCACATCAAGGATCTTAGCTAATCTTCCAGTGACTGACTGCAGAACAAAAATGATCTTCTAGTCTCCATCTGAGAATCTCTGGAAATAGCTACAGCAAATGGTACAGATCTGCTTTGCCCAGTAATAACACAGACTTCATGAACCACACTGAAGTTGATGCTGTTTCTAAATCAAACACCAGAGCCTGTGTTATTATTACAGTTTTTCGCTCCAACTCAGTTTCTTGACTTCCTACTGAACTTCTTGTATATGTTATTGAGGTGATAATGTGACCAGAATGTCACATCCTAACCATTATGTCCTTTGGCTTTAGAGAGGTTTGCCTTTATGTAATTCGATATTCTCACCTAAAATAAAATAATAAAATTGTATAAATGTGAAGAATGAGATTACTTTTATCAACCATTTGTAAAAGATGCACAAGAGAAGGGGATTGCTCATTGCTCTATCCTAGCCTCAAGAAGAGTGCCTAGTGTGTACACAGTAGGATTCCTTCACCACACAAAGAAGGAAGACTCAACAGTCCAAGTGTGGAAATAGTTGGGACACAACTACAACCATGAGTGATGATTATTATTTTGTTATTATCAGTTATACATTCATTTTTTCTCAGATGTGGGACTTCAAGACAACTAGTACCTAGTTTTCTCATAGAGACATCAAAAAAACACTTTATGAGAGAAGGAAAAGCCCTGGCCTAAATCAGTAGTTCTATTCTAACACAATAATTCAATTTTGAACATTTTCAAACCATTTTTATGATTAATTCATGAGCAGAGAAGATAGTACTATAAATATCTTAAGTATTTTATTAACAGTTGAGTTCTATCCACCAAATAAAATTGTTAATACACTAAAAGGGCATAGTAATGTTACCAAGAACAGGAAAAAAAAAATCAATCAGATTTTTAACTACTAAGCATTGCATTGGTTTCTACAGTTGGGAATAAAAGAACACAAAGGACCTATTTAAATTCTGAATAATTCTAATTCCAAAATTTAAAGTAGTAAAATCACAAAAAGGTGCCAATCCTGTGAACTTACCATGGAAGAGACAATTTTTTGAATAAGATAATGTCACACTTAATACTTTCTTGGCTGTTTCAGGTTCTGTGTAGTTATTTATCCATATTTGCAATCAGGTTAGACACTGCACTAATACTCTTTATAAGTGAATTAAATTTTTCTAAGAGAGGATTTAATATTGCTGTTGATGATCCTCTTATTAAAACAACAATTTTTGTTGAACAAAATAATAAGTTTAAGTTAAAATGTCTCAGTGAAAACAGTGAAACGAGAAGACATCTAAAACACTAACTTATTTGCATTATATATATATAATCGAGCTATATATACTGTTTTCTTATTTTGCATATATATATGTATATATGTATGTTTCAGAATAAAATGTGAAGATAGATATCCATGAATCTTAACTATCTTCTTCAATCTCTGTTTTAATTACAAAGCTACCATCTCATTATGGAAATGTTGCTGTGATATTTTGAGAGACCATGGAATGATATGAAAAATTTAACTCTCATCATACATTTAAAGCTTAAAATATCATAGGTAGGTAAAATAGTCTGAAGAAAAAGAGACTATAATCATTTATTCTGATGTTGCAATTATTTGATGGCACTGACTGGTTCATATTTTGTCCTTGTGGCTAGTAAGAAACACTTGTTGGGTAGAAGGTAACATCTATAGGAAAAGAGCTCGGTCTCACCAGAGAACTTCAGACATGGTACAAAAGCTAGGAAGTAGAAGAGGGGCTGTTATCTTCTATTTACTCATTGCCAAACACCTGTTGAGACTAGACTACTCTTTTATTGATGATATCACCACGGCATTTTTCATAGCACTGGCAAAATGTCTTCAGGCAATTTTCTTCCATTGTTCCTAGTTCTTATGATTTATTCTCCATGCAATTACTCAAGAGTTTTCAGAGTCTAGACTTTATAACATGTACCAAAAAGTTCACACTTGTTTAATAAATCTGCATTCATGAACAGAATTAGGAGGCTAATGATTTCTCCCGGGTTACTTTCAAATATATACGAAAAATAATATCTTGTCAGTTTTAGTTTGCAGCCCAATTGATGAAAGTATGCAAACAACGATCAAAGAAATTATAGACTCACACAGTGTTCACAGTAAGGCACCTTCATTCTGTGGCAACAGACAGTGGCTCAGCTAGGAGATGAGCTTTAAGATCACATACAACTCAATGCTGCAATTCGTAGAGTGTCAGACTGTGATCTCCTAAATAGTTCTTGCTCTGCCACATTTCTCAAGTCTACAGATGGGACCCCTGGGAGCTGTGCCTTACATATATATAGGTAAGTAAACTCATGCCAGACAATGTTCCTTTGTCTCTCGCCAAGGCCTCTTTACAGAATATCTCCCATTATAGAATTTTTTCAAGATTTCTTTTTAGGAAAAATTACCAAACCAATTCTTCATGGAGAAGATGTATCCACAGGTATCAGTAGCCCAGAACTAAAGGTACTTCCCACAGGGGAAGAAAGGCCTATTAAAAGATAGCGATGCATATGTCAAGGTACCCTTAAGACTAGCCAAGATGATTGTGATACCAGATAATAGTGAATATAAACTCTACATCCTTTCACTATTTTCTACATAGCCCTTAAAGGCAGCACTGCTACCTGGCCAAGACAAACTCCAACAGGGCAACCCATATACTCAACTCTCTAAAAATATAGTACTAAAATTAAAGTTTCAATCTACTACTCATTAGAATGATCCTTTCAATTTAACAGGACTGTCAGTCTTTATAACTACAGGAACACTTCTGAACATAATAGGTAAAAAGTCATAATTGAAATTAAATACATTTTTTCTGATATATTGACTTAGAGCTAATGTTTCTAATTAAATAACATTTGTAACTATGAAATCTGAGGCAGCACATAATATGCCTGTAGATAATGACTACATATAAATTAGTTCCAATTTTTTTAAATAGAAAAATATGACCACTCCAGAGCAAAGTTTAAAGAACATGAATCTGGGAATTCCTAGCATTATTTCACTGTGATTTTTTTAAAGAAGATATGGAGTGGTTAATTCATTTAGGGAAGTAAACAAGATGGAAAACCACAAAGGTATCTTCAGCGCCATTTTTAGAAGACAAGAATCTTCGCTGATGCAAAAGCAAAGAAATCAGAAATGTTAATGGTATTCATTTTACCGCCCACAAAACTACTAAAGGACCAGATATCGAACCCAAGGATTTACTACTGAGGAGTCAAGATATAGTAAGCGGAATTCCCAGGGAGGTAAGAGGAAACACGCTACTGTTACCAGGCTTTTCCTGCTGGTCCACCATCACTCCCTGGTATGGCAGTAGAATCGTCAGTCTCTTGTCCTCCCTATGCTAGTCAAGGCAGCGATTCACCTGCCAATGATTGAGTGTTCTGCTTTTTCCAAGTCCAATTGAGACATTATAAGTTCAATTAATTAGTCATCGTTCTATTCTTAGCATGAATGTTCTTTATATCCCATTATCCTAATTAACCCTGAAGGCACAGGGATATTGAAATGGAGCCTTGGAGATAACAAATCGCTCAAGTTAGTATGTGCAAAACAGCAACACACACTGGATCTTAGCTTCCAACTTGTACAGTTGACTGCTTCCTATGCTATACTGTGTAAGGTTTGCTATGGAATAGCTTCCCTAGGATAAAGACAAACATTGTTAAAGAAATGTTATTCATCTTTTAAATAAAGAAAAGGTAAAGTTGAAGTATGTATTCTAGAAAACCACAAAGTGATGAAGCAATCCAAAAGAAGAAGAAGAAGAAGAAGAAGAAGAAGAAGGAGGAGGAGGAGGAGGAGGAGGAGGAGGAGGAGGACGAGGAGGAGGAAAGAAAGAAAGAGAAAGAAAGAAAGAAAGAAAGAAAGAAAGAAAGAAAGAAAGAAAGAAAGAAAGAAAGAAAGGAAGGAAGGAAGGAAGGAAGGAAGGAAGGAAGGAAGGAAGGAAGGAAGGAAGGAAGGAAGAAAAAAGAAAGAAGAAACAAATCAGCTGACAAAAACTATAAGCAAACTAAAAACTTCTGAGAACAGGAGAAATAGCATTCTCCAGGGAAGAGTCCCTAATTGGTATCCAATACCAAGTGGTCAGTCTTGAAATTATGTACATACAACTAACACTAAATGGACTTAGCAGGTTATCTTTTATATGTTTAGATGTAGGTGTGTGTGTGTGTGTGTGTGTGTGTGTGTACATGCACAGATGCATGCATACATGTATATGTATAAAGTAAAGAAAAAGAGGCCATGATATCTACAGAGAACAACATGAGCACATGGGAAAGGCTGAGGGAGGGAAGTGACAGGGGACATAATGTAACTGTAGCTTGATTTAAAATGGTCTTGATTTTTTAAAAGTCAACATAGATTCTTAAATCCTGAGAGGTCAAGCAATATTCACATCATCTATCACACTTGGATTATTTGGAGCTACTATAAACAGCAATGAAGTTGTAATAATCATCACTTCCTTTGTTCCGTGGGCTAATTTGATCTTGATAAAAGTACCAATGCCATGCTCTGTATATGAGATCACTCAATTTAAAAGCCTTTTGGTACAATGTCTTACTTACTGAGCTGCAAATGCAAAATGTGGTGGAGATCTTTCAGATACTTCTTGGGAACCCTGAAGAAGTAATGCAGTAGGACCATCTAGGCTTTATTATGTCACTAAAGGAAACTTAGGAAAGGAAGAAAACAATACTCAATGTGTCCAAGGACCCACAGCTATTAAACAGCAGGGATGAGATTCAAACTTCATCTCCTAACATTTCATAGGCACACCACAGTATTAACCATTATGATTTGAATTACACATTAAATCTCTCATTAATCTTAAAGACTTGTTTTATTTTTGTTTGAAATGAATTTGTCCTGAGATGTCTATATAAAATACGTTTACCAGAAGTAGACCTCAATAGCCTAAAGGAGTAAAAGAATAAACTTTTTTTTCTTTTCTTTTATTGGATATTTTCTCTATTTACATTTCAAATGTAAATATCCCCTTTCCCAGTTTCCCCTCCGAAAACCTCCAACCTATCCCCTTCTCCATGCTTCTATGAGGGTGCACCTCACCCAGCCACTCTTGCCTCCCCACCCTGGTGTTCCCCTACACTGGAGCATCGAGCCTTCACAGGACCAAGAGCCTCACCTACTGATACACAATAAGGCCATCCTCTGCTACATATACTGCTGGAGTAATGGATCCCTCCATGTGTACTCTTTCGTGGGTGGTTTAGTCCCTGGGAGCTCTGGGATGGGGGGGAGGGGCAAACAGTCTGGTTGGTTGTTATTGTTGTTCTTCCTATGGGGTTGCAAACCCCTTCAGCTCCTAATAAGGTTTTAAAATTCATTTTCTAAGCTAAGTCATTCTTTCTCATCAAGTCTAAGCTTACAATTAACTTTCTCTGGTAATTCTTTCTGCCCCTCCCCCCCCCCAATGCTAGCCTGGAGGTCCCTAGTACATGCTCCCATAGGCACCATAGAACAGTCTTCTAGACTTTAAGTGCTTGATGAAGCCTGTTCCTCCCAGTGCATAAGTTATGTAAGAAGAGACTCTTATGCTGACTTAAAGTCTACTGCATTCCTAAGCCTAGAAAACAGTAACTACACACACACACACACACACACACACACACACACACACACACCACAAAACATTTACACAATTCATAAAAGCAGAATTGCTAAATTTGACATATTGTTTCATTTGCTTTTCAAATCTGTTAATTAATGCCAATGAAGAAAAACTGTAAGAATGAAGAGAGAGAGAGAGAGCTATCAAGTAAGAGGATGATGTAACATGTTCTAAAAGAAAGAGAGGGGGTGGGGGAATAATAAAGCCTATGTAATATAACATCAGAAAGCATGAGCTGAGCTCTCACAAAACAAAGCCAAAACACATTAGAATTCCTGGGTACCCTTGATATGTCTACCCACCATTATTAGGATACATCATTACCAAATCAATATTGAAAGTGAACATCCGTAGATAATATGAGATCCGTGCAGTCATCCTTTGTCTATGCCCAATTAAATGAGGTATTCTCCTGGACATTTCTACCACTAATTGGTCAGGGTAAGATACGCATGAGCTGGGGTGATTACCTTAACACATCTGCCTCCGGTGGTGTCAGAGAGAAACCAAAGTCATTAGAAAAAGGGTGGCTAATTTGTTTGTTTATCTCAGAGCCCAACCAGTTAAGGATTATAAATTCTCTCGGAGTTTAATGTGAGGTTCAGAGCTAAACTGGGGCAAGGAAATGGTTTTAAAACCTTCAACCCTAGGAGGCAAAGGTGGTAAGGCTCTCCGAGTAAAGACAGTTAAAGGATATTTATACCTAAAAGTGTGAAAGTAGTATGTCTCATTAAATAAAACATCTTTTATCATCCTGAGAAATTACTGACCCGTAATGACAGAAAAGTCCACAATTAAGCAAAGTAGTTACTGTGAATCACAGAAGACACAGAATCATCTCTCTCTTTTTAATAAGTGAATAATCCCATGGATGCTCATACCTATTCATCTGGGAGAAAAAACTGTTCTATTTCTGAAAGAAAACCAAATAATAAGAGACAATCTTGTTTCTCACTGGAATCTTTTCATTTTAACCTTGTAGACGCAAAGATAAAAAGACCAACCTAGTGTTAGCAACACCGGGTCAGGTGGGGGTGGGGAACAGAATGCACAAAAATGATATAAGCTGACAAGGAACTCACAACAGCAAAACTCATTTGTCATTTAGCTCAAGGTAGATAACAGGCAAACATGCAACTTCAGAGCCTCCAGAAGTCAGTGAAATAAATAGGCAATCTACCTGTTAACATCTTACTGGTCATAAAGTTTTTCTCTATCAAATCACATCATAGTATGGTTTTGGCTGAGTTCTGTCTTCCTACTAAGAGATCCCCAGGCTCCAACAAAGATTACAACCAAGTATTATTTTTTGATTATACTGTTACTGTTTCTTGTATCCATGTTACATGCTGGCATTGATGTCCATAGCATTTCTCATCAGACAGCAATGCTCCCTTTAACTTGATTGCATGCAACATCTCTTTATCTTAGATTCTGAAAGTTTTGCACATAGGATATAACTGGTTTAACTAAACAAGTAGAAAAGAAAGTAACCTATACTTATGACTTTAGAGATTCTGAAGTGTGCAAATTATCCCTTGGAGAGTTTATCATAAGATATTTATCTAATAAGATTCATCCTTGTCATATTGGGAGCAGAGAAAGTTGTATCACAGTTTAGATGGGATATAAACAAACAAATCTGCATCCTTACTTGCTTCCGTCACCTTCTACATAGGGGGCTTGGAGTTCATCATTTAATAGTTTATTTGTTTATGCATTTTATGTATATGGGTACTTTGCCTGCATGTCCATCTGCACAACAGAGGAGAGCATCAGATCCCCTGGACTAAAGTTATAAAGAGATGTGAGGCACCATGTAGGTGCTAGGAATTGAACTCAGGACCTCTGGAAGAATAGCCAGTGCTCTTAACTGCTGAGCGATCACTACAGCCCCAAAGCTCATCATTGAACTGGAGATGTGTCTTTGATTGTGGAAGTGGGAATATTCCCACTCTTTCATTCATCAGATTAGTATGTGGTACCTGCTGTGTTAATGAGAGGAGTTTATGTTCCCATAAAGCTATCATTGAGGTTAATATAGAAGAAAATAAGCAAATATAAAAATCCTGGATGCAACACTCTTGTAATAAGTGCTATGAAAGAAATAAAAGAGAAAAAGCTGGTAGCCATAGAAGGGGATGAGTTTCATGTTTAACAGGAAGGCATAACTGAGGTTCTACTTGAACAATTGAAACTGAATGAAACATGACAAAGCTCATTAGAAGAGCTCCTCAAAAGTTGAGCCCCAGAAGATATTTATAAATATAGATCCTAGCACAAGGTAAGGATTCTTAAATAGTGCTACAACTCCAAAGCGTGTGTTCATCTCCTTTCTATCATTAAAGAAAGGGTATTCTTTGAAAAAGAGCATCTCTGGGTACCTACTGCTGCTTCCTGAGAAGACATGAGAAATGAAACTAGAGGGATGAGGAATGCTGACTTAGAGTGTGGAGGGTCATGATTGAGAAAGAGTGGGACCACACTAGAGCCCCAGCAGTACTGATGATAGCTGGGGCCTTGGGGTACAAATGTAGAGAAAGATCAGCTATGGTATAGGGAGGAGAAAGAGAGAAAAAAACCCAACATCCACACCTAAACACCATCATAACCAGTTTGCCTGTGGCATGACACAGCAGAGTTATTATACGTGAATCAGTATATTAAAGATTCCTTCAGTTGTTGCCTTAAAATATCTTCCCAAGAGAGCATCCTCCTGTGTTTGTTTGTTTGTTTGTTTTTGGTTGTTGTTGTTGTCATGGAACTATATGTCAATGGCAGAAAAGTTTCTATTTAGATATTCACAATATTTCCCTTGTTTGGGGGGAGGGGTAGCAGGTATGTGTATTATATGTCTACCTCCAGGGGGAGTCACATGGCTTCAGTGAAGATTGTCATCTAATAGATAAACTGCGGCCATAGCAAACCCGTACTTTCATAAACTGAAAATGCCATAGCAAATCCAAATGATTTTTTTAAGTAGATGTGAACTGAAAGAAACAGAATCTCCATAAAGCAAATGAGCCTATTTAATCGACTGCTGCAGAGTGTCAGTCAGATGGTGATGTCAACTTCTACGTGATGAATAGGACTAATAAGGAAACTTACAGTTTTGCAACTGTGTTATTCCAACAAGAAAATAAACAAAACAATACCATTCTGAGAAATGCAGTCAACACCATCCCTGAAATACAACTGTCCTCCTTAAAACAGTAGTTTTAAAAATATGAAGACAGTAGTAATGCTTTACTTCAGGCTGAGAGCAGAGTTTGCAAAGAACTGGTAAGTATGATCAATAGCCCATCAGACACAAGCATCTGGGGACCGCTCGTGCAGTGACGACTGGCCAACATGGAATATCTACTTCTATTCCAGGTGCTTGGGATCAGAGAAGAAATCCTCAGAGCCCATGAGAAGATTTTACCATTACCTCCGCTCTATGGACAGGGAAGCTGGATTTCTCCAGGTTGCAGTTCACTAGCAAAGTGTGCATTTGTTGCTGCAGCACTTCACGTGGTATTCACTCTCCTTTATACTTTGTTTTTTAAATTAGGATAAAATTGTATAGCATAGAAGAGGTTACAGAAAAAGAGCACAGGCTTATAGCTGGAGTTTCCCTACTTCCGGTCAATCTCTCCAGACCTATTTTCTCATCCAAATAGATCTAGGCCAGCTAGCTCCAAGCTTCGCAGCCTGGCTATCCAATGAGAGGAAAAAGACAAAATGCTTTGTAAACTAAAGAGAAGGAGGGATGTGGATTGAGCAATTTCTCTATGTTGCTAAGTTACAGGTTCAATTTCCCTGGAGAAGTAACTACCTCCTTTAGGAATACATTCAGCTGCTGTATTATCACAGCTCCTGTAAATGTTGTAAGTGTTCAGTTACTCTTCATGTTTCTTTTGGCATTCTCCTTACAAAGTTCCTTCCCCATTTCAAATATTCGAAGTCATTGCTCTTGCCATCTTTGTTTCTTCCTGGAAGAAATCCATCGTGTATTCAAGTCCGTTAACTGAAGAAGGATCTGTGACCAGGGTTGTACGTGCTCTATGATGATTTGAAGAGAAGACTCTGATATTAAATATACTTCAGCGACCTTAGGATAAATTCTTTAGTTAGTAAAGTGTGCCAAGATACCCAAAGGTGCAATCTCCTCTGATTGCGAGCACTCTTGTAAGAGCTGATTTGAGCAGCCTGATTACTTGTTTAGCTGCAGAGTGGACCCATTAGTGCCGGGGAGCTACTGTTACCCTGAATCTCTGGATTCTTTGGACAAACAAAATGATCAGAAAATTTTCTGGTAGTCAGCCAAGTTTTAGGCCTAAACTTCCATGTGAATCCAAGGAAGCAATACCAAGGAAGCTTTTATCCCAAAGACTAAAAGGAAAAAATTTCCACCCATGGATTTTATTTTTGTCCTGCAGAGAGAGGAACAAAATGTTCTACCCAGTAGAGGGAAGGGAGCCTGACTTCAGAGGCCACATTGATAACCTCCTATCCCATTTTCCAGCAGGGAGTAGAAAGGGCTAGCGCAGAGCAGCATGCTGTTAAAAACGTTGAGTTAACAGACTTGCGATAAATTCAAAGCTCTATTCTGTATAGAGGCCCTGTGAGTTCATAAACTGAGCCTGAGATGCAAAGCAAAGAAAAGCAGTAAAAAATAAAGAAAATATGATTATGGCTAATATCCCATATTCACTGTAGGAGATTCAGAAATAACTTGCAAGCGTGTTTCCCGTTTTTATGCCATGATTTGATCCAGTGAATTTAGCAGCACAGATCACAGGATTTCCATCAACTTTCACATACTGTGCGTCCTGGCTTCCCCTTTGGATAGCATTCACCAAATCACATACTGTCTGTAACTTAATCAGAGGAGCAGTTAAGTCACATCAGACAGAGCAGGAAGGCTCTGCCTCTTCAGCAGCACACGATATAAAGGAGGTCTGTGTGCTTCAAACCACAGTCTGTCATTTTATTGATTGAGAATTTCATAAACAAGCATAATGTATTTTGAACAAACTACAGGTTGGTTTGTTTGCTTGTTTGTTATTTGTTTTTAAGAAGGTCTCATGGTAGAGCTCTGGTTGTCCTGAAACTGTATAGTCTATGTAGACTAGGCAAGCCTTCAACTCAGAGATGCCCCAGACTCTCACTCTGAGATTGCTAGGATTAAAAATGTGCATGTGCCACTACAACCAGCTCAAATGACGGTCTTAATCCAACCAGCTCATTCTGTTTTCTCCCCTTTCCTCTTCACACCACTTTCTTTCTGTTTGAATAGAAAGAAAAAGTCTTTAACACTAAGTGCTGGGTGATATTTTCTCCCTTTCTAATTAATTGGTTAACTAGTCAATGCTGGCCCATGCAGCCGTTCACTGCTCACTCCCAGAATGCTCACTGCGCCATTCATCATTTTGGCTTTTTTTTAATTATTAAAAGCTTTACATATATAGCAAGATTCAAGCAGTTTTAAGACTGTAAGTCTACTAATATTATTTAAGCAGAAAACATTGAAAGAAATTCTTTCCCTCTCCTCTATTAACCATACTTGATTACCACACTCAGCAGACCCCCAAATGTAAGTCAGATGCAACATCAAGAAAAAAAAAATGAGCCTAACCTTCAATGAATTATGTGTGCATTGGATAATAAATCAAGGCTGAGTAATGCTTAAGGAACATAAAGATATTTATGACACTTTCTTATGTGTAAATGTTTCTGGCTTTAATACAGTTGCATGTAATGGTTTCAGTGATTTACTCTTCTGAGTCATTTTTTTCTTATACCCAATTGTTGATAATGAACAAATCTTCTGACTTTGGGACATATAAAAACAAATCTTTATTAGATGAGCAATAGTAAGTAAAGTAAACAACTAATAATTTTAAAAGTGTGAATCTGCTCTGCCATAAGAAAGCAATGGCAGTATTCAGAAGACAGGTGTAGGAAAAGACTTTCTAAGAATTTCCTTGTTCAGGATTTAAAGCCAACAGTTGACAAGTGATGTCTCATAAAACTAAAAATCCTCTGGATAGCTAAGGAAACAGCCAACCAAGTGAATAGGAACCCCATAGAGTAGGAGAGAATATCTGCTAGCTATGCATCTGACAGGGGATTACTATTCACAATATATAAAGAACTCAGAAAAGAAAAAGAACAAATTACCCAATTTAAAGTGGAAAAAAAAAATAAAGTGGGCTGTGGATCTAAACCTGCAGTTCTCAAAAGGAGAAATAAAAAAATGGCTAAGAAATATCCTGAATAGTATTCACTTGCAATTAGGGAAATGCAAATGAAACCTACTTTGAGACTTCACCCATCAGAATGGCTAAGAGCTAGAAAACAACCAACAACAAATGCTAGCCAGGATGTGGGGAAGGGGAATTCTCTGTTGGTAGAATTATAGACTGTAGGGGGAGTTTCCCTAATTTTTGATCTGCTAATAAAGACAGCAGAAGCTAATTGCTTGGTGAAGATATGGAGGCGGGATTTCCCAGAGGACAGGAAGAGAAGGATGGAGAGGTTTGGAGAGGACCAGGCGGTGGGCGGACGCGAAACAACAGACACGTAGGTCTCTCGGGGCATCAATAGTTTGTAGCCTCTGCAGGCAACTGAGGAGGCCAAGGAGGATGGGGCAGAATATTCTTCGCCCAGCCTTTGAGTTATCTGGTCAATTTTAAAATATAAAGGTCTCTAGCGTTCACACACACACACACACACACACACACACACACACACACGGGGCTAAAGGGAGCTGGGTGGGGTGGCCATTGTTGGCACTGGGCAGGGAACAATCAAAGAGCAGAGCAGCTTTGCGAAGCTAGCCATGGGAGCTGGAAGAGACAACTGTTGACAGCATTAGGGGCATTGGACAAGGAACAAACAGACCGGAGTGGCTTGGCCAAACTAGCCATGGGGGTTGACTAGCCAGTGGCTGGCTGCTGATTCTAGAGCTAAGCCTGAGTGAGCATGTCGTTTTTTTTTTAAAGGAGACAGGTGCAGTCATTATGGATATTGGTGTGGAGAACTTTCAAAAAGCTAAAAGTAAGCCTATCATATATCCACCTAAACCCCAATCCTCGGAATATACCCAAAGGATTCAATATCCTACCTCACAGATGTTTGCTCGGCCATGTTTGCTGCTGCTCTACTCACAAATGCTAGGGAATGGGAACAAACTAAGCAGTCCTCAACGGAAGAACGGCTAATGAAAATCAGGTATATATGCACAATGGAATACTATTCAGCTGTAAAGAAAAAAGGAAATCATGAGATCTGCAGGTAAACGAACAGAACTGGAAAAAATTATAGTGAGTGATTTCACCCAGTCCTTGAAAGACAGATGCCACATGCTTTCTCTGATGTGTGGTTCCTAGCTCTGAATGTTCAGATACACGTGCATGACCTGAAGTAACTGCAGAAATCAGAAAAGTAAAAGGGACAATGGAAGTGCCCTGGGGGACAGGGCTGGAGCTCTAGAGATGAAGAGTGTAGGACACAGGTATTTGGAAGGGGAAAAATGGGTGGGATTTAACTGGAGGGAGGCGGGAAGAAGAACATAGGTAAATAAGAGGATTAAAAAAAAACTGAAGATATCAAAAAAAAAAGCCCTAGGAAAATATTTTTCCCTGTTTACTTAAAAATACATATATAATGTGTGTGTGTGTGTGTGTGTGTGTGTGTGTATGTGTGTGTGTGGTTTGAATGATGTTATGACACTTGGAGCAATAATGCTATGTGCAGGAGCCATAGACTACCCAACAAAAACCCTAGAGCCAGGCATGGGAAGCTTCCTCTCTTGGTAAGGAGAGTCCATGAGGCACACAAAGAATATAGGCTACTGTTATGGCCCTTGGCTGCCTCCCAGGACTTGAAAGTAAGGAAATGCTGCTAACTAAACCATACTCTTCAGACGCAGGTTAAATAGAGATAGAACTGACCTCAAAGCCTCTTCCCTAAAGACTATCTCTCACAGAACTCTAAGGTGTTATGCAAACTGCCAAGGGAGGAAAGTAACCAGTGGTCCTCCACAGCTATAAAGCCTATGAACCAAAACAAGGATCGGTATCATAGTGACACAGCTTAAGGCTACTCAACCACCATGTAATTGGATTAAAGGCCTGCACAATAGGAGAAAATTCATGACTGGCACTGTAAACCCAGCCAACTTCCCATGGCTGGTGAGATAGGTAGGTCATGAACCCTAAAGAAGTACCTACTTAAAGCCACTTTCTAAAACTAGTATACTTTTAAATACATATTCTTATGTTCACAGATAAATGCAGGTCTCACCCTTTATCAAGGACACTTCTTTTTGTAACAGATGTTTGTAACATTATGGACAACCACACTATCCCTAATGTAGAGAACAACTAACTGTGGAATGTCCAAACATAGTTGGTACATCTACAATTTACCCCTGCTGTGTAAGGTTCAGGGAACAACATGGAAGAGGGGCTGGAAACGTTGTAAGAGCCAGAAGTAGTAGTTGTCTACAAGAAAACTGTTGTCTGGATATAACACAGTCGTTGGCACAAATGGAATTATAGTGCTGTGGTAACATACACAAAAGTTGAAGTCAAAATCTTAGCATAGAGTGGGAAGGTGGGCCTTACCCTTAGCTATGGAACTATTGATAATTGATAGCTGATGCGAGGTAAAGAGGTTTCGTTTAGGGGATGGCCCCATTGGTGAACACATTCCAGTGGATGGTCACACACCAAGAATATATGACCAACAGTAATCACCATGTAGGCTTTAAAAATATGAGGATACAAAGTTGGGCAGGCACAAAATGGAAAGGTGGATATGGGAGGAGTTGAGAAAGAAGCATGAATATGATCAAAATATAATATATTAATTTCTCAAAAGAATTAATAAAATGCACATTGTTAAACTATGGCTTCTAAATACTTCTGGCAAGATTCTAATTATATTATTAGGTGGTAAGAGATGAGGAACATTCCAAGACCTACTGAAATAATCTTAAATAGTGGCTCTCAACCTTCCTAGTGTTGTGACATTTTAATACAGTTGTTCATGTTGAGGTGACCCCTCCAACCATAAACTTATTTCTGTTGATGCTTCATAATTGTAATTTTGCTACTGTTATAGATTGGAATATAAATGTCTATGCTTTCCAATGGTCTTAGGCAGCCCCTGTGGAAGGGTTGTCTGTACTCCCAAAGAGGTTGCCACCCACAGGTTGAGAGCCACTGATCTAGAAGAAACAAAGAAGAAATGCACCTTTATTTCAGCATCACATAGGATGGTATTAAATATTGTAAAAACCACCATTGAAAGTTTGAACATTCCAAATGAGTTCCCCTTTCCCGTTTGGAATGTAAATAAAAAAACCTTAGAAAAGAAAAAAAAAAAAGAAAGTTTGAACAATAATTGTTCTTGCAGCTGATGAATATGAAATCTCTTAATAAGATTTTGAATTTACATTATTGTGTTGATAATCACAAGCAAATTGATATATAACTCGAGTAATTTCATCCAATCTATTATTTATAACAAGTTTAAAAGAATGCATTAACTTTTCCCTTTCCTCACTGTTATAATAGCAAGTGCTGAGAAGTGCTAGGCTGAGTCCGTGGCAGGCTTTGAATTGGCAGTTAAAGAGACTAGGCCTAAATCTCTGCTTCCAAGAACTGGGCAAGTCCAGACAAGTCCAGATCTCAGAAGCTGCCCTGCCACCTGGCTTGAGCCAGGACAGTGGGTCAACAGCAGTGTGAGACTTCCTTGGCTACTTCCTCAGTAATGGTCTCCAGACCTCCCCAGCAAGTTTCAAGCCACCTCACTCCAGTAATAGAATGTCCATAAAGATGGACCCAACAGATTAACACAGAGCTCACCTACCTCAGCATCCCCTAAAATGCTTTAATTCAGGCCTGCACACTCACTTGGGTGTCTCTCTGTCTTGGTAATAGGAGACACCGGCATGCTGAACTTCTACAGAATAAAACACTCCTTGTTTACATACTATTGGAGTCCAGGATGTCATTCTTCGGTGAATCGTGGACCCTTACAGTATCTCCATCTTATTGAGACTGAACAGAAATGCAAACTAGCAACATTGTCTGCCATAAGAAGCTTTGACCTTCACTGAGAATGGACAGATTCGCCATCTTCCTTAGGCATCATGGGGATAATTCTCTTTCTTCAAGTTAAATGTATACATCTAGGCACAAAATTGATCATGCAATTTACATTAAGTTGAATTGTATATAACAAGTGAAGAGAAAAGAAAATGTGGAAAATCTATTTCTACTCACAAAACACTGACACTGAGATTAAAAGTAAAATATAGCCACATTTCAGCATAACATTTTCTGCAACTTGAAAGTGTTCTCCATTTTCTTGTGTTAACCATACAATTTAGTTTTTATCTTTGTCCCTGTAGTTTAGATTTACAGAATAGAATTTGGAATTCAAGAGGCAACAAAGTTTACAGTAAAATAATCATACTCAGTACTAATCATTCTGTAGTGACTCTGGATCATGCTTTCCTATGTTGGTTTACAAATGAGAAATGTCTCTCAAAAACAACAAATTTAAACAAATGCTACCCTGGTAAGTGGTAGAGCTGAACAGATGGCTTTATGGAGCTACCAGATTTCCTCAACCATGTCGCACTGAAATACCCCAATAAAAAATTAAACACAACACCTGTGCTGGCTAATTTTTATCAACTTGACATGAGCCAAAGTCATCTGAGAGGAATGAACCTCAACTGAAAAGAAAAATGGCTTCATAAAATTGGCATGTGGATATGTCCTTGGAATGTTTTCTTGATTGATAATTAATATGGGAGGATTTATCCCATTGTAGATAGTGGCATCCCTGAGCAGGGTGCTGGTATATATATAAAATGAGTAAGCCAGGAGAGGGAGACAAGTCAGTAAGTATCACATCTCCACAGTCTCTGCATCATTTCCTGCCTCCAGGTTCCTGCTCCCAGTTCCTGTCCTCCCTTCCCTGGATAATGGAGTGGCTCCAAGCTGTAAAATGAAATATAATACCCCATGTGGAGGTTTGAATAGATAGTCCCATGGGAAGTAGCATTATTAGGAGGTGTAACCATACTGGAAGAGGTATAGCCTTGTTATCCGAAGTGTGTCATTGTGTGGGTGGGTTTTGAGGCTCCTAAGCTTAAGCTCTGTCCAGTATGGAAGAGGGAGTCTTCTTCCTGACTGCCTTCAGATCAAGATAAAGAACTCTCAGATCCTTTTTCCATCATCATGTCTGCCTGCATGCTACCATGCTTCCTGACATGGTGATAATGGACTGAACCTCTGAAACTGTAAGCCAGCAGCCCCAATGAAATGGTTGCCTTTATGAGAGTTGCCTTGATCGTGGTGCCTTTTTACAGCAATGAAACTGAAACTAACACATTCCCAAGTTGATATTGGTCATGGTTTTTTATCACAGCAGTAGAAACTTTAGGCAATGGCCGTGCAAGAACAATTTTTATTAACCAAACATATTAGTTAACATATCATTATAACAAAGCTGAAATATATGAATATTTAAAAATTGTGAAGAAATTACCTTTTAGCTTCAGATGAGTCTTCATTATCATTCAGACAAAAGACTGAGTTATTTTATAAGAAGGGACCAGCCACATAGAACTTTACAACAAATTTTTTTAAACAATGTCTCAAGAAAAGCTTAAGATGAAATACCATTGTAATCACTAAACTGATTTTATTCGATAACAAGTGTTTGATATGGACTTTGCCCAGAACCAACTCATCATGGAGTGCTATGAGACTTCATGACTTTGAGTATTATTCTATTCTTGTTTGGACTAGTCTCTGTATATTTTACTCGCAAAGTTTACAGTACATATAGAAACTTTTATACATGTACAGAAAATTATTGAAAAGTAGGTATATAACTTCATGAGCTTTGCCAAGTGATCACAGTGAAGTAAGTAGCTTCCGCATAAGTCCATAGGAAGCCAAGTCACAAAACAGACATTTTGCAGTCTTGATTTCAGAGGCTACTTTATTTTGACCATTTGTAAATATTCAAGATTCACAGAGAATGTTCTATTACTTACCTGAGTAGCTACATTCAACAATATACTTCATGATCCATCTGTGTTATTCATGTAGGTGTATCTCTCAGTTAGGGTATTACTGCTGTGAACACACACCATGACCAAGGCAAGTCTTATAAAGGACAACCTTTAATTAGGGCTGGCTTACAGGTTCAGAGGTTCTGTTCATTGACATCAAGGCAGGAGTATAGCAGTGTCCAGGCAGCCATGGTGGTAGAGGAACTGAGAGTTCTGTATCTTGAATGGAAGGCAGCCAGAAGAAGACTCAGCATCCTCAGGCAGCTAGGAGGAGGGTCTCAAATCCCACCCTAACAGTAACACACTTCTTCGAACAAGGCCACACCTCCTAATAGTGCCACTCCCTGCGCCAAGCATATTCAAACCACCACAGTGTCATTTTGTTTTAATGCTATATGATATTATACTATACAAATGTACCACAATATATTTTTAAGTTATAATTTTAATTATAAGATTATTTTAGTTTGGATAGGACCAAAGTAAATCAATCCTTTACCTTAGAAACAATTACAACTTTCTAGTTTAATAATTGTATGTATTATTTACATTCATTCTGTGTTAGTGAATGAAAATATAGAATATATACAATGACCACCAAAAGACACTGTTGTAATTTAACATGTATCTTCCTTTTCAGAAATTTGTCAATAGTGACATTATAATTTCTGTGTGCCTAAGTTTAAATATTAAATATTTAAGTAGTAAATAGTAAATAGTAAAATAGGACAAAATCTTAAGTAGCAAATGCATTACTCCTCTATTTTAGATGCTATATTCACAAAAATATGTAATCAGAAGTTTATTGACTGGAAACAAGTTTGTATTTCTGATTGATTGTTGTCTAATATTAAATAATCTGAATAAAAGTATAGATAAGCCAAAAACTCTGGGTAACAAATATATCATATTAGGAAAGCATAGATGTTAATTATCTCCTTAGGATTTGTGAAAGGATGGATTATAGTGTTCAGGTCAGTCACAAGGAGCTATAAAATACAACTAATATTTCTTGTACCAATATTATAAACCATGTCAGTTTTTCTATTTGTTCAGGTTGGTAAAAGTATGCATTCTTTTTCACCATCTTCATAATCCTTCGACAGTCAACCAATTAATTTGCATCCCTCTGCATCTACTTCTCTTATCTAAACCACTTATAATGGGAGAATTTAGTTTAAATTATGCTTATAGATATTTCCAACCTGCTAAATGTCCAACAGGAAGATGAGACATGTGCACAACAGTCAACTATTAGAGAAATTATAATCAAACTACATTAGCCAGAAGACGAAAGCTCTTCAGTTTTGTCTGGCTTTAGAGTTCTGTTCCTGTCCTTTCCTCAGAGAATACTCTCTTCCTTCGGGAAATTGTTTTTCTAAATTATTTTCTTGCAAAATATAATTATTCAGAACAAGATATACATGAGTCTCATTAGTAAGTTCTGTTTGATATAGCTATTGTAGGTAAGCATGCAGAATAATAGAACTTGGAAGCACACTGAAGAGTCACACTGCATAGAGCATAATGTCTCTATTAACAAGGATTTCTAAGCAATGAGAAATTTTATAAAGCCAAACCCAAGTTTCGTCTATGTAAAGAGGTTAGATCTCAAGAGTCAACCTCCTTTACCCATCCTATGATGGAGTGCACAGAGCTCAGACAGTGAGATCACACTGGTGGTAAAATATGGGAAGAGAAGTTATTGGACAGACTTTCTAGTTATTGCAAAATTCCAATCATAAGAGATAACCAAATAAATTAATTTGTTTACTCATGCTAAATTATTCTGACTATTTCTGTGTTCTTCAGAATCCCCAAGCCATTGGTTCATTAATGCAAATTATATACATTTTAAAGAAATACTCATGATACAAAAGGGTTTTCTAAATTTTTATCTCCCCATTTTCTTCTAACCAATGTAATGTCACAATTGTTTTCTGGAAATTTAATGTATTCAGAATACACTGTGACCTGGCCTGCTGCCTGCACAGCACCTTTTGCAGGCCACTTCTGCTGTGTGTGTGGACTCTACACTGTTTTCCAAGGATTCCCCTGCTGCCTCTTAGTAGTTCTAGTCAGCAGTTATTGGAATGTTAGATGTTGTTTGCATCTTTGCAATCTGTTTTTCATTTATGGATTTCCACTTCATTCTCTATGCTAATTCCATTCATGCACAGACTCTAAGGAGTCAACAACTTGAAATCATTTATGCAGAAATGCTAGTCTCAAAAAAGACAGATATTCTGTATTTTCTCTCAGAGGTAGTATATACATTTATTCTCTCTCTCTCTCTCTCTCTCTCTCTCTCTCTCTCTCTCTCTCTCTCTCTCTCCCACGTCTGTTGTATTATGTGATTATTGTATGTGTGCATGTGTATAGGACGTTAAAGTAAATTGGAACTAAAAGAAGATAGGAAGACACCAAGCTGGAGGAGAAAGTTGGAAATAGGAAAGGAACTACAGTATATGTTACGAAGAGTGGGAAGAGGAATCGAACCAACGCAGAAGTATGAAGGGTGAAGAGCAGTGCTTGGGGAGAACAAGAACAATGTATAATAAAATATAAGTGTAAAAATGTTATAATCAAACACTATTTTATATGTTAAAATTATTAACAATAAATGGGAAATGTCTGTTAAGAAAAATCAATGGACATGCTAAGACAAAAGAGGGAGGTTCCATGGGCTCCCATCCCTAGGTAGAGAAATACAAGCAACTAATGACTGCTGGGAAAAGGAGGACTAGCCTCTCCCCGGGATGAGCCCTGCTATAGATTGTCCAATGCAGAGTGGTCTATGCTGAACCCAAATACACAAACAATAAAAAGGGATTCATTGGATTGTGTGTGTGCATGTGTGTATGTGTACGTTTATGTGAATGTGTACCCATATATATACACATATATGTATACATATGTACACATATATTATTCATATATGTATGTATATAAACAATCAAAGAAAAGAAGGGGATGTACTTGAGAGTGGGAGTACATGAGAAGTATTGGAAGGAGAGTAGCTTCCCCATTGGGCTATAAAACATCTTTGAAGTCAGGCACATCTGACATATGAGTGAATATAAGCTTATTTTATTCAATAAATAACATTTGATCAAGTATTTCTTTGGATTTAACCCTTCAAATCTAACTAGGAAAGAAAAAAATTACTGTACTCCAGTAATTCCTAGCCCTGAGCATCAGTTCTTAAGCCAGATCAATTAAATAGGTTTGATTATTTTAGATATTTTAAAAAAAATCTTCACAATTCTCATCTGCATCCAGATTTAAGGACCACTCCCATGGCTAAACACTTATATACTATAACAAAACTATTATAACAATATATGTTCATCCCAAAATGATAATCAGAAAGATAGTCTGATTTTTTTAAAATTTATTCTTTAATCTTTTTTTACAGTCTACTTTATTCCCCTCCCGGTCTACCCTCTGACTGTTCCACATCCTATACCTCCCCCTCCCTGTCTCCAAGAGTATGTCCCCACCCCCATCCCCACTGCACCAAATCTCACCACACCCTGGGACTTCCAGTATCTTGAGAGTTAGGTGCATCTTCTCTGACTGAGTCTAGACCCAACAATCCTCTGCTGTATATGTGTTGGGGGCCTCATATCAGCTGCTATATGCTGCCTGGTTGGTGGCTCAATGTCTGAGAAATCTTAGGGGTTCAGGTTAGTTGAAACTGCTGATCTTCCTTTAGGGTCACCCTCTTCTTCAGCTTCTTCCAGCTTTTACCTAATTTAACCAGAGAGATCCCCAGCTTCTGTTCATTGGTTGGGTGTAAATATCTGCATCTGACTCTTTCAGCTGCTTGCTGGGCCTTTCAGGTGGCAGTCATAATAGGCCCCTGTTTGTAAACACACCATAGCGCCTTGGGGCCTGTAGGGCCAACAGAAAGAACAAAAAGAGGCAACCATTGGAGGTAGGAGGTGGGGGGGCCCTCTAGAATGTACCAGAGACCTGGGAGGTGAGAGACTCTCAGGACTCAAAGGGAGGAACCTTAGATGAAACACCTTACAGTGGGGAGAGGGAACTTGTAGAGTCCACCTCCAGTAGAAAGACAGGGCATCAAGTGGAGGATTGGGGTTGCCATCCCACAGTCAAAACTGTGAACCATAATTGTTCCTGTCTGAAAGAATTGCAGGAACAAAAATGGAGAAGAACCTGAGGAAAAGGAGGTACAGTGACAGGCCCAAATTGTGAGCCAGCTCAAGGGGAGGCCCCAAGGCCTGACACTATTACTAATTTATCTTAAGAGTCATTCAATACTGAGACTCTGGAGGGAGGGTCCTATTTCCCAACTTAGATACAGTATTTATTTTACCTTCCTTATTTAGCTTTTGGTACATCCACAACTAGTAGAACACACATCCATATGAAGGTATAGTGGAAAGATAGACCAGGTAGTTTATAAATGGTTGCTCTTATGCTTTATTTATTAGTTAAGGTTATTCAAGCTGGGTAAAAACAGATTTTGTGATTGATGTAGTCTATCAGAAATTAACCAATTTAAATTCTTAAAGATGAAATTTAGAGAGATGTTAGAGAGATGAAGAGGAAGACAAAATATCTACTTCTTGGAAAATGTAATAGCACATGCATAGAAAGGGAATAATATTGTCAGGAGATGAGGGATAGAGATTTTCTTAAGAATTTTATTTTCAATATTTGGTTTTACTGTTTGAACCTTGGTTCTATTTAGCATCTGCCTCAGAGAGTAGGCTCTGACCTTCAGCCAAGAAAATGTTTGGTGAATTAATTCTCTGCTTAGCACTTTCTAGAGAAGTTATGTACCTTGGCCATAGGTAATGAAGGAAAAATGAAAAATAGAGCTGGGGCTACTATCATACTCAGTGACAGGGTGTTACACACATGTAGAAAGAAGAACAGAGAGCAGCAGTTACCTGGATTAAAAGAATCAACCAAGCATATATAGAAATGACACATAATCACTGCTTTCACCACATAGCATCTTGCAGCATAAACCAGAGCTTTACATCATGTCATAGAGCTCACAACACTCAGACTCAAAGTGGGGCTCTGACCTATGCACATGTGCCCACATGTAAATGTTAATAGACAGCAGAGAGTTTCTGAAAGAAGCATAATTGAAATTAAATCATTCAAACCCAGTGACTCTCATCTAACTGGAGATTGAGATCAGTAGCAGGATACTGGCTTGCTATGTGAATGAAATTGGTGTTCATCCTAAGCACTGTGTATATGCATGCATAAGCAGAAAGAAGAAAGGATTGATGATGTTATATATAACCAAAATTACAGACATAGAAGAAGGCAAGTGTGTGGTCTATAGACTCAAGAAGACAGAGGATCAGAAAGCTTCTGGAGTATGGTGAATTTAAAATGTGCCTATTACAAAGACCCGATAAAATCCTGTACACCATTCAGTATTATTGGTATTGGAGAGCAACAGAATACTGTCAAGTCCAAAACTCAAAAATAATCTGGAGCTGAATTTATAACACACTGAAGTATTCCTGTTCCTAGCTATCATGTATTGGATGTTGATATTTGACAGTATACAATTGTTCACAATAGTGTAATACAGATGCTATTAACCATAACCACAAGTCAGAAAATAGTGTCAGGGGAGTTAGTCATTCAACAAACAAACACACAAGTAAGTTGATCTCAGAGCCCATGAATTCTACATTGCTTTCTCTAGTGGTAGGGGTGGTTTGTGTTTACAACAGGGAAAATTTTCTCTCTCGAGGTTCCCGATGCTTCTGAGAGGAATCTGGATTCATGGACCACTGAGGGATTTCAGAGTTGAAAGTCCCTCCTCTGTTTTGACCTGACCTAGTGATATGCTAAGCTTGAGGAAATGAGGGAAGGGGATAGACGATTACAATAAACAGTGACACACACTAAGGTTTAGATGGTGAGTAAATATTTAAATTGTGGTATTGGCTAAGAATATGTCTTTACTGTGGGATTTTATTGTGGACCCCACTTTTGGTATTATCTACTGTACATGTAACTTGGCTTTTCAAAATGTGTCAGTTTTCTCATCCATGAAGTGAAAATTTTAATTAGGCTATCCAAACATTTACTTCTTTTTTTATTTGCACTTCAAGGGTTATCCCCTTTCCCGGTTTCCCCTCTGCAAACCCCCTATCCCATCCCCCTTTACCCTGCTTCTATAAGGGTGCTCCCCCTAAACGCTTTTTTGTGAAAGTTATTCTAACTGGTGAGTATCAGAAAGGAACAAATACATCTACCATATTCACTGTCTGCTACAGTGTGAGAAAAGCATCTCAATTTGTCCAAACCCAAACTAGATTTACAATCAAATTAACCAAGAAAACAAAACAAAAGAAAACAACAGCAATAATAAGGCAGGATCAACACATAAAGCTGTAAGATAATGGTTCCCATCCTGTGCGGTCTTGACCCCTTTGGGGGTTGGGTATCAGAAATCCTACACATCAAATATTTACATTACAATTCATAAAAGCAGCAAAATTACATCTATGAACTAGCAACAAAATAACTTTATGGCTGTGGGTTCCTCATGAGGAACTGTGAGGAACTGTGTTAAAGGGAGGCATCACTAGAAAGCTCGAGATCCACTACTATAAAGGGACAAAATAACAGAAAATTCTTGATTGACCCCTGAATAGGGGAACTCTCAAATGAGTGGCATTCTGACATCTTAAGAATAAAAATCTATTGCATTTAGAATCACCAAAGTCTTTTTTTTCACACTTCATTACATACCTCTTTTAATATTTATAATCTTTATAATATTTATGTGTGATATTTACGCAGAGTTTCTTTTTCTACTAATTGCTAAAAACCACAACAGGCTTTGGAGTTCTTCCTTCATCCCTAACACCAGGCATCAAATGAGCATTGTTTTCACTCAGTTTCTGCAACGTCTGGCCTGAAGGTAGAGGGGAAACATTAAAACAGTGTTCACTACTATTTTGATGAGCATTTTGAGACTATGGTTCTGCTCTCTAGAAAGAAGGACTATGAGAACTGCAGAGACAGCCTTGTTATTGTATAGTTAGTAATGTGCTTATTAAAAAAGTATGGAGAACTGAGTTCAATCCTCAATACTCACAGGGTGCTTCATCATGCACCTGTAAGCCTAGTCCTGGAAGCAGAGACAGGAGAATCCCTGTAGCTTGCTGGATAGCCAGTTTCAGAGAATACGTGAACTCTAGGTTCATTGAAAGAACTTGTCTCAAATAATGGTGATGATGATGATGATGATATGATAATGATGGTGGTGGTGGTGATGGTGGTGGTGGTGGTTGTGGTGGTGATGATGATGATGATGATAATGATGATGATAATAATAATGTGAAGTCTGTCTGAGATATAAATCAAAGTGGGCTCTGACCTATGCACATGTACCCACTCGTACATGCACAAAGAGGTACACAATACACAAAAATAAAAACATTTAGCTTACTTACTAAAATCTCCCCCCAAACTGCATACTGTAAAGAGATAATTAGATATGTGGTTATCAACTATAGGGAAATAAAATTCAGTTTTTAGAAAGACCTTAATAATATTCTATATTAATAATGTTCACATTTTAATATATTACAAAATAATGATTGCTCTAAGTTTACAATATTGTTTACACCACTCTTTGTGTGTGTGGGGGGGAGGGTGGGCCTGATGCTAAGGTCCTGTTCCCCAATTGGTTTTTTATCTATCAGTCAAGTTGCCAGGGGCAATTTCTGGGCAGAAAGAATTGACAGAACTTCTGGGTCCCCAGGGAGGCGAGGATTCTCAAGGAGGGGAAAGGAGTTTTCACCATGCTCTAGAGGAAGAAAAGTCAGCCAGCCGTGTGAGATCTTGGTTGGAACAGCCAGGCCACTTCTCCAGGCAGGAGGTTGGGTGTTGAGCTGGGACTGGAGGTGGATGAGGGGCAGATTTAGGGTGCTGAGCTTGGAGTACTGGGAAGGGCATGCTAGCCATGATAGATTGGAGGCACCCAGCAATTAAGCTATAAGGCAGGTTGAAATTGAGCAACATGTATGTCTGTGTTTTTTAATCAATAGATCCAATATTCTCTGGTCAGGGGCTGATAGCATGGTCTGCCCAGGGATTAAGTTGGGGTAGTAAAAGCTACATGCTACTCTTAATTCATACTAGCTTACATAGACATACATACATGCATATATATGTATAAAGTTATTCTTGACACTGTGGGATCCATGTCATTTCTGACACACTACATATTTTCCTTACTCTTTATAATGCATATTTCTTCATCTTTTCCCCTTCCTCTTCATCTGAGACCAACCCTAGTGGACTATATCTACTACCTTCTGTGTACTGCAGCTTCTGCTGGGTTCACTGATGAGATGAACTACTGGGCACTGAGAAGGCAGCTGCTGGACTGGTACTCTTCTAGCTACTGTTCTGAGACTCATGCTGGTTTCTGTGTTTCTCAATGAAAGATTGCAGCTCTGGTCTTGTGGCCATCTCTGGTAACTCCTCTTTCCGCATTTTGGGGTGGCATCTTTCCTCCTGTCCCCTATAGTCAGGGTGCTCTAACTCCTCCCAGCTGCTAGTCTTCACCTAGCCCTATGGTCCCTTTCATTTTCCTAGATCTTACAGTTTTGAAAACTTTACATTTCCTCACTAGGACAAACAAATCTATTTACCAAGCATGTCCTCCTACCCTCCACAAATGCTGCCCAAGAAACCAAGATAAATACAGCCACAAGGTATCACCAGCCTTAGGTATATGCCAAGTGATTTTTTTTCTATGGTTGAGTTGGTCCTGTGCTGACAGATATATGTGTTCTTAGTTATACACACAGTATGCTGAAGTCAGATTGATTCCCTTCCTGCAATTTAGAGATTTCAAAACACAGGAGCAAGAAAAATTCACACAAATCTTCTACAAACTGAAGCAGGGGACCGGCTCAGGTAATAATTACACTAAGTAGTCTTCTATCCTGGGACTGCTATAGTAATTCTTATCTCTTGAGGCACAGGCATATAGGTTTGATATGTTGCATTTTCTAGTAGTGGATTTGTGTCTGTAGATACTAGAAAGTTTAAATAACTTTGTAATTCTTTTTTATCCCTGGAAGTACTGTTCTCTAAGATAAATGTTGAAGTTCCAAAGTAAATGCATCTTTAAAAATGTATTCTCTGGGATCTCTATTTTAGAAATGTTGCCAAAGAAATTATTTCTAAATCAGTAATATCTTTTATGATACAAATATTCAAAATATCACTTTCTCCAAAGTACTGAAACAAACAGAATTTCTTATTTTGACTGTGTTTTTTAGGTAAAACAAAATAGAAAAGATATTGATTTGGCAAGGATTTTCTTCAATAATAACCCATCAGGCTTTTAAAACAAAATCTCACAAGCATACATTTCCCCATTCACACTGCTGTTGTCATGGAGACCAATCTCTAGCACATTTGATGGTGTAACCTACACATCTTTCTAGCCTGAAAAATTCCCTTGTTGTCATGGAAACTGCCAGTCACTAGCCTTTCTATTCTTTGATGCTCCCATAGATACCACTGAAATTTCAGCTGTGATTTCCTCACTCTCTAACAGTCTTGGGGCTATCAGACAATGCTAAAAAGAAAACAAAATTCTGATACCTTTCACCTAAATGTACAAATGATCACCACCCTCAACCCCCTGAAATATACAGTATTAGGATTAATCTGCTTGACTGAAATCCTAGGTGATCCTTAAAGATGTTTAGCCACCATGAAGAATTTAACATTAATACTTATTTCTCTCATGTCACTTAAAAATAATCGAGTCATGAGAGGTATTAATTCTCTAATTAATAAAGTATGAAACAAAGGGAAAATTCATTGAAGTCAATGGACTTTAAAGTCCACTCCTTCTGGAAAAATAGTACCAGGAAATTTCAAAATGTTAAGCCCTCTGAGGTAGCTCAGAGACGACAGTAACATCACATCCCACTTTGTGCATAAAAATAAACCCGCCATTTAGAATGAACGAGATAGAAAATAGATGATAAAAATGCTGATCACTGACTTCCCATGAAATACTAGAAGACCTGAGAACAGTGAGCCTGCCTTTCCATGTGGCTACTCTCTAGTTTGCCTCAGTCCTGGTGATTACCAATCCTGACAATACTCATTCAAATGAAATACTATTCCTCTTGCAAAATAAAATATATTAGTTATTACAACGACAATCACAGATACCTATTATTTATAAATTATTCTCAGAAGATCTAGGCATAGAATAATGGACTAGGAATTGATTGGCTTTGGATATCAACATGGGAAGAATAAAATTAATAATGATTCTTGGATTTCTGGCAGAAAGTGATTGGACAATTTTGTGAAAAAGAGAATGTAAAGAAGATACACAGTGGAGGGGGGGAGCTGAGGCAGGAGAATGCATGGGAGTAATTCTAGAAAAGGGTGCATAGTATCCATAAAATACTGAGCTACTAATACATCTGGTAGGAAGTTGAATATTAAAAGTAGAGATAAATAACTTGATTTCCATATTACTAATAATGGCAATCCCCCATGAAATTAATGCTATAGAATATTGTTCATTGTATAATATAGAATCAGTTATTATGTAATTATGTATTAATCCATGGATAAGGTTCCAAAATGCTAATTTGTGGCAATAACTTCAACATTTTCAAACCAGAGAATATATGATAAAATTCATTGATAAAATGCCAACATTCCATAAAAAACAGTTAGCTTCTTACTTTATTACATGGCAAACAGACATACACAAATACTACTACTCATCCTTAGCAAAGAACACTTGTTGACTGAATGTGTGGGTCTTGGACAGTGTACCTAGGTACAACCTTCTTCATTACAGCATCTATTCAGCTGATGTCTTGGGTACTCTGTAGGGCTATTGAACTTTCTTATAAGAGGTAGGCTGCAACTTCTCAGAAAAGAAATAAAATATGAACAAATCAATGACTATAAATTAATGCAGAGAAAAGTTGAACTAAAGTTTGACCAGTTTGCATGGCTTAGGAGAGTAATGATTTCTGCGAACAGGTAAAAGATGGCAACAACCTTTGGAAACTCTACACTGGAGGAAACAGAACACTAGCCCAAATGGCTAGCAAACATGTTGGCTTCTGGATTCTAAATCTCAATGATCAGGAAAAAACCTAGATTTCAGAACTGGATATTTAAATGAGTAGTAGATAATATCTGTTATTTAACTTTCAGAGAAAGAGCTATGATGGACAGATCCACAGATGGCTAAAGTGACTGGACCTTAAATAGCTGATCTTTATTTAAACACTAATCACTTTACTTCTAGTATACTTGCAGATTTGAAAAAAGGGTATCATCTTTTGAAACATCTCTGTTCCTTGTTTTAATTAATCATCACACACACAAACACACACATAATATACACACACATGCATATATATGTGTATATATATGTTTATGTATATGTATATATATACTACCAAAATACAGAAGATGTGAAATAATTTTAGATTATACCTTATCAATGCATCTCACCTCAAAAGCAAAAGTACTCAAAGGTTACCTCTATCATGTTCTCCCCTAGCATAATTATGTGTGTATATATATATATGTATATATACATATATATACATATACATATATACATATGTATACACACACATACTGGAAAGAAGGAACCTCAGTTGAGAAAATGACCTTATCAGGTTGGTCTGAAAACAAATCTATAGGACTTTTTTTTGATTAATGGTGATATGAGAGGGCCCAGACCACTATGGGTGATGCCTGCCACCAGTTAGTGAGTATGAGGTTCTGAGGTATACAAGAAAACAGGCTGAGCAAGCCTGGGGGGTCAAGCCAGTAAGCAGCATTCATCATTATGCTTCAGTTACTGCCTACAATTTCCTGCCTCCAGGTTCTTATTCTGTACTGGTTTTCCTATATGGTAGATTATGACAGGGATATATAGTCAAATAAGCCCTTTGTTCCCTGCCAAAAAACAAAAACAAACAACCAAAATATTCATACTCACTATAGATAGATAGATAGATAGATAGATAGATAGATAGATAGATAGATAGATAGATAGATAGATAGATAGATAGATATTGTGGATAGCTAGCCCTGGGCTTGTATTTTGATGCTAATTGCACTCCTCAGAGGGGCTGCAGATGAGGAGTTGCCTTGTGAACATTCTCCCCACCTTAACTTTTCAAATAAAGGCTTGAGCCAATGATTGGGCAGGAGGAAGTGGGAGGAGCTGAGAGTTTAGAGGAGGAGCCAGGGGGGATCAACAGGAAGAGAGGAGGGACCAGGGAAGAGCTAAGGGAATCGAAGGAGAAGCTGCATAGAAAGAGAAGCTCATGGCCTGGAGAAACTACAAGTTATATGAGATAATATAGATGGAAATAGAGTAGTGTAGTGGGAGACCTGCCCAATCTAGACTTATAGCTTGTTTTGTTAACTGATTGAATTGAGTTTTCTTTTACCAGGGAATTGGGTTAGAAACAAAGTAGCAACAGATTAGATAGATAGATAGATAGATAGATAGATAGATAGATAGATAGATAGATAGATAGATGATAAATAGATACATAGATAGATATATATATAGAAAGATATATGTATGTATGTATGTATGTGGTATATATGTATATATGGCTCTATATATGTATTTATGTATGAATATATAATCCTTCCTCTGGATAAAGAACACATTTTATATACTGTACATTATGTTCATTTACTTTTCTACTCTATTCAAGCAAACACTATAAATATATTTCCACATCAATATACACACTTATCCCATTATCAAATAACTTTTCCATTGCCAAGTAATATTCTTTGGGTAGCTCTGGTTCTAAAAATTGAAGGGTTCTTTGTCTGTCTTCAAAGAAACCATAATAAAAGGCTTGGTCATCTGGGATTTCTGCACTGCAGGCAGGAAAATCTTGTCAACAACTATTCTATGTAGTTGGACAAGTCAGAGAAGAGTGAGTGTTATTTGCTCAGATAGGGCTGGGAGGGAATTATAGTACTTTGCCCTATTGCCTTTCATGTCTTTTTTTTATTTTTACAATCTTATATTGAAATATATGTTGGTACAACAAGCATAAGGAAGAAAGAAGCAAAGAGCATTTTTTCATTTTTCAAAGGCAAAATGTATAAAACCTGGCTTCTTAATCACTTCTACTTGGGGATCATATAAAGCTTGTACCAAGAGGAAAACATCTTTTTAAAACAAAAAGAAAGTTTCACAATGCATATTTCTTCATTAAGTTTTTTAAATAAAACCTGCATGAAATTTTATCTATTATCTCAGTCTCATAATTTGAGATACACAAAGGAAATTCAAAGATAGTGTGAAAAATCCCTTACACAATACAAATCATCAATGCTAAAGTAAAAGTTAATCCATGCTTCTGTCATATATACCTATTCCAGTCATATATAGAGTCGGTGATAATGTATATTGGAGCCTAAAAGCATACTTTATTGGCTTCTAAATTCTTAGCAGTTCTATAGATATCAACCAAGGGAGACTTTAGCCCCAGAGTGAAGTAATTTAAAACTCAACAACAACAAAAAAAGAATCTTTGTCTTTGAATTCCCTAATGTGGCTTCCGTGTCCCGGGAGAGATTACCTGAACAGTTTGGAGAAAAGTACATTTTGCAGTCAGAGCCCAGTGATTAACAGTGTACTCTTTTTCCGACGTAGCAAAATGAAAATCCTGTGGACTTACCTAATGTGAACAGATTGGACCATTTGAAAAATGTCATTCCCACTTTAAGAATTACAGCAAAGTAAATGCTTCTCACAGCAAAAATGTGAAATGATCAAAATGATATGTATATAATTTAAAATGAGAGGTGAACCATTCAAGAGACAAGACTTTTTAACTGCCAGTGTGTGATGTCTAATATAGGCACTGTCACCTCATTAGAAGCTAACTCTACTTGAACTCTTTTTATATTTTTACATGCATGTACTTTTCAAAGATTCTATAGAAGTAGTTTTTCACATTATTTTTTCCAAAGGGTATTTAGTGTTGGTAATGGCATTGGCAAAGATTTCAAGGCAGCCTAGTATTGACTCCCCTGTGGCTATTTTTATGTATTCATATGTTGATCTACAATGAAAAAGATCAAGCTGGGAAAAGAAAAATATAAAATGTATAGGGCAAGGAGAAAAGGAGAACCAAACTATTTGAAAGGATTAGAAGGATTAAGAGGTAAAATCTTGTTCTAGGAATTGTGTTATTGGAGGGAGGGTTTGAGGTTTCAAAGCCCACACTAGACATCCCCCTCTTTTTTCCACCTGTGGATCTAGATGTAGTTCTCAGCTACTCCTCTAACACCATGCATGCTTGCTGCCATACTCCCTGCTATGATGATAATGGAATAAGTAAAGCCTAGAAACTCTAAGCAAGTCCCTAATTAAACATTTTCTTTTATAAAAGCTGTGTTGGTCATTGTATATCTTCACAGCATCAGAACAGTAATTAAGACATTTAGTTATCCCTCTTCTTGAGTTGTTGACCATAGGGGATCTATAGACTCTCAAACATTATAGATTATTTACATTGCTCTTGGTTATCATTCAGTAAGACTCCCCATTGCTGAAGACATCACACACTTGAGTGACAGAACACGGGAAAATGAAGCTGGCACTGACTAAAATGTCTCATTCCTACTGGTTAGCTTTAAAAGTGATACAAGCTGCTGGGCAAGTTATTATGGGCAGGGGGTCAGGGGGAGTCATCAATCTTATCCAACCTTGAAGCCTGAAAGCTATAATAATGACTGGCGTAGGAAACTATGCTCACTGTTGCAGTGATAGCATGAACGTCATGGGTGTAATCAAACACTTTTGATTGGATTGAAGGTCTGCTGCACAAACTAACACTAATAACAGAGCCAAGAACCTGCAGATGGACAGGCCCTAGGAGAGTCTACTACTATTATTCTGCTAAATGGACATTCTCAAACCAACTTCTAATGACATTGCTATATTCATAGATTATTATTGTCTCTCAACCCTCTTCAGAGAAGCTTCTTTTTGGAGTAGACCATGATTAACACAGGGATTCATAACTGGCCAAAGTATAGAGAGTAAAAGATTGGGGAAAATTCAGCCCTAAATGGAACAGCTATATCTTATCTCCTCCTCACAAGGCTCAGGATTCATTGGGAAGAAGGTTGGAAAAAGACTGTAAGAGCCAAAAGTTGTGGGACTATCAGAAACAGTGTTTTCTGAACACGATGGAGCAGTTGCACATATAAATTTGCAGAGGTTGTAATACTGCACACAAGACTTCCACAAATTCAAACCACACATAATCTAAGAACAGAAAAAGGAAATAGTCACAAGACTCTACCCCTAACTGAGGAGCAATTGACAATATATAGCTGCTAGGTGAGGAGTCAATTTTCCTTAAGGATGTAGCTCCTGGCAAGTGGACCATTCTTGAGGAGATAACCACACAACCAAGAGTATTTGGGAAGCACAAACTGAACTCAGTGTTTTTGTTTTTGTTTTTCAAAGAGGGCATGTAATTGGGTGAGCATGCAGGTAGGGGTGAATCTTAGAAGAGTTAGAAAAGGTCTATAAATATAATCAAAATACATTGTATAAAATTATTAAAGAATTAATAAAATATGATTTTTAAAAAGATTTAAAAATAAGAGATAGACTGATCACCACCTGAAATTCCAAGCATATAAAGTAAAATGTTCTTGACAAAGCATTAGCAAACTACCAACATATATCTGTACATATATATATATATATATATGCATATATATCACATATATACAACTGCACATACTCACATATGAATATAAGTGTATATATGAGTTATATGCAAAAGTATAGCTAAGAGTATCAATAGAAAGAAGTGCATTTATGGTTAGACCAATAGATAATTCTCACTGAAACATAAGAAGACCAGAAGCAAAATCCTAAGGCATCCATTTAAAGAAATAAAAAGAAAATAAAGAGCAAAGGGAGGAGAACGCTGCTTTCATGACATTTATCCTTCCATAAACGAGGAATTCTTGATGAAAACTCAGTGTAGCAACTGATGTTTTGGTTTTCTTTATCTGAAGCCATTGACTGGATTTGGCTCCTAGAATATAAAGTGGCATTTTGTTTTGTCTTGTTCTTTGAAGCAGAGTTTGTCTGTATATCCGTGGCTATCTTGGAACTCTCTCTGTAGACGAGGCTAGCCTCAAACTCAGTACAATTTCCTCTGCCTCAAGTGTTGGCATTAAAGGCCTGCTTGAAGTTACCTTTCTAAGGGGTTTCAAAACAGACGTTTCACCTTTCATTTTTGCAGATCTTATATTCTGATCATTCTAAGCACAGAACTCATATTTTACGTTTTAGTAAAGAAAAGATGTTTCTTTCTTCCAATTCCATAAATAAAAGTAGCGTCCCTCTTCTGGACAACAGAATTCTTATGCAGAGATGATTTAGCAGATTCCTATTGCCTCTTGGCTGTGTGCTTACCTCTCTAGTTCTCCAGCTAGAACATGTCTAGGTCTACTTATTAGTCAGCTACCTATCCTCAGATCCATAATAAACATTGTACTACTGTAGACCAGATACTATGCTTAGCTCATTAGTGGGAAACAATGAATAAAACTAGAATGATCATTGTCTTGGAGCTTCAAATCCAGCGAAGGAGATACTAAATGCTAAGCTACTCAATGGTTGCTTCTTTTTGATTACATTGCATTAATTGCTATAAAAGAGAAAAGCAAAGGCAGATTCTATTGAGTGGAGAGAAAATTATAGTTTGGGCAAAGATTAGAAGACATGAAATTTGCTGGAACAGAGGAAGCAACAGAATACTAAAGAGGCAAGGGTGCTGAGAAACAAGGCTGGAGATATTTATTAGGTAGAATTAAGCGAACAGATCATGAATTTAAAAAGTAAACATTCTCTAGAACCTAGATGATTAAAAATTACCGTTAAAAACACCATCATTCTCCTTAAGACAAGTCTTCTCTGGACAAGAAAGGGACAGAAAGTAATGTGAGCATCTTTTATGCAGTAGGTACCAGTTGGTCTCTGTCTATGCATTTGATTTGATCCTCCCAACAAATATGGGAGAGGAGTCTTGCTATTCCCATTTCACAAAGGAAACTATCTAAACAAATGGAGTTTATTCCAGAAACTGGTTCTTCTAGACCTAGAATTCAAGCTCAGACACTCATTTCTATAGTGCCAGTTAAGCATCTACACTTTCTACCCCTTATGTCTTGGGAAGAAATATCAGAAAATATGTAAAGTGAGCCTCCTAAAATATTACCTTTTCTCAAAACTATTTCCATATTTTAATTAAATGGTAATAGTGTTTACTGTTCACATACTCAGACTAAAATAGCTTTTTAAAAGTTTTATTCTAAAAAAAAAATAAAAGTTTTATTCTATAGATGGAAGGATCAAGATTTATTAAGTAGCATTGGAACTTTTCTCTGAAGAATACTAAGAAGGTTAAATAAATCCATTTTCAAGAAGTTTAATAGGTTTTCCAATTAAGAAATCAAATTTTATTATTATGCTAAACATTTTAAATAGCTGATATTATTTCTATCTTATAATTCAGCCAAAAATTGGACAATGAAGGAACATTAATCTTTACTGTATCCTTCTCCTTGGTAAAGAGAAAAGGTGGAATTAATGAAATATTTAAGGAACATGTTAAAATTCCACACAGAAATATTTTCAAGTGGTGCAAATTTTCCAACAAAAAGGTATCATCTAATGCAGTCTGAGAATGAAGAAAACAGGAAGGCAGAAGTCACTGCTACAGGCCAGAGTGATTTGCACCCTCACATTAAAGAGCAATGTAGCAGAGTGTGATGAACACTGAGAACCACAGATACAAGGTTAATATGACTTGAGTGACAGCTAAAGGGGGGAAAAAGCTAATGAGCAAAGCATAACTCCTGAAGTCACGGACACTATGGTGGAGAGAGGATGCAGCCAAAAAGCAAATATTGTGCCACGTTAAAAAAATAATCTTAACAACTGATAACACACACACACACACACACTCACACACACTCACACACACACACAAGATCTGATTAGAGTGGAAATCAAGTCTACTTTAAAGAAAAGCAAAGGAAATGCAAGGAGAAAGATAGAACATGGCCCCATTAGACAAGAAAGTCTGAGCAGTGTGGACAGGAGTTCATATGGAAAGGTCTGTAATAGAAGACAAGAGAGTGTAACATAGACGATAAAAGCTTCTCCAGCGTGCATGGTTCAGGATTGGTCTCATTCACCTCAGCCTCTCGGCTTATGAAACCTGGTGCTCATTTTGCCCATTGTCTAAATTCTATTTCTTTGAGATATGTCTTTAAATTAAAATATCTAGCATCATTCTCCATTTATCTTAGCCAAAAAAGAATTACCATCACTTATCTCCAGTTCAGTAGAACTTTCTTTACATTTCCCCAAATGTAGCACCTGTATTCACACTGTAATTAACCATGAGTGTCTGGGTTTTCTTGTTGTGCTGTGAGTCTCTTAACAGACCATGTCTAAATAGCATTTGCACACTATACAGAATGAAGAAGAGAATTTAAATTATGTTAGTTGAGACTACTAGCAAGATGACTCAGCAGAGAGGCATTTGCTGGTGAGTCCAATAACCAGAGTTCAGGAAAGAACTAACTCCTGAGGTCCTCTAATATATATGCAATATATCCCTGGAATATATGTGCATGCACACACACACACACACACACAAAGTAAAATAGAATGTTAGCTGAAAGTTACTCAGCTAACAACACTTCATCTCTAGGAAATGGGGAAATAATTACATCTTAGAGTACATGTTTAATAGGAACTAAGCACTATTGGAGATTATCTGATAGGACAATTAACTTGGAACAATGCAACTTTAAAGAGGGAAATAAATAATCAAATGTGTATTTTCTAGGAAAAATTACTTGTCTTGTTCTAATTTCTTTCGTTTTTTGGTTTCTCGAGACAGGGTTTCTCGGTGTAACCCTGGTTGTCCTGGAACTCACTCTGTAGGCAGGCTGGCCTCGAACTCACAGAGATCCGCCTACCTCTTCCTCCCAAGTGCTGGGAATAAAGGCGTGCCCCTCTTGTCTATTCTTGATCTTAGAGCATAAGCTATTGGAGTTCTGTTCAGGAAATTCTCCCCTGTGCCCATATGTTCAAGGTTCTTCCCTAGTTTCCCTTCTATTAGTTTCAGTGTGTCTGGTTTTATGTGGAGATCTTTGATCCACTTAGAATTGCGCTTAGTGCAAGGAGATAAGGATGGGTCAATTTGCATTCTTCTGCATGTTGACCTCCAGCTGAGCCAGCACCATTTGTTGAAAAGGCTATCTTTTTTCCACTGGATGGTTTTAGCTCCTTTGTCAAAGATCAAGTGACCATAGGAGTGTGGATTCATTTCTGGGTCTTCAATTCTGTTCCATTGATCTACATGTCTGTTACTGTCATTAAATTACAAAGTTTTTGCAAGGCAAAAGACACCGTCAAAAAGACAAAGCGGCAACCAACTAACTGGGAAATGATCTTTACCAACCTTACATCCGACAGAGGGCTAATATCCAAGATATACAAAGAACTCAAGAAGTTAAACTCCAGAGAGGCAAGTAACCCTATTAAAAAATGGGGTACAGAGCTACACAAAGAGTTCTCACCTGAAGAATATCTAATGGCTGAGAAGCACCTAAAGAGATGTTCATCATCCTTAGTCATTAGGGAAATGCAAATCAAAACAACCCTGAGATTCCATCTCACACCAGTCAGGATGGCTAAGATCAAAAACATAGGAGACAGCAGTTGTTGGCGAGGATGTGGAGAAAGAGGAATACTCCTCCACTGCTGGTGGAATTGCAGGCTGGTACAACCACTCTGGAAAGCAGTCTGGCGGTTCCTCAGAAAACTGGGCATGACACTCCCGGAGGATCCGGCTATACCACTCCTGGGCATATACCCAGAGACTTTACCTGCATGCAATAAGGACACATGCTCCACTATATTCATAGCAGCCTTATTTATAATAGCCAGAAGCTGGAAAGAACCCAGATGTCCCTCAACAGAGGAATGGATTCAGAAGATGTGGTATATCTACACAATGGAATACTACTCTGCAATTAAAAACAATGAATTCATGAAATTCCTAGGCAAATGGTCAGAACTTGAAAATATCATCCTTAGTGAGGTAACCCAATCACAAAAGAACACACATGGTATGCAGTCACTGATAAGGGGATATTGACCCAGAATCTCGGAATACCCTAGACACAATCCGCATATCAATAGATTTCTAAAAAGATGGAAGGAGAGACCCCTGGTCCTGGAAAGACTGGATGTAGGGGAACGCCAGGACAGAGTAATGAGAGGGGGTTGAATGGAGAAAAGAGGGAGGGAAGGGGGCTTATGGGACTTTCGGGGAGGGAGGAAACGGGAAAGGGGAAGTGATTTGGAATGTAAATTAAAAAAATAAAATAAAATAAATAATAATAAAAAAAAGGCGTGCCCCTCACTGCCACCCGGCACTTGTCTTGTTCTAATTCATCAGTGAGATGAATGTTTCAATGACAACTGGGCAGTTCTGAGTCCAAGAAACTGGGGAAAAGGAAAAGTAAGGAAGCCAGAAAGGTGAGTGGGCTTTTAGATCTGTTGAGATTTCTGCAGCACTTAGATTGCCAAGGGGATGATGTGCAGACATGAAATAGAAATGGGATTGCTTCTCATCACATGCCCACATATTTAGAACAGCATACGGAGGTGAAATTCATTGCATGCTGAGAAAAAAATAAAAATCTTTATTCTCATGACCTGAGTGAAAAATAAAATAAGATAAGAAGAGGATTCCAGAAAACACTGCTGTCCCGTCTCAGAATCTGCATCAAGGTTTGGTAAAACTTCAACTGTGGGTTGAGTATCAGACAGAAGGGTGAAGAGACTTGGAGGAAGAGTAGTGAACCTCTAATGTAAATCTGAATCCTCCTCAATTGTCCACCAAGCTGACCATGTCCACAAGAGGAAAGACTTAAGATGCTGAAAGTATGGGCTGCACATTTCTGTTCATGCTCATGATCTGGAAGCTCTTTATAGCATTTCGTTTCCAACTCCACACAGCAACTCTGTCACTAACATGGTTCTGGTACAGTGGCTTGGAGTAAACAAATTCCAAATGGCCTTCGATGTTAAACAGTTGGCAACAGCACACCACAGCACACTCAGATCATTAAGCTCCATGGAGACCAACATGTGACAGACATAGCAACACCACAATTGATTCTCTCTTCTCACACATGAAAGAGTATTTGTGCTAAAATCCAGAAATTTACAATCCAGGATCCATATTCTTCTAAAGGATTCAAGGTAGTCCACAGGTGTCTAAACCCTGCTTTGTAATTCTGGAAAAGTTTTCTGTGCCTGTGTACATATGCCTTTTTCTGACAATAGACCCACGGATTTCCTTAAACCTTTATATACATGCAGAAATTTAAGATATTAGAAACTACTACTGAACAACAACAAAAAAATCAAGATACCAGAGTTCACTAAATAAAAGAGGTTTCTTACAGATGATAAATGAAGAAATAATTTCACTGGACTTATCCTTTCATGTAAAATATTTTGAATTTTTTGTTATTAACACACAGTAAATATGTTTACAATATATATGCAACAATTTTTAATTTTTTGTTATTAACACACAGTAAATATGTTTACAATATATATGCAACATATTTTGAATTTTTTGTTATTAACACACAGTAAATATGCTTACAATATATATGTAAAATAACTTCATAATTTTAAATGCAAATAATCAAAAAACTAAACTATATATAATAACTACATATAGTGCATAACTCTAGCCATAAAAACATTTTAAAAGACAGATTCAGTATTTATTATCAAGGTAATTTTTAATTTCAAAATACTTGTCATTTGTCAAATATTCAGGAAGTGATTCACATTGAGTAAATATTATTCATATTTTACAAAGACACATAAAGATGACAAGTCTCTGCATTACTTCAAAGCTATTTCCCTGTATGGATATATTAGTCAGCCAAAAGTGGCCCACTCTCAGATTTCTTTCAAAGACTCATCAATCTGAGTTTGGTCTCTTGGTGCCTCTACTGTCTTCAGATACCTCAGCCCTTCTAATGACACAGGCTCTGATTATGCCACCGACTTTTTTCCTCCAATTTATTACAAAGATTTCTTTTAAAATTTAGAAATAATTTTAAGAGAAAAACCCAACTTGTCCTATGAAAGCACTCAAGTCACCATACTCTGCCCAAAAGGACTCAACAAATCTGTCACCTCCTCCCACTTGGCATCATGAACTCTTCTTTGAAAAGCCCAGCATCAGTACAGCCCAGGATATAATACAGCACATGCCAGCAGCATCTCACAACTCTGACAGGACAAGAATTGGCCAAGCTGCATGGGGTTGGCAGAACACTGCTTGGAGGACATTGATGTCATCTAGTAATCAAGGCTGAGCCTGCTATGCCTCCTGCAACAACCACTCACATGCCTCTGGTTGGAGGTTGTGCTACTCTAGTGCCAGGAGCATTTCTGCCAAGATGCAGACCTTTCTCGGTCTTTCCACCCCATCCCACTCTCCTGCATGGTTCCTGCCCAGATCCTTCATCTCAATGACTCTTCCCAAAAACATGTCAGGATATCCCTCATCTGTATTTTCATTCCTTGTATATACAACTTGGTATTTAATTACAGGGTTTGCTATAAAATAGATCTAGCAACTTCAGATATTAGTGCTTTGTTTACCAAAGAACTGTGGGATCCTAAAGCATCTTGGAAATGGGAAATTCTAAGGTCTCTGTGTGTATTATAGAAAGTAGATTATATAGAAAAAGTCAGATATTGCAAAACTTTTGGTTTTCTCAAGAGAGAATTCTTAAAAACAACACCCCCATGCTGAATCATGCTATGATGTCGTTCAGTCTAGTTCACTGTCCCTAACAGCTCCGGGATTTCACTCAGAAAGCACTGGTGCCAAAGTAAAGGATCAAATGTCATTAACTATTTTCCTTTATAACCTTTCTAGCCATAAACAGATTATCAAAAGCTTACTTTAAGATTCTAAATAGGTACCACAATGCTGATTGAATACTCTAGTTTAGATCATTCTTTAACACCATGATCAAAAGCTCTTCAGAGCCACATGGAAGTGTGTTGGACAAGCTCTGTATCAATTAAAAAATGACCTGAAGTTTGTTTTCCATTAGTTTCTCATCCAATTGATAAATAAAAAGAAAAGGAAAATCGTATAGTGTGTATGAATAAAGGGGGGCATGTGGAATTGGTAGGAAGGAGTGAGAGAGAGGGACAGGCTTGAAGCAAAGGACAGAATAAAAAAAAAAGAAGAAGCCCACATTCTTTAATATAAAGCTGTAGGGGAAAGATTTATTGCAGAAACCAAGTGACAAAAGTAATCTGGATTTGAGCAACCAGAAACTGGCATTCCCCTGCACTGGGGAATCGAATACCCTCAGGCCCAAGGGCCTCTCCTCCCACTGATGCCCAACAAGGCCATCCCCTGCCACATACGTGGCCAGCGCCATGGGTCATTCCATGTGTCTTCTTTGATTGGTGGTTTAGTCCCCAGGAGTTCTGGGGTGGGGGAGGGTCTGGCATGTTGACACTGTTGCTCCCTCCATAGGGTTGTAAACCCCCTCAGCTCCTTCAGCCCCTTCTTAAACTCCTCCATCTGAGACTCCTGAGCTCAGTCCAATGGTTGGCTGCGAGCTTCTATCTCTGTCTTTGTCAGGCTCTGGCAGAGCCTCTCAGGAGACAGTCATATCAGGCTTCCATCAGCAAGCACTTTCTGGCATCCACAATAACGTCTGGGTTTGGTGGCTGTATAGGGGATGGATCCCTAGGTGGGGCAGAACAAAATACTCACAGGAGGAAATATGGAGACAAAGTGTGGAGTAGAGACTGAAGGAAAGGCCATCAAATAGATTTTTTTTAAAGAGACCATAAGAGGAATGTAAGCAGAAAAATGACAAGCAATAGCCAAATTCAACTCTGTTGACTGAAAATTACTCCCCTCCTCAATGGACTCATATCTTGAATGCTTGGTCCCCCCGCTAGTGGAACTATTCAGAAAGCATTAGGAGGTTTGGTCTTTCTGGAGGAAGTGTGTCACTGGGGATAGGCTTTGAGGTTTCAAAAACCCATACAAGGCCCATTGTGGATCTGTTGGCCTGATTCCTACATATCAGCATATAAAGCTTTTAGCTTTGTTTCCAGCACCATCCCTGTATGCTCCTATAGTATCCATCATGATTTGGACTAATCCTCTGACACATCAAGCAATGCGTCAATTAAATGCTTTTTTCTCTAAGTTGCTTTCATCATGATATCTTTGCATAGTAATAAGACAGTAACTAAGACAAACGTTCTCTACAACATAGGGAAACCATGCATCAGTATGCTGAGTATTTATATTTATATATATTTATATTTATATTTATTTATATTTATATTTATAAGCATAATAATATGTGAAACAAAAGTCTATGACATTAACAAAACTATTTATAACATAGAAAATTTATAGAGTAACAATAATATAGTAGGAAAATAATTAAGTAAAAATAATACAATTGGAGATGATAAAATAGGTCAATCCATAAAGGAACAAAGAGTCTGATTCCTTATAATCAATATTCAAAGAGGGTAGGCATAGTAGTACATGCTTATGATGCCACACCTGGGAAGGCAGATCCTTGGGTCTGTCTCCTTGACCCACCACCCTATACTACTTGGAAAGTCAATCAAATGAGAGGTCTTGAGAAATAATACCTAAAGTTCTCTGCCCTCCACAGACACACATGGGCACATATACCTCCTCACCCCCACAAACATGCACACATAAACTCTCACACAAACAAATGTGTACATAAACATGCATACACAAATATAGCACTCTCCACTTATGAGGATAAAAATGTGGCTTTCTAACAGTGAAATATATCTCCATGTAGACCACAATAATTCCCATAGCTTCTTTTATATTCCTTTATACTCAGTACAATAGAGTCTTTGTCTGGAGGGTATTGGATAGGGGCAACAAATTTTGTTTACAAAGTGCATGTTTTCTATTATTATGCCAATATCTCCTTTTCTAAAGCTCTAAATACAATCATATTTCTCTATCTGTACTTTTTATTTTCACCCTTAAGAAAAGAACATCTCCCTGAAATCAAGTAACACTATGACACTTGACACCTGTGCTCAGTAAACATTAACATGGTGACACAAAGAATTCATTGGATTAGCCCCCTTTACTGGCTTGGATTCTCCGGAGCAACACACACCAGGCTTTCATTGAATACACTCTTCCCAAAACACACAGAATGAAGAGCAATGTTCATCATTAGAGGAACTCTCAGGTGGAACTATATAAGTTTCGCTGGAGTGGTATAAATTCCCATGGCTCAAGAAGAGAAAGAGACTTGAGGAACTCTATATTATTTCTATATTGAAACCTCACCTGGGGCCAAGTCAGAGGTTACAGTTGACACAAATTGTCTTCAAATGTCTCTGAACCTTGTTTGATGCACACAAAAGAATCTTTCCCAAGGCAAATTCCTACCCAAATATATTTAGAATTTCAACTATAGCATGTACCTTCATACCCACCTCATCCAGAGTGGACTGTCCATTCTTGACTCAGCAACCAGGTATGCTGAGTTCTGAGTTTGTGTTAGTATAAACACTGTTATGGTACCCAATATGACCACAATGATTTTTACAGGGGAATGTTGGTCCTCAGGTTGAATGGCAAGGTGGTATAATCATAGAAGAAGAGGAAGAAGAAGAAGAAGAAGAAGAAGAAGAAGAAGAAGAAGAAGAAGAAGAAGAAGAAGAAGAAGAAGAAGAAGAAGAAGAAGAGGAAGAAGAAGAAGAAGAAGCTGGATAACATATCACTGAAAAGGATGAATGTGAGGTTCTTATTCGTTCTGTCAATAGCAATGTATTACAACTAAAGTGTGGTATGGACCCTTTAAGCCCTCTTACTTTTGTCCCACTATGTCATGACTTCCATATACACCTCCACCACAGTGACATCATGGGTCTCTTTTCTGAAGCTGAACATAGAGGTCTGCCCATCCCTACCCCCACCATTTTATTTCAAGTCTTTCAAACTGTGTGCTAAACAAACCTTAGTTTTACCTTATACCGGCTGTTCTGTGGTAGCACCAGATTAATTGCAATCATTGATAGTCTGACTCATTTGCTCTGTAATAAGGTCCACATAGCTTCAATTTAATTTACCGTTACTGTCCCATAACTTTCGAAGACTTCTCCTTTAGACATGTAAGTAATTGAGTTATTTACTATAGCTGGAGGATTATCTAGGAAAAGCCTTTAGGCTAATAGTAAAAAACCCAGTTTTCTCCCATCTCTATCCTTGTCAACCCATTTTCAGAATCAAAGAAAGCTCCTAAAGTTTATCTTCATAGGCAAAGAGTACATGCACTAATTCTCCTGCAATGAGTAAGGCAAGAGCTATGTGTATTTTGAATATATAAATCTCTTTAAAGAATATAATCTTGTATCCACTAATACTCAGGCATGGTTGGAAGAGGGACCCTAACCCTCACTACTGAACTATTTCCTACTGATAGATTCAGTAGAAGAGAGATAATAGCTTGCAGTTGTGTACCCATTAGTGACCCTACCCGGCTCTAATAGGTCATTCTGATTCAATGGCCACATGGAGAGCCCTGGTGAAACTACATCAGTCAGGAAACAACCCAAAAGTCATTTTGGAAAGGCACTGTCAGAGTCAGGGGAGGAACTTAATAGGGATGAAAAGAAAGAATTGGGGTAGAGTGGGGAAGGCTAATCAGAATAAATCATATAGTTGCATGAAATAGTCAAATAACAAAATTCATCCCAAAAATTCTTTAAATTTTTAAAAAAGTAAATTATGTTGGCAATATAATTTGCCATAATTTTTCTAAATAAACCATATGCATCTCTCTAAAACCTGAGTCTAACAGTTGCTGGAAGATATGTGTTCAAGAACATTTAGGGTCAGGGATCTGAAGAGATAGCCCAGGGTCAAGAGCACTGCTGCTCTTCTAAAGGACCTGGGTTTGATTCCCAAGACCCACATGGCTGCTGACTTACAGCAATCTGTAATTCCAGTTTGAGAGTACAATGCTCTCTTTGGGCCTCCAAAGGTACTGTAAACATTTGGTACATTGGCATAACATTCAGGCAAAATAGCCATACCCACAAAGGAAAATAAATGAATCCTTTAATTTGTGTGTGTGTGTGTGTGTGTGTGTGTGTGTGTGTGTGTGTGTGTGTGTGTATGTATACATATATATTAGAAATTGAAGAAACAAAATAATATTTACAGGAGCATTTTATAGGGAAAAACAAGGAAGCAGCCTAAGGGTACAAATTTGAAGAAAATTCGAACTAAGGCGATGTGGCTGTAAGTTGGGATGCAAGGAAGCCACATAAAGCCATTACCTGAAGAACCAATGAGGAAGAAGCATAAGTGATGATGATTTATGCTGCTGCCCAGCACAAGGTTGTGGACATATTCAAGGCATTGGGGCAAAAATGAGAGTCTACAGATAAACCCTGTGCTTCCCAGAGCTAGCACCTATCCATAAAAACTACCTAGAAAACCAGAGTTCATGCAGTCAACTTGCACCCAACCTGCATCCTGTGCTAAACATATAGCCAAATAAAAAACCAAGAACAGGTCTTAAAATCCACTCCATGGAAATGAGAATAAATATCTTTGAATAATTACATGATGACAATGTTATATTTGCCCTTTATGCTTTTATTATCTGTCTCTTTATAATGAACAAAACATAGTCTTTTCTTGGATATGAAGGGAAAAAATACCTAGCCTCAAAGTCAGAAGGTCGGTTCTGTTGCTGTCAGCACTGTGGAACTTTGACCAAGTTGCCCAGTTCTTCTGGCCTCAGTTTCCTAGGGTGGAAACATCATGTTGGATAATGGCCGCTCCTTCTACAGCTGTCGGAGCAGCATCACTGCACAGGGTTTTGGGCTTTGGGCTTTGGAGTATATTGGAATATATAACAAGTATTCATTATTTTATGCTATTTATAAGTATAAAAACATTATTGGAATATAAAAAATAATCCTGGTTTTGGGTTTCTCTGGAGCTTACATTGTGGTAACTGGGGGTGTTTTTTACACATCCTGGAGTTAATTGGGTCTCTCACAAGAGAGGGCTGGAGAGGTGGTTCATCAGTTAGGGACACCATCTTCTCTTCCAGAGAGCCTAGGATAGATTCCCACTACCAACATGGTAGATCATAACCATCTGTAATTATAGTCCCAGGGTATCTAATACCTACTTAAGGCCTCAGCAGAAACCAGGCTTACATGTGGATCACAGAAGTACATGCAAGTATAATGCCCATACGCTAAAATAAAATAATAAAATTTAAATTTAAAAAAACATAGTAGAATACTTTACATTCTTTATACAGTTTACATTGCTGGTTATTGGAGATAGTTGGGAGAAATATCCTTATTTAACTCTCTTAGTTTTGAAACCTGTTCTCAATGGAGTGGTGAAAGAGTAACATGAGGATATCAGAGGAGTCTGTCATTGTTTATTGAATTAAAGAGTAGATGCAGTCCCTATTAGTCAAGGTTTTTATATTTTAAGGTTAATGTTAAACTCTTCAAATATCAAAATGATTTTGAAGATCACTGCAAATCCTTAAAAGTAAAGATATGTCATAGATTTTAATTAAAGGTAAGGAATTATAATTTGTTGCCAAAATATTAATCTTTCTTCCTAAGAAAAACAGAAACTGATCATAGTTTTGAGTACAAAGGCATTATACTAGTCATGATTTTTATTATTTCATAACAGAAAATCTTAAATAAGCTATAAAAACTTTATAAAAGTATATTGAAAAGAATGCATTCTAATTCTACTCAATGGAACATACATCCATCAAAAGTTAGTAATGCAAATCTCCACCAAATGGGCCTTCAAATGGCATGAGGATACAGCTTAACACATTTCCCAACTGTCATTATAGAAGCTTTTATTTGCAGTAACTAGTGATTAACACAAAGTTGCCCATTTGGCCAAAGGGCAGAGAACAAAAGACTGAGGAATGTTCAGTGTTAAATGAGATATCTACAGCATTCTTCCTCCCACAAGTTCCCTGATCAGTTCAGAATATGGAGTAGAAAGTCTGCTAGTAAGAGAGTACAAATGGGAGTATATAAACACAAGAAAATAGTTTTCTCTGTACACATCAGGATAGCTTCACATATAACACGCAATGACTGTCTCACACACACACACACACACACACACACACACACACACACATACACAGGAGAGGCAAGATCAAGGGAGACCAAATCCTATCCTAGGATGGAGAAAGAAGTTAGACACAAAGTCCCACCCAAGGAGCTACTAGCAGTTGATAGCTACTGACATAGGGAGAGTCAGTTCTCTTTAAAGGAGTGTCACTCCAGGTAAATAGACTGTACTCAGTAGAAGGACACACAGCTGAGGATATATGGGTAACACAAATTGAACTCCATGAGTGAAAAAAACAAACAAACAAAAAGCTTAAAACAGAAAGGGACAAAGTAATAGAGAAAGAAGAAGGGCTTGAGAAGAATTAGGGAAGGGATATGACCAAAACAGATGGTATAAAATTCTGAAAAAAACTAATAAAAATAGATGTTTTTAATAGAAAAAAAAGAAGAATCAGTGATACAGCCTATGGCACTTCTTTCAAGGAACCCTGAGCTCCTTTTATCTGATGTGAGTAGATGTGGTATAGATGGAAGATGAGAAGAGGCTTAGAACAAGATGGTCAGTGTGGTGGGAGAAGCCAGGAATCAGGAGGGTCTACGATGAGGTGTAGATGAGGGACATGGGCTTAACAGCCTCACTTGGCAGAATATGCATTCATCTTTTGGGAATAGTATCTTCAGTTAAGTAAAAGTAAACGAGATTATTTTGTGGGGATGGGATTAGATTTTCATCCAAGATGTAAAAGAGTTGAACATGACAAACAAAGAAAAAAAAAAGCAACATGTTTGCCTGATTCCTGAAGGACATCAACCCATGTGGTTTCTAAGGCTATGGCAGAAGAGGTCTATGCTCAGATGTGATGATGCCCTACTGAATAATGGAGAGATTTGGTCGATATGAGTGATTAATCCAGCTGAATGGAAATTCAGAAAAGTCAAAGCAAAACATGAAATTCCAGAAGTTAATGTTGTTAATATTCTTCCATCAGATCATTGTGAGTTAATGGAAGAGATAGTTCTAAATAACCATCCCACATGAGAAGTGGAGACGCAGTGGAGGACTGACTTGCCTTCATGTCCCAACTGTTCCAACCAACTTGAAAGAAGAAATGGCACCCAACCGTTGGCAATGACTCTCCCACTCTGGGATAGGCATGTGAGTCCCCGGTACTTTGCTGTTCACTTAAGTCAAAATAAATTGAAATCCAAAGCCATTTTATATACCTAAGTCAACAAATTTAATAAATAGGAAAATTGGCATAAAACCTTACTACATTAATAGTTTGTATTTAAAAGTTCAAAAACTGCAACTCTGATATTGTAGAAAAACTTTTCAAATGTGATTGCTGCTATTGTTTCTCCCTTCCATTCTGCCATTCAGCAGAAGTTGGTTGTTTGTTTTTTATTCAACATAACGTTTTTATTAGTTCTATGGGAATTTCATATTATACACTCTGATCACACTTACTTCTAAGTCCTTCCATGTGCATCCCCCTCCCTTGTGACCTCCACCTCAATAACAACAACCACAAAACAAGCAAGCAAGCAAACAAACAAAAACCAGCTCAATTTATGTTATCTATATACTCACTGGTGTGTGGTCAAACTCTCAGTGGCCTGCTCCTTAAATTGAACTGAACCCTTCCCCTCTCATTTCCCCTCCAGAAGCCATACTTTATGGAAAGCTAACTTCAGTATCCATAACACACTCTTTAAGAGTTCTCTTAAATGGCTTCCTGTTTAGGCTGCTACTTGGTTCTTTCTTTTGTGATGGTTTGGGTCAGATTAGGGGTTGTCATGGAAGCCTTCCATGTCCTTTTTTCTCAACTGTGCATCTACAGTGATAGATATCAATGCCACAATTGATTCCTTTGCTCTTCACAGTCAACAGGATCATGGATCATGGGATTCTACATGGTTTCTGGCAACAACGCAGGCTATGAATACAGCCCTCCCTACCCCCACCACTGCAGTAGGATCACAAACCCAAACAAGGTCTTCAGAGGCAGCCTGGACCATAGACACCAACATGGCTGCAGGGTGCTACATAGATCATGGATATCTGCATGAACTTTGGTGGCCAAATGGGCCACAGACATCAACAGTGACCTCAGCTGCAACAGGATCTCGAACCAAGACTTGGCCTTCAGATGTGCATGTACCAGGACATCACCATAACCTCAAGAGGTAATGTGGGCCTCTTACCTCAATATGGCCCTGGTAGCAGCATGGCCCATGAACATTAACATGGATTCAGGGGGCAGCACAGATCATGGACATCTGCATGGCCTTCTGTAGTAACGCGGGCATCAACATAGATCCCAGCTACAGTAGGACCACTGACCAAGACATGTTCCTTGGTGGCAGCATAGGCTCAGACATCATGGTGAGTTTCTCTGCGTGATTGTTTTTGCTGTCTTTTTTAACCCTTATATTGAATCTCTTCCTTAATCAGCCATGTCAAGGTCACATAAAGGTTTTGTTATACATACATCAAATATCTATGTATTTCTTTTAGGTGTTTTAATAATTTATTGTTAAATATTCCAAAGCCTACAAAAGTACCACTCGCCCATCTAATTTCGGTCCCCATCATACTAAATTGTACATTTAACAAGGTCTCCGCTTCGAAGAAACAAAAGACTAGCTTATATTGAAGTGCTTCACTTTCATGGCAAATTTTAAAGTTGTATTCCATGTTAAAAAAATAATTACTTCACACTACACTTAAAAGAGTTGTATATGCCTATTTCCTGTTATCTGTGAGGCAAGGAGGCCTAGCCTTGGTGTGAACTTCCACTAATCTTATCAGTTTAAAACAGATTTTGCAAAGAACAATTGAATCACAGAACCAGGAAACGGTTTTGTGCTAATGAAATCCATCCATCCTCTCAAGAAACGTTAATGGGTCTTCTCTATTCTTGAAAAAATAAGGTATTAAGATGGTAAACAAGACAATGCCTATTCTCAGAGTTCTCAGACACTGGTGAAAGATACCAGGTTGATTCCTGGATGGAGAGTGTTCTACCAAGGTAAACAAGTAGACAAAGGGCTCTTGAAGAGATGGACTTCTAGGAACCTTTCCAGAAAGAGTGTTGACAAACTGATCCTACATATCCCATCCTGTATAGCATGGCATTTGTCTCTGTGAAAAGTTTTACTGAAACACAGGACAACAGTTTCTGGATGTAACATCTATAGCTGATTTTAGGCTGAGAAATATTATAGGTGACACTTGGGACTCAAAGTTGACAACAGTGACTCTATGACTCTTCATAGGAAAAGTTTACCAGGTGCTGATCAAGGCAGAGAGGCAGCTGAGGCTTGAGAGGTAGTTTGTTTCCTCCAGCTTGGGAATCACATGCTGAAGCTCCAAGTAAGAATGAAAGGGTCATTTCTGGGAGCCATATGTGACCTGATATGGGAAGGAATGGTGTGGCTAGAGGAACAACAACAAACTGATTTGTCCTTAGATCACTGAAGATAATTTGTTATAACTCAAACACCATGACCTATGTTTTAGGCAAATATGAAACTATTGTATCAACAAAGTCTTCAGATCCGTCTATAAACATAGATCCATATATAAACTTACGGACCTATGTGGGGCAGAGATCACGTGCTTCATTTGTCTTTAGAGAATTAAGAACACACAAGAACCAAATGGAAATTAAAACAATTCAGGAGTTTGACAATAAGCTGCTGTTTTCTAGTGACCAGTAGGGAATCCTTCTTTCAAAATCCTGAAAAAGGAGTCTAAAGACTTCTGACATACATATAGGCTGCTGGGGAAAAAAACCACTGGAGTTTTAGAATAAAAAAAAATGTATAGATTTTTCTACTAATAAAACCCAACTAAAATTCAGCAGGTTACATGCAAAAAAAAAAAATAGGTCAGAGACTGGGCATCCTCCTCTAAAAAAGTGAGGACTCTAAAGTACATATAATAAGACAATCACTAGCATGATAAAAATGTGTTTAGTTTTAGGCTCCATGCCTGACACAAAGTAGTGGCTCAATGATGCTAGCTATGGTAGCTGGCTTTCTAAGTACCTACCACATATTAAAAAATAAGCAGATAGTCAATAACTTGTTAATATATTACTGTATTTTCATTAGTAAATAATCTAGCTAATACCAATGTTAATCAGATGTATTTCCTTTTACGTAGCATACATACAATCCAAAAAGTCTTCATTTCTCCTTCTACAATCCTATTATTCAGCTTACTTTTACAAACATACAATATAAAACCCTAAATCCCCCTAACCTTATCTCCCTAAGCTTGACCTTCTATCCATATTAGAAAGACATAGCTGTCTCCTGGTAGATGATGCTGTTAAACTTGACAAGGTCATTCTCAAAGAAGACTTATGGTACCTTTAGATGATGTCACTGCCCTTCTATCTACATCCAGTGGTCACCATCACATTGAGAATTATATATGAATCCAATTTCTTCTTCTCCACAAACCAACACGTTTTTCTGTCTCTAGCTTTGCAGAACTATCCTCTGTCTTATCTTCTCAGAACCTATAAAAATCTTTCAAAATATAAACCAAACACCATTATGCTTTGTATTGTTCTCTTTAATTTATTCAGAAGACTCTGGACCACTACTCCACTAGATCCTATAGTGCTTTCTTAGCTAGACACATTCTTGTACTGTTCTATGACTAACATACATATCTGTCATATTCTTACTGTGGGTGCCTCCAAATCATGAATCTTGCCTCACTTGACTTTACACCCTCAACACCTTCTGTATTTCTTGTTTCATGGTCATTATCAGTAAATATTTGTCACCTTATAAATGACGTGATAATTACTCCCTTCATAATTACTGTCTTCATAGGCTCTACTCTCAAAGATAACTGTATTCTAAGTTGATCAGAACCTTGTAACTTCATACCTTGAGTTCCGCATCATATGCAAAGCCAGAGGAAAACAAGATCATTCCTCCAGGAGCTCAGGGTAGCGTGGGGTGAGATACAAATGATCATTAGACAATGGTGTCAATCAGATGGAGACACAAACCAGCTGCACACATGCTTCCAGAGTTCCCTCAAAGGTGGTGTTGCAACAGTAACAGGCAACGGGAAGTTGCTAGCTTCTTGCTGCCTGCAAATAAGATCTTACCTTGAAACTTCAACCACATGCATAGATGTTTTTTTCTTTCCTTTCCCATTGCACCAAGTATTGTATGTATTCATATGTATTCGCCTTTAAGAGTCTGAGAAGACAACTTCTTAACTAATCTTAAAATCTTTCTTTTCACTATGAGTTACAGAGTCCTGATGGAACACTTTTTTGTTTTTCACATACTGAATTCTAATTATAGTTATAACAAAATACATTTATGAATTTTTGTTTCCTGCTGCTTCTCTTTTTTTCACAGTGCTATGTGGAATTATCAATTCCATTTGTCTTTATTCTCTGCACCAGGGATGCTTCAAAGAACAGTAATTAATATTTGGCAGATGACAACTAATACATATTCAAGATACAAACTGTATTTTAAAGCATGTCAGAGGCTAAGAAAGTATCTATGTACCTGTTCCTCACTGCTTCATAGTGTAGTGCAAAAAATGGCCAAAGGTAAGAGAACAAAGGCAAAAAAAGATAAAGGCCTTCCGTCATCCTTTTCACTATAAAAAGTTGGCAAATGAAAAGACTCAATTCTGTGTTCTTTGTTGCTTTTTTCCCCACTGTCTAGCATATCATTTAGCTATAGGGAATAGTTAATAAACATGTGTTGAGTGAAAGAAGAAAGAGATGAACAAAGAATAACACAAAAAGAGAATACAACTTGGTGTCTTAGGAAATGTCCTCTGCAGAAAGGCAAACATGTACTAAAAATATCTTGAAAGGAGAAGGGGACTGTGATATAAATCGGAAAAATGAAAATACTCCAAGTGACCCAGAACACTGAACACTGACAGCCAAGTTCAACAGGTGACTCTTCCCAACTTCAGTCACTTGCTAGTGCCCACCTTATAAAATAAACTATTTGGATTTCTTTACCGAGAAAAAAATTACAGCCTTAATATAGATATATTCAAAATAAGAAACAATGAACAGTTTTGTTGATAAAGGAAATCACAGCCATAAGCAAGGATGTGAAGAGTCCTGAAACAATGCAATGGCACGACAGCTTTATTCAGCCCCACTTTCATGTGTCCCCTGTGTCACAACCCTTGTGGACCATGTCACACCACCCACCTCACTGAGGTTAAGATACTTTCTTTGAGGGTGTTGAGTATGCCTAGAGAAGGGAAATTATGATATTGGTTAGGAATCAAGGATTAAAGTGTAGATTATGGACTTGAAGTTCAGGAGCCAGTTTCAGAGTGGTAATGAAGATTAAAGAGTGGGAGCCAAAATGTACCATCCACACTGATGGAGAAAACTGTTGCTAGTTTGCTCCCTAAATGTGACCTGTCTGCAAATGTGAATGGCTGTGCATCTTCAAATATGTCCAACTTGCTACTGGCTTTGCTGTTTTATATATACTTCTGAAACCCAAAAATCAGTCATTCACACACACTGAGCATTGAGAAAGGGTGTCCACAGTACTCCACCTTTTCTACTTTAGCCCCCAACATGTGTGACCGTTTCCATCACTACATCTTCTTTAGTAACTAAGAAGTAAACATATTTTTCTAGTTGAAACTAACTTTCTCAAGGCTGTAAAAGTTGTGTATAGTGTAAATGGGATTCATGTTTATCATGCACTATATAGTCCCTATGCAGAACAGAGAGTGAGCAGGGCTTTCTGAATGCTATAGTTACTTGTATCCTCCAAAGTCTGACTGGTGGAAATTTAAGTCCACTAAAAAAGGGATAGATGGTATGGTCAGGGGAAAGTCTCCAGGGAGTCACCCCACCTCATAACTTCATAAAGGGACTTGTGGGAGGGTGCTCACTGTCTCCCACTGCACCACTAAGTAAGGAATATGTGTTTCTTCCCCTAGAACTCTAATATCATCTTAGATGCAGGCAGACAGGGCACAAGGCTGCTAGTGTCTCTACCCTGGACATGGCAACTTCTAGGACTGTGACAAATACGCCTCTGTACTTTACAAATTATTCATCTCAGATACTCTCTTCTAGCAACACTCAACAGACTGAAACATAGAGGGTGTTTGACTCCTGACTGGTTCATACTACATCTGCTGACATTAATCTAAAATCAGCTCCCAAGCATGACCTTTTCCTTTGTAATATTCACAAAAACTAAAACAAACCATAACCTTTTAACTGTACCACGTAAAAATGAAATTAAACCTCTCCCATTATGCGGAGCTTACAGCAGTGCCACTCCTCACGTTCTTCTGAGGCTGTCTTCACTCTCAAGCTGTACTGGCTGTGGTCTGCAAAGCTGAAAGAGACTACTAATAAAAGGAAGGAAAGAAAGAGAGAGAGAGAGAGAAAGAGAGAGGGAAGGAAGAAAGAGAGAGAAGGAAGGAAGGAAGGAAGGGAGGGAGGGAGGGAGGGAGGAAGGGAGAGAGAAAGAGAGAGAAGAAAGAAAGAAAGAAAGAAAGAAAGAAAGAAAGAAAGAAAGAAAGAAAGAAAGAAAGAAAGAAAGAAAGAAAGAAAGAAAAGAATTATACCTTATACCATTTGAGTTAAGAAGCCAGCATGTAAGTGAAACCATGGAGAAGAAACATTAATATGGTCGATCTTATTTCTGCTACATTGATGCCTTATTACAAGAATCAGGCCATTGTAGCAATAAAATGTTGTGATAATTTAATGTTACAAAACAGACTTGATACCACCACTCTCTTAGCAGCTTACCCATCGATTACCTCTCTCTTTCCTTTTATAAAGGAAAAAAAAAGTGAGATGAGAGATAATGAACTAGCTTGGGAAAAAATGAAATGCCATTATAATCTAAAGCAGATACAGTTAAAAGGCTCCCTCTGTCTCAAGCTCTCTATGTGGTAATCACATTTTCTGAGTCAAAAATATAACACATAATGAAAGTATCGGTTAACAAAAGGCTAAAATGCTACTATCAGGATAATTCTAGGTTGTGTAAGATATAGTATAGCACATAGACCTTGTGTTCAAAGCTTAATGAAGAGACGAGATACTGGCTCACAGGTTAGAAATACCTCAAGATTATTATGGTTATTATGAATAATATCAGCATCTGGCTTATGCAACATATCAAATCCTTTTTCAAATAAGCAATAAGTTAAAACCCCAATTGTATAAGAAATATTGCTTTGGAGTAACAGAGAAAATGGAGGGTTGTAAGAACAGTGAGGTTCACATTTTAGGTCATGGTAATTATCCAAATAAGAGCCTGGAAAGTGAGGTCCTCGTCCCTGGAACCTGCACATCATGTGTTATTTGAGGAGAGGGGTATCAGCAGGGGTGCTCTTATTAAGGATCTTTAGACTGGAGACTGTCTTAGATTATTTGGACGAGGCACAGATGCAGCCGCAGTGCCCTCGTTGGAGAGAGGCAGAGAGGAAATGAGTCCACAGAAGGGAAAGCAATGACCATTGAGGCAGAGTGGGGAGGCATGGCTGTAAGCCAAGGGTTGCTGACAGTCCATCAGGAACCAGGAGACAAAGCAGCTGTGTGCCAGAGCTGTAGGTCAGTTGCTTTCCTGATATCTTGATTTCTGCCTGTGCCACTAAGTTCAGACTTGTGGAATTTACATTTGTGAATGAGTATAATTTCTGTAGTCTTAATCTATCCAGTTTGAGGTTCTTTCTTACACTAACCATAGAAAAATGATACAGCTGTCAGTGAATTTAACTACAGTATAACTGTTATTCAAACACATTTTCCTATTTATTTATACCCAATAAAAATAGTCTTCGAATGCTCTCTTTTTCATATGCCATAAACAGAAACAGTACAAAACTTCAGTTCCTGTGTATGATCATCAAACTCTTCATATGGTAAATGAGTTAAGCTCAGTGTATAAGCCCTTGGCTCCCTCGGTTAGGACATCAATTGGTGCCCCCACCCCCACCACAGCCTCCCAGGATCTGTGTTAAAGTCTTATCCTGAGTTTTGACTCAGCAGGTTCATGGTGTGATGATTTTTATTAAACTAAATTTATTTTTTTCCAAACCATATGGGAAAAAAATTTGAAAGAGATTTGGAAAGTATGTCCAACAAAACTTACTTTGAGGCGGGGGGTGGAGGGGAAGAACAGTAGAAAATATTGAATTTCTATTATTACCTTGTATGGTGGGAAACACATTTTTAAGGTAATTGTAGGATATTAAGACAAAGCTTTTTTTTTTCTCTTTAATTGTGGTCTATTATCAGACAGTAAGGTTGGGAATTTACTCTAATTTTTTCAGCACTGGTGATTGACAGCAGGTCCTTATACATTCTGGGAAAGGGATCAACACTGAAGTAGACCCTCAGCTCCTAATATTTTTATTTTACAAGTGAAAAAAGAATGATCCAGCTGCTTTACCTGCAGTATCAAAAGTCATTTGAGGCTTTTTGGCACCTATTAAATACTGTTTAATTTAATGGATAAATTTTAATAATAAGATTCATAATGGGCATTTTCCTAAATGGAAGGAAAGTTAATTTATTGGTATTCTGAAAAGGAACTTATATAAGGATTTTATAAGAAAATCATAAAACTTTTAAAATTAATAATTGAGTTAAATAAATATTGAGAAGTACGTTTTTTTTTATTATTGGTAAACCTTTTTGAATTAGTTGACAACTTTTCTTCATGTAAGATAACTATTTTATTCCATTTTCAAACTTGAGAATGAAGTGAAAGCCTCCATAAAATGTACAATATTGGTGCTTTTATGGGGTTTGCTCACTATGGGACAGCAGTGAGAGAATTTTTGCTTCTAACATAAGCCAAAGCCACTGTACCTAAACCAAGAAAGGCCCAGTATGGTTAGGAGTTGATGCAGCATGACAGTAACCATGGCAATGGACAGATTGTACTGAAGAGCCTCCTTTTGACATAACCAACCATGGGTGTTTTTTGGGTTTTGTTTTTTTTTTTTTTTCGCAGAAGGACAAGGAAAACAAATGGTTGTTTACATGTTTTAAGAAGGAGAAATTTCATGAAATATTTAGAAAGCACCATGATCTTCTAGTAATATTTTTCCTATTTATTTATTTGCAAATTAATAGGTATCCCTTTGCCAAGAGTTGTGGACAAGCTGAAGCAGTCAAGCAATTAGTTAATTAATTTCTTGATAAATTCTTTCATAGTTAATAGCAGAAAATAATCAAAGTATATGAAAGGAAACTTGGTAAAAAGAAAAATATACAAAAAAATTTTCTCAAGAAGTTCTACTCTAATATTAATGAGAATGTATTTAATACTGTTGAATACAATTGCTGAATTGAACTTAAAATGGATAAAATGATAAACTATATGCTATGCATGTTGTATCATGATAAAAAGGGAAAATGTACATTTAAAAGATTTGATAAAATTGCTTTAATACAACTTAGTTTCTTCCCATAACCTTTGAGATCAATGATTTATTCCATATTCTTCTTGCCTGGATTAAGATACAAACTTTAAGGATATTTCTTATGTTCTAAGTCATTAAATCTCCTGTTGTTTATTCAGTGAAATCCAAGGAAACTATTCTTTCAAATCAAACTTTCAATTAATAGTCAAACAACCATTGTCGAAATGCTCATTTTAATTATATTTAATTTTTCTACTACTTTAACAAATAATTTTCATTATTTCTTTATTCAAAACATTAATATTAGTTATCATCAATGTGTTGGCATGTTCTTGACAGAAAGAGAAGAATGTGGACCTAAGACAATATGGCAAATGTGATATGGAAAGTCTCATATAGATGAAATAGGAAAGGAAGAAAACAAGAGAGGCTAAAATCTAGGAATTTCATTCTTTTCTGCAGACTACCTCCTCCCTGAAAGATCCACCTATTAACGTCAATGGATTTGTATTCTGTAAATCTCTCCTTCTTTCAGGAAGAAGTTCATGGAAAATACATAAACCTCCAAAGAAAGTTCTGGAGTGAAGGATAGACTATGTCACCCTAAATATACCATAGTGGCACAATCAGGAAGTCCTCTCTCCCCTACTTTCCAAAAAGCACAGCATATACTTATAGAGAGGTATTTATCCCTGTCTCCTGAGAAAGCAAAAGATGCTCTCTGAGAGAGCATCATGGGTCCTCACCAGTCTAAGAACAGCCCAATGAATCCACACAACCAACAGTGCTGAACAGCCTTCAGTTCCCCACAGTTTGCCACACTAGAGTCAATGTGCTTTTTTCCCCTTGCATTACTTCCATAAAAGAAAAAAATATGTTCTTTACTGAAAGTACCATACAAGACATCTCTAACTGGTTCTTTGAAATTTTGCTTTTTCCAAGTTTCCTCCAACAGACATATGGACTAAGCATCTCAATAAACATGATACTTTTTTCTTATTAATTAATTTTGCTGCATGCATCTCAGATAGCTCAGAAGAGCTGTGAAGAAAATATTTTTCCTCCAATGTCATAACAAATGTCACACAAGTGATAATGTGACTCATGAAAAAAGCATGAATATACTAATACACTCCAGGTACAATTCAAAAAAAGTAACCATGGAACAGATATCTATGCAGATAATAAATACAGCAAGAAATGCAATCTGCATGGATTTTTAGGACAGTGGTTTTCTCCATTGATTTGAGGGATCCTTGGTTAAAGACGGCTCAGTCTTCAGCCACTGCTGGGTTAGGGCCAAATAAAAACAAGTGGTGGCCCTTTGTGCATTTTCCAAGAAAAATGTATTGAAAAGTAGAGGATCACTAAGTGCAATTTGGAAACTCCTGTCTTTTTATACTTTCAAGATAACATAACTCAATGTATTTTTCTAATAGAATAAATCTGCCAATTTTTCCAAATGAACAAAACAACTGTTTCTGAGATCACTGAAATTTAAAAAAAAAAAAACTCTAAATGAGATGCATCTGGCTGGACCTATGTCTCATAACTACATTTCATTTAATAGAGCTAGTCTTTAGAAATTGCTCAGCTAATACTTAAAATGTAGACTTTCTTTTTTATTGGTTATTTTATTTGTTTACATTTCAAATGCTATCCCCTTCCTTTCCCCGTTTCCCCTCTGCAAACCCACTATCTCCTTCTCCCCTCCCTCCTGCTTCTATGAGGGTGCTTCCCACCCAAACACCCACTCCTGTCTCACCACCCTAGCATTCCCCTACACTGGGGAATCTAGATCTTGAAGATCTCTGAATCTTCAAGGCAACTCTGTTGTAGTAACTGAAGATGCTTTTTTTTTGCTCAGTAGATCTTAAAAATAATTTCTAAACTTTCACCTACCTTGGCTCCGCACACTTTTTTGAAAGACACATGACCTTTAAGAACCCCACACACTCATATCAAACCTAATCAGGATACGATATCTATAGGGCAAAATCTACTTCCTCTAAACTTTACCCCATAACCTGACAAATGCATCCCACACCAATCTTCTGCCCAGTTGACGATTAAGAGTTCTGTCCAGTGTCCAGCAATTTCACACTGCCCATTTCTCCAGGCAGAAATCCTACAATGACTCCACTCTTGCTCTAAGTAAGGTGTTTTGCCTGCCTTATCATAAAATTCACTTCTTAAGCCTGGAGCAGATCTTTACCTTTTGAGAGAAAACTTTAAATTAAAACCTTCTAAGAAATGGATGAAGAAAAAAAATTCACTGAAAGTCAGAAAATTCAGAAGTAGGATTTTATGTTATGTCTTTTAAAAAAAAACAAATTTTATCATTTTTGTTTTCAAGATTTAGTTTTTGAGATTTTTTTCTTTTTTTGCTATATGATCCACATAGAGAAGCATTGCCTCATCTAAACGAAGAAGAAGTGTCATCTACTACTGAAGAACCACTCTCTTACTCTCTTAGAATAGTTTCCTGTTGAATTGTCTTCCTCACAGTGCTCTAGAGTGACAACCTGGCACCATGAAAGCAGTGCGTTTGTCCCCCATCAGTATTTCATGCTCACTGGTGAAACTTGTGGGTAGGAACATTATGTATATTGTTCTAGAAATTAGAACAAGACAATGTAGGTTGTAGCTTGGGGAAGCTTAGAAAACTTAAGAAGTATGCACATCCCAAAGAAATCTGAAAGAACAACTCACCATCATGGAAGTGGGCAGCTTTCTCTCTCCATGTTAAGAAAGTCTCTCTGTCATTTGTAGCAGTTTGCTTCTCCCTAACTTCATGGCACAACGTTTGTCCAATGTTATAACATAGAGAAGAGGTTTTTAACAAAGCTGAAATTATTAAACTATCAGCCAAGCCTTGATGCCTACTTTTAAATCCAGTTTGACTCTGTCTTCTCAGGAAAGGGTGCTAAAGAGGCCGATTGGGACAGGCTAGCTCTGGGTTCCAGACCTTCACTGCTCTTCACTTTGATAGCAGCATGCACTGTTTAAGTCTCCTCATATTTCAGGTTCTGCCATTTGGTTTTTCCCCAAAAAGTTCATGTTGTTCAGGTTTTCAAAAGTGCCTTAGAGATTTACCCTACAACACCTCAAATTCCTAAGTTCCTTTATACCATGTTCAGCAACAAGCTTTGATTTATATTTATTCATGAATTCATCAGAAACTAGGCTTTGGTGCCCAAGACATGCAATAAAAGTATTTTTCTAATTTACTTTTTTTTTAGAGATTTGAGACACGTGTGACAATACCTCAATTAAACTCTTATTGAATATACGTATGACCCGAGACACGTATTGAATATACGTGTGACCTAAAAGGTATATACAGATAAAACTTACATATTCCTCTCTGGTAAGTCAAGTTGGGGAGTGGGGTGGGGATAAATTTTATTATTTATCATGGACGTAGTTTGACCTCACCATCTATATCAACAACAAATAATCTTGTCCAGGACAGAGATAAACTGTATCTTTCATTCATCTCACTCTTGACTCACAAGTCAGCCAAGTATTGAAAGTGAGTAAAGGATGGCTGTGGTTACTTGTAACATCTTCCTCCTCTGGTTACAAATGACTTCACTTCTCTGAAATTTAGTTTATTCATCTCTAACTTGGTACAAGCAAATAAAACCGACTCAGAATGACGTTGGGCTTATGTAAGTTTTGTAGAAGGTCATTCAAAGTGCTGAGTATTTAGACATTCAAAAACTAGGCTTGTTTTTCTCCCTTCTTTCTTCTTTTCTATCTCAGTGTGAAACATCTGAGTCTGGGAGTCTTCACTGTGCTCTGTCGCTTACCTTCCTCTATGTTCACATGTTCCCAGAACATGACAGGTACTTGCAAAATTAGGGGGATGTCCTGAAGCAGATCCTAAGATGGAGGACAAGATGATATTTGAGGCACATACAAGATTATTTTTGCTAGTCAAACTCTTTCCCCAGGAAGAAGCAATACCCAGCCTTCTATAATGAGATGTACAAGCTGTGCAGTAATACAATATGCTGGGAATTACCTCACTATTCACATCAGCACAGGGCTGTGATATTATCCTACCTGCCCAGTAGTCTGTCTCCAATAGTAGATCCAAAGGCACCAGGCTTAAGGATTTAGTATTCTTACAGAATGTTTTTCCTCTCCCTTCTGTATATAATGGGCCAGGGACAAACACCCGGCTTAACTGCTACTTATCTCTGGTTCCTTCTGCATTTGCTTAATTAAGAGCATTTGGTCTTGATAGCATGAGTTAAGTAGCTCTTGTTTTAGTTACTGTTGCCACTGAATTCTATAGTGGAATTTAATTTTACCAAACTTTGAAATAATAAACGAATTTTGTATCTGTAACCCAAATCATTCTCACTCTGATTGTAATCTTCACTGTTTAACACCTTACGAAAGTTAATTACACCCAATGTTAGCATACTTCTAAGTGATTCTTCTTATACTTCTAAGTGATTAAAAACACAATGACTTGCCAGGAGTCTCCAACAAAGGAATGGAATTTTCAAGTTCATCATTTTAGTTTTGAAATCTGTTTGTATGTAGAGAAATGACTCGTGATATGGAGCCAAAGAGAATGGGAATTCATCTTTTCCTGAAATTGGTTCTCACTCTGTGTGTACTACAAATGGTAAGAACAAATATTGGGTCCAGGTCTACTACATCCTCTGAGTAATGCTGGAAGTTCTGATTGTGGTGCTGAGAACCAAACCCCAGACCTTCTGTATGACAAGCAAGTGCTTAGCCACAGAACTATATCCCTATAACCTGTGGGGAGGGATGATGCTTTGAAATCATATAAAGATAAGGAAGAAATATAATGGATAGCATTGACTACCTTATTACCCACCTGTATCTGTAAGCTGTGACATGGTCCACCACAGTTCTTTACCATGAGTTCCACAAATCGAGGAGCATCAAGGGGAAATCTCTCTGTCTCTCTGTCTCTCTCTGTGTGTCTCTCTGTCTCTGTCTCTCTCTCTCTCTCTCTCTCTCTCTCTCTCTGTGTGTCTCTCTGTCTCTCTGTCTCTGTCTCTCTGTCTCTCTCTCTCTCTCTCTCTCTCACACACACACACACACACACACACACACACACATCAGCATCCAAATCTTCAGTGTTTGTCTTGGTTCTTATAGATCTTTACAAATCTAGTGTTCGGCTTTCTGTCCTGTGGCATGGCTCATAGGCCATCTGTTGCATTCTCTGTGAACTGGCTGTAGAATTCCTGCACCTCCCAAGTCAACCACCTGCTTGGTACTTATAATCTGTGTATTAGTGAACAGGTCTACTTAATTTTTGTTTTATATGATTCTAACCAAGGGCTAGGACTTCGGGGTCCAAACATAGTCCAGATGTGCCCAGGTTTGATGTTGATGCACTATCGAAGATGGCCTTCTTTAACTACTGCACAAGTGGAATTTTGACCTAATCATAGCTACTCTCTAAACCACTATGCCTTTCAGTCCCTAGCTGTCTGCTGTTCTAATCTGGAGCCCTTGTGGAAATATTAGAAGTAAGTTCCTATCCTTAATACACTTTCTGCGTCGTGGCATTTTGTCACAGTAGCCTAAACAAACAAAAGCACAGCCCCATCCTCATTGACAGACTCTATATGGAAAGCAATCTGCTTGCCAACTTCCTGAAGGTTGATGTTTTAAGTTAGTTCATTGAAAGTAAGATTTGGCTTAGGCAATATCACATAGTCTGCTATTGTAAGAAATTATCTAGAATTGTTTTCAAGTGTAATTTATTTTGGGAAGTAGACATTTCTTTAGTTGTATTTCTAGTCAGGTTTTTTTTTTTTTGGAGGTGGGCAGAATTTTCAGGTAGACTTCATAACAAAACCATACTTTCTGACAATCTGTTGGTTTTTCCTCAATTACTTCTAATTTTTCCCCACTTATTCTTTCCTACAAGCAATGACTTAACAATTATCCGTTATTACAATCACTCATTATTTATGGTCACGGGAGACAAGTGCTCCTATAAAACATCAGATGTCCTCAGATAACTGGAAACATGGCAAGAGCTCTCTTTAGAGAGAAGCTGGGATTCAAAGTTTCAAGTTAAAAGTTTGTCTTAGTCAGGTTTCTATTGTGATAAACACCAAGACCAAAAAGCAACTTCAGGAGGAAAGGGTTTATTTCAGCCTTTAGTTCCAGATAGCAGTCTGTCACTGAGGGATGTTAGGGCAGGAACTCAAACAAAACCATGGAGGAATACTTTTGACTTACAACCTTGTTCCCCATGAGTTTCTCAGTTGACTTATGATACTCCAGGATCACCTTCCCAGGAGTGTTACTGCCCATAGTTAGCTGGGCCCTCCTGTATCAATCAGTGATCAAGAAACTGCACAACAGATTTGCCTACAGGCAAATTATATTGAGGCATTTTCTCAATTGAGGTTCCCTCTTCCCAAATGACTCTAGTTTGTGTCAAGGTGACATAAAACTAGAGAAGACAGGATTATCTTTCTTCATTAATAAAAGAATGATGGGAACTTACAAACTGGCAATATTGCATTTTTGTATTATCTATTTAGAGAATATTGAATAAGAGTATGGAGCATATAGCCTAGAGATACAGCTCAGTAGGTAAAGTTCTCACTATGTAAACATGAAGGTCTGAGTTCACATTCTCAGAACTCATGTGAAAGTCAGATAATATAGCAGATGAGAGTAAGCATAGTAAACCTGCACCCACTTAAGTTCCAGAGACAGGAATCCCTGAAAGCTCACAGGCCAGCTAGCTTGGCATCATTCATAGCAGTGAACAAGATAACCTATCTCAAACAAGGTTGAAGGCAAGGACCAATACTTGAGATTGTCCTCTAACCTCTCCACACAATGTGGCATTTGTACACACCTACACATTCATGCATACATGCACACATGCATATATGCGCACGATCATATATATCCATCACATACAAACACATAGAAAGAATATAAAAATGATAATTCATTATATGATGCAGATGGCCTCAACTCAGTGAACCCCAAACTGAAAATTACATCATTTGTTCATGAGTTGAGTTGATAATTTTTCTCACTGACTTGAGCACTCTTACCAAACAATTTAGCAAATTAATAATACAATAAGATATGCTTAGTACACTTGAAATATATGTTATATGATATTATTCAAGCTGTGTATATTTGGCATACATGTGAGCACATGCAGCCAGAGGTCTTCCTCTTGATTTCTACTTTATGTTTTGAGACACGGTTGGGTCTCTTTGTCTGTACAGAATATCTTTTAATCTATACAGAACCCACATACTCTCATCCACATAAACAGTGTTTTGAACAGATGTACTCCTAACTCCCACTCCCACTCCCTCCAAGAAACCTCCAACTCCTGCTCCCACACCCTCCAAAGACTCCCAGTATGTCCACCTGCACCCTTAATGTCATTTCCTTTTTGTTAAAAGCCCACTGCGTCCAATGACTACTACCTGTTGGAATGTTGATTGAGATTAGTGACTTGATTTTATACAGGTAGTCATGGCAGCAGTGAGCTCATGGGTGAGATAGCCATGTCATGCCCTGGTGACAGCATTTTATTGCACTCTTCTCAATCCCCCCTGGCTCTTGCCTTCTTTCTACCCCTCTTTCACAATGTTTGATGTAAGGCCTCTTTATTGAACTGGAGTTTTCCATTTTAGCTAGGTTAGCTGGCCAGCAAGCCCTGAGGTTTCATCTCTGCTCACTTCTCTACCCAGTCCAGTACTGGAGTTATAGGTGCATGCTGCTATGCCCAACCTTTTCATGGACACTAGGGATTGTGAGTGATCATGACCTCATGCTTACACAGCAAGCATTATATCTACTGTGCTATATCGCAAGTTCCCTACTATTCTATTATTAATGTTATAATCAAATTAGTCATTCAGAAGGCTTTCCCACATCCCCTAGTCTTGTATACTGTGAGGCTTTACCTGCACAGGCTGGTACTATAAAAAAACAATGCATTCTTATTTACAAGTCTACTGAGTAGTAGGGGAGGTCGTTTCTACCTTTAGAGTTTTCATACTTCAAAAAGAAAAGGGCACACTGAGCAATATAATGATGCCCATAGAGAAAGAACAATGCCCCTACACGCACACACACACACACACACACACACACACACACACACACACACATACACACACACACAAACACACACACACAAACACACAATCTAATATCCACCACCTGGGACATGTTAGTTTGCATGACAGACAGAAATTAATGTTGCAAATGAGCCAATATTGCTAATAATCTGACTTTACAATTAGATCTCTGGATTATATAAGTGGATCCAACATAATCTTACATGTGAGTGAAAGGCAGGAAAAGCCATGTGATGTAAGCAAAAATTGAGTCAACTTTCCTACCTTCAAACACAGAGGAAGCAGCCATGAGCCAAGAGATGTAGGTTGTTTCTGCAAGCTGGAGAAGTCAAGTCAATACTTTTTCCCTAGATACCAGAGAGGGAAAGTAGCCTTGCATCTCTCTGTACAGTGAAGCCAATGTCATACTTCTGAACTACAGAACTGTAACACGTCTGTGTAGCACTAAGCCACTAAGTTTGCACCAATTTGACTGCAACAATAGGAATACAAGACAATGTAGTTTTTTAATCCTAAAAGCAAAAACTTGAATTCAAATGCAGTTTGACAATTTGTTTTTGCATATCCCATATCTTAACAACAGTTTAATTGGCCTCCACAATTAAAAGGCCAACTATTCTATGCCAGTTAACCAAACACAGCGACCCAATTAAAACCTAAGATCTGACAGTACAGTAACACAGGGATTACTCTCTCTACTTAAAAAAAAAATAAAAATAAAATATAAAACTCTCTCAAGAATCCATCGTGACTTATGGATTACTGCAAAGTGTAATCATGATGCAGCTTATCAGTCAGTAAGGGAGCTTTGCTTTAAATGTATTTCAGCTAATAACTGAGACAGGAAAGACAGAATTACATCATTATGTTGGAGACCCTCCCTGGTAATAAAAAAAGGAGAAAGGGGATAGCTCCTGACCAGGAATTAGCAAACTTCAGTTAAGGGCTTCTTCAGATTGTGTCTGGTTTTCTTTCCCTGAGAGCTAATCACTACTTACATATGCTTTAAAGACCTAAAAATATCAAACAGAAACTAATGTTTTATAGCACACAAAAGTGGTACAAAATTCAGATTTTGGCATTTGCAAATAAATTATAATAGGTACAGTGATGCCCATGTATTGCTAATATTTGTGTTGCATTTGTCATGTAACAACAGGACAGAGCTTCTTCATGGGAGGCAGAACCCAAAACATTGGTTTTCTTCTCAGGAAAGGTTTGCTGGTTCCTTCTCTAAGCAGTGGCCATCGATTCCCACTAAAGTACAAAACAAGAAGCATATGGAACACTCAGGAAATATTGTCACCAATAATTAAAATTAAAATTGATTCAAGCTTCTTGTCACCAGTCATTTTGTGGGGACGGAAGAACATGGGTGGAGACACTGTTAGGATATACTCAGCAGAACAAGATATGGGGATGTCCATGGAAGGACTTAGTTTTCTTTGACAAAAGCATTTTCTAGAGGTTAAAAAAAAATCATGGTGGGAAATCTATAGACTAAAGGGATAATTGCAATATGCGATTCTAGTTGGATTCTGATAGAAACGCACTGAGTCAAACACTGAATTACAAAGGTAGTCTAGGAAATATCATTGTAAGTTCATAGCTGTGAGTATTAATAAATTGTTGGTATACTTAAGTAGCATTTTAAATTTTTCCTTCTAACTCCCTAGAACAATGATTCTGAAACTTCCTAATGCTATGGCCCTTTAATACAGTTTCTCATATTACAGTGATCGCCCAACCATAAAAAATATTTTCTTTATTACTTCATAACTATAATTTTGCTACTGTTATGAATCATAATGCTAATTCTAATATATAGGATATCTGATATATGCCCCTAAAGGAGTCATAAGTCACAGGTTGAGAGCCACTGTTCTAGAGTGTTTAAGGGTGTGACTCAGTAGAGTAGCACAGGCACAAGACTCTGTGTTGAATGCCCCACACCTACACAAGCAAATGAATATGCTCTCTCTTTTGCATAACATTTAGATGAAATGACATAATATCTGAGATTTGCCTATAAATTTTCTAGCAGGGAGAGAAGAAAGGAGATATTGGCTGAAATTAAGTTAAAGGATTATCATAATAGTCTTTCTATTTGTATATGTTTGAAATTTCACATATTTTTCAAAGGCATTATTTCCCAAAGGCCTTGAGCATCATGAAGAAAATAATTTTATAACCATAATTTTTCTCAAAGTATAAAGAAACCAATAAAAAGATATCAAAAGCAAAGGGTGTCCTATATTTCAATGTTTCTTAAAGTTTCATATCTTAGTTTTTTAAATGTCAATAAAATAAACTTCAGCAAAGACACTGAAGCACATTGCAGTGGTTGAGATCTGCTGCGTAGGATCATCATGTTGGACCTGCTTTCAATTTCAAGGCCCTTTGCAAACTACAAGGTCAGCATAATCATTTCTCATATTACATTCTAGCTAGACTCAGTGACAGTCTAACTTCCGAAGCATTAAAGACTGCAAACATCGCATCAGACCAATGAGGGCCTGCTGCTTCTCATTCTCAAGTTCACACCACCAAGGAGTTAAGGGACTGTTCCCATGTAGTGAGGGCTGGCCTCCACATAAACATGCTTATCCAGTAGCAGGTATGGCCATCTCCCTTTCATGCTAAGAACTGAGAAACAGGAATATGAAAGGCCTGAGCCAGGCTGGTTGCCACTCAGGTGAATTTCAATGATAATGGCCTTAAACCAAAGCCAACACCCAGGTACCCTTCGGCCTCTGGAAAAGTTTTGACTCCAATGAGTCAATAAAGGTTGAGATCTGGATAAGCTCAGCCATTCTGCTGCTGAGATCTGCATCTTACAAAGATCAGCATGTGTTCAGTTAAGAGCCAAGGGACAACAGAAAGGAGTTTCACTGAATATTGTTTAAAAGAACGAAATAAATTAGTTAGCATAATGTTCGCAATAAGAAATGAAAGAAAGGAAAATGTATGGCTTCAACATTTACTAGAAAAATAAAAACATAAACTTATACACTATAAAATGCCTGCACAAAATACCATATTATATCTAAAAAAACAATGTTGTGTGAAGAAGGGAGATGGCATATGGAAATCTACTGCACAGCACAGTTCCAAAGAAATGCCAAGCAGATAAAGCCATCCATGTCTTTATAACTATACAAGTGTATTACTTGAGATGTGTCTTTAATTTGGGCAAGAGAGTAGACATTGATTTTAGGAAGTCTCATTATAAAGGGAAAGAATTCTAGGAAATAGGTACTTTAATTATATCTATAATATCTTGTTCTTATATCAAGGAAAATAGCAAATTTTTATTCTTTGTTGAGTGTGTGTTGGGACAGTAAGGATACTTGAGCACTTTCAACTGTTAGCATTTAAAAAATAAAAATGTAATGAATGGATAGTAACTTAAGAGTCAGAGACCTGTAAAAGAGTTTTCATTGAATAGTATTACCTTAAGAAAACAGAGCCCCTGGGTAACTCATTAATTCAATAAGAAAGAAAAAGGCAGTTGTCTTAATAACTGGTGAGGAGAGCCTTCAGAAGACACTTTCCTCAAACTATACAGCTAACAACGAACAGACATGATTCCAGTCTCCAGTCTCTATCAGCTCCATTTCAAAGCTACCAATGTTTACTAAAGTAAATGCTGCCTTACTGCCCAAGTTGAGATGAACTGTTTCAGATCAGATCTTTTGGGAAACACTCTTAATCAATTTAGCTCTCAAACTCAATTATTCAATGTCAATATTATAAAGTTCATTTCAAAAAAAAAGGATCTTTCCAGAAGGGGGAAAATCTAGGTGATTATTAGTATGAACATTTTCCTCTTTTGTGGTTGAAACACTGATATGTTAGAGAGGTTTTAATGCACACGCACACCAGACCCAGACTACTTGTCTTGTCATATTCAGCTTGTCCTGTCAACTCTCCACTTTATAGACACTCATCTTTAGATACAATACCCAGGACGGTTCTGATTTATGGTTAGGTATGTTCTGACACTCTTTAACTGATACTTTGGTGGTCTTTCAGTTGTCCATAAAAGTTTCCACAAGTGCACTTCTTATTACACCATAGCTTGTGAACTCATCCATCAATGTTTCAAACTAAATATGTTTTAAGTAAGATACAAGAATCAACTCTGCAATCTCATTCTACCAGGAAAGCCCATGAGGATAAAGGAATCAGGGTGAACCCGTCATAAGAAAAGGTAAATTTGCAAAGTTTTTTTAATAATCCTCTCAATCCCACTACTGTGGACTAGTACCATAGTTAACTGTCTCCTTCTTCTTTAAGTTATTCTTCCCTAGACAAAAAATAATAATAATAAAATAAAAATAAATAGAATGTTTTCTCTCTATTTTATTTTCAAACCCAAAGCCAAGGAACTAAAATCTCCCTCACATTAACTAAAAACTATTACTTTTATTTTCGATGTTGTTAATTGATTAAATCATCATGGAGTAAATATCCAACTGAATACTTCATACCAGGCACTGTTCAGAGCTCTTTGCTGTATCACTGAATAATACAACAATCTGTACTCAGGGGAGCTTACACTCTAGCTGTAAAAAGCAAAGAAAGTCATCTAGTGGGAAGTAAGAATACAGACAAGAGTGCACACAGTCTGCTTTTGAGAACCTCCACACAGACAAGGCCACAGGATATCTTGGTCTTATTTCACATCATTCAGCATCAATTTCCATGATGCAATTAAATTACTATTAGAAAGATATCATTACTTTCCTCCTAATTGGCAAGTCCAAGCAAGTTTTTCTTCCTTTTAAAATCTAGTTACCATGTGGAGAAAACTGTTGACCTTGACTTTCTAACCCCACATTTAAGGAGACTTGGAATGTTTAACTTGGCTCCCATGGGCTCTGCCTATAAAGTTAGACTGCACTCACTATCAGTTGCTTGGCATATCTCCTTTGTATGGCTTAAACTCAATGTTATTAGAGGAGCTGCCTAGGACCTACCATAGTGCCTGTCCTACTTAGGTTTCTGTTGCTATGATAAACAGAAAGCAACTTGGAGAGAAAGAGGTTTGTTTCATCTTATAGGTTATAGTCCACCCTTAAGGGAAGTCCAGATCAGGAGCTAAAGACAGGAATCAGCAGCCATGGAGGACCATTGCTTATGAGCTTGCTTTCCATGGTCCACTCAGCTTTATTTTTATACATTCTGGGACTACCTACCCTGCTCAAGTGTGACACCACCCACAGTGGGCTGGGCCCTTTGAACACGCTTATCAATCACTGATCAAGAACACATTTCCACATTTTTATAATCTCTCTCTCCCTCTCTCTCTCTCTCTCTCTCTCTCTCTCTCTCTCTCTCTCTCTCTCTCTCTCTCTCTGTGTGTGTGTGTGTGTGTGTGTGTGTGTGTGTGTGTGTTCAGGACTTCTGGAAGAGCAGCAAATGCTCTTCACTGCTGAGTCTTATCTTCAACCCCAAGACTAAGTTTGGGTTTTTTTGTTTGCTTGTTTGTTTTCGTTTTTTTTAAGATTTACTTTATTATGTGAGTAAACTGTCACTGTCTTCAAGACATACCACATATGAAGGCATCAGATTCCATTACCGATGGTTGCTGGGAACTGAACTCAGGACCTCTGGAAGAGCAGTCAGTGCTCTTAACTGCTGAGCCATCTCTCTAATCCCCTAGAATATGTCTTTTTAAACCTGTATTCTCTAGAATATTTTTTGTTTTTCCAGGCATTCTTTGCCTTTGCAAATGAAAAGTCAATACTTCCAGCTGGTCTAACCAAATGAATATAATGGCTCTTTTGCTATTTCTAAGTAATTTTTAATGATTCAATTGTTTTTTAAAAAAAAACTCAGTAAACAATGGCAGGAGAAACTGTTCTGGTATATTTCAGAATTGAAAACCAATTTAAAATTATCATCATGTAGGGATATTTTCCCCAAAACTTGTTTGAATTGCTTTCTTCCTAATATAAATGTTTTAGGAATTTTATTCACTATAATAATGACAATTGTTTTGCCAACTATTCAAAAGTAGCATTTACAAAATGCTTAAACAAGGTGGACCATTGTTGTAAAATGGTCTTCTTTCTCTTCATTCAAAAAAATCACCAATAACAAGAAAACATTATTGTATTCCCAAGCAATACTCCTCTGTTCTCTTTTCTAGTTTTAACACAATAAGTAAAAAGCACTATACAAAATCAACCTGTCAAGAAGTGGTTTACTCTGTAATGGACCAGCGCTGCAGGAAACTCATTCCACTTCCACCAAGAGAGCCCTTTGTATAAAAAGAACAAACCATTAAGGGCTTAATGACACTGTGATGACATATTAGATGCTGAAAGAGAAACAAGGATATTCTGTTCATCCAGTTTCCAGTACTGTGTCTACCACAACTACCATGATGGACTCACCATCCACACAGTCTTTAAGTGGTTGAGACACTTAAGCCCTGTCTTTCACTCATCCTTTCTTTATTTGTTCAAGACATTGACAAATCTAGCTGTTGGGAAATTGTCCTTTAGGCATGACATGGTGACATGGTCTTAGAGCAGCTGAGATTACTCACAGAGATTCTAACAAAGTCACAAAATCAGGTCTTTTAACATGTCCCTGGAAGAGAAGAGGATGTGAAATACTTCATGAAGCATAAGAGGACCCTCACTTCTCCAAGGATATATAAGCAAGTTAATGCTTGCTGAAGAGAAAGAACCTTCTTTGGTCGTATGGCTGCCTATAGGTTGTTTATGCATCTGTAAATAGCCACAATTAAATTGCTTGCCTTATCAAGCTAGACTTGGGTGGAACCATTCCTTTCATCTCCTGTGGGTACAATATTGGGGATTGATAGACATTTGTTTATATCTCAAGACACAGGAAAAAAATCAAGTAATACTTCCTTTGGGCAAGAAGAGCTAGAAATCACCTACTAGGCCCAAAAGGAGGATGAGGTCTCAGAAATGGAGCCAGGTTTGTATATAGACACATGCCTGAGTCATGGCGGGAAAATGGTACTTGGTACCCAGCTGAAAGGCATTTGGCTGCTCTGGAGCATGGATGTTTCCTGTGCTCACTGCTTTCTCTGCACACTCTCAGTTGCCCACTTATCAGCAAAAGGTGTGATACTCTGTGGTTGGCACCTGCTGATAAGGGTAATTATAGCATTAGTGGAAGCAAGTATGTCATCCAAGGTTGAAAAACAACTCTAATTACAACTACTCCATCATTTTACTCCCTGAAAATATTTTTGTCCCTTTAACACAGAGCTTACTCGGAGATTAAATTAAATCTGCATCTATGTGAAAACAAGCCTTTAAATAGTTATGGGCTAGGGGAAATCACCTCTCTAAATTAATAATGTTTGCATGCTGAGGTGAGTATTTGATATTTACAATACCAGGCTGCACCTGCTGGATTATATTTTGAATGGTTTCTGTGCATTTCTGTGCAAATACAATCAAAATAAACAACAGGAGGAGTAAACCACACCATTTCAAAGAAAAATAAAGTCTAGAATGACCATGAAGAAGTTCTTAAATTATCTTTATACCAATAGACCACTTTAACAGAAATACTATTTTAAAAAACACTAATACTCAAAAATTTAATTTGATATGGCAAATTTGATCACATAATTTCACCTAATTGGTAATACAATAAAACTGGAATGAAATTTACCTACCTTTATTTTAAAGTTTCCAGATTAAATAAAAAAAAAACAAACTAAGACCTTATCCCAGAGAAAAGTAATTTCTAAAGAATGCATATTATTAAACATTACTTCATTGTATCAGAATTATATCCTTTAGATATCTGAGTATCAAAGCAACACAAGTTCATAAACCTTCTGCTGGAAACTATGACACTGAAAACAGGAAACAGAGAAGCAAGCAATTCTTAAATAATTAAAGAACCGGCAAAGATTGACTTGTTAGGTATGCTTATTGCCAAAGCTCAGAATCTCAGAGAAGCCCATGAAGTGCCCAGAACCTCCTAGTGAGCATGCCCATGAAATGCCACCAGACATACCACTTCTGCCTGGCACTAGAATCAAAGGTTCTAGATAGCTGTGGTCAGGTGTGGATGGCCCATACCCTACTACCTCAGGCTTCCCATTTTCCACAGCACCTTCTTGTCACCAAAGCAATGGCCAGAAATGGAACTTGTGACTTCCATGACTGGCATTATGACTATGGAGGCACTCAACTTCTAAGAAAAACCTTTCCAAATTTATTGGTGAATCAATAGGAAAACTAACTAAAATCAAACCAAGCAAATCTTCCTTAACTTCACACATAAAACAAAAATACTGTAACTAAGGTCATAGAGAAAAGAATGATGGTTCTCAACCTGTGGGTTACAACTCTCTGGGGGGGGTTGCATATCACATATCCTGCTTATCAAATATTTACAGTATGATTTGTAACCACAACAAAGGAACAGTTATGAAGTAGCAATGAAAATAACTGTATGTTAGGGGGTCATCACAACATGAGGAACTGTATTAAAGGGTCACAGCCTTAGGAAGGTTGAGAACCACTGTTCTAGAATGTGATATAAGTTTCCTTGTGGGAGTGAATAATTTCCATGTGCAGGAGATATGGCTTTGTCTCCAAAGTAAAAATAATAACACAGCCTTCCTCATTTGAGTAGACTTAGAGATCCTTCCATCCCCCATGTGACTTTAACCAGAAGTCATTTCAAAGATTAGACACAAAGATTCAGGGTTTACTTTAACAAAACCACTACATGATCATTTCATGGTCTCAAGCAAACAGAGAAAAGCCTCATGTTTAATAATTAACCAAATTCCTCCTCATCTAGTCTGTTTTCCAAAGAAGAAATAAAATCTTTACATGATATCTTTTAATCAGAATGAATGCCACATTATTCCTGAACATAATCCACAGTGGATAAGATCCACAGCTATGTCAAAGAATATCTTTTTACTCCTAAAAATGGCAAAAAAAAAAACCAACATTAACTTAAGTTAGTCGCCATTTACAAGCTATTTTTTGAGATACAGTAAAAGTTGAAAACAGCACCAGATCACTTCAAATTGTAGACAAACCATCTTACCTTAAAGTTAAAAACTTTTCCAAAGATGTACCTTGAAATCATTATTAGTCCCTTGCTCCTGTGTTAGCATGAATGTGTCAAGTGTCTCAATTACTAATGAAGTCAAAGTCTTTACCAACAACTCCATGAGACTAGGAATAAAAACTAAGATAGATTGCAGACCTAAGAATGACAAAAGCTCAGTATCTTTGGGGAATTTTTAATCTGATAATTAAAATCTTGGCTTAGAGACCTATTTTTGGAGTTTTAGAAGAAAATCAATATTGAACTTGTCATGTAATGTGAGAAAAAACCACAGGCTTTCAACTGCTTTTTAACTGAATTGCTAATATTTCAATTAACAGGCATCACAAAGAAATGCTGCACCTTTGCCTGCCCTTAGCAAACAGGAGGACTTGGTTACTTTTCCAGATGTTTCTGGTTGCCATGGTATCCTAGTATGCCCTCCTTCACACACATTTTTATTCAGGGCAATAACCTCCAAGTCATTTATTGTCACAAAAGAGTTAAATGAAGATTTTGTACGTTCATTTTAAGGACTGTTCACACACCTGTTGAACAAAATCAGACACGATATAAAAAGCCTCATAGAATAATGTTTAGATCTTTTGTAAGGAGATGAACTCAATTCTTAGTTTACATAAGTGGTAAGAGGTCATTAATCTTTTTCACAGAATTTATTCCAGAAACCTGTCTTCAAATGAAAATTCTGTTTTTAAGATGTTTTCAAGTCTGCATATCTAACAGAATATTTCTGTGGCTAAAATAAAATTAATTGCATGTATGTGGACCATGCCCATGTTCAGATGAAAACCTTGCCCACAAAATGCATCAAAGATTTAAAATTCCCAAATTTATTAATGTTTTCTGCCATTCATTTTGTGAACAAGCAAACAAAATAAATAGGCTAAAATCTCATTCTGTGGAATTGCTGTTACATGCGACATTTATGAATAAATTTTATCCTTCGTTGCAACCCCTGAAAACCAGACTGAGCTAACGGTATACATACTGGAGTCCATGGTTTGAGCCATTCTTTTTTTTTTTTAATCAATTCCAATTCTTTTCATTATGTAAAATCAGCATGATACCTCTGAAAACATAGGAACATACATGCTGATATTTCTAAGGATGCTTTGGAAGTTAAAAACAGTGTGTCCTCCTTACCCATGAGCAACAGGAGGTCAATAAAACTGTCTTCTAGAACAGAGCTCTTTCCCTCTGACATGATAGAAAATCTAATATTTCAATATCAGAAATGTAAACGCAGCAAAAGTTTTCATCAACTGTATTTCTCCACACACACAGTGGTGTTTTAATTTCACATGAGTGCTTTTATTGCACAAATCAGACATCGAAGAGGCGCTGTCACATGGGGAAACTGCTTTCTGAATGTCGTGCACGTTAAGCCAGAGGCGTAGAAGCACCTGGGATATTCTTGCTATTCTCCACATGCAAATGACATTCTGCAAACAATTAAATATACCCATTAAAACAGTGGGGGTGTGAGATGGAAAGAGCAAATGTTAAGAGAGTAAAAATACAACGTGCTGTTTTTATTATGCCCCCATTCAGTCGATGTTAAGTGAGTTTGAACGCAGGGCACACACAGACCAGAGGGATACACTCCTGTCACACGGTGCAGGACAACTCACACACTTTGTTAATTACAAAACTATAATGATCTGACTGCCAGCCCCTCGGCCTCTCCAACACTTTTCCCATTCCTGCACAGAAAGAAGACACATCCAAAGACCCTCTTCTGGCTAAAGAGAGGGGAGGTGTCCCTTGGGGACCCCTGCTTGCAACCGCCCAACACTTTCTTTCCCTGTAAGTGGCTCCACAAGTTCCCAGGCTCCAGCGCCAGGAGAGCAAGTTCAGCACCATGGACAAGGTTTCTGGTACTAAGGTAAGAAGGATGCTGAGGCCTTGACTCTGGCCAACTCACCGGTGTCTGCTGGGCCGGCAGTCCAGAGCGCTTGGTGGACCCCTGCTTGGAACTTAACCTTTTCCACGACTCGGCAAACCTGCCCCGGCTGGCGCTGCGGCTGCGCCTGCGGCTCTCTGCGCTGTCCTCACGGTCAGAGCAGCCTCTCTCCATCTCGCCCGCGTCCCTCCACTTCTTGCCCATGTTTAGCAGCGTGGCCGGGCGAGCCCGCGCCCTTGGCAGTGCTCACAGCAGCCTGCGGTCAGCTCTCTCCTGCGCCGCCTTCGCCTAGTAGGCTCCCCGCCTGAGTCCGGAGCTCCGTAAAGCTGCCAGCAGGCTGCGCTTGCGCTCGCGATTGGCTCAACAGAGGCTGGGGCTGCGAGCGCCACCTGCGCCCCAGTCCGCTTCCTTATGCACCCCAAATTGCTTTCCACTCCCAGCCACCGCCTTCAAGGCGGGGGAGTAGAGGGGCGTACGGCCCACGCCAGGGGCTGTGGACCTACTGCTCTTGGAGTTTCTTGCAGTCAATGTGCCCCACCCAGTCTTCAGGCCCTGGGGACCTGGGAGCAGAAGCCTGGGTCACCCACTGGTGACTGGGTGGAGACTCCAGTTGACCTAGACAAAGAGAGAAGGCCTGGAACTTTATCTGCCTTCCTTTCTCTTTCTTCCTTTTCATTTCTTCGCAACAACTGTCTTCAAGTGTCCTTAGGGAGAGTCCAGCTTCATCTGCCTATCAGGTGCTGGGCTAATTCCTCCCTCTACTTGTCGGGCCTCAGACTTGGCTGCACATTGAAGTTTCCTGTATAGCTTTTCATTTACACACACACACACACACACACACACACACACACACACGAGCACGCTATAAACTGTAGCATGTTAAATGCTTATATTCCCAATTCCTGAGGTAGGAACTCATATAATTAGCTGGGCTATGCCTGGGAATCTGGATACTGCAAATTGTACTAGAGAGTGGGGCGTAACTCAATATGGTAGAACACTTTCTGGTATGTGCAAGGACCCAGGTTTTGTCTCCAACTTCCTAGAACTAAGAGGGAATAAAGAGAATCCCCCAGTTGATTGACTCTCTTCTCCCTCTACAATTAAGCCCAAGGGTCTGTATTAAGGAGCAACGCTAAGGAGGATTCTGGGAAGAAAAGGGATTGGTACTCTTTCAAGGGACTTGTTTTTGTGTCTCTCTAGGAGGAAGAAGTATGGAGTTTTACCCTTTCAGTCCTGAGGAGAAGGTGGTGGTTAGGTTGAGGATGGTGAGAGATGGGTACCCCATCATGTAGCCTTCTTATGGGGGTACTTCCCTTTACTTTGTCATGAGTCTCATGTCAGTTATCTTAAACCACGCTGGCCTCCTGTTCAGCAATGCCTTAACCTGATGAAAGAGCCACTGGGTCACCACAGATTAACCGATCCCAGACAATGCCTTCGATTATCAAGGTAAAGAGGTGGAAATAATCCCAGGTGAAAGAAATCACCCACCCACCGAGCTGTTCACCCTTTGCAACCTCGGGAGGATATATTTTAGTTTCTTAATCAAACAAGAGAAAATTTAAAAAAAAAGAAGCACATAAGAAGGAAGGAAAGAAAGAGGTTGCAAAATGCTGCAGAGAACACAGTGCTTCTTTGGTCCTGGCTGGGGGTGGGGCAGGGCGGGGCGGGTTAGGGGAGCGGGGGAGGGGAGCTCACAACTGAGTTGGCAGTGGCCAGTGTACTCTTGCAGGGGCCTTGGAATATGCTACTTAGCAGGCAGAGCGCTCCCTGGCTGTCCCACAGCTGTGCCTCTGTGTTTTTAGCCCGTCCATGGAAGCAAGGGAGCCTTTTTTTTATTTGGTTTTTCGATACAGGGTTTCTCTGTGTAGCCCTGGCTGTCCTGGAACTCACTCTGTAGACCAGGTTGGCCTCGAACTCAGAAATCCGCCTGCCTCTGCCTCCCAAGTGCTGGGATTAAAGGCGTGCGCCACCACTGCCCGGCTACAAGGGAGCCTTTTAAAGTAGCACTCTATGTCTGGAAATCACAAGTCTGTATTAAACAAAAAGTAACTCTAAACAATGTTTGTGACATCCAGCAGCATTTAATGAGCAAATCACAGGCTCCATGTGGTATTCATTTGTTTTATATCGAGGTTCATGGATTTGAAATTATTAGGGACATTTCATGAATTTCCAAATATTTAGTTAACAATCCTCCAACTTATGAAACTAAAACAACCGTGCATAGTTTACAAAGTACACAGATATGGGCTCAAAGTACCAATTGAAAGGTATGAAAATTAAGAAATGAAGACAAAGTAAATACTTATCTTCTCCTTGAGCATAACTCCCTAAGAAATAAAAGCCACCGTGTGCCAACCTGGACACTTTGCAAGTTCTTTCTGTTAATACAAAGGAATGCATCCCTGAAAAGAAGCTGAGAGACCTTCACTATGTATCTAGGCACATCACCCAGGAACGCTCACCTCTCAGAACCCCAAGACCCCGGTTCACCCACAGCAGCCCATTAAGGAAAAGAATAGCTCTGCCATGGAGGGTAGCTGTCATAAATGACCGTACCAGCATGTCCGGGAGCACTCCAAATGTCTGGGAGGGGGTTATTGTGAATGTACTTAGAAAATTTAATGATGAATAGTGATTGCATATAGCATTATTTTAGCGGTTTGCTCTGAAAATGAGCTTTCAAATGCCCTTATCGCTGTTTTTAAAGGCTTGCCTGAAGATGGCCTCTGTAGTTCTTTTTGCATTTGATGAGCACCAAAAAAAAAAAAAGTCAGGGAGCTGTTTGCAAGCCGGGCTATCCGTGATGGCAGGCAAGCAGAAATGGGCCCTTCCGTCTTCTGATGTTCTCTGCCTTTCCAAAATTTCCAAGAGCCGGGAAATGAAAATCTATTTCATCCCCTATGAAGTTAGTGGAGAATGTCACATTAAAACTAAGAAAATGCCAAAAGCTCTAGCGCTGGGGCATTACTGTCAGGGTTAAAAGCCACTGCCTGGGTAGCTTACCTTTCTTAGAAAAATAACTGTAACATTATACCAGGAGAATGCTAGCACATCATAAAAGACAGTAGCCTGTAGAGACCAGCACTTAGACAATTCCCAAGAAGTTCTAGCCTCCAGCACCCATAAATACAAGGCATACATTACACATAAAATGTTTCTTGAAAAATAAATTTTTAGAAAAGTATATTATTATTTTTAATTATGAGTATGCATTTTTTGTGTGAATTTCTGTATATGCCAGAGGCACTAGATCACCTTGGAGATAGAGTCACAGGTAATTGTGAGATACTTGATATGGGCACCAGGAGCCAAACTTGAATCTTCTGGAAGAGTAATAGATGCTCTTAACTACTGAGATGATGATGATGATGATGATGATGATGATGACAAATCTTTTTAAAGGCAAATGAGAGTTATAGCATAAGCCTTTTCCCTATAGTTTCAAACACTTAAAGCATATGATAGTCAATAGGCTGGCAGTAAGATTAAAATTACTTACAATGTTTAATGATATAGTCTTTAAAAACTTAAATGTAAATGTTTAAATTGTCTGCTCCAAAAATAAAATGTAACATTATGCAACGAACTGGAAAATGAAATTTAGATAGATTCAAAATTAATATTCAAGGGCGGGAAAAATGGTCAAGTGGTTAAGAGCATAAACTGCTTCCATAAGACCTGGGTCTAGTTCCCAAAACCTATGTCAGGCATCATAACCACCCGAAACTCAAGTTCCAGGTAATCCAACATCCTCTTCTGGGCTCTGCATGCACCTGTACATACATGGTGCCCATACATACACTCAGGCACACACATCCATGTTAAATAAGTAAGTAGCTCAACAGTCCTCCAAAATTATAAGGACTCCTTCAGTCTGAGGTTCACATGGCCGTTGATAAGTCTGTACAACAAGAAGAAATTCTTTTCAAAACCCATTTGCTATAGGTCATGTGGTCATGCACTTGGTTGCGGGAAAGTTAATAGAAAATATTTTTCCTTTGGTTGTTTCCAGGCCTTATAAACCCACAGGCACACACCAGACTAACGAGGGCATGCAAAATGTGAGAGGGAAGGGCAAGCAGGAAGTGATGGAAATTACCAAGCCACGTCTGGTCCTCGAATCATCACTACAATGTGAGTGAATGCAAGCCACAGTTCAGCAGGTTTAATACCCTCAATTTTCCACATTTTAACCTCTCCGAAATCAGGAGGCTTTTTCTACTAGATGACTTCTCAGATTCGGTATAATACAGTGTATTGATTCATAGCATCATGGAGTGAGACGGACTCTAGAGTCAGACTCTTAAGATGTGATGAGCTATCCTTCACCCTCTGCCTCAACACTCAGCCTTCAAAATCAAACATTTCTCTTTCTTGGTTGCACAGCATTTCTTCATCAAAAGGCTTTAAATATTAGGAAGCCTAGTTTTATAAACTAAGCTAAAATCTCACTCTTCTAGTTTTTAAGCGCTAGCGTCACAATATCTTTTCCTGTGAGAAGGGTCATATGTTTTGTTTGAAGATGGCTTATAGGTGTCCCCTGTAATGTCTCTTCTCCTTTGCAAACAATGTTGCTTCTTTCTGTCACCTCCTTCCACACACTGTAGAACAAAGGTCAGTCCAGCACACGTTCACCTAACCAGAGCAGTGTTAAATGAACTTGGAGCAACTGCTCTGTGAACCCACTGAAAGCTTAATCTCTATCTATCACTAGGCTCTCCATGAAGTGGAATGAGTCAGTGCCTGAGAAGCAGGAGACAGGATGTAGAATTTGTGTTTAGTCATGATTAGATTTCCTTTACAGACCTGAGGGCTGAGACTCACACAAGCAGGCAGGCATGAGAGGCGAAGCAATTATCCCTGTAACTCAAGCAAGAAATCCCCAAAGCCCATGACTATTAATCAAGAAAAAGGAACAGTAGGGCTATCCTGGTTTATGTAAATTTGCCATCTATATAGTTGACATTCTCAGAGGCAGATCCTGAAAAATTAGCCTCCATCAAAGGGAATGCAGTCTCCTCCCTTCCCTGCAATATCTACAAGAGAAGCCATTCAGTGTAGATATCCATAAGTCTCCACACGTCTTCCCAGTTGCCTTGTGACACCTTGCTTCCCTCCCTTTCTCTCAACATGGATAGAATCCACTCCTTCAATTACAGGCTTTACACTATTTAAATGATATTATTTGTAAGTATTCTACTACAAACTTCCTTTTTTAAATTGATGCATTTCTGTACATTTTCATGTACTTAAATCAGTGGTTTTATCCTCACAAATCTTCTGATAAATAGTTCTCTAAAATTTTGCTTCAAGACTAAAAGATAATTGCTCAAGCTATGAGTGTTAAGAACCATGAATGTAAATAATAATAGAATTTAAAATAATACAGACTTTATAACTAGAGTGACAAAGGAGAGGAAATTAGCAAGGGAAGCCAGGAGGTTATGAGCAAAATGTCACTGTATTCTGAAATAATATATAAAATGGATAAGTGATTTAATACTCCCATTGAAATGATAAAAGTTATATGGATAGGAAATTTAAGCAAACAAAAATTGTAAGTGATGTTGAGGATGTGGAGCAGAATCCTCACACTCTACTAGACAATGTGTAATGGAGCTGATTTTGTGATACCCTGTGACCCAGCCATTCTTCTCTAAGGTATATACGCAAGAGACACATTGTATTCAAAGTCCTGGGTAGAACAGCAATAGGGAAATAGAGGACAGGCAGAAAGAACACATAGTGTGAAATTCCATTAACACAAATTGACATTAGACAAAATAATCTAAATTTTTAGAAGCCGGGAAGGTGTTTATTATGGCAAGAAGGCAAGCCATTGGAGCCTGGAAAACTTGGCAAGCCAAAGATGTGCGGCTTGTCAATCAAGATGACAATCAAAATGGCAGCAACAGGAACAGATTCATCTTGGAAACTATATAGAGGCACATAGAAATAAATATTGTGTTTCTTTTGTATATGTGTTTATCTCGATGATAGTTCACCAGAAAAGTGGAGAAAAGAATGTCTGGTAGTGTCATTGTATATAAATTGCTCTTTGTATTTTATATAGCCATTAGAGGATCACCATGTATGTATCCCTATATGACAAGGACATTTGAAGTGCTCAAATCATTTTGTATATTGTCTTTTCAAGGAAAGATGACAATCTGCCTTCCTCCTCATAAGAGAAAACTGAGTGAGTTACTTGGCCTTTTGACATTCTCTCAAGCAAGTTTACAAGTCTGATGTTTGACCTCCTAACTTTTAAGCTCCAATTCCAAGTTGCTTTTTCCCTCTCCTGTATTCAGTTTTGCATATTATATATATATATATATATATAAACATATAATCTACATATAATGGTTTAATATACGTTATATAATACGTGTTTATATACAAATAATACAACACATTAACGCTACAAAATATCAACTCCATAGTAGAAAAAAATAAGTCATTCAAACCTAAAAGGGTATACTTTAAGCAAAATGTGCTCATTTTTCTTCTTCCTACAATTTAAAAGCATCTAGGGAAAACTTGGAAATGTTGGAGAAACATCTTCTGAAGTTTTAGGCAAAGAGCCCATTTGTCTGGAAAGCTGCCACGGAGGACTCCATCATTAGAATCCTGGGGATCTGAGCCAAGGCTCTGGCAGTAAGAGGAAATCCTCCTGACCAACATCCACTGAGCTGTTGCAGGGTAGAGGAAAGAAGAAATGCCTTGGTAAATGTGATCTAGCTTCCAGCTCTGAATGCCATTCACTCACCAGCTGTTGTCTACAGCTTTTGGGTCCCCCCCCCCCACCTGCCCTGCTGAGTTATATATTTTCCAGGTGTCTTTCCTATTTTGACCCACGTGCATTTATTTATATTATTTATGTTTGCCACAAATACATGATTTAGTTAAACATAAAGGAGACAACTCAAAACGAGGTAGAGGAAAACAAGTATAGTTTATATGAAAACTACATGCTTTGCAAAAAAGAAATTCTTCACAGTTACTTGTATTTTGATTATTAACTTTAAAATGCCACATTTGTTTTTGTTTGAGGCATATATGTAATTATAATGCTGGTGTGTGAAAGTCAGAGGACAAGTGTTAGGGGAGATGTGTTCTCTCTGTTTCACTATGGATATCCTGGAGATGGAACTCAAGTTGTCAGGCTTGTGCAAGTTCCCTTGCCAGTCCACCAGTCTCGCTTTTTAGAGAACACCTTGATGTGAAGTGACATTAACAAGATGATCACAAACAAAAGTAAGAAAATGAAGGGAAAATAGTAGTCACATTACAAAGAGAGCCCTCCAAATCCTCTGTGGTTAATATTCAGATACCTCTTCATAAAAAGAATAAACACCCCAAAAATTATAGGTTGTAGTGGTTTGAATAAGAATCCCCCCCATAGGCTCATTTATTTGAATGCTTAGCTACCAGGGAGTGGCACTATTTGAAAGGATTAGGATTCAGAGATATGGCCTTGTTGGAGAAAGTGTGTCACTGGGGGGTGGGCTTTGAGGTTTCAAAAGTCAAACTGAGACTCACTCTTTCTCTCTCTCTCTCTCTCTCTCTCTCTCTCTCTCTCTCTCTCTCTCATTCTCTCTCTCTCATTCTCTCTCAAGATCACAATGCAATTCTCAGCTTCCTGTCCAGGACCATTATCTGCCAAACCCTGCTGCCATGCTTCCCACAATGATCAAAATGGACCAAACCTCTGAAACTATAATAAAGGTTCCAACTAAATACTTTCTTTAATAAGAAGTGCCTGAGTTGTGGTGTCTCTTCAAGCAGTTGAATAGTGAATAAGGCAGGAGTCCAGCATAACAGGAATCGTTTATACAAAAAGGTAAGTCAGAGGCTTAAATATAATAACGTCATCAAAGAAAGGTCTGCTCTTAGATTGCAAAATAACAAATAAATATAATATGTTTTCAGTCAAATAAGGTCTTTCCAAATAACAAGATATTCAACATATACAGAACTGTGCTATCCCCAGGAGGAGCTGGTATGAAATTACTACCAGTCTAGGCAGAGGCTTCCTCACCTTTAGAAAATCAAAAATTTTCCATCAAATTTTTGTTCAGATATCATAGATATGTGAACAACCCACTTTGCAATCTTGCTACTTTCACTTCTTAAACAATCAATGTAACTGCTTCTCCAATGAATGATGTTTAGGTGTTATCCTTCAACCATATGTCTGTGGTGCAGATTTGCCAGTGTGTAACAAAAACTTTAGGATCTCGACAGAGCAGAACATCCAACATGGGTGTGTGAAGCAGGTAGCAAAATCAGAGCCTGGGGTTTCTAATAAATCCCTGCCTCGTCCCTGCCCTCCTGTTCTGGCACTAGACAAGAGACAACCATCTGTGCTAAAGTCCAATTACTTTACCATCACAGAACAGCATCAAGAAACATCAAGGGTCATCTTAAAACAAACACATTGCCTTACAAGCATTAGGGAAGTTATTATTTCTCTTTTTTTTATTTTTAAAGAAAGCATGGCTTCACCAAAGACCCCCCCCCCAGGTCATGGTGATTACATGAGACCAGGTGCAATGCTCAAGCACATTGAGGTTCTAAACCTAATTGCCTTCCACGGCTTGGAAAATCAGATTTTTAAGCTATTGACAGGCTTACTTTTTATAGAGGGGTGACATAGCCACGCCATTTGGAGGTTTGTAAACAATGTGAAAAGGGAATGGAGGAGTTACCATGCAAAAATTCCAATCCGTGTAAAGTCACAATTACTATTCACTAAGAAATAAAAAAGTGCGTGTGAACCCTAGCATAATAATTAGAAACACTAAAAATTAATGCATTCTCCCCTTTCAAAATATAAAGGTGAAGGGAGTGACATCAATTAGTTAAACAAGAAGTCACATCTGAGTTACCTTACCTTTGTGTCTTTGGTGTATGTTTGGTATACATCATTTGTCACTGTTGGAGCCTAAAGGAGTCTGAAAACAGATTCATGGACCAACTAAAATATCCAAGTGCTTTACAGGTGTGCTGTGATTTCTACCCCCTCAAAGCCAGCAACGTGTTAAAAAAAAAGATTAGGTTAGATAGTGGTTTATGTTTAGTGGGGCTCTGACTTTCTGTACTGCACCAGATTTTATCCAGTTCTATCAATAATTTAGATCAAAAGAAGACTCATTCCATTTCTCAAAATGTCTGATCTACCTTATGATAATAAAGAAGATTGCCAACAGTTTATATCTGCATTGGTCGCTGGAAATACAACCTATCACAGTGTTGAAATCATGATATGAAAAGTGACACCAAGCTAGTTAAAATAGAAACTTACGGAAAGTAACAAATGCCAAGACCTTGGTCCTCCTGAACATCTTTCTGCATAAGATTTGTAGATCAGGTACCTTTCTTTGAAGTACAGCAGGGGTGAAGAGTAGGTCATGAGTTTTTGTGCCAGAAGAAATGCATAGCTGTTCACACTTAAATTTCTTCCCTTATGATGTCATTTAGAACGGGGGCAGAAACTGTCCTTTTGCCCAGTTAGAACAAGAAATCTACCCAGTGTGGTAGAATGAAAAGACTCTTTGTAGAAGCCTTTAACATTGTTGTAGCAGACATATAAGGAAGACCTGGAAGTCTACACTGTATTTCTAAATGAAGCTAAATATACCAGCAGCAGACACTGTATTCTTCTTTATTCAAACTTGGCTTTCATATCAGCATCTTTAGCAAGCATGAGAAAGTTCATTTTATTGTTCGTACATATGTGTAGATGTGTGCATGCACACACACATATGCATGTATGTGCTTGTACATGTGCATATATATGTGTATGTGTATATTTATGTGGATATATTCAAGTGTGGATGTGTGTAGAGTATGCATACATGTATGTGTATGGAGAATGCATACAGGTATGTGCACATGTGTGTGGAAGCTAGTGGTTGAAATCATGTGTCTTCTATTGCTATCTACTTTATTTTTTAAGACAGGGTATCTCAATAAGTCTGGGATTCAGCTATTCATTAAATCTCACTAGCCAGCAAATCCCAGAGATCTCTGGGGATCCCCATTTCTCCATTTCCCCAGCTCTATTACAGGCACCTGTTACTACTGATTGTTAGGTTTCCAATGCAAGCACTTTACCATCCAAGCTCTTTCTATGCCCATCCCACTTATTCTTTTTCTTGTAAGGTCCAGGGACCTAGATAAGAGTTTAAACCCCAAAATATTCTAAATTCTCTCTAAACATCAAGCAAGTTTACACATGGCCTGACTATACATCCAAATGTGTTCTTGGCGAATATTTATTTCTATAGAAATGATAGAATCCCATCTTAATTTTAAGGTCCTATCTTTATTCATAATTTTCATAGCTGCACCACTGGGTATAATTCATTACTTTTACACTAAAATAATTTAAAACCATAAATATTCTGAATCTTTATTTTATACACCTACTTCAAAAGATAAGTACAAAGGGTATTATTAAATTTTATTTGTCAAAGTAGATAACAAATATTTACTTATTCTATCTCAGTAACATCTGTCTTCCATCAATTTCTCATTAATTTGACAGAGTAAATGATTATCTCTAAGTGGAGGCACCTCTGAGACTTCCCTTGTTTAGAAAGGACTTTGTATTAAGTGTGATGATGCATTTTTCAGGGATTTAATGAGAAGAAATTTCAGATCTGATGTTTATTACCATGGACACAAAGAAAATTATTTACACCCCTAGGCTATTTCTTTCTATTTTAGTGTATTAAACTCTCCTCTCTGTCTGCCTCTCTCTGTCTCTCTGTCTCTGTCTGCCTCTCTCTCTCTCTCTCTCTCTCTCTCTCTCTCTCTCTCTCTCTCTCTCTCTCTCTTTCTCTCTCTCTCTGTGTGTGTGTGTGTGTGTATGTGTGTTTTCTAACCTCATACATAGTCAATACATGACAAAACCTTTAGATGTTTCATTGAATACAGTCTTAATGCCTTATTAAGTTTCAAGACAAAATGTAAGATATTTGAGACCAGATCATAGCAACCCATATGGAAGCCAGAGCCAACAAAGTCTAGGAAATAATCTTTGGATGTGTTCTTTGGTTTTATCAGAAAAGATTCATCACCTTGACCTCTACTTTGAACCAGCCCAGAAGTTAGAGACCTTAGGGTTCTACTGTCTGATTACTGTACATGACACATACTCTAGGCCCTCCCAGGTACAACTGGATGGCCACATATGGTCATGGTTTTGGAAGCTGACCAGTTCTTCCTTGGGTACACCAATCTCCATAATCCACTACATCAGAACTAGTCTCCTACTTAATAACAGTTTCTGAATAACAAATTGTCCCTCACTTTTTCCTATAACAGATGTACATATGGTACTTAGAATTCTTCCCTGGGTCATGGAGAGATGCTTTTAGTGCATAAGGGCATGTACAGCTCTTTCAGGGTACCCAAGTTCAGTTCCCAGCACAAAGTAGGCCGAGTTGACTTACATAAAGGGTTTTCTATCATAATCACCAACATTGGGCAGGTCACAACTGCTTGTAACTCCAGTTCCAAGGAATCCAATGCTTTCTTCTAGTCTCTATAGTCACTTGAAAACACACACACACACACACACACACACACACACACACACACCTACATATCTCCAAATAAATAACTATAAAAGATAGTAAATATTTTTTTAAATCTCAACTGAATAAAATATCTGGCACAACAAAACTTTTGACTCATTGCAAAAGACCATACTGCTCTTTATGGAATATTAGTATTTTTCTCTTAAATCTGAGATGTGTCCTGGGAAGATGTCCCCATGGTGAGACAAGAGCTTGGAGGGATGCAATACTCTTCCTTTCAGGCATTCCTTTTAGAAATAGCAAATGGTTGGTTCTTGCAAAATTGTTCTTTGGTCTGTCAAGGAAATATATGCTTTACTTGTAAGAAAAACTTTGCACTCAACAGAGATCAAAGAACTTCATAACTGTTTTCTATTTGAAAGGAAAGACAAATTTAACAGGTGGCTGGAAATAAGAGACGAGTGCAGAGTCTGGGAGTAAGTCAAACCCTGGATTCAAATTCCAGGTCTTGGTAGTTAAGTGATTGGGGTATTTAATTATGAATCTAAACAAGTCTGTCTTGGCAGATGGCACACGGTAGGCAGAGTCAGCCTTTCATAATGGATTTTTATATGATTGTGGGGCACAGGGTACCATGTCTAGAGGATAAGGGGTCATTAAGTGACAATGATCTTTTTTATAGTATTTATAGTAGGTCTAACATTTCCGAAGACGCATGTGCCGCTCCTCATTTTGTTTGATACTGACTCTCAACAGTTCCACTGTGTTGCTCTCCTACATTCCAGAAACAAACAAACCTCTTTAAAGCAACTCCTCTATTTCAGCAAGTAATGCATTCAATCATTATGTGTGGTCAGTAAAGTTTATAGGCTCAGAACACATACAATCTAAGTCATCTCTTTTTCCAAGTTAATAAGCCACAGTACAACAGATTCCACAATAACTTGGCAGCCATAAAATTGCTAGCTTTGTTGTACTTCTACTTTATAGCACAAACCTGCTCAGAGGATAATATCATAGTTTAAATGAAGTGGAAAAAAATAACACAGATCAGAGTCACAGCAAATATACAGAAATACATGTGCATGTGTGCACACGTGTGCACATACACACACATGCACACACACATGCTATTAATAGCTAGTGAAAAAGAAGGTTCAAGCACTTTAGAAAAATACCCACAGAAATCTAAAGCACCAAAGACCTAGAACATAAACTCTAGAAATAATAATAATAATAATAATAATAATAATAATAATAATAAAGGTATTTGTTATATAATTTCAAACACATTGTAAGAAAAGCAGTGATGTTTAAAGGTATAACTTGATGGATTTGGATAAATGGGGTTTTTTTGTTGTTTTGTCACAACTAATTATTTCTTTATTTTATTCTAATTACAACGTTTGTCGTGGAATTTAACTGAAATTTGAATCCCCTTACTTTTTCTCCCTTGAAACCCTCCCAAATAACCCTCCCTGCTCTCTTTCAAATTCATGGTTTTCCCCCTAATTTTTATTACACGATTAAATATATATGTGTGTGCATATATAGTTTTAAACGACCTGTACTTTGAGATGCTATCAAAGGAAAAGATTTGCTGCTCGTTTATTATTTTTGAAGGTAATAAAGCGTTGACAGAGCAGGGCTGGAGCCTGAGAGAGTTGTCCAGTGCTGCACTCGGGAAGCTCCAAGCCATAATTTACAGAATCATTCCCTCTGTCATCCTTGGCAGGCATATCCTACCTCACAGATCAGAGCATCCAGGTCCTGAGTGTGCCCTGAACATTTACAAATAAATATGGGAAAACAGGGTTCCATGTTCCTCCCTAGACAACCTAAAGCTCTACAAGCAAGACTGTGCCTTCCTAATCCAGGGATGAAAACACAAAGGAATCACATTGACAAAGTTGAGCAACCACTGTCGATGTCTCCCAGGGTTAGCAATATGCCTGTTTCTTATTTTCAATAGAAAAAGGTCACTTTTTTAGGGATAGGCTCACCTTCCTGCAAGAAAGAGCCCCAGTTAATTCTATGATACTTTGTTTTCTTTTTTTTTTTTTAATTTAATTTAATTTTATTTTATTTTTAATTTACATTCCAAATCACTTCCCCTTTCCCGTTTCCTCCCTCCCCGAAAGTCCCATAAGCCCCCTTCCCTCCCTCTTTTCTCTGTTCAACCCCCTCTCATTACTCTGTCCTGGCGTTCCCCTACATCCAGTCTTTCCAGGACCAGGGGTCTCTCCTTCCATCTTTTTAGAAATCTATTGATATGCTGATTGTGTCTAGGGTATTCTGAGATTCTGGGTCAATATCCCCTTATCAGTGACTTCATACCATGTGTGATCTTTTGTGATTGGGTTACCTCACTAAGGATGATATTTTCAAGTTCTGACCATTTGCCTAGGAATTTCGTGAATTCATTGTTTTTAATTGCAGAGTAGTATTCCATTGTGTAAATATACCACATCTTCTGAATCCATTCCTCCGTTGAGGGACATCTGGGTTCTTTCCAGCTTCTGGCTATTATAAATAAGGCTGCTATGAATATAGTGGAGCATGTGTCCTTATTGCATGCAGGTAAAGTCTCTGGGTATATACCCAGGAGTGGTATAGCCGGATCCTCCGGAAGTGTCATGCCCAGTTTTCTGAGGAGCCGCCAGACTGCTTTCCAGAGTGGTTGTACCAGCCTGCAATTCCACCAGCAGTGGAGGAGTGTTCCTCTTTCTCCACATCCTCGCCAACAACTGCTGTCTCCTGTGTTTTTGATCTTAGCCATCCTGACTGGTGTGAGATGGAATCTCAGGGTTGTTTTGATTTGCATTTCCCTAATGACTAAGGATGATGAACATCTCTTTAGGTGCTTCTCAGCCATTAGATATTCTTCAGGTGAGAACTCTTTGTGGAGCTCTGTACCCCATTTTTTAATAGGGTTACTTGCCTCTCTGGAGTTTAACTTCTTGAGTTCTTTGTATATCTTGGATATTAGCCCTCTGTCGGATGTAAGGTTGGTAAAGATCATTTCCCAGTTAGTTGGTTGCCGCTTTGTCTTTTTGACGGTGTCTTTTGCCTTGCAAAAACTTTGTAATTTAATGAGGTCCCATTTGTCTATTCTTGATCTTAGAGTATAAGCTATTGGAGTTCTGTTCAGGAAATTCTCCCCTGTGCCCATATGTTCAAGGTTCTTCCCTAGTTTCCCTTCTATTAGTTTCAGTGTGTCTGGTTTTATGTGGAGATCTATGATCCACTTAGAATTGAGCTTAGTGCAAGGAGATAAGGATGGGTCAATTTGCATTCTTCTGCATGTTGACCTCCAGCTGAGCCAGCACCATTTGTTGAAAAGGCTATCTTTTTTCCACTGGATGGTTTTAGCTCCTTTGTCAAAGATCAAGTGACCATAGGAGTGTGGATTCATTTCTGGGTCTTCAATTCTGTTCCATTGATCTACATGTCTGTTACTGTACCAATACCATGCAGTTTTTAACACTATTGCTCTGTAGTACAGCTTGAGGTCCGGGATACTGATTCCCCCAGAGGTTCTTTTACTCTTGAGAATAGTTTTAGCTATTCTGGGTTTTCTGTTATTCCAGATGAATTTTTGAATTGCTCTTTCTAACTCTATGAAGAATTGAGTTGGGATTTTGATGGGGATTGCATTGAATCTGTGTATTACTTTTGGTAAGATGCTCATTTTTACTATATTAATCCTGCCAATCCATGAGCATGGCAGATTTTTCCATCTTCTGAGGTCTTCTTCAATTTCTTTCTTCAGAGACTTGAAGTTCTTGTCATACAGATCTTCCACTTGTTTGGTTAGCGTCACGCCAAGATACTTAATATGGTTTGTGGCTATCGTAAAGGGTATTATTTCTCTTACTTCTTTCTCAGCCTGCTTATCCTTTGAGTATAGGAAGGCTTCTGACTTGCTTGAGTTGATTTTATATCCGGCCACTTTGCTGAAGTCGTTTATCAGCTGTAGGAGTTCTCTGGTGGAGTTCTTTGGGTCGCTTATGTATACTATCATATCGTCTGCAAATAGTGATAGTTTGACTTCTTCCTTTCCAATTTGTATCCCTTTGACCTCTTTTTGTTGTCTAATTGCTCTAGCTAGAACTTCAAGTACTATATTGAAAAGATATGGAGAGAGAGGGCAGCCTTGTCTAGTCCCTGATTTTAGTGGGATTGCTTCAAGTTTCTCTCCGTTTAGATTGATGCTGGCTACTGGTTTGCTGTAAATTGCTTTTACTATGTTTAGATATGGGCCTTGAATTCCTGATCTTTCCAAGACCTTTAGCATGAAAGGATGCTGAATTTTGTCAAATGCTTTCTCAGCATCTAATGAGATGACCATGTGGTTTTTTTCTTTGAGATTGTTTATGTAGTGGATTACATTGATGGATTTCCTTATATTGAACCATCCCTGCATCCCTGGGATGAAGCCTACTTGATCGTGGTGAATGATCGTTTTGATGTGTTCTTGGATTCGGTTGGCAAGAATTTTATTGAGTATTTTTGCATCGATATTCATAAGAGAGATTGGCCTGAGATTCTCTTTCTTTGTCGGATCTTTGTGTGCTTTTGGTATTAGTGTAATTGTGGCTTCATAGAACGAGTTGGGTAGTGTTCCTTCTGTTTCTATTTTGTGGAACAGTTTGAAGAGTATTGGTGTTAGGTCTTCTTTGAAGGTCTGATAGAATTCTGCACTAAAACCATCTGGACCTGTGCTTTTTTTGGTTGGAAGACTTCCAATGACAACTTCTATTTCTTCAGGGCTTATAGGACGGTTTAGATGGTCTATTTGATCCTGATTTAATTTTGGTACTTGGTATCTGTCAAGGAAATTGTCCATTTCCTCAAGATTTTCTAGTTGTGTTGAATACAGGTTTTTGTAGTAGGATCTGATGATTTTTTGAATTTCCTCAGTTTCTGTTGTTATCTCTCCCTTTTCGTTTCTGATTTTATTAATTTGGATACTATCTCTGTGCCCTCTGGTTAGTCTGGCTAAGGGCTTATCTATCTTGTTGATTTTCTCAAAGAACCAACTCCTCGTTTTGTTGATTCTTTGTATGGTTTTATTTGTTTCTACTTGATTGATTTCAGCCCTGAGTTTGATGATTTCCTGCCTTCTACTCCTCTTTGGTGTATTTGCTTCTTTTTGTTCCAGGGCTTTCAGGTGTGCCATTAAGCTGTTAGTGTATGCTGTCTCCCGTTTCTTTTTGGCGGCACTCAGGGCTATGAATTTTCCTCTTAGCACTGCTTTCATTGTGTCCCATAAGTTAGGGTATGTTGTGCCTTCATTTTCATTAACTTTCAAAAAGTCTTTGATTTCTTTCTTTATTTCCACCTTGACCAAGTTATCATTGAGTAGAGCATTGTTCAGCCTCCATGTGTACGTGGGTTTTCTTTTGTTTTTGTTGCCATTGAAGACCACCCTTATTCCATAGTGATCTGATAGGAGGCATGGGATTATTTCTATCTTCTTGTATCTGTTGAGGTCTGATTTGTGACCAATTATATGGTCAATTTTGGAGAAGGTACCATGAGGAGCTGAGAAGAAGGTGTATTCTTTAGCTCTAGGATGAAATGTTCTATATATATCAGTTAGTTCCATTTGGTCCAAGGCTTCAATTAGATTCACTGTGTCCCTGTTTAGTTTCTGCTTTCCTGAACGATCCATTTCAGAGAGCGGGGTGTTGAAGTCACCCACTATTATTGTGTGCGGTGCGATGTGTGCTTTGAGTTTTAGTAAAGTTTCTTTTACGAATGAGGGTGCCCTTGCATTTGGAGCATAGATATTCAGGATTGAGAGTTCTTGATGGTGGATTTTTCCCTTGATCAGTATGTAGTGTCCTTCTGTGTCTTTTTTGATGACTTTAGGTTGAAAATCAATTTTATCCGATATTAGGATGGCTACTCCACCTCGTTTCTTGGGGCCATTTGCTTGTAAAATTGTTTTCCAGCCTTTTACTCTGAGGTAGTGTTTGTCTTTGACACTGAGGTGCGTTTCCTGCATGCAGCAAAATGCTGGGTCCTGTTTACGTATCCAGTCTGCTAGTCTATGTCTTTTAATTGGGGAATTGAGACCATTGATATTAAGAGAGATTAAGGCATAGTGATTATTGCCATCTGCCATTCTTGACGCTATCTTTATGTTTGAGTGGTTATCTACTTTTGGGTTTGATTCAAGAAGGTTATTATCTCATTTTTTCCAGGGTGTTGTTTCTCTCCCTGTATTGGAGGTTTCCACCTATTATCCGTTGCAGGGCTGGATTTGTGGAAAGATATTGTGAAAATTTGGTTTTATCATGGAATATCTTGGTCTCTCCATCTATGGTGATTGAGAGTTTTGCTGGGTATAGTAGTCTAGGCTGGCATTTGTGCTGTCTTAGTGTCTGCATGAGATCTGCCCAGGATCTTCTGGCTTTCATAGTCTCTGGTGAGAAGTCTGATGTGATTCGGATAGGTCTTCCTTTGTATGTTACTTGGCCCTTTTCTCTTACTGCATTTAGTATTCTTTCTTTGTTTAGAACATTCGGTGTTTTGATTATTATGTGACGGGAGGTATTTCTGTTCTGGTCCAGTCTGTTTGGAGTTCTGTAGGCTTCTTGTACGTTCATCGGCATCTCTCTCTTTAAGTTAGGGAAGTTTTCCTCCATAATTTTGTTGAAGATGTTTACTGGCCCTTTAAGTTGCAAATCTTCACTCTCATCTATACCTATAATCCTTAGGTTTGGTCTTCTCATTGTGTCCTGGATTTCCTGGATGTTTTGGGTTACGCGTTTTTTGCATTTTGCATTTTCTTTGACTGTTGAGTCGATGCTTTCTATGGAATCTTCAGCACCTGAGATTCTTTCTTCCATCTCTTGTATTCTATTGTTGATGTTTGCATCTATGACTCCTGATTTCTTCCCAAGGTTTTCTATCTCCAAAGTTGTCTCCCTTTGTGATTTCTTAGTTGTTTCTACTTCCTTTTTTAGTTCCTGGATGGATTTGCTGAGATCCTTCACTTGTTTGTTTGTATTTTCCTGTATTTCTTTAAGGTATTTTTGCATTACCTCTTTCAGGATTTCTTCCTGATGACCCACGTTCTCCTGCATTTCTCTGAGCGATTTTTGTGTTTCCTCCTCATGGGATTCCATCTGTTGATCCATCGTCTCCTGCATTTCTTTAAGCAGTTCTCGTGTTTCCTTTGTAAGGGCATCTAACTGTTGATTCATTTCTTTAAGCAATTTTTGTGTTGCCTCCTTATGGGCATCCGTCTGTTGACCCATATTCTTCTGCATTTCTTTATGCAAATTTCGTGATTCCTTTGTGAGTGCATCTACCCGTTGATTCATCTCGTTAAGCGATTTTTGTGTTGTCTCCTTGTGCGCCTCCATCTTTTGATCCATGTTCTCCCGCATTTCTCTAAGCGATTTTTGTGTTTCCTTTGTAAGGGCTTCTAAGCGTTGATTCATGGTCTCCTGTAACTCTTTATGAGATTTATTTGTGTCCTTCTTGTGATCCTCTAATAGCATCATGAGAAGTGATTTTAAATCCAGATCTTGTCTTTCGGGTGTGGTGGGGTATCCAGGACTTGCTGCTGTTGGAGAGTTGGGTTCGGATGGTCCCACATTACTTTGATTACTGTTAGTAACATTCCTACGTTTGCCTTTTGCCATCTGGATACCTCTGGTGTTAGTTGGTCCTGCTGCCACTGGCTGTTGGTTGGACCTCCTGTGAGCCTGCAAAGCTATTTCTGCCCCCCCTGGATTACCAAGATTCCCCTGGCACCGATTTCTGGGGCCTGCCTTCTCCTGAGTGACTTTGGAGCCCTAATGTGCTTTGCCCCAAGTGATCTTATATTGGGGAGGCCTTGCACATCTAAAGGCTCAGCCTAGTGGATTCCTGGAGCAGAGGTCGCCAAAGGGAGGCTGGCAGGCTCCTGCCCTGTGCAGGGGTGTGTGATCTCTCCTGGGGGGGAGAGGGGGCGTCCCTCTGCCAGGCAGAAGTCCCACAGCAGATCTGGCGCGCTGGTCACTGCAGATCAGCCCAGCACCTGGGAGCAGGTTACACACAAGCTGCCTGAACCCGAAGCGATATTATGCCTGTCTGTCTCTGAGCCTGGCGGTCCCAACTACCTGGTCACTGGAGCAAAGATGGCGGAGGGCACTCTCCGTGGCGCTGCTCACCCTGTGGTCACGATGGCCCGCCGATCTGGCACCCAGACGACCACAGCGCCAACCCGCCCTCGGGCACTGACGGAAGCCCCAACAGGCCGTGTCCCAAGTGATGTTATATCGGGGGGAGAGCCTGGGTACCGGTCTCTCCAGTGCAGTCCGCGGGAACAGAGGTCGCGGAAGGGAAGCTGGCAGGCTCCCTCCCTGCGCGGGGTCCCTCCACCAGGCAGAAGGTCCCACCGCGGAACTGGCGCGCTGGTTACTGCAGATCAGCCCAGCACCTGGGAGCAGGTTACACACAAGCTGCCTGAAACCGAAGCGATATTATGCCTGTCTGTCTCTGAGCCTGGCGGTCCCAACTACCTGGTCACTGGAGCAAAGATGGCGGAGGGCACTCTCTGTGGTGCCGCGCACCCTGTGGTCACGATGGCCCGCCGATCTGGCACCCAGACGACCACAGCGCCAACCCGCCCTCGGGCACAGACGGAAGCCCCAACAGGCCGTGTCCCAAGTGATGTTATATTGGGGGGAGAGCCTGGGTACCGGTCTCTCCAGCGCAGTCCGCGGGAACAGAGGTCGAGGAAGGGAAGCTGGCAGGCTCCCTCCCTGCGCGGGGTCCCTCCACCAGGCAGAAGCTGATACTTTGTTTTCTTTACCATAGATTTCTGAGGTGAATTGACTTTGTTTAGCAGTGATGCCATGTTAGTAAGTGCTTAAGCCCTATGAAAGGATTTCTTATCTGCACCAAACACAAACAAAGCCTGGTGCCAACCAAAAGACAGAGACTTTCCAATGCCTTCTTCTAACAAAGCAGCTTGAAACCTGTATTTTTATACGTGCTTTTAGTCAGAGGTGACATGGTTGGTCAGGAAACTGGGTTAACAAATGATAGGTATTTGGAAGTTATTGTGGATTGCAAGTGAGCCTCAGATTTTTAATGACTATCTCATGCGATTATTACTGAATGCAGATAACTGAATAACTAACACTTAAAGACTGTGCCAGGCACTGCTGCAAGTGTTGCCTCCGTCTGTTCCTTTAAGCCTCGTAGCTCTATGTTAAAGGTGCAATTCTCATACTGCAGAATGAGAAACTAAAGCACAGGAAGACCAACAACTCAACTTCAGTCATACCTCAAGTAAGTGTCATATTACAAGATCTAAACCCATCCAGCTTTATTCAGAGACCACACTTTAAACCACCATCCACATTACCTTCCTATGTCATGATCACAGTCTTCACTGTTTCAAAGAGGTATTTCATGTTCCCTGTAGGTAGAGTATGGCCCACAGACAAGAATTAAGAAGCAGATGACTCAAAAACCCAGACTGTAACCTCTACGAGAAGGACTTTCTCTATCATAGCCATCATTACATCTCCAATAGCTCATGAAATATTAGCTCCACTTGGAAACAGAACATAGAGGGAAAAGTGTGTTAGTAGGGTCAGGCTTATACAGTCCTTTAGAAATAGGGTACCAATTCTTTTCTTACAAAACTAGAGTCTCAGATGACCCTGAGCTTTACTTTAGTAGAGTGACAAATAGTATCAGGGATGTTTTAGGATGAAGAATTCTCTTTATAAAGCAATGTTTCATAAAAAATTGGGTCCAAGTGGTGGTTCCAAATAATTCTTTCCTTTATGTGGTCTTCCTGGCCTAGGTTCCACAGTCATTCAGCAAACATGCATTCATCTAGTTACTGAAGAGAGACAAACATGTCCATGCTATGTCTCACAGACACTTAAGTAGAAAGTAAAAGCAACTACTCCCTGAGATGAGACTGGGTGTCAGTATAGACGCTCCGTGAACAAGTAAGAGTAAGAGCATCTTTGTTTTTCTTAAGTTAACTTCATCAGATGCCAAACAACTATCTTCTGGAAACTCTGTTGGGATGTCTTGTGTTTCTCTTGGTTACACAAAGAGCCATGCCTGAGGAGGTTTCTGCTCGATTGAATTCCCACAAGCTCAGTTCTTCACCAGGTCTGGGGGGGGCAGAGGGAAGTTGTATATTTGACTTGGTGATTTTACTTTCTTGTAAGGCAGCTGGTCCCTGAGGCTCCAACACGATCTCATGTTCAGGTCCCCACCGCTGGAGAACCTTTTGCCCTTGAGCCTTGTCTGTCCTTTTCTCAAGGAGCTCCTCCCCCATCTCTGGGACATGTGGGACCTTCTCCTCTGTGAGCTTCAACTTATCCAACTAAGTGGAAGAGTTGTTGACTAACACTAGAGTAGTTTCTGCTCTACATCCAATAAAATTTCCCCAAGAAAAGACATTTCGAGATTTCAGGCTCCTCTTTGAAATGAAGAGTATATCCTGCAAATAGAAAGTATTCTATTTCTTCAAAAAGAGCTGTGCAGTAAACTCTCTGAGATAGTGGGAGAATGAGGATATGGGTAGAAACATCACCCCCCCCCAAAAAAAACTACAAGGGTTTATTCAAACCTAGTGATAATCTCTTATGGATCTTTAACATCTTAGGAGGGTTATAGCTGAAAAGGGGGGATGTGCAGAGCTGCAAGACCTAATCACACAATCTTCTTATTCTCTATACTAGGGATTTGTATATGATCACTTTGAATCTTCTTACATGTGGGGTTATTTCTCAATGGACTTTTGAATATGGCCTTCAACACTTCCATATTACCTACATCAATAGATATCAAAGCATACGTATATTTTCCTCCTACTACCATTTCAACATGACAATTCAACATGTAGATGTTTTCAATAGAAAAACTGGAGGAAAATTTCAAATACATTATGTGTTTATTTCTAAGTATATAGTTTCATGGGAAAATAACCATCATTGGCAGTGGTAACTATTTGTAGAATAAGTTTTAACATGTGACAAATACACATTTAAAATAATAAAAATGCTTGGAACTTGCATGTTATTTCCTTCCTGTGTATGTGCATATATGCATATGGAGGCCCAACCTCTAATGCTGTCCCTCAGGAGCATCTTGGTTTTGTCTTTCACTGGAAGCTGGGGTTCACTAACTGGACTAAGGCAGAGATCAAGCCCTAGGATCTACTTGCCTTTTCCTCCACAGGACTGGGATTACAGACAAATGCCACCATTCTTGGCTTTTTTTTACATGGATGGTTGTACTGGCTGGTTTTGTGTGTCAACTTGACACAAGCTGGAGTTATTACAGAGAAAGGAGCCTCCCTTGAGGAAATGCCTCCATGAGATCCAGCTGCAAGGCATTTTCTCAATTAGTGATCAAGGCAGGAGGGCCCATTGTGGGTGGTGTCATCCCTACACTGGTAGTCCTCGAAAACAAGCTAAGCAAGCAAGGGGAAGCAAGTCAGTAAGCAGCATTCCTCCATGGCCTCTGCATCAGCTCTGCCTCCAAGTTCCTACTATGTGTGAGTTCCTGTCCTGACTTCTTTGATGATGAACAGTAATGTGGAAGTGTGAGCTGAATAAGCCCTCTCCTCCCAACTTGCTTTTTGGTCATGGTGTATTTTGCAGCAATAGAAACCCTAACTAAGACAGTGGTGGAGACCAAACCCAGGACACCATGTTTGTGTGCCAAGCACTCCACTGACTGTGCCATCTCTCTCCTCAGCCCCTGTTTCCCTTTTATTTATACAACTTTGGATGTTCCCTGCACTGCTATAGAGAGAGGCAAGATGATATTAATAGAAACAGTATACCAAGGTTAGCACATTGGAGGTCTTTAGTAGAGAAAAGTCACCCAGTCCTTGATTCCTGATCTCTAGCATGACAAGGTGACAATGATAGTGATTATGATATACCAATTTACATAAATCCCCACCACTTACAAAGTGCTTTATCAATACTGTACATTGTTGCTTTCAGTTCAGTCTAGAATAATGCCCTCTCACATTTTAATGTAACAGGAAACACTTCCCACCAGACAGATTTTTAGCCAAACTTTTCAGCTAACAATTGAATACAACATAAGTTCTTCCACCAGACACCCCCATACCTGCTCTCCAGGGCTGACAGAGAATGGGCAGTGAGTTACTGAGGCAGTTGGTAGGGAGGTGGAAACTCTACTCAATAATCTCACACACACACACGCAGAGCTCTCTCAGTCCCTGTCTCTGTCTCTCTGTCTCTCTCTTTCTCGTGTGTGTGTGTGTGTGTGTGTGTGTGTGTGTGTGTGTGTGTGATTACTGAGTAGAGTTGCCGCTTGTGGAGGCTACTCACCCATGTCCCATACCACCTTTGATTCATATTTTTTTTTAATTTTTTATTGTATTTTCTATATTCTTTATTTACATTCTAAATGATTTCCCCTTTCCCAGTTCCCCCCTCCCTGAAAGTCCCATAAGCCCTCTTCCCTCCCCCTGTTCCCCATTTGCCTAAGAATTTCATGAATTCATTGTTTTTAATTGCTGAGTAGTATTCCATTGTATAAATATACATGGAAAATATCTCTGATAAAATTGAAGAAATATATAGAAAAACACATTAAGATTGACTATTTCATGGAAAAAATTATACAGAAAAAATGGTAGGCATAAAAATATTCCTAAGTTGATTGAAAGTGGAATTATAAACTAAGACAGGATATCATGGAGCTCACGGTTTTGGTAGACTAGCTAACTCATAAGTTCTAGGATCCACATCTCTCTGCCACATCCCTGTACACAGCACCAAAGTTGTAGGACCTGCCACCACAGCTGGGTTTTGCATGTGTTCTGGGGATCCAAACGCAAGTCATTCGTTATGCTTGTGTGGAAGGTACTTTAGTAACTGAGCCATCTCCCCAGGCAGAATTTTGTCTTTTGAATAACCAGGGGCTCTTATTATGCTTTTAAGCCTTTAGAACATGGGATATATAAGAAACAACAACCTGTAAATCTCATTACCCTCAATGAATACCTATCTGTTATGAATGGCAGGCTTCCCAAAGCTGTGCACCTTTGAATACATGAACAGACTGATATAGATGGGGTGGGGGTAGGGCTGGGGGTGGGGCTGCTGTGTGTTTCCTCCAAAAGCAAATCAGTGTGGCAGGGGTCCATCGCCCATTTTATTTTACTTTTCAACCTATAATTTATTTTAGTTGGAATCTTCTGCTAAATTCTGCTGTTATTGTGGAAGGGAAGGGGAAATGCAGGAGATAATTGGTCCTAGTTCCTCATCTCCCTAAGAAAATGCCAGCATCCCTCAACTTACTCTCTCTTCTCATAATCCTCAGGCAGCTAATTATATTCTGTTCAATGACAGGGTCCTCCAGCAAACATTGTTTATATGCTACATAGATTACATTCTAAGGTTTAGCAGTAAGCATTTAGCTCAACCTTAGCCATTGGAAAGATGGATGTTAGGGGATCTTTTCCTAGTTGCCTTCCTGAGGTTTAGAATTTATTCATGAAGTTCTTGATAGACAAATCATTTAATCTGGTATGATGTTCTGCTCTGTCTCTACATATGAGTTTTACCTACTTATTAAAAGAAATGCAATGCAAATCCATGGCACTTGCTATTTTTTAATCTTCACACCCACTTGCTCCCTCAGATGTATCAATCTGCCACTTTGTTCAGAGGTGTGGAACTCCAGGAAGCCTCTGTCATCTGTCCTAACAGTTGGATATTTACCAGATGAAATGGCTTGGCTGGTATTATTTTCCCCAGATCCTGTCTTCTAAGATAATCAAAATTAAACTTTTATCTGCATTTTGAGAGAGAGGGGTCATGACCCTTCTGTCTACCCTGATCATTTTTACTTTTCTTTTATGTCAGTAAGAGATGCCACCTTCTGCTGGTTTAACTATGATAAGTTTCTCCGGTTGGTAGGGTTATTATATTATACATTCCTATTTTAATCTCTCCTAGTTGTCTAAAACTGCTACAACCAAAGCATTAAAATTATGAAAACATCCTTGGCTTCTTTTTTTCTTTCAAATACCCAATTTAGACTTTTCACTTCTAAACTTACTGTACTTTACAAAAAAAATTACATGCTAATGTTTTTGTTTTGTTTTGGTGCTGGTGTTGGGTTTTTTTTGTTTGTTTGTTACTTTTGGTTTGGTTTTGTTTGTTCTGTTTTTTGTCTGTCTGTCTTTTGGTAAATGAAGTCATGAAGGGTTCATGAAAGCACTAAAACCACAAGTGGGCAACAAAGTCACGAGGCGTGCGGGGAGAATGGATGAAAACACAGCCCTTGACATGGAACAGCTCTGAGTAAATGTGATTTACATTTAACAGTGATGGCTTTACAGTACAGGAGTTTTTGGAAAATGGTAACAAAATGACAGAAATGAATTATGGGAAGATAATATCCCAATTGGGAAATGTGAGAACTGACATAAGTCAGGCTGAGAACCAAGGTAAATGTAACCTCTGTCTGCATTATTTTCTATTTGACACACATGTGCTTTGTGACTTGAATTGGTAGCATGGACTACTGTGCTATACCTTGTCTTGGGAGGGAAGCGCCCAATGCTCCAACAAGAAGCATGGTGTTATCTATGGAGTATTCACAGTGGTTCTTTATCACACTCAGGAAATCACAATCTGTTCCTAGTCTCTTGATCTAATCACAAAAGGTCTTAGATTTTGTCAAATGCCTTTTCTACATCAACAGATAGAGTCCTGTGAGTTTAAACTTTATCTTATTGATTTTGTCTGTTACATTAGTAAGTGTTGAACCAATCTTGTATTCCAGGAGTAAATCTCAATTGGACACAGTAGCTAATTCCTTGTAATAGGGTTTCTCGGTGCAGTTTGATAATATTTTGTTGAAGACTTTTATGTCTATATTCATGTAAGATATTGATTTGAAGATCTGGTCTTATTGAAGTAATGTTGGCATTGTAGAATGAACAGAAAAGTGTTCTCTCATCTTCTACTTTTTGGAACAGTTTCTTTTAAAATTAGTATTAGTTTTCTTTTAAATGTTTGTCAGAGCTCACCAGTGAAGCCATTTGGACCTAACCTTTCCTTCGTGGTAAATTTTAAAACTACTGGTGTAATCTCTTTCCTTGTAAATAGATTCAGACTCTTTATTTCTTAGATGCAATTCCTTTGTCCTTATCTTTGTGGAAAGTTAATTATAAGCATGTAATACATTTACATCTATGATGCCAATAGTCACCTGCTTTTGTTCATTCCTTTAGTACTTTGAGACTTTTATCTTTTTGTCAGTATAACTAACATTTTACCAGTTTGGTTGTGGTCATTTTTTACTGTTTTGAGTCACATTAATGTTTTCTCCAATATTCATTATTTTCTCCCTTCTGTTTCTCTTCAGTGAATATTTATTTATGCTTTTGTTTCCTTGTCTTTAAAAGGAAATAGAGCTACTCATCTGTGACTACTCATCATTTCTTGAAATATTGCTTTACGTGGATTCCATATTTTTTAAATTTGGTATTGTGAGTTTATTTTCATGCATGTCAAAGTCATTTTTATTCTTGTGTGATTTTCCCTCGGCTTTGTAGTTGTTTATGAATATGCTATTATACTCCAAACATTTGTACATTTTCAAAATGTTTGCTATTGATGTCTAATTGTCATTCATAGAAAATAATTACACGATCTGACTCTTATTTTAAGTTCATTAACTTTTGTTTTATAGTCTCGTATATGGTCTGCCTTGCCAGATGTCATGTAGAGGAAGGAACACAGCTCAAGTTGTAGGTTGTAGGTCACAACTCATTATAGGGTCATATTCACTAGATGTGAAGGTTGCCAAAAAATACCTGGCAAAACTGAGTCGTATGTTTCTGGTCATGCAATGACCAAAAATCAACTCAAAGTCAAATTCAGAAAGAACCTAAGGTGTTTGGAGATGCTGTTATACAGGTTTCATCATAGCCTTGGTTCTGAATACACCACGTGTGAACTTTGAAATGTGCGGGCCATCACAGTACATACTGCCAAATGAATATTTCTTAAAACACCTCAGCTCAGAATCAGCTACTAGAGGTTATTAGCTGCAGTGCTTTTCCTATACATTCCAAACTTTCTACTCTTATAGAAATATATGGTTTAACTAAAGAAAACAAAGATTCCTAATGCTGCCTACCATCATTCCTTAGAACATAGGAATCAACCAGGTACATGTTTGGACTGCATTAGAAGATTATAGTTTAAGCATTGTTCATTGTTTTAATGACTTGACTTTCATAAAACAATAATCATTAAATGAATTTGGCTTGGGATGAGGGCAGATATCCAGCAGTTTCTGAAATATCCCTAAACATAGTTCTGCCATTTCGAACTATCTGTTTATGTAAAGCAATGTTCTAAGCATAAATGATCAAGTAAAAGCTGGATCAACTTTGAAAACTGTTAAATATGCTCTGCATCCTGCAGTATCGAATTAGCCAAGATTTGTTTGCATACTATAAAGCACACCCATCTAATTAGTACACAAATATGTTTTTACTTATAATAAATAGCAAAAGTGTATGTGTGTTAAGAAATTATTTTAAAACAAACTTCTCTATAATTTACCATCAATAAATGCTTGATTTGTCCATCTCTTTTATATGCCTTTATACTGGGGTCCATGTAAAATTTTCTTAAGTGAAGAGAAATTACAGGTAGAAAAAATTTAAATATTCATGCACTATAAAGTAGTTATTCTACTGATGTACTAGAAGGTTCTACAGATATCATTAGGAAATAATGGATACTATTCAAGTGTTCTTTCTTCCTAAAGAGATCTGCGTATTTATTCTATTCATCATTTAAAATATTGGAACTCTAACTTGCTGTTGAATTTTTATTAGTACTTTCTGTCTTGTTTTATGGATTGAACTGCTGTCTAGACCAATTGCTCTCAGCATGGAGAACTTCCTTTATTGTATTTTATAAGGCATGTTAAGTGATAATAAATTCTCTCATTGTTGATATGGCAATGCCTTCTTTGCATTCATTTGAGGAAGACAGTTTTCTAAATCTAGATTTCTCAGCTAATCTTTTGGGTGCTTTTCTTCTATGCTTTTGCTCTGCTACCCCACTGCCCTTGCTCTGGAACCCCATTGCCTTTCCCTTTGCTCTGGAGCCCCACTGCCTTCATTCTGTTACCCCACTGCCTTTTATGCTAACCTATTACTGCCTTCACTGTCACCCCATTGTCTTTTATGTTAAGCTATTATCTGTCACCTGTCCTGCTACTGATGGGAAATGTCCATTTTATTGTGTGTGTTTTTAATTGGTATATGAATCATCACTCCCTCTTGGTCCTCCAGGATCTGTGCTTTGTAAATTATGTTTCTGTGTCTTTTAAAGTTTGTTTTTCAATAAAGTTTTCAACATTTTTCAGATTCCTTACTTTTTATCTCCCTTTCCTTGCCTCCTGGAATTGCCACTATGCCTTACTGTCCTGGTTAATGTGTTCCACGTTTCTCCTTTTATTTTTTTTTCTTTTTCCCTCATTGTCCTTCAGACTGGATAACCAGTTTATGCATGTATCTTTAAGTTCTCTGATTCAGATGCATTATAGAGCCCTGCAGATGAGTTTTCCATTTACATTAACATGTCTTCAAATTCAGTATCATCACCTAGTTATTTAATTTTAGGAGAGAAAGTAAGAGTTCTTCAAGCATTATCAATAACAGACCATTGTCAACTGTTTGACAGTGGAGGTTCCTGTAGCCTTTGTTTTAGTGTATGGGTCACAAATATTCACCTGGTTTTTTTTTCTTCCTTTTTTTTTCTTTCTTCAAAGGTAACCTTTTTGGTAACATATTGTAACAAATTGAATAATACCTTCTGCAGATATTATTTTGTTTCTTTGTTTAGTGACTAGACCCAGCTATCAGTAAAATCTATTTCCTTGGCACTCAACAGTTCTTGATGTAACCAGCAGAGAGTACAGTCTTGGGCATGTGCACGGTAGGGCTTCCAGGCAGGTTGTTGTTTGTTTGTTTGTTTGTTTGTTTTGGGCTGAGGTTATTACACCCACCCTGTCTTAGCCCTCATTAATCCTTCCTGACTACTTATTGTTTTCTGGAGGACACATTACTGTACTGTCTGATCCATTAAATCCATGCCCGTGTCACTGTAATCTTTCAGTGCTGGCTCAAGAGATTTTTGACTTCAGGGGAGTTTTGAGGGAGACACCCGTCTTCTGGTTCTGTCAGGTTTTCTAAATGCTGTTCTTGTCCTTGCTCACCTCTATCCTCCATCTCTCTTCTCCCCTCCAAATACACTCATAAGCCTAAATTGCCCTCTTCTCTATTCCAAAGCCAGTTTGTTTGCAGTTCTTTCTTTAAGCTCCCTATGCTATGACTAAGCTTCCACCTTGGTAAAATCCCTAAATCACTGCCGGGACCCAGGGAAGCAGTCTGCAGTCCTTGTCTGTCAAAGCAACGCTCCTGTTTCTGGGACAGGGTGAAAAGCTAGAAGCTAGTCTCAGGACTCTGAGTTGCCTCTCTCTGCCATTTGATTTAAAGTTAGTCTTGTTAATTCTCAACGACTGTGTGTCTGGATTCCTTTCTGTCTCACCCTCTTTCTTCCTTTTCCCTAAATTTCAGATGTTATGAGTGCGGCAAGACCCTTGATGTTCTCTCTGCGTGTGCATCCCTTTCTCTGACGTCTCCATTCTGCTGCTGGGCGTTCCCAGCGAGATATTAATTTTGACTAATGTCCTTTTGAGTGCTCCTTATTTATAGTCTCCATTTGTTTGCTAAGGTCTTCTGTGCTTTCGTTTGTTTTGAGCATATTCCTAATGGCTACTTTAAAACTCCTTCTCTGACCAATGCAACATCTATTTCATATTAAAGCCACCAACTTATTAATCGACTTTTTTCCCATAAGACTTGAGAGTTTTTAGTGGCATCATATAAATGTGTTTTAGTTTTCTTTTACATACAGCCTTACTGCTGCCAAGTGGCTGAGAAAGGCCAAGTGTTTCACTCATGGCTTCTGGGAAGAGATAAATGTGTGGACTCCTAGCTAGTCATCTATAGGAGAAGAGAAGAAGGAAGCTTCGTTATAACAGGCCAGGCTTGATTCTGGATGCCACACCTTGCCTTTACTGATGTTAGTAGAATCAGGGTTATTACAGATTTTCATTTTTTTTCCATGATTTTTGGAGGAAGTAAACAGATGGATGTCTGAGAGTTTCCGGCCTTGTTGTGTTGCTCCCTTCCTGGTCCTTTAGTTAGAGACAATGGAGTTTTTCTTGAGACTTTTGTCTGTCTGTTCACACTAGGGTTGCTGTGTCACCTTCAGCTCCATCACCTTATCTTGGGTACAGGAGACAGAGAGAAAACATACATTGCCATGCTGTGTTTTAGATCGTGAGCACTAGAGCCAGTGTACTTTTTTCATGTTCAGCTTCTCCCCACTCTGATTTCTGTTTAACTGGAGAGATAGGTCAAAGTAAGTTGATTCCATCTTGGTCCAGAATAGGGAGTCTATTGTTACTTTATGAGGTCACATTTAGCTGACTTCCTATTAACATTGAAAATTATTGTCATATGGTCCGCTCAGTTCTTGGGTTTTATTAGCCAGACATGAAATTTTTTTGAAGTGTTTCCCATTTGGAAATAAACTTTCAATGTCTTAAAAACAAGACACTAACTACTAACATGAATTGTTCATGAAAAGGTAATTTCAGTTGATCTATTCGGTCATTGGAGGACCTTACTAGTTCACACTAGACAAACATCCATCGTTGCAGCTTGTTACGAATGACATCTTAGCGTTTACAAATTAAAATGCAGTCTCCTGAATGGATGCATCTGTGGTTTAAATATTGTTAGATAGGTGAAAAAAAGAAAAAAAAAGCCTCTGGCCACAGAGATGACAAACACAACTGCCAATGGTGGATTGTTTTGACAAATGTATCACTGCTGTTGCTCCTATAACCAGATGTAAAGAGAACACTGTTTGCATTTTCCAGAACTGTTTTGATCCCCAAAGACCTCTTTCATCTTTGTCGATGATGACAACTTCTGCCAGAAAATGGTAGAAATTGTGACAATGTGATGTCTGCCATGTCTGCAGGAGACCGCAGTTGACTCCTGACTTAGTGCTTATGAGAAGATGTTTTTGCTCCAGGGACAAGGACATAGCAGAGGGCTGTGAAGGAGGACAGTGTGGTCACCAGCCTAATTAAAATGAAGACAAGTGGCTTACTGGGTGAGCTTATTCCAAAGGAAACAAATAAAGGAAATTTCATTTTTATGCAGACTCCAAGGACATAACCAACTTTATGAGGTGAAATGTGATGTATTCCCAGCCTCATAAGCATATACCCAATGCCTTAGCTGCCTGCAGCACGACTACCCTTCTTTAGTGTAGAAGAAGATAAGAGATATAATGAAAGAAAATGGAATGACATAAATACATCCACTGGAAAAGATTAATGACGAATCAAGTCTGTTCTTGACAAGAAACAGTCTGGTTTAAATATCTTCTTATTCTTCCTCATCTTTGTGCATGTTAGTTTTCCTTAAAAAAGGGGGGAGATGGGTATCTTTTAATTCCAAAAGTGTATCATGTGAAGTCCACAGATAATTGTTACCATGGTGCTGTAAGTATCCCATAGCAAACTAATATGTTCTTGGGGCTACTGCTGCTTTTAATATGCTGCTTCTTTAATATAGAAACAGAAGAAGAAGAAAACCTGCATCTATTCTCAACTATCTCCTCTTTAAGACACCAGCAATCCGACTTGTTCTAAAAACCTGTTTCTTTAAGGTTTCTAAATAAGAAAAATTAAAAAATAATTCATTTGAGGAGTTCCTATTTAGATATAAGTTGGTCAGATCTAAGTGTGTAAAACTAAGAGACCTGTAACTAAGGAGCCAAGCAGGAGGTGAAAAGCACTTTCCTTTGTGCAGTTTGTTGCTGAATATCTCAAGAAAAGAAAAAACAGCGCAGGAGAACATGCTGTTACTAAACTGCCTCTCACACCTTCCCTCTCAAGCCCAAAAGCACGTTATAAGTGTTATCTGTCCCACAAATAATCATGGGTGGGAGGAGGCAAAAGAAAAAAATAGATGCACATCCTGAACATCTGCCCTTTCTCAATATTATTTCTTAGATGAAATAGCAATAATTTGATCAGCCCCGGGAGAAAACAAATACTGCGAAAGACTCAGAGATATCTATGGCTACTATATAATGAGAACTTGAGAGGTGAAACATGGTTTTTAAACAAATTATTCCAAAGTGGGGGTCTATAAAATCTTTCTGAACTTTTATTTTTCTTATTGTTATAGATGCTTCCACCATCAAATGGATATTCAGAATATTTTACTTAGTCCCAAGAAGAAATTTTATGTGGCATATAGGCAGATATTATCTTCTTAGAAATATGGAGTAATTGGCATTAAAAGGGGTTACATTCTTGGATGTTGGGGCTCACATTTAGAATACTAGAACTCAGGAGGCAGAGACAGGATTGTGAAATTTGTACCCAGCCTGAACTATGAAGTGAATTTCAGAACATTTGTCTCGGCTATAGAATGAGACCCTAACTCAGAACAAATAACAATAACAAAAACCACACACACACACACACACACACACAATAAAAACAGAGGTTGTTGTACTAGCTAAAATATCTAAGTGATAGGAAGGATGGATATTAGACTGTGAAGTTGAATGCACAGGTTTGGAAGCCAGCTACCCAAATTCAAGGTGGACAAGCTACAGCACATCTGTGCATCTCATTTTCCTTGTGGATAAGTCTAGGATAATGATGCTTTCTAAGTCACTGACTGTTACACAAGTTAGAGAAATGATGGTGTATAGGGTTGGGCAGATACCAGGAATCTTATCTCTTGTATTTCACAATCATCTTAGTGATCAAGATTCAGTTTTGGTGTCTGCAAAGTCCTTCGTCCCTTAGATAGGAAGGAACCATATCCTTTGCTCCAGTCTGGGTGGCTCTGGGAACCTGCCTGATGACTGTACTGAGATCTGGGCTCCTTTCATTAATTTAGTCAAACCACAGAGGACAAATGGAACATACTTCCTCTCAACAAATTTGTATTCAAGAAGGAGGAAACTAAAAAGGGAATTTGCAGATAGGCCAAAATGAAGACTGTGTCAGGAAGAGAAGAGGACACAAGATATTCGAAGTCCAAACAAGAACATGTCACTTGGGGAAAGGGCAACAATGACAAGAGAGACCACAGTGGGATCATAATTATATCTCACTGCACTATAGGCCATCCTCCATTACCAATCAAATCCATGAGATTTCATCTGTAATTTGAATGGCAAAATATTTAACCTGAGTGTTAGCCTGATGGTATTTAAATAATCACATGTGTTGCAACAGTTAAATATAATGTGTTTTCTAGGGAAAATCCCTCCCTTAAGTATTCCATTGTGCCTCGAAAGTGGAACTCTCATCTACAGGAAGTCATCTACAGGAAGTCTCTAGAGGGAAACAGAGAAGTCCAGTCAGGCAGCCTGGAGACTGAGCCCAGAGCCTAGCAGCTCAGAGACCTCTCTACAACCAAGCTATGTCCCCAGTGCTGAATCGTTTATATATTATTTATTTTTTTCAGAATTTATTGAATGACTATTTACTATAAGCACATCAACATGCTAGTAGTCCAATTACTAGCAGTGATATAAATAAAACATCTTTTGTGGTCAGGTTCTATAGCTTGTAGTCCTAGTCCCTAGCTCAATGTCTTGGCGTTGGGGTTTTTTTTTATACATTTACTACAGACCACCTCTGTAGAAAGGGACAGAAAGAATCCAATTCACCTGTTTACTCAGAATGTTGGGAGAAGTATCTTACCAAGGGTACTTGTTGAGAAAATAATTTCTGTGAGTGGAGAGTCTGCATCAGATTGGGCACAAGTAGCTTTGGCTACCCATCCTTCTTAGCTCAGTGTGGCTGAACCCTGGTTCAATTATTGCCTGATGGCATATTGTGAAGATGTGTTTTCTATACTACTACTTTCAAAAGTTGTATGTTAAGTTTAATTTTTTTTAAAACAATAACATAGCTTGCAAGTCCAGAATAGGGCTTTGTCTATCGATGTAGTGAGCAATATAGACTAGTCTCGTGGGAAATATTTAAAAACCAATCCATGCTACGCCGGCAGGGCAATCCAGTCTGTTCTCATCTTTTCACCCGGAGCTCTGACCCGGAGCTCTAAAATCTCTCCACCCAACTCGCTAAATCCCCATGGTGGGTCGTTGCCATGCCAGTCCCACACTTCCAAATTCCCATGACCTTTTGGGGTGCTCTTCTCGCAAACCCTCGCTTTGCTGTTGTACCTCTCTCTTTGGAACTCAGTTGAATCACTGAGTGAAGGAAAACACCACACAAACTTAGTGCAGAATTAACAGGTAACACAATCGCTGGGCACAACAACTAGCATCCTAATTTGTAAGCCATTCTATGTTAAATCCTCCAGTAGCTGATTCCAACGGGTCTGCCACCTGAATCAATTCCACTACCTACATTTTGGCCTCCACCTGTCTCCTGTCCAAAAGTCAGTCTCTTTTCCCTACCTCCACTCTTCCTCTCTTTGACCCAGAATTCCTACCTACTCCTCACCTAGTGATTAGTCCCCTGAAATCTTTATTCATTAGGAGAAGGTTCTGAAATCACCTGAGTATGTGATTCACTCCTCATCCCAAGTAGCCTCTCTTGGGGAAAGAGAATTAGTATCAAAATACAATTAGCACCAGGGCTATCCACAACAGACTAGCACTAGCATATAATGGATAAACTAGTCTAAGAGTTTGAGAAAAGCCATTCCTTGAAAAATCAGGCTGGAACGAAGCTTCCTTCATACTTCCTGACATAAGACAAATTTGATCTCCCTTGTTTCTACTTTTTAAGGCTTTAAAAGGAGCACTTCCCAGACTGTCCTTTCTTAAAAGGGAATTATCATGTTGGACATGGCAGTGGCACATACCTTTAATCCCAGCACTAGAGGGGCAGTGGCAGTCTGATTTCTGAGTTCAAGGCTAACCTCATCTACAGAATGAATTCTAGGGCAGCTAGGGCTACACCTAGAAACACTGTCCCAGATAGATGCTAGATAGATAGATAGATAGATAGATAGATAGATAGATAGATAGATAGATAGATAGATAGATAGATAGAAAGAATATAAATAAAATTAAATTCTTAGGAGTAAGCTGTAGCTCATAATGGTCTGTGACTGATAAATAAACAATAAGTTTCAATGGAGTATTAACTGTTTACACAAAAAACGATCCAGAAAAGTCACAATGACTGCCATATCAAGGGATTTTTAGATAACACATTTTCTAAGACATGATTTATAGGATAATTGAAATTTCTCTCCAAGCCCAGCCTGTATGTTATAAAAGGATTAAATGGATCCCATTATGTAAGCCTTGACTAAACAAATGAAGTATTAACCCAACAGCTCAGTATATTATCAGTTAATGATCTAGAAAAGTAGAGAAGGGTTTCAAAGTATGCGCTATCATTACTATCTGTGTGACTTCTGGCCAGTAACATTAAAATGATCATAAATTTAATAAAGGAATAATTGCCTGCCTTCCATTGTTACTATTATTATATGCTTTATCTCTTCTATTGTAACAGCTGCCTTATTCACATTCACACATACACACATGCATTCCAGCAACATATGCCATTTCTGTCCAGTCACAAGTCAGTAATTGGCTCTCCTAGGACCCATTTGTACAAGCTAGAAACCTGAAATCCATTTTGATCCCTTTCTGCTCCCCATCCAAATGTATCCTCACATTCCCCAAGTCTTGAAAAATCTTGCCAATCCACCAGTCCCTTCCCTCTCGCCTGGATTACCACGGGGACTTCTGAACAGATCTGCATTCTTCCTGTCTGTCCTATCCAGTGCACTAAGATGAGGTTTCTAACATGCAAACATGAACACATAAGGGTAGCTCTTTTCCCTCCTGATAAAACTGAAACTCAAGACACAACATATTAAGTACTTCAAGAAACAACTGACCACTGTTTTGGAGCTGTCTCTGTCTATTCTAACATTTGTAATTCTAGTTTCAGCTCCACTGCACGTCTGGGTTCTGGAGAACTCTGGGTTGAGGGTCCTGCCATTCTCTTGCTTACAACACTCTTCTTCCTCCTATTTGCCTTGGTTTGTTAAAGGGCTGTTCTGTTCTTTGAGTTTTAGTTTGAATGTCACTTCCCTGCAACTCTTTTTGGATGCCTAAATCCAGCCTATGTTTCTCTCTTTTGCTGTGGGCCCTACATCTTCTTCATTGTGAATTGTCTACTGCCTTATATTATACCTGTTTCTTGACTAGCCAACAATCTTGCTAGTTATCAGCTACAAAATAAATAAATAAATAAATAAAAATTGGAGGTTTCTTCCATCATTCTTTCTCCTCACACATAGCAACCAGGCAATGCAAGACATAGTTTTAATGTGAAGTATATAGATGTTTAATGTGAAAAATTTGAATACTTGTTCATCATTGTGGTCCTTATGATGAAGAGCTTTCCCTTTAACAGAAGTTTTCAATGGTTTCAAAACAAGTATCCAATAAATTAACCCAGGCTGTTGTCTTCATACTTTATGCCTCTCGAAAAATGGGATGTTCCCCTCCCCCACATAATCTCCACTTTTCTGGTCTTCACAAAATCTACCTATTATAGGCTACCTATTACAGCCCTAGCCAGGGCTTTCTCACTTTTCCAGTAATTGGTGAAACCACCATCAGCATAAAGTAATCTACTACCCCGGACACTTACTGAATTCCTGACAATACATGTGCCATATTCTGCCTTGGAATAGTTTCATCTAAGCATTTGCTATAATAGTAGGTGGCATGAACCTTGAAGAATAGTTAACGTTTTCTAATTATATTTCGCTGTACATCTGTCTTCTCTAACAAGTAGAAACAGAATAGAAACCAAGCCTCTGTCCTTTGTACACTGTAAATAGGATCGTGCTTGAGACATCATTTGTAAGTAGTGAAAGCATGTTAGAATCAGGTAAGTTTGGACTATGACCCACTCTATTGCTGTTAAATGTTTAATGTTGCCTATGTTACCTGCAACTGTCAGCTGGGTTAATACTTTGTTTGATTTGGCTAGTTTTAATTTTTGATTTGTAAAACTAGGGTGAAAGAGTTGCTATGAATTAATGTTTCAAACTGCTGTCTCACTTGAAAGTATTGAGAAGTACTGCACATCAAGCCTTAATCACTACACTACAAACACTAGCGAGGCAGCCATGTACTAGACATGGCTGGGGTGCTTGTGGCATTGAGGGGGAAAAAACAGTCAGTCATGGTGTACACCTTTAATCCTATGACTCAAGAGGCAGAGGTAGGCAGATCTCTGTGCGTTCAAGGTCAGCCTGGTCTATAGAGTGAGCTCCAGGACAGCCAGAGCTTTAGAGAGAAACTCTCTCTCTGGGTTGAGGTGGGGCACAGGGTGGCAGAGAGCAGTTAGTGGACTCCACACTAGAACTATTTGCAATACTTGCATTCTAGTGACAGTATACGGAAGATGCTAAGATTATATTATATTATATTATATTATATTATATTATATCATATATTATACTACATTATATTATATTATATGTTTGGCAGCAACAAAATAAAAAGATATAGGAAATAATATACAATCTGGAAAGGGAAGACTTCAGAAATAGAGGCAGTTGGGGTTGAAAGGTGGCGTCATATGTTACAATGTCAAATAGAGCATCCAAATCAGACCTCACTGAGTGGGGAATATTTGCACCAAACCCCAGGCAGGGTAAGAAGATAGAGCAAGCATGAGATTGTATTGGGGAAGAATATTGCAGGCAAAGCAGCAGAGGATCAAAAGAAAACCATGAGGAGGGTTTTGCAGGAGGAACCACAAGACCTGCAGGATCTGTAAGCAAAGTAAGCAAAGAGGACACAGCAAGGACAAGATGATGAGATGCTGTCGGGTCATTGCTTATAAGCTTATGTCTTTACAATCCAGTGTTCATATTCTGGCCTTTGCTCTGGACAAAGTGGGAAAATATGGAATGTCACAAATCAAGGCCTCCCATCACCTGATGCTTACTTTTATCAGGATTTCTCTGGCTGCTCTTCTACAAAACAGGCTGTAGTGGGAGTGGAGAGTATTCCTGGAGGCCAATTAGTAAGCTACTGGGTAAACACCAAGACAGATGATAGAGGCTTTGATTTGCTTTGATCTAATTCTGGATAAAGTTAAAAGCTACGGGTAACAGGATGTCCTAACAGATTGGTTGAGTGGTATGAGAGAGGGAAAAAAACCTCAGAGATATTCCCAAGATACTTGAACAACTAGAGAGATAGATTAACATGGCCAACTGCATGAAGAATAGGTCTGAGTGACTGCAAAAGCCTAGCTCTAGCACATTAAGGTCAACTCATAAACAACAGCCTGGAGATCCTGAGAGTTGGGGGAGGGGTCTGGGTTCCCGATACACATCCAGAGTTTGAAGCGTATGGATAGCATTATAGTAACAAGTCTAAATTATCTGGGATAAGTGAAGAAGTTTAGAGTTTCTTCCAACAGGAAGGTGATAGTAAGCAGGCAGGATATAGTTACCGTTCATACACTGTGTGTCCTTTTCTGGAAGCCCTATAGCTCATTGTGTGTTCTGAAGTGTTAGCATTTGAGTTGTTTGGGGATAATTAGTAAAATATAGATTTCTGGGCTTCTTCCTATCATGTGGTATTAGAAATTGTGGAAATCATGTCTGAAATCTTCATTTATAAGTCTTTCAGGAGGTTCTTCCATTTGACATTTTAGGTCTCCGTTAGTAGGGGCTTAATACATATTTGCTGAGCTCATTCACATTTTTCGGTTTTAATTTTTATTCAATACCAATGTGACACTCAGAGGTTCAACTTGGTTGCAGTTCTGATAGCAATTGTGAGGCTGAAATCGCAATCCGCATCCTGCTGACTAGGGTTAATACTTGCAAGCTGTTGAGTAGCAACTGTGTTGGCTGAAATGACAAGAAAGCAGAGGAGAAACCCACAGGCTCTTATCCTCATTTCCACTGTCACATGGGACAAAAGCCTTGAAATTACACAGTGTGACATTAAGACAGAAGAGAGTCAAGGCTGAGGGATTGTATCTTGTTTTCTCTGCCCTAGGTTCTCCATAGGGGGTTAGTTCAAATGATTTCTCCGAGGAATTCTTAGTTATATTATTCTACATTTCTGCCCAGACATTTCTACAAGGAACAGATTGGAAAGTATCACTGCTGACTACAACATGGCCTGCACCTGAGCACATGCATGTTCCGTCTACTATTCTCAGACACAGTCTATGGATGACAAGGTTATCTCCAGAGGCTTTGCTCAACTGCCACCAGACACAAATACATGGCCACAGCCTGTTGCTGGCCTTTAAAAGAAAAGGCTGAAGTAAAGCAAGTCATATTTTTTTCCACCATGCTTGTGACTCTGTCAGAGCACCCAGCAACATGCTGAGCACACAATCAGAGATGTTTAAGACTGAGCTGTTCGTCATTTCTAAAGACTTTGTGTTGGGCCGGGCACAATGGTTCATGTCTTCAATCCAAGCACTTGGGAGACAAAGGCAGGAAGATCTTTGTGAATTTGGGGACAGCCTGATCTACAAAGAGAGTTCCAGGACAGCCAGAGCTACACAGAGGGACCCCAGCCTCTCTGTCTCTGTCTCTGTCTCTCTCCCTAACCCCCCCCACACACACATACACAATGTTGTGTTAGTGTAAGCATCCCCTGGCGCCTCTCTTCTGAGCTCTGTTAATCTGGGACATTGGAGACTTTTTGTCTGTAGCATCAGTTCCAATCAGTTCTCACAGCCTTGCACACCTGGTCATGATAGTGAACCCCGGCTGCATACACACCCACAGAATTGCAGAGTTCCTTCTCTGTAAAGGTGCAAAAAGGTTGATGTTGATTAGCTCCCTCCTCCCATGAGGAGCATTGTGCTTGCTCTCCAGTACCACTTGGCTTTGCCAAGATGGAGAAAAGAAAAATAAACTAGAGCCTGCAACTTATCTGGTATTGGCACTAGCTTCCTGTCCTGAAAGCTGAACCATGTACCTGCTACTCTGCTGAGAAGCAGAAGTTACGATGTATTTTCTAAACCCTGGATCCACAGCGCAATCACCCATTGGCTTTGAGCATTAAGTTGCTCGCAGACTAAGACTCTACTTTGACTGCTAGAACAAGAGTTCCTATTCCTAAGTGTGCATAAGAGTCACCTAAAGGATTTGTGTAATCAAAAAGTCTTGGGTCTTGTTGCTGAGTTTCAGTGGGGCTGACTAGAGCTTGAGGATGGCCCTATTTCTCACAAGGTGGGAATAGTGTTGCTCTGGAGATCATACTTTGAAAACCTTCACTGTAGAAGACTATAACATTTAAATAAAGAAGGAAGTCTGCTTGTAGCTTATATTTGAGGAGGGACATCATAGGGAGGAAGAGAGGGGGAGGAAGAGATGGTGGGTGAGCAAAAGAGAGAGGCACAGAGAGAGTGAGAGAGATCACTTATTGGTGATACCATGATAACTAAGAATTCTCATTTAAACTTCACAACCCTCTAATGCATATATTGATTTAATGCATATACTGATTTTTGTGATGGTTTGACTGAGAATGGTCCCATGGGACTTTGCATTCCAATACTTGGCCCCTAGTTGGTGGAGCTGCTTGGGAAGGATTAGGAAGTGTGGCTTTATTAGAGAAGGTGTGTCACTGGGAGCCAGTCTTGAAGTTTCAAAAGATTCATATAACTCCCAATGTTCTCTGTTTCTCTCTCTCTCTCTCTCTCTCTCTCTCTCTCTCTCTCTCTCTCTCTCTCTCTTTTTCTCCTTGCATATGTGCATATGCATTCTCTGTCTATCTGTCTGTCTCCTGCTTATGGATCAAGATGTGAGCTCCCAACTGTTTCTGTTCCCATGCCTTTGCTCTGCCACAGTGGACTCTAGCCTTCTGGAACCATGAGCCCAGTTAAACGCTCTTCTATGAGCTGCATTGCTCATGGTGTTTTGTCACAGCAACAGAAAGTTAACACAGTATCCTTACATTACCATGTGAATTTTGACCTATTGTTTCCACAGAAGCAATAGGGAATGGAACTGATTCTAATTCTGCAGATGTTGATTTTATAGCAACAGCAGCTCTGCTACGTCTCTTTATTCACTGCACTTTATCACAGTCATGAGACAAGGCAGGTTCCCATGTCCTGTCATTTTGTCTCTTCCTTCCTTCTACAATTCATATAGTCAAAGTCTCAGTATTCCTCAAAGACACAAAGGACTAGGATAGCATCCACCCATCAAAATGTATGTCCACAATGCAAACCACTTTATGTTATGATCATACATTTAACCATTAAATAATCCAGTATAATTTAGGATTAGCCATAAGTGTAGGTTCATGGATATTTACTATTAACTTTGTCACATTTAATACTTAGATACCTAGAATTGTAAAGACTCTGTCATACACATTTTGTCATTAACATTGTAAGTGTTAAATACCTAGTCCCATCTAGTATAAATAGCACATTTGTAAACCTACAAGCAGTCGATCAAATCAAAGAGAGAGGCTACTGGAGATGATGATTTAATCTGAAATGAAAGACTATCCAGAAGAAGTGAAAATGCAGAGAGTAGGAAGCAGGGCAAGGTTAGCCTGCAGTACCGTCTATTGAACCATGAATGGTTGATATCAGAATACCTTATCCACTGACAATACCAAAACTCCATAATGCTCAAGTGCTTTATGGAGAATGGTGAAGTGTCTGCATACAACATCCTCCCCAACAGTTTAAACTATCTCTATCTCCACCGTTGTGTTAATGCAATGTCAATATGAACCTTATGGAAGTAGCTACTACGCAATGTTATTCAGAGAAGCACAGAGTTGGGAAAGATGCAATTTTTAAAGATACATTTTGATTCTGGGTTATTTGAACCCAGAAATGTGGGACCTGCCCAATGTGGAAGGCTGATTGTATTGTGAGCACAGCTGAATTGAAACACAGCAACACTGTCAAAAGTGCTTTCCTGAAGACAAGGTCTGTGCCTGAACTGCTTTCCTCCTCGCTGTCTGTATCTGGATTGTTATTTATACATATTATGACCAAATAAACATATTATGAATAGTGGGAAGGAAAACAAGGAAAGGAATAAAACGGACAGAGGAGGAAACATGCCATAGCTCTTGGCAAAGTGTTCATTAGATCTTTGGGCAGGAGACATCCTATAGATGGCCCTGCCCAGTTTTTTTTGTGTAGCCTGGTAGTCGTGGTCCTCTTTTGCAAGATTCTTTTTTTACTATAAAACTGTTTTTCTTTTCTCTCGTTATACTTCTAGAAAGCTCCTGCTTCAGTCAATTACACTCTAGGTGCCTTGTAAACCACTTCTTTAACCTCGCTATGTCTCTGCAGCCAGCCCTTGATCTAGGACTGCACTTGCCTGAAAATATGGCTGAAAGTCAGGGCAGTTCTCTGGGAAGAGAAAGAAAAAGAAACCGTGCTTCTTCCTAAGTGTTTGTTAGTATGAAAACACAATAGAGACTTGATTTTATGTTGTGTATGAAACCAGCCTTTAGGTCTGGTCAGCCCACGTTGGAAATGACTTTCTTTTCTGGCCAAGTAATGAGTCATTCTAAATAAGGGAATTAATTTATTTGCACCTTGAAAAGTGAGAGAGTGGCTATAGCAGGTATATTACTCAGTAGCAATGATTGGGAGAACCGCATGACAAAGTTAATAGAGGCGGCCCTGTCATAAAACTTCCTCAAAGATTAAAAATTCAGGAATTATGAGTCAGACACAAAAGAGGAGACAGTGTGTTATCTTATAGCTCTCTTCTTGATTTATTTATATCTGCCACCTTAGCAAGTATCTTCTATGGTCATAGACCAGAGCAACAGCATCGCCTAAGCATTTGTTTGCCTCATAGCTTGTCAGAATCCATCTTAGAGCCCCTGGATCAGGAACTCTGAAGGGGCTCCTGATGCATGCTGATGTCCTGAAACAGGCAGAGAGCCTTCCAACACTCCTTATGCACGCTAATGTCCAAGAGTCAGCATTCCAGGTCCATAATGCACCTCTATAAGAGCATGTAAGGAGTGTACTCCATGTGTCTGGTGAGGTAGAGATAAGAGTGCGGACCACCAGGGTGTGATCCAGCTGGAAGCGCTGATAGAATCCCAGCCATTAGGTTCGGCACTCACAGGCACCTAATAACTGTGTGGAAAGCCTTTGCACACTTATTTGAAAGCTAGCAAGGCCCACAACGTGGAATCTAAGGATGTTCACGTGAAGGCTTCCTGCCAGACACCTGGTTTAGATCTTGTTGTGAAATAAAGATGAAGCAATTAGCTTCCTGTTGCTAAATGGACTTCTCCTGGTGCTTCTTGTACATGCTTTGTCCCCTGCTGAGCCTTGCTGGGATGAATTAGGGGCTTTATTGTCCCACCCCACATTCCACACTCTGAATAAATACATAAATACAAAGACAGCTCAGTTGGAGGGATCTGAAGCTACAAACACCACACACACTCCCAGTTCTGACCAACACAGGACTGCCTGCCAGGCCTCACATAACAACCAGCACAGGCCTGAGGAATAACTCTTCTGGTACTCTCAAGTTTCTACTTGTTTATGCAGCTACTTCTCCCAAGTGTAAATTCCTTGTAATCTGTCTTATTATTTATGTTATGATAAACAAATCTGCTTTGCTGGAGAAATGATCTCTATTTTCTTTATTTTTCCTACAATAGGAAGGAGAAGTGAGAGTAGAAAGTCAGGAGACTGGACAGGAGAGACAAAGTAGCAACAGTTTTCATATTTTCATGCAGATGTATAAACGTTATCTATGTATCATTCTGGAAACAGCTGGTGAAGATCTTTTTTTTGTTTTGTTTTTTTTTTGTTTTTTTGTTTTTTCGAGACAGGGTTTCTCTGTATAGCCCTGGCTGTCCTGGAACTCACTCTGTAGACCAGGCTGGCCTTGAACTAAGAAATCCGCCTGCCTCTGCCTCCCAAGTGCTAGGATTAAAGGTGTGCGCCACCACCGCCCGGCTGCTGGTGAAGATCTTAAGGCCACAAAATATCCCTGTTAGTCCTCAAGTATACATTAATTTAACCTATATCTGAAATACATATATGGAATATAGAGAGAGAATATATAAGAATATATGTATATATAGATTTCGTTTTTACTGACATTTTACACTTTTTCAGGTACTCCCCCTTACTGCTTATGCTGCGTATTTCTTTACAAAACCATAACTCTAAAGTGATGAGTTAGTTTTGTGTTTAACTGTAAGAGTAGCCTCATACCTCAAGGTCGCAAGTCCTATATACATGTTTGTGCTTCCATGTGGTAACATAAGAGGATTTCTACTGGTTCAGCTCTATGAGCTGCCGCCTCCTCCCCTTACTTCTCCTCAATATCATCGTCATCATCATCATCATCATCATCCTTCTCTTCCCTTTCCTCCTCCCCCACATCTTTCTCCTCCTCCCCCTTCTCCTCCCATTCCTCCCCCTCCTCCTTCTCCTCCTCTTCTTTCATCATCCCTCACTACTCCCCCTTTCTTTCTCTGTGTCTATCAGGTGATCTTGGATGTGCCAAGTACGTTGAAAGTATTGCAACGTAGTCAAATCCCTCCACTCTTAGAGAAGTTAGGTCATGGGTACACTGTTGCATATGGGAAATTTTTTCCATAAGAATGCTATGCAATAGATTACCTCTGAATCCAGTGCTAAGCCCTGTCAGCAAACAATCGTAAATGTTTCTTTGCATCAGCAAAACACTAAATGAATAACGTAAGGTTCTATGAATGAAAACTTGGAAACCTGCAATGCTAGCAGCTGAACATGTCATGACCGAAGTTTCTCTCAACATTATCTTGAAGTGTTATTTTTTTTTTGAACTTCTAATAGTCCTTTCCTGCCTGGTAATACCCAAATACCCACTAAGGGTAATCCCAGGGATGGTGGCCTAGGCTTTCTTTATATCCCCAAGTCCTCTGATGGGCCCTTTCTATGCCAGTCTTCCTGGCAGAGAGCAGGAGGAGAGGTGGGCAGCACAGGGAGCATTGCATGGAAGCTTAGTCAGGAGGAAACTTGACCTCAGTCTGAACTGTGAAAGGCAAACGAGCCAGGAACAAAGATCTGTTTTCTAGGGCATTCATAAAACTGGTACTTTCAAAGAAATACTTTCCTTCTTCTTGGATAAGAAAAATAAGATGCAAAATAGGTTAGGAAGAAATTAAACCAGGAAACAAAGTTGCCTTGAATCTGCTATAGGGCAAAGACTATTAAAAAAAAAACACTCCAATAAATTATTTACCTTGGAGTTCCACAAAAAGTGGACTACAGGAAAAACACCCTGAATCAGGTTACTGAAAACCAAACAAAACAACATTAAAACAAATTCTAACAAAGCGTCTTCTGGTTTCCTTTTGTTCTTGGTTTATAAACAAATCCTTACATGTTACATTAATGCCTTGTATTTAAAGGTTCAAAATTAAGAGTTCTAAATCACCAGTGTCTTGAAATGGAACAAATGATTACCTTACAGGTTTAATACAATACGGTAAAATACTAGAATCCACCAGAGAACTCCCATAGATACTGGACATCATGTTACTAAAACACTTGTTTAGGCATGTTGCTTTATGGGAAATGGTTCCAAGATTACAAAGACAAAAGCTAATAGGAAAGTTGAAAGGAAACAATCTAGTTCCACAGCGGTGCAGCCACTACCCTTGATGATGGAGGTGAAATCCATTACATTTATTCCCATATGTTGCTTCCCTGAAGGCAGTGAGCAGAGAAACCATGTCAAAGGACCTCAGAAACCAGCTAAAGCATCGTCTCTGACCTCGTCTGGAGCCCTCCATGGACTTTTGGCCACTCACTGCTCACTTCACTAAATCTTAATCTTCACTTAACACAGCCCAAGTGATCCCAAGAAAAGAGGCTTTGGACAAGCTGCGATGTTTAAAATTAATCCTCTTGGAGGTAGTGTTGCCCTTGGAAAATGGTGCTATTTTTCATTCCTCATTCTTTACAGAAAGTAATGCAAGTTAAGGGATATCTTGTCTGCATAGTTGAGAAACCCATAAAACACAGGAACTTGTGCATGTTCTAAGAATTTTCATATACGGTATAGGCATTGCATAAAGATAAAGAGAACATTGTCGGAGGCAGAGATGCTGAGTTTGCTGTATGCTAATCCGGATGCTGTACAACAGATACGCATCTGAGCTCTCTGAGCTTTGGTTTTATACATAAGAATATTTCTTTCCCCAATTCACTTGATAGCTGCAATACTTTTTATAGTTAAAAAAAGATTATGAAATGACTTACATGCCCTGTAGAGAGTTGAAAATAGTAATATTGATGCTTTGTTAAGACTATCAGCTTTTGTTAGAGTTCATGTGACTTTTATATGTCTTTGTTGCTAATTTTTAAAAAATAATATGGATTCTCATAGTAAAATATATGAATTAAATCCTTTAGATATGTGTTTTAAATGTTTTTTATTTTATTTATTCATTAGCTATGCTGGGGATGGAACCCAGGACCTCCTACATACTGCTACACCATTCATCAAAATAAGCTAAGCCCTTTTGACTTTTTTCTTCTTCTTGAAGTACGGTCTTGCTAAGTATCCTGGGATGGCCTTGAATTTCCTCACTTGCTATGTATCCCAAGCATTCTTTGAATTTGAACTCTTCCTGCCCTAGCCTCTCAAGTAGATGGAATTACAAGTTTGCATCACCAAGACCCTGGGATGTTAATCAGTCTCTTCATACATAGTATTTCATATATTCTGTTGACTTAATAGAGGACTCTGCTAGGTTTATTGAGGCTTCTCAGCACTTGACATTTTTGCACGGTAATTCAGTGTTTACAGGCCGTCAGTTACAGCTCCCAGCCCAGCTGTGGAGGACAAAGAAGCTGCAACTGTATACAAACCTGGAGTCTGCGACATTTGAAGCCTCAGCTTTTGTGTAACAACCCACCAGGAGCCTGCTGGCATAGTAAACTGCTTCATGGCAAAAGAAGCCTTATAGTCTCATGGCTTGGACTAGCAAGCCTGAACACACACACACACACACACACACACACACACACAGAGAGAGAGAGAGAGAGAGAGAGAGAGAGAGAGAGAGAGAGAGAACTTCATGCTCATATACACACAAGGGTTAAGTTTTGGTTTAGTTTCAGAAATCTTTGGAACCCTGGATTCCAGCCCAATCCTGGTGTCACATCTAACTGCAAGCTTGTCACCATTCCCAATATCTCTGGGATTGTCCACATCTCTGAATTAACGGAACAGGTAAGTTTTAAAGGACCTTCAAGTTCTAAAGTTAAGTTTGTTTATTTGCTAGTTTGTTTCATAAATTAGATTTGTCTTTGAAGAATTCTTGCCCTTTGTCTTGCAAGAAGAGTTTCAGAGAACTTGAGGAAGGCTCCTTGTTTGATTGGGATGACATTTCCACAAGTGGGCTCCATAATTCCTATAACTTGCTCATATAATCTTATAACCCACTGCATTTATAAGAAAACATAACTGGTACAGGTGGGCTTGAAAGTTATCACCTAGGAAACTGTATTTTTTTGCCTTGCTACTAATCACACTCCCTTTTATCTACAACATTCACTTGCTGTTGGCTGCGAGTCAAACTTCTAAAGGAAAGATTATATTCTCCAATCACTCTGAAGCAATACTCTTCCTCGGTTTGACACACTATTAGAAGAAAATATTTTTTTTAAAGAATCAACTTTTAGATGTTTTTAGGAGCAATGTGAACGATCTAACACCTTTTCTCCCACTCAGTTAAAGATGCTCAAAATTAAGGAAGGCCAAGAAATGTCACCTCCCAGTGATTTGACAGCTGTGTGCTACACACAGCAGTCCTGTTCTGATTACCACAGAATCTTCCCCAACCCTGGCTTCAGAATCGGTCCCTGGTGTCTCAGGCCTTCCTTATTTCCTCCTGTCCAAACATACCCCTCACTGAGCAGCCCTGTCCGCCGCAGCGATCCGATTCAGCTCAGAGAACTCAGGGTGAACAGAGTGGAGACTCAGGAGTCTAGGGAGTGTGAAGATCTGCTGGGAATGACAAGGAGGACCTGCAGAACCATGTGCTGGGGGTAGTCAAAGCTAAACAAATAGTAACAAAAAATGCTAGAGGTTGAGCAGAGGCAGCCTGAGAGTTTAAAAAAAAAAATCTTTAGAGGCACAGTGACAGGTGAAAGGAACAGTTCCTATTGTGAGTTGTAAGTCCAGGAGCTTATCCGCGTTGCCATGGTAAGTAGGAGAAGGGGAAAGGAAAAAAAAAAAAGAAAGAAAGAACAGCATGCTTCCACAAAGGGAAAGGGGAAAGGGCCCACACTGAAGAAAAAGAAAAGCTTTGAAACATTTTAGTTAGCATTAAAGGTGATCTTTTTTAAATTTGTATGATTTGCAACAAGGTTGTCTCAAAAAAAATAGAATCAGAAGAAAAACGTGAAAAGCTAAGAGAAGATAGATATGGAAGCAGGAACCTGTAATCTCAGCTCTCTGGAGGCTGGGACAGGAGAGCAGTTATAAATTCAAAGTGCACCTACAAATGAAACCCTAATCTCAAAACAAACAAACAAACAAAACAAAAACAAAAACAAAAAAACACAAAGGGAAAACCAGCAAATAAAATTTGCATATCTAGCCTTTAATGCTGTACCGTAAGGTTAATATTATTATGATATATCATATAGTCAAACTACTGAAAATGTTTGAAAGGCAGGATAACCATAGCATATTTTAGCATGCTTTCCAATACAATAAAGCAGTAAGGACTTCAAAGTTTTAATGTCCAAAATGTAATATTAATGTGAGGATGGAGAGATGGTTCCTCTGGATAAGAGCAGATGTTGCTTTTGCAGAGGACCCAGGTTCAATTCCCAGAACCCACATGGGCTAACAACCATTTGTAATTCCTGGTCCACAGAATAATGAGTACACATAAAATACCCACACGCACAAAATTAAATCTTTTTCCAAAAGCAATATTAATGTATAATTTAATGCAAATCAAAATGACCAATTAAGGCAATTTACAAAAACCTAAAAATCAGACACATCGTTCAGTGTAGAGTACTTGCATAGCACATATGGAAGTCTTGTGTAAACAAAGCAAAACTAATGTCAAGAGATGGTTTGTTTTCTGCTAAAAGGGTGCTCCAGACCCAACCTAGCAAGTAGCACTTATGACCAAATGACCTCTGTGGTTTTATCCCTAATACTGAGGGGAGCTTGGCTACTCCTCATTGGGTAAGGGTCAATCACAGTCAATATCCACCTGGCTAATTTGGAAAGTGATCTAAAGGAAATGGAGAAAGAGATCTAATCCCCAGGCCCACCACCTTCTGCAAGCACAGCAATACCTTTATAGAGAAAAAACATTTTACCAAACTGGGGAGATTGAAAGGTTTGAATTCCTTCTCCTAACCGTTTTACAAGATGGAAGAGATTTATAGAATTGATAGTCCTTGGTGAGCTTGCTACCTTCGATAGAAAAAAAGGCAGGTTTCTCATAGTGATGTAAACACTAAGAAAATATTGTTGTATAAATTAGCCCATATGTTTTGTGCTAATATACTGATTTGATCTGCTAAAATTTACACAAATAATAGACTTTCTGAGTAGACCTCTATCAAGATTAAAAAAAAAAATACAAGAAACTAGATGGCCCCACTTCTTAATTCATTTTATTTTGAAACCAACATTATCAAAGTATCAAAATCAGACAAAGAGGACACAAGGAAACTATAGATCACTATCAATTATAAGCATATCTAACAAAAAAATATCCTTGAGAAGAACTCATAAATAAAATCCAGCCATGTGTAAAGAGAAAGACAGGGGATAAAGACATAGCGTAGGAGGTGAGAGCGCTAACGGCTCTTCCAAAGGACCCAGATTCAGTTTCTAGCACCCACATGGTGGCTAACAACTATCTGTAACTCCAGTTCCAAAGGATGCAGATATATGCATGATGTACACAGATGAATACAAGCAAAACACTCAAGTACATAAAATGGTAATAAATAAACATTCAGAAAAAGAAAAAAAAACAAAATATATGCCCTAATGAAGAGATAGTATCCCTTGGTGTAGAAGTCTAGTTAAATTGAACATCAGTTCATACAATACACTGCATCAAAAAGCTGAAGGAGAAAAAAATCACATGATTCTTTTAAAGTTATTTTAATGTATTCTCTCATATCATCCCCACCACAAACTCCCTACTCTCCTTCAGAAAATGGACCTCCCATGGATATCAACCAAACACGGCATATCAATTTGCAGTAAGGTTAGACACCTCCCCTCATATTAAGACTGGATGAGGCAACCCAGTAGGAGGGAAAGGGTCCCCAGAACAGGCAAAAGTGTCAGAGAGAAAGCCCTCTCTCCCACTGTTAGAAGTCCCACAAGATCACCAAGATGCACAACTGTAAAAAGATTGTATGATTCTATCAACAATTCCAAAACTATATATACTAACACTGTTCTAGAGGAAAAAAATTCAAAGCCACCTACAACTAAAATCAGGAACAAAGGCAAGAAAATTATTATTATTATTAATATTATTATTATTATCAGTCCTAACTTAGCAATTATATTGCAAAAGAGGATGAGTGTCTTCCATTTTTCCCAATTCATTTTTTTCTGGTATGCAGTTGAAATGCATAAATATTTTAGTGGATGGTTCCTTTATAGATAGGACCAATTAGGCTAAGTAAAAAGCCTTCTGACAAATTCCCTTTCCAGTTGTTTTGAATAAAATTTTTCTATTTGCAACCTCTCCCAAAAGAATCAGGTCTTGCTGTAGACAAATAATAGCCCCCAAATATATACAATGTATCTATTGTACCCATCAGCTGGCCCTTGATTTCCCACACCCCTTTCTCTACTTTATGCCTCAGTTATTCAGATCATTGTGATGGTAAGTCCTCCTTGTCAAAATGACTTGCTTGGGGATTGTCTAGAAGACAGATTTTCCAGTTTCACTGAAGAAAGGAACCCCATCCTGAATGGAGGTGGCACCATAACCTGGACTGATATCTATTGCCATGATAAAACACCATGACCAAAAGAAACTTGGGGCTTGGGAGGGAAAGGGCTCTCACATCAGTGTGCAACTCTCACATCAGATAAATATATGGACATCAGGAACTCAAGGCAAGAACCTGGAGTCAGGAACTGAAGCAGAAACCATGGAGGAACTCTGCTTACTGACTTGGTCCTTCTGACTTGCTCAGTTTTCTTTCTTTTATACCCTAGGACCTGCCCAGGGATGTTGCCACCTACAGTGGGTTGGGCTGGACTCTACTACACCAGTCAATAATTGAGACAATAACCCACAGGCTTTCCTACCAGCCAATCTTCTAAAAGAACTTTCTCAATTAAGATGTTCTTTTCCCAAATGTCTTTAACTTGTGTCAAGTTGGCAAAATAAAAAACAAAATGCAAGACAGCTGGGGACTCAGGCTGAATAGAAAGGGCAATGGGAAGGGGGATGAACTGAGAACTACCTTTCATTTCTGTATTCTCTGGCTGCTGATACAATGTGAGCATTTGTCCCAAATTCCTGCCATCATGCCTTCCCTGCCTTGATGGACTATATGAAACAAAACTAATCCTTCATTTCTTATATTTTTGGTTGTGAGCCTAGCCTTTAACGACTGAGCCATCTCTCCAGCCCAATCCTTCATTTCTTACATTACTTCTTTAAGATATTTTGTAACAGCAACAAGAAAAGTAACCAATGAAGACATGCTTGATCCTTTTTAAAATACATCCTCACTATGTTTTTGTTTTTATTTTTTAAACAAATTTTACTAAAAGGATACTGATCATTCAAATTTTTTCTTTATCTCTAGATTATTGTGGGCAAGAATAACCCTAGGCAGAATCGTGAGATGGATGCTTTTAAATGCTGCTGTTTGTCTATACCAATGGTCCTTCTATAAGTGACATCTTCTGCCCCTAGAATTTCTGGTTCCCAGTTAATCCTAAAGGTTCCCCTAAAAAGAACAGTGAGCCAGTGGATATGCTCAAGTTGAATAATTTTATTTGTTTCAGAATTGAACCCCGTGTAGTCAAAAGTTTTAAACACAAAAGTATCAAAACTATCAGTGATAGAATTTCAAACCTGAGCTACATATAACTTGAGCACAATGTTTTGCTCTTGTTTCTATCACACCATTGAGGAATGTTTAAATATAAAATGGCAAAGGGTCTGTGATATGGCAGGCTTTTTAGATAAGATCTAAAGTAATTTCTCATGCTACTAAATTTAGTAGAAAAAAATGCCAAAAGCCAAAGCTAATCTTTGAGCTGTCTGGGATCATTCTGGGGTTGGAGGGCAAGGTTGGGCATGATTCTGACCCTATGGTGGTTTGAGTGAGAAATGTTCACCTTAGGTTCAGGCATTTAAGCACTTGGTAGCAGCTGGTAGCTCTGTCAGAGAAGTTATGGACAGTTGAAGCCTTGCTGGAAGAAGTGTATCACTAGAGGTGGACTCATACTCTCACCACCTTCTAGTTTGCTGTCTGCTTCATGCTAGTAGAGCTGTTCTCTCAGCTCCCTGCTCCTTCTGCCATGCCTCCACACTGCCACAACAAACTCATCCCTCTGGAACTATAAACCTAAATCCCTCTCTGTTTTTTTTAATGTTGCCTCTGGTCATAGTGTCGTATCACAGAAACAGAAAAGTAATATCCACAGGCTTATAGCATGTTTACAGCTCTAAGACTCCATAGTTCCCCATAGAGCATCCATGCTTGTATGGATTTGAAGATGTGAAAGAAACAAACATAATCAGGCTGAAACCTCTGGAGCAAAGAACCCAAGAGCAGGTCTCTCATAGTTGAGAAAGGATGGTTCCATGGCAGGAGAATGTACTTTAACTAACTACTCTCCATGATGTAAGGAGTAAAGAAAGTATGGAGGTCAAAGGAAAGCACTTTAGAGATTATTGATCTTCACCTGCCAGAAAAAGGTAGGCACTTAGGACAGACTGATGCTTCCTGTCTTTAGATTTTCACTTACATATACCTTAGCTCCCATAAAGAGGGTATAGATAGGTTGTCCATTTCTGACAATGAAGATAGTCCTTGAAGGCATGGTTGCTCCACTACTCTGTGCCCTTCTAAGCCAAGACATGCTTGCTTTCTGTAAAGGTGTGCATTTCCATTTACTTGGCAATACATAGAGAAAGAAAGAAAGAAAGAAAGAAAGAAAGAAAGAAAGAATAAACTGTATCTTCCTACTATTTGGAAAGTCTGGAAATTTTGTTCAGAGTTTGATTATTTCAAATACTCAATGTTTTATAGCTTATAAATTTTATTGTCCCTTTTTAAACTTAAATTACATGCTTTAAAAATCTTTTCTTATCTTTTTGCTATTCTTTGACTGTATATGCTACTTAAAAGACTCGTGTATCAGGATTTTAGTGTGATAAAGCAGGAAAGGTGATGAAGGAACCATCCAGATATTCTGAGGCTAAGATGTATCGTCATTTACCTCTGAGACAGTTCTGATAGCACAAAGGTTCAGAGAAGTATAGATTGAAGTGTGGGTTCATGACTACCTTCAACATGTCTTTTGGACTGGGAAGAAACTAGATGAAGGAAAGTCAAAGATGAAGAGTGAATTGCCATGATTAGTGTACAATGTATGCATGCAAAGAAATATCATGATCAACCTCATTAATCTGTATGGCCCATATGTTTTTAAAGTCTCTTTCAAAAGAATCTTTTGAATTAATTATTAAAATACATATTTTCATGATTATTCAAGATGTACTGAAACAGAAATGTATTAAAATATCCAATTTTAACCAGTAACTGAATGTAGTTATCATTGAAATTAGAGGTCCAGTGGCCTAGGGAGGATACAATGTTTGACTAGCACATCATAAGTAAAAGTTAAATCAAAGGGTTGCTTGGGACTTGAGCTGTCATATATTACAATGTTCCACTGTCCTAATATCATAAATTCCTCACGTTGATTTAGTTAGAAGTGTAGTTGATATTCCTACAAGTTTTATGTTATTAATAAGATAAAATGGTTATCTCCTAAGTCAACTCATAAAATTGAAATGACCCATTGATTAACCTGTCAGAGACGAGCACCTGTGTGCTTACCAAAAAAAATTGAAGAAATGTTTCTGGCTGGAGTATCACCTTGTCTGTCATTGGTCGTCATGGGTCATATGCCTCTGCACTGCTCATTTCCAAAAGCTTTGGCTCTAGGGAACTGGGTCCATGCTTCATTTGCATGATGCCACACTGAATTAGTTACAAGGATGTTCATGGTTTCATACAATTATATACAGTACAGTGGGCTTTGCCTCACTTCTTTTTGGAAGAAAATGAATTTCTGAGATTAAAATTAATGACCGGGACAACCTACAAAGATCTGGATATTGATATTAATTCTGTGTTCATTTTCCTTTGGTGTTTGGGCTATATAAGTGAGAAAACTTTATTGTTTCCAAGTGGAGACAAATATTCAGAGGAAAGGTCAAAGGTTAATTGGCTCATATATTACATTTAGAGCATTTGTGACTAATAAAAATGGCTGGAGTGAGAAGGGTCTTAGTAGTGGTCCTATGGTACTTTTATCTCCCAATCACTAATTTGTATGCACTGTTTACCAGCTTGGTAAATCCATTGGAAGATCATTGGATCTGGATCTTGCACCTTTTGGTAGGAAAAAAACATTATAAACTATTACACTAGATTTATTCTCATACTTATAGACCATCAATCTGTTGAAAGACAAATCGTAAGTCAACTAGAAGATGAAGGCTCTTGATCTGTGATGGTTCTTTACAACTGCCAAAGTTGTCCTTCAGCAACAGCACGCAATGCAGTTATTCTAAGTGCAATCTTATAAGTTAAGTCCAGTCGTTTCAACTCTAACTTATCTAAGATTAAGTTAACTTTATCCTCCCCCACACATAGATCAGTTAGTGTCTCCTGTCTTGTCTCCTAAATGTATTTTACCTAAGAGAAATTGTCTAAGTTCCTCTATGCTACTCATTATACATTTTCTATTTCACTATGTTAATAATTTCACTGTGTGCTTAGCAAGTTTACCCCTGAATATTTAGCATACAAACTGGTCTAATATAAAATCATAACATCGCTTCTCGGCCTTTTGGCTAAGATCAAGTGTAGTATAAAATCATAACAATAAATAATTTTTGGGTCCCATAATAAAGACAGAAATGACATAGGCCCAGCACAGGTAATAACTGAGCTCAAACAGACCTGTATCATGACACAGCTATCCAACCAAACATAGTCTCAATCACTGGACCTCAACACTTACAACCTCATACCTGTACAGAGAGAGTAAATGAGTCTTCACATATTCATAGTGGACACCCACATTGAAACAGCTGATCGATACATAGATCTTCTGTGAAGTAAGAGAATTTGTAGCAGACTTCACAATAGCATTTATGGAAGCATTAAGTCGCTAAAATAGTATTTTTGATATGCTGAGCTAAAAATGACAGTCTACTCAGAAGTCTACCCAACAAAAATTTCTCAATGTTTAGTTGAGCATATTATATATATATATATATAGTTATATAGTTATATATATTATATAATATGTATATATATATATATATGAAACTCTGAAGTCTACCAAACAACTATTTACCAATGTTTAGTTAAATAGGCACATACTATATACATGCATATATTATATATATGCACATATACATATATGTATACATATGTATACAAGTGTATATATGTATACATAGTATATAGTATATTTGTGCATTTGAAATCAACAAATGTCAAAAAATAAAATAAAACATCAACAGAGGAAAGCCTTCAAGAAGAAATCCTTACGTCTCCAGAAGGAAATTCTGAAATGAAAGAACGGAAAGCACGTGCCTTCCCTCTACTGCTCCGGACCACTGCAGAAGAGGAGAGGAAAAGACTTTAAGAGCCTGAGATTGGGAAGGACCGCAGCAAAACAGACACATCTGGATGTGTCAGAGACTTTGCACTCCTCTACTCACAGAGTAGCTAAGGGGGAGGGGGAGGGAGCATCTAATGAAATCCTGCTCCTACCTGAGGCACTTTGACTGTTGAAGGCTGACAGGATAGGGAAAGTTGGCTTTCTTCAGGAAGTATTATCTGTCAGAATGACCACATTCTAGCTCTAGTGGGAGGCCCTACCCCTATGCTCCCAGGACAGAAGGAACTGGACTCAGCAGGCTATAGAGAGAGGACATTACTAGGAAGTAGCATGTGGCCAGGGAAATGGTCTGGGAAAGTTAAAATGGAAATGGCGGGGCCTTATATGATTGATATACCTTACATACATGTGTGAAGTCCTTAAAGAATTATTAAAAAGGGATCACAACAGTCTCAGAAAATTTTAAAATGGTGAGCAAAGGGAACCAGAAAATGAACAGTTACATCTAAATCAGTACGCATATAAAGTAATTATGTCTAATAAAGATTTTGTTGTTATTAAAAGGAGATTAAAGAACTAAACAATGTCATAGTAAGAATAAAGTTTGTGACATTATTTTACTTTCAGAACACAAACCATACACTTTGTAAAACCAAAAGCACATAGTGACATTTCAAAAGCAGCCATCAAAAAAAAAAATCTGAAGTATGTATAAATTTTAACCCAAGAGAAGGAAAAAAAATAAATAAGAAAAGAGTGATGTTAGAATAAGAAATGTCCCATAGGCTCATGCATTAAACACATGATACCCATTGCTGGCACTGCTGGGATAGGTTAGGAGAGCAGAGGTGGAGCCTTGGAGAATGTGTGTCACCGGGGAACACACTCTGGCCAGCACCATTTTCAGTCTGTTGTCCTTTTCTTGAATGTGATAGAGGCAATCTCTCAGGATTCTGCTCCTGCCACTTAGCCCACTGCTGGCTGCCATGCCTCTCTGCCATTGTGGATTCTTGTTGTTCTGGAACCATAAGCCAGAAAAAATTCTTTTTTTCATAAATCATTTTTTTTTGTTTGTTTTGATTTTTTTTCTTTTTTTTTGAGACAGGGTCTCACTATGTAGCCCCAACTGTCCTGAAATTCACTATGGTACTCTACAAGTCACTTTTTGTTATGATTTTTTTTATCACAGCAACAGAAAAATAACTAATAAAAAAAATAGCCAGCAAATGCATACCATACATAATTTATTAAAGGCAAGAAATAAACAGGGAAAAAGAACAAGAAGTTCCACAAAAAGATCCATAACAAGCTATGAGAGCCAGACAACTACACATCACCAAAAATGAAAACGAAACCCTAATATTGATGGCTTATCAAATGACTCACAAAAATTCATTCTCAAAATGTTTAGGAGGTATTTTAGATGCAAAGTATGCAGATAGTCTCACAATGCTTTAAATTTAAATCTTTTTTATTTAATTTTATTTTTTTACTTACCCACTTTACATCCCACTCATTGTCCCCCTTCAGTGACTCCCTCCCACATTTCTTCCCCTATCCTCCCTTCCTTTCTCCTTTGAGTGGGTGGGGTTCCCCCTGTCTATCCATCCTTCCTGGTATATCAAGTCTCAATGAGGTTAGGCACATCCTCTCCCACTGAGGCCAGACAAGGCAGCCCGGCTAGAAGAACATATGCCATGTACAGACGACAGTAAAGATGCTTCTTAACCAAGAAGAAATAATATCCATAAAAACTGAAAAGTTTAATGACACCGAAAAAGAAATTCTTAAAACCGTAAATGATACTTTAAAAAAATTACAAGAAGGAAAAAGTATTTTCAGTAAATATACATACATAAAAGAATGATGCCAAAATAAATAACTGACATATATCTTCAATAAAAACAAAAAAATAAACAATAAACAAAACATGATTTCCATAAAATCCAACTTGTAACTTATGAAGGGAGTAAATGTGGTAGTTCAAAATATAAAATATTGCCCATACTTATCTGTAACCAGAGTAATACAAAATAAGGTCAATGAGAATTTAGTTTTGTAGTCTCTATGCTAGAAAAACATCTTAGTAAATGTTTTTTATTTATTTATTTACTAATGAGTGGGAGTGGTCACATGCCACAGCACCTGAATGGAGATCAGAGGACAAGTTGAGAGATACAGTTTTCTCCTTCCACCATGTAGGTTCTTGGGATCAAACTCAGGCTGTCTCATTTGGCCACAAGCACCTTACCCACTGAACAGTCTCACCAGCCACTAATAAAGTTTTGGGGGATTTTGTTGTTATGGGTTTTTTTAAAGAAAATTCTTTGATGCTGCTGGTAGCAACATTACTCAGTCGCTGCTGCCCTTCAGGACTCTGTAGGACAGTTACAGGTTCATCTACCCACTGGTCAGTTTCCAAAGACCATCACCCAGATACTCTCTCTAACAGTGCAGCTAGAGACCTGTATGAGAATATTTATAGCTTATCAATTGTGGTAAAGGAACATCATAAAGCAATGAAATATAAATGAAAGGAAGTTATACACAACGTGGATGAAATTCAGAAATAATCTTAAGTGACAAAAGCAATTTGAAAATGATTATTAAATTACGTGATTTTAAAAGCTTAGATGCAATTAAGATGTGCAATTCAATAGATAAAGATATATAAACATATACATATAATAAAACTATTCCTTTAAAGGCAAATGAATAAAAATTATAAAAGTTTAAACACATTTTACCCCTGGTATGGGGTAGTTAAGAAAGGGAACTCAGGGATGGACATTATGAGGAAAGTTCTAGCTGTTGAGTAGTGTGTTCATTCATCATATGTGTTTTATATATACATATATACATATATATACATATATATATATTATAGCCACCACATGTATGTATATGTTATAGACATTACACACACACACACATGTACACGTACATATATAAAGTAAGAATATGGAAAAAGACTTTTACCTGATTTAGCCATTACATATACATATATGTGTACATATACAGACATACATACATTCTCCATAATAAATGTACACTTCATAGAATCAATGATACAATAAAGCAGAATTCTTTGTATGAACTCTGGTTCAAATGTACAACAAATAACTGGAGAGGTAGACACATGGCACTGAAAACCACCTAGCAGGTAACTAGTAATTATATAGTTCAAATAAAGTTTGTTCTGAGATATAGAGAAAATGCTAGACAAAGGCAAGAGTCGGGAAATACCTACATTCTTTGAACTTGTACAAGCAATGTAGAATTTCGATAATGTAAAGGAGGAACCTAGGCTGGTGGATAGCCTAATCTATAAAGTCCATAAAATGCTTGCACTGCATGCATAAGAAGCCAAGTTCAATTCCCTAGAACCATGCAAGAAAAGTTAGCTGTTCTGGCTTGCACTGGGTAAGCTAACACAGATGTACTCCTGGGACTTTATGATTAGCCAGCCAAGCCTTAGTTGGGGAGTTCCAGGCCAGGGAAAGGCCAAGAGGGACAGTGTTTGAGGAAGGCAAGAAGGGTTGAACTCTGGCCTCCACACACATGTGCATCCACACCATGAGCAATTACACACACACACACACACACACACACACACAAAGTAAAACTATGAAAAAAGGCTTTTACCTGATTTACCATCATACTGGGGTTGGTTTCACTCAGTTCCTTCTGCTAATTACAACTTGTAATGGCAGGAGGTAAATGAATACATGAAATCTATATTTCTTAAGAACTTTCCCAGACACTTTTTGAACAGCTCGACCATGCATCTACCTGCTATTGCTTAGGAAAGATAATAGTCTCATGGTCTTCTGACTTTTACAACAGTCAAATGGTGCTCATCGTCTGACAGTGGCTATTATCACTGTGGTGGTATTGGGAGGGGGGAAAGTCTGGAAAATATGGCTCCCTGTGGCCAGAAGGAAGTACCAGAAGTGTTGAGTTAATAGCATACAATGTAGGACACACAGATGAGCCCTGATGAGTATCTTCCGTTACAATCACAGCACTGATCACTAATACTATTAAATCGCATTCTATTCCAATCTTACCCTTCGCTGTTGGATGCTTATTATCTTGGATGATTGAATGGATTTGATCAATTGCAAATAACACTAAGAACTAGAAAGACAATGAGATCAGGGAACTTCTACCCTGGATCCTTTCCTGCTTGATTAGTACAGGTTAAACATATCTACTGGGTTTCACAGTTTCTGCCATGTCTAAATAGCTACTTTGTCTGAGTAGCCAATAAATACTCTCACCACGATCATCACCTTAATTTCAGGGAGGATGCATACCATTCAATGATGTCAGTCAATCAACTAATGCAAGATTAATAATAGATAAGTACTACAGTGGTGTAGATCCAGGGGTATGTAAGATGCAGGAGCATGCTGTACTCTGAGGTCCTTGGAAATTTCTTGAGAAATGTAGATCTCACATATTCATTTAGCAAATAACCCCTGGCCATGGAGTTTCATTAAATGCTATTTAGTTTTTCATTTTTACCCATCCATATGTTTCCTGCTAAATCTCTGACTCACAGCCTAAAAGCTTAAAAAATAGCAAGGAAAAAGAGGGGGAAAATTACAAGGAATGAAATGGTCATTTCCATTAGGAACAATTTTAGAGGAGGAACATCAAAACAAAAGTTTCATCAGAGATAAAGGCATAAAGATTACACACAACCATAGGTGTGTTCCTTGCTTCTTGTTGTCTTGGTTTTCCATCTTGTTTAAAAAGAAAATCCCATGGTGGTTAAAAGGGAAACCATGTGTGAGTTGGGTTCTCAAGCATTAGCAGTTGTGCTTATATTCAGTGCTTGCCATCAAAAGCCCATGTGTTCTTCAGCTTCATTGGCCTGGGCATTGCAAAATGAGGACTTTAGAATCCGGATAGTACAGAATCTTGATCAAAGCATTATCTATTATTGATCTTACATTGGTCAATTGACTGGCATTGTTAAATGGTATTCTATGCCAATATCTATCCATACTATGCACATTGCAAGCACTCTGCAAATTGCCCATAGAAAATATGTATGTAAGTGAATGTTTAAAGAGAAGAATGCTCTTCACCAAGGCAATGTCATCAAACACCTGGATTCTACGTGATCTTCTACATCATTGAAAGAGGGATGAACACACCTATGTTCCAGGAACCAAGATATTTGATTCACAGACATTGCTATTAACAGAGAAATTGTTATATAAAGAATTTCACATTGATCAATAACATTTATTTGGAGAAACATAAAATGAAAAAAGTAATAGTGTTGACAAATAGCAAAAACAGTCTCATTTTTACAAAGTCCTTTTGTTTGTTATTGTTCTGGATCATCGCCTTGGTTACAGGAAGTAGAACAAGCTGATTAGACACAAGCCAGCACTGGAAATCCCTCTACCCAGGCAAATTCTGTGGAACAATCTCCACCTCCTACTCAAGTATATAGGCGTCATCTGCTTTGGCAACCCAGCTCATTAGATGCCAGCAGCAGCATCTCCAGACTTGAATCTTTTCATTCATTATTCAATTTGATATGTTCTGGTATAAAGGATTGCCTGTATTCAAAACCTCTCTTTGAAATGAAAAATTCTTGGCTTCCACAAATGCTCAGCCATCTCTTATTCAAATGTGTGCTCCACTTAAGAGATGTGAAAAGCCAGTGAGTGTTAATGGAAAATACGTTTACTGTTTTCCCTCTTTGAATTATATTTTATTAGCAAGATCTCTGAATACCGGATCTATGGCTGGTGTTTAACATACCTCATTCCAACTACTTAGATGACTCAAAAACTTCTTTCAAAAACAAAAAACTGGTAAGCTTGATCATAGAAGGGACAGAATCTAGAAAAAAATTACTAATATATTTTAATACATTCAAAATAAGACAAATTGGGTCTGTCATTTAACATCAAGTGCTTGCATATAAATGCTATGGTGTGAGTCAAAATGAAAAGGCAGTGACTTAATGTTGCCATCAACACATACTTGTTTCCATAAAAATTAGATTTACTTTTAAAAGATTACATATGCTGACATTCTCTTTGCTTGATACTCATTTGCTACTCATCAATTGGCTGATTCTCCACTGGTAAGATGCATACTTAGAAAGTCCAAAATTGGACAATTTTATAAATTAAACTATTATTTTGAATGTAAGTACAAGGAAAATAACTTAGGAAATCTGAAGATGCAAAACTAGATTATTTATTATTTTTCTTCTTGACATTAGAATTTATAAGCCAGAATGAAAGCTTATATAACAACCCTCCCTCAGGCCAGAACAATTATCACAATAGCCAGGGTACACCTTCAATGATTAGCAGATTCACAGTTTATCAGACCACCACCTTGCAGACTAGGGCTAAGTCAGCGATGGGCCAATGATGAGCTAACTTGACTAGAAGAGTTTAATTATGAATTCAGATATATCCTCTGTTTGAACCCAAACCTTTTCGTTTGTCCCCCTTCCCACAGAGGCTTTGTTGAATAAATGTCCTGCCTTTGCTTCTTAAATTCAACCAAACAAAACCTATAAATCAGGCATCATAGCATACTCATGTACTGCCAGGACTATATAGAAGAATCCATGGTTTCAAAATGAAATAACAATAAAGAAATGTCATCAAAGAATAAAGTAGCTGCTCTGAATTCTGCAGGTAAAGTCTACCCAAATCCCTGGGTAACCTGTAAAACACTCTCAAACTAGGAAGACTCACAGCTCAGCTAAGGCTAATCAGATTGACCTGAGAATTTAGTTTCTGCTACATGGGATAGGTTCAGATGAAGCTTGAGTCCAGTTCGCCTAGCTGTATGCTAGAATAAAATGGAGTCAGGAGGAAGGCTACAAAAGAGCAGCAGCAGCAGCTCACAACCATAGCATGCCAGCTGAGGTTTATAATTATACCACATTCAAGCAGAAAAAGAAACCACTGATCCCAAATGACTCAGGTATTAATTGCTTTAAAAATGAATTTTGAAGCAGCTCCTGAAACTATCTTTGAAAATCAGAAGTTTAGAAGCTATGGCAAGTCAGAAAAGTGTTCCAAGATACTGTTGAAGGTATTGAGAATGTTGTGTCTCTGCATTATTTTTTCTGAGAAACTTTGTATTTATCTCTGCACAAAACTCAACTCCAAATCTAGCTGGAGTCATGGGTAACCCCTTGTGTATTCTTTGATTGGTGGTTTAGTTCCTGGGAACTTTGGGGCGGGGTTGGTTGGTTGATATTGTTGTTCTTCCTATGAGGTTGCAAACCCCGTCACCTCCTACAGTTCTTGCCCTAACTTCTCCATTGGGGTTCCCGCACACAGTCCAATGTTTGGCTGTGTACATCCGCATCTGTGTTGGTCAGACTCTGGCAGAGCCTCTTAAGGGACAGCCATGCCAGGTTCCTGTCAATAAGCCCTTCTTGGCATCAGCAATAGTGTCTGGGTTTGGTGTCAGCAGATGGGATGGATCCCTAGGTGGGGCAGTCTCTGGATGGCCTTTTCTTCAGTTTCTGTTCCACTCTTTGTCCCTGCATTTCCTTTTGACAGGAGGAATTCTGGATTAATATTTTTGAGGTGGGTGGGTGACCCCATTCCTCAACTGTGGGCCATGCCTATCCACTGGATATGGTCTCTACAGATTCTATCTCCCCTTTGTTGGGTATTTTGGCTAATGTCCTCCCTGTTGGGTCCTGGGAGCCTCTTGAGTCCCTGGCTTCTGGAGCAGTTGCTATCTCCAGTCTCCCCATCCATACTGCTACACAACACCTACTTTCAAATTCCTGACCCTCTGTACTTCTCCCCCATCTCCAATGCTCAACATCCTTAGCTATCAGAGAAATAAAAATTAAAACTACCTTGAGATTTTACTCTTATCCTAAACAGAATGGTCAAGATAAAAAAAAAAACAAAAAACAAAAAACAAACAAACATGGCAAATGTTGGTGTGCATGTGCACCAAAAGGACTACTTAAATTGCTGCTGGTGGGAGTTTAACTGATACAGTCACTATGGAAATCAATGTAAAGGTTCCTCAAAATCTAAAAATACATCTACCACATGATCAACTCTTGGGGATACCCAAAGGATTTATATCCTACTATAGAGATACCTGCTCATTCATGTTCATTGTTGCTATATTCACAAGAGCCAGAAAATGGAAACGGCATAGTTGTCCATCAACTAATATATAGCTAATGAAAATGTGGTATATTTATGAAGTGGAATATTAATAGCTATTAAGAAATGAAATTTGAAAATAAATGGATAGAGCTAGAAATAATCATTCTGAGTAAGGTAACCCAGATCAGAAAGATAAAAGTTGCATTTTCTTTCTCATTTGTAGGTGTTAACCTGAAAGCTTCAAATAAATATGCTTAATTTGGAATAGCCATAAAAGTCAGGAAATTTGGAAGGGGCCATAAGGAGTAGAGGTAGAAAGCAGTGATATAAACACTGAAATGGAATTAATGAAGCAAGAAGGGTTAAGCTAAGGAGGAGAATAGAAGAGGAAACATGGTGAAGGATAAATAACTCTAAGTACCTTTGGGAAAAGGCATAGGAAACATTCCTACTACTGTAGATGATTCCTGACATAAAGAGAGAATGCACTTATCCTATAATGAGATGACAAAGCCACAATCTAACAAATAAAAAGCGTGGTGCTAGGAATAAGTTTCTTCAAGAGTTGTTGGCCACTGATGTCCCGTAGACCCCCAAACATTACAGATTATTGCAATGCTATTGTTTGCCCTCTAAAACTTGACAGTAAATCCTATTGACAAAGATACTACATACCTACTTGAGACAAAGAACATTAAAAATATGGATCTGGTATTGATCTAGAAACTTCATTCCTGCTGTCTTGCTTTTGTAATGCTAGGTGCTATGCATATTACTGGAGAAAAATTGCCATTGATATTACACAGGTGTGAAGCCTTCAAGTTACAGTAACTAGCAAGATATGCTCATGGATGCAAAAGTGGTATAAACATCAAGGGAGTAACCAACTAACCATGCTCCGATTAGATTAAGTCCTCCAAAAGACAACATTCATTCCTAGCACCATTTCTAGCAAGAAGAAGGAGGAGGAGGAGGAGAAGAAAAGGAAGGAAGGAAGGAAGGAAGGAAGGAAGGAAGGAAGGAAGGAAGGAAGGAAGGAAGGAAGGAAAGAAACCAAGAAACCTTTGACAAGACAGGTCAAGGCCCTAGGAGAGAGAATATACTACATCTACTACTATTCTTCTACTTAGTATTCACCTGACTCCTAATGGCATATGTCATTTTTATAGATTACTGGTTCTCTCAACTCTCATCAAATAAGCTTCCATTTGTACACTGGCCATTGCACAAAGAATAAGATTTCAGAATTCTCAACCCTAATTGTAATATCTATACTCCACTCCTTTCCTCCTAAAGCTCTGGGATGGTTTCCATAGGTTAGAAAGACTGTAAGAGTCAGAGCCAGTGAATAAATACAAGGAAACCATTTTCTCTGAATACAACAGGTCAGATGCACAGAGGAATTCATGGAAGTTATGACAGCTTGCACAAGCCCCATGCAAGTACACACCAAACCAAATCCCAGCATGGAGAAGGGAGGAAGATAGGAAGTCCCACCTCTAGGCAAGAAGCTACTGGTAGCACAGCTGCTGGGGAAAAGAGAGGCAGTTTTCTTTAATATTGTTGCCCCTACAAGGTCAGCTATGTTCCAATGAAAGATCACATATCTTTGAATATATGAGTAGCACACATTGGTCTTAATAGATATAAAGAATGTATAAGACACAAAGTTGGACTGATAGAGAAGAGAGATAGATTTAGCAAGAGTTTAATGATGGTTGAATGTGTTCAAATTTTGTGTGAAATTCTCAGAAAACTAACCTTTAAAAGGGGAACAATAAAAACATTTGAATCCAGTTTCAGTTATCTTTAGAGAGAACACACACACATACACTGGAAGGTCAGTTAAGGTAGCTTTTGTGGAAAGCAATACAGAGCACCCAAAACACTTAAAAAGGAACTACCTGTGATCCAACAATCTCATCATAGCACGTACATGTGAGCGAAATGAAATTGAAACTCCCATAATTTTTGTGGTGTGTGTGTGTGTGTGTGTGTGTGTTTTAGGGGCTGCACGTTTGACAATAATGAGGACATTAGATTACATATCACATGAAGGTCCATCACAAATGAAAGAATCAATAAAATGTGGTACCTGTGCCTAGTGGAATACCACTCAGCCTTAAGAAGGAGAAAATTCTAGCATGTGCAAAAGTATTGATTGGTAAGCTGGGAACAGAAAAAGCAATACTACATAAGGTTTTTGTATGTGAGATCTTTAAAAGTTGAACTCATAGAAGCAGAGTGCAGAACAGCGGTTACTAAAAGCTAACCATCATGCAGAGGGACAGCAGTGAAGCTATGACAGAAAACTCAGGATATATAAAGGCCCACACCAGCCACTTGTGAACTGGGAGGAGTCACATGCTCTGAGCAAGCTTGTCCACTTGACTCTTCACCATGGCCTTGCAGAAGGTAGTGAGAGGAGGGTTAGAATAAACTCTTGAAGTGTGAAAGGCAGTTATGAGGTTCCCTTTTGGAACAAGCATAGAATGGAATGTCTCACAGAGTTTATGCTTTGGGCTCTGCTGGAAGCAAATTCAGTCCCAAATCTCCTTCTTATGATTTATGTGACTTTGGATGTTTCTGTTGACTTCTCTGTCTGTCAGGATCCACATCCTTGAAATGTGATTGATGCTAGATGATAGTAATTATAAACTCTAAATATGATCTTTTTCTGTATACAAAATGAGCTCCATTGAGTTTAGCTATTGCTTTTGGTTTTCCTACAGTTATTGTTATTATTGTTCTGTTGGTATATTTCCACTGGTACAAAGGTTTACACCCCTGAATGGTTTTAAAGTGTAGTCTGTTAACTTTCAAAACCCATACAGTCTTAAGAGAAGAAAAAAAAAATCTGTGGTTTTGTGTGAGCTGAAAGCGAACCTTTCAAATTCCTCTTCACTTTCTGATACTGAATAATGCACAAGTTCTTGCAATAATACATAATGAATGAGAGAGCTTACATTTATTGAATGTCTATTAAATGCCAGACTCTGGTCATAAAATTCATATACAGTATTTCATGTTGTCCCTTTAAAAGAGCTGCAAAGTAGAAAACCTCTCCCTCTAATGGATAAACAGAGTTTCAGAGACACTGACATGCAGAAGATTGTACCAAGGATCAGATCAAGTGTTTTTTCCCATGATATTTTATTCCAATGCTGTAAAATTTGTTATGTTAGTTAGAAAGGAAAGGGAAGCCATTCGGGCTGAGATCCTTTCTGCACATAGTCCCAATCTCATAAAATACAGGAAGTTATTATGTATGTTGCTGGTGTTACATTCAAATGCACTGCAGGAATCTTCTTCCTAAATTCCATGGGGGAGGTCCAAAAGTTTGGAACTGGGACATTAGGAAAGAACTATCGAGCTAGAAGAATGAGAGAGGAAGAGTGATAAGGAAGAGGGGGATGGGAAGAGAGGAGAGAGAGTCAACACTGAGTGCCTTGAAGCTACAACACAAGATACAGTGATGGTGTTCTGAGTACAGAAAGGCTGTGAAAGTAAACATACAGCCAGTTCCAGCCAGGCCTCCTTCTAGCTGTACAAGCATTACTCAGCCATTCACTCCTCATCAGTCATCTCCCTATTGAAGCAATGTTGAATCTGTAGAAATTAGTGAGAGAAAACAGTAATGCTGTAATGAAGAGGATTCAGAAAGAGAGCACAGTAAGTGCATCTTTGACCTACACTGACCTCCCTTTACTCAACAGCATCTTTTGTCTCCAGAAAACAAAAACATCATGAACCCATCCAGTCTTCCTCATGACTTGTCTAGTGCATACAGTCTGCATCCAATTTCATATAGCTTGTCCGACTAGTTTGACTTCAAGTTGCAATTTGCAAAGCTCACTAGCCTGCTAGAAGGCAGGACGTGTGTTTCCTACAACTCTTGTTTTGTGTATGGTTTTTTGACAGGCCCACAGAATGGTTGAGTTGATTCTCAAAAAGTATAAATTGGCTGAATAATCCGTGTGTGATAGTCTCTTGCTGTTTCCTTCAGCATTTGCATTTACTTCAGTTCTTATTTCACATCTCTGTGCTGCTCTCCCATGGACTCTGAACTCTAGAACAAAAAGGGGCACCAGGCTTGTTCTGCTTGCCATTTCCTCCAAATATAACACAGCATCTTGGTTTACATTGGACCCTAAGCTCACATGTTTGAACATGGAGTGTTCTTTGGAGACTTGTGTATTGAATGCTTGGTTCCCAGCTTTGAGGGATGGTGCTTTTACGGGAGGTTGTGGAAGCTTTAGTCATTAGGGCTTTACTCTATAAAGAAGACCAATGGGGATGTGTCTGGGAAAATTGTGCCTGGTGCTGAGTCCTTTCCTCTCTTTCTGTTTCCTCTCCGCCATGAGGCGAACATTTTCTCATACATGCTCCTGCCTCTACAGTGTCCTGAATCATCACAAGCTCAGAATCAAAAGAGCCAGACTGAGTGCCCTGAAACTGTGAACCAAGGTAAACTTTTCCTTTTCCTTCCTTCCTTCCTTCCTTCTTTCCTTCCTTCCTTCCTTCCTTCCTTCCTTCCTTCCTTCCTTTCCTCCTTTCTTCCTTCTTTATTTCCTTCCTTCCTGTTGTTTAAGGCAGGTAGTTTTTTATACTGTAGAAAATTCTAAAACAATCTATTTATTGAACCATAACGGGATGGGAAACTGGATGGATAGAAAGGAGGAGACAGGTGACATCTGTCTATGCAGATTCCTGAGACCCCCTTAAGTTCTACAAAATGTGGGTAATAGAACATGTCAAGTTTATTCTGCCAGCTTTTATCATGGGTGGGCAGATGGGAGTTTTCCAGATATAAAGGTGTTAATTACGTTTAGGGCTACAGGGGTGAGAAAAAGTAGGCTGGAAAATGAGTGGCTGTAGAGCCCAACACAATCTCATAGCTACGAAGTGCTCCATACTGTGTGTTCACTGAACCCTGACTACACTTCTATTTGGATTGTGTGGTCTTCAGTAATTTTTTTCTTATCTCTAGATTTTGGTAAAGTAATTCAATTACTTTGCTTTAAGAACTGGAAAAAACCTCACAATTATTCATACTATTTATTTTGTATTTCCCACATGTTCACTTTTGCGACAGACAGAAATGAGGAGACACAAAGAAGCCAAGCAGCAGCATCCCTACCTAAAAGGTACTTAGCATTTAATTTCAGTGTTTGAAGAGTCAAAAGCTGTAATTTTCTGTATGCATAGCTATACTCTGTGCATGGTCTCTCCTCCTATAAGACATGACCTGAAATCAGTACAAATGCAGCTTTCTCAAGTACGAGTTTCTAAGCCCAGGCAAAAAGCCAAGCAAGCTCTCATGTTTGCAAAACTGTGACAGTCTTAGAGACAACTGAGATTTGTAAAAAAAAAAAAATCTGGGCACATTCTTCTAAGAGTTTGGGGTAAAGAGGGTTCTTGGAAAGGAATCATAATAATTAATGGATTTTTATAAGAAGTAACTATGTTTTGGTTTAAAAGACATTCTTTGTTAACGTCAATTTGATATTCAACTGGCAGTTTTAAAATCAATGACTTGCTTTTAGGAGATTCTTTCTATGTTTTTTTATATTAGACAAACAGACATGTGAGTTGTTGTTGTTGCTGTTGTTGTTGTTCCTAGAGAGTGACAGGCTATTATATGCAACATCAGGAAATAGAAATTCGAGTAAGGAGCACCGCAACTTTAACAAGTTTTCTGCTTGCCCATGAGTAAAGTGTCACATGCCAACAGACCATCACTGCAGGGCACCACCCCGCTGCAGCTTTGGGGAACTTGAGCTTCAGACAGCTCTGTTGACTTGATCCTGTAATATCTGCTAAAGGAAAGACATGTCATAGCATAGACTAGCACAGAAGCAATTAGAGAGAAACCTATGGAGCTGAGAAATGGTGCTGACAACAGAATGTTCCTTGCATCTGAACTGCTAACTGAGTAGAAAGTTGTGCAAAAGAAGGATCTGTAAAGACACCTGCAGGAAACCTGAGCCTTTATAGCCTTTATTCCCTTAGCAAGGAGAACTAATCAAGTCTCCCTCTCTCTGTCTCTCTCTCTCTCTCTCTCTCTCTCTCTCTTTCTCAGGAAGATGGAGAGAGATAGGAGGAAGATAAAGATGAGGTGGTCAGGCTTAAACACATGCCGTACTCTCATTTGAGGGAGCCAAAAATGTTGACTTCAGAAGTAGAGAGAAGATTAAATTTTTTTAAAAAACAACAAACAAATAAACAACAACAACAAACATCTATTTCCTCCTCCCCAAGTTGCTTTTCATCATAGTGTTTCCTCATAGCACTACTAATCCTGAGACATGTATAGACACAAATAGAGATTTAAATACACCTATTTAGTTATAATAATTCTTGCATGTATGTTTTCAGGGCTGGTTATTAGACAGCAGACAACCTATAGGCCATGAATTTGAAGGAAAGTGGTTACAAGTCTGTGAGAGGGGTTGGAAGGGAAAGGAGGAATGTATTTAAATTATAATCTCAAAAATAGTTTAAAACTTGCAGTATAATAAAATGATTTTTAAAAAGAGTAGAGAGGAGAATGGGGATTAGCAGAAGCTGTTTGGGATAGAAGAGAGGGTGCAGGCAGATGAGAAGGAGAGCCTTGGTGCTCAGGAACACAGTGGACTAAATGTAGTGGACAGTATTTGCACATATATTTCAAAAGAGCTCATGGTGAGGAATTTGAAAATGTCCCATGTGAAGAAGTGACCTGTGCCTCATTTAGGGGACATGCCAGTTACCCTAATATGACCTTCGCATGCTGTATAGCTAGATTTAAAGAGTGCATAGTAACAAAAATAAACTTCACATATTATGTGGCAAGTAAAACATAAAATAGTAAAATTGTTTAAAAAAAAAAGAATAAAGGACACAGAGGAATGAGGTGACCCCAACACTGTGCATCATGTGAGACATGGTAGCCAGTCTCTCTGTTATTGAGACTAAATATGATATTTTCTCTGAAAATATTTTAAATCCCCCTGACAAAAATGAACACACCAGCGAGTGTCAATGGGATGCTCAGCAGGTAAAAGTGCTTGGCACCAGGCCTGATGGTCCAAGTGCCATTCTCAGATTCTACCTACATGGTGGAAGGAGAAAACCAACTCCTGCAAGTTGGCCAGTGACCTTCACACATGTACTGTAATATGCTGCATGTAAAATACACAGAGAGAGAGAGAGAGACAGAGACAGAGACAGAGACAGAGAGACAGAGACAGAGAGACAGATAGAGAGAGACAAAGAGAGAGACAGAGACAGAGACAGAGACAGAGAGACAGGCAGACAGTAAACACATGTTTAAAAGAGAAAGATCCAGGTACACCATTAATTACAGTACTCAAGAGGCAGATGGACCTCTGTGTGATTGAGACCACCCTGATCTACATAGTGAGTCCCAGACCAGCCAGTGCTGCATGGTGAAACCACATGATTTGGAATGCTTCCATATGAAAATATGAGTTCAATATATCTAAAGGATATTTTCCATTTAGGATAGTAAATTCTAGCAACAAAACTGTTCCTTCACCACAGAAAGTGAAGCATTTTGCTTACTATAGCCATATGAACCATCTGTGGGTCAGAAGGAGAGCAGGGCCCTTGAGGTCAGTGAGCATTTTTATATCTAGGATATCAAGAATCCAGGCTATTGGGATTTGCCCAGTGTTGTACAAATACACATTTCCCTAAACATTACTAGCTAGGGATCCAGACCACAGAATTTAAAAGGAGATCATGCATGCAAGAAAAACTAAATCTGTAAATAGAATGAGGTATTTTTCCCTTTAGTTTTAAGAAAGAATAATAGTCATGGCTGTTGAAATGACTCAGCAAGAGTGCTTGCTGTGCAGCTTGAGTTTGAATCCTGGCACCCTCATTAAAATGCCAGGCATAACTGCATACATCGCCTTACTCCTGAAGTAAGGGGAACAGAGACAGAGAGATTACTAGAACTTGCTGACCATCAATCCAGCGCCATATTCAGTGAGAGACCCTGTCTCAAAACAAAAAACAAAGAAAAAGGCAGAGTGCTAGCCTGGGACACCTAACATTCTCCCTTCACTATCCCCTGCATTCATTAAGGCACATACACCCAATACATATATATACACTCTCCCCTACAAGTAGATGAGTAATATAATAATAGTCAATGAAAGCTTGTTCTACCTAAACTTTATGTCCAACTTTAAAATAGTACATGTAGTTTGGGACATGAAAGAATTGAGCTTGCTTTGTCTTACTGGTTAGCAAACTTGGTTGTTTGATTTGGTTTAACTTACCAACAGGCTAGAGGAAAAAAAAATATGACCAAGTTGTAAATCTCTAAACACACTGAATAAATTTGCGAATCTCTCAACACAATAAATGCGGCTTTGTTTGACACACACACAAGACAAACCTCTGACCCCACTGCCCAATCCCAGGAAATAAATTACCACTTGTCAAAACAAAAACATGGTCTTGCTTCCACCCAAAGATCTGACCACAGGGCCTCCTGTTCTTTCTAGAAATTATCTATCCCTCTTTGTCCCTCCAACTCTCTACTGAGAACCTCAGCCCTAATAATTCATACGTTCAGATGTCAGCTCCGAGGAGACGTGCAAAGGAGCAGTTTTCATTTTCCAACTTCCATTGCCTACTTTTTCCTTGCCTCAGCATTTCTTTGAGCTCAGCAGGCTGTCTGTGGGACATAATCAAGGATGCGAACAGATCCAAAATGTACATGAATGCATATTGGATGAAGGAAACTGCGATGGGAATATCGACTGGATCCCCCAGCATTTAGTATTTATAATCATTTCAGGATGAACATGTGTATGAGTGGGAAAAGCCAAAGTTTCTCCCCTGCCTACTTAGCCTCTAGGCACACAGTTTTAAAGCATCGCCTGAACTCCCCTTGTCTGTCATTAGAAGGACTTCAAGAACACTGGCCAAAACAGATAAAAAAAATGCCTCCAAAGTCCAACCCAATGTGTTGTCCAACATTTGCGTTAGCTCAGCCTACCTCGAATGCTTTGGTTCTGGGAGGGGAGAGAGTTTAGCAATCTGCTTAGCATCTGGTTGTCTGGCATTGACTTAAAACCTCACTGAGTTCTCAGTTTTGAGATGCTGAGGGACTCTTGTAGATAAAGCCTGATCTTGGAAAGCGTGAAGAAGCAGATGGCTCTCTCAAATAGAAAATCTGACTGCAGAAGGCAAACATCCAACAAGCTCCCTCAAAGGAGCAATTGTTCTCTCCCCAACACCCACTCGGCCGATGCCATGGGACCCCATTTCTGAACTCATTACCAATGTTTATGAAATGAAATAATATTTGAAAACCATCGTGATTAATTAAACATCTTTTTTCTCATCTTCAGATTCCTATTTGATAACCATCAACAACTCATTCTTAAAGAAATCCCAATGTCTGTCTTCACCAGTAGAATTTAATAATTTTATCTAGGTCTTTTTTCACTAAAACACAAGAACTTTCTTTGAAGGTTTAGTTTCCTATTCAAGTATTTTCTTAAACGCATCAAGTGAATTTCTCATGGCTTAAGGTATACGGGCCAGAAAGTACTGTGTTTTTAAAGACTCTGTGGCAATTTCTGTGTGTAAAAATTTCTGTGCAAAACTCGTGAAACCTCAAAGGATCAGCTCAGTAGCTGGAAGTAACGCCTTAAATCATTTGCAAACCCATGAGCATCATTATTTTCTTAAATGCGAGCCAGCAAAAGGACACACTCTTCCCACTTAGTAGATGGATGAAACTGAATTATCCAAGAAGATGGAAGGAGAGACCCCTGGTCCTGGAAAGACTGGATGTAGGGGAATGCCAGGACAGAGAAGCGAGAGGGGGTTGAATGGGGAAAAGAGGGAGGGAAGGGGGCTTATGGGACTTTCGGGGAGGGAGGAAATGGGAAAGGGGAAATGATTTTGAATGTAAATTTAAAAAAAAGGAGAAGAGGCAATACTATTTGTAGGAAAAAGACATAGTCGTAGATAAAGCAATCAACAGCCACTATAGTACAGATGGATGATAATTCATCTTCTTAAAGATGAGAGAGGACTTAGGGAAGGGTGATCACAGAAGCCCTGAGTCACACTGAGGAACAGGAGGAACCCTGAACAGTCGAACCACACTTTAGCAGAGCAAGCAGAAAAGGTGAAAATATCAAAGCTGTCAATAGCTTCTCACACATATCTGTGATTTGAAACTTGGAGTCGGGACTTTTGGGTCAGCTTGTAGGCAAGAAGACAAATATCAAAGACAGACAGAATATTCAGTTTGAAGTCTGATATTCCAAGAATACCCTTTTAAATTTACATATAAACCAAGGAAATTGGAAAAATTCTGAGACTTTATGATTCAATAGACACCTAGATATATACAGGAGAGACACTTCATCATGCACCAGGAAATCTGGATCAGAACCATCTCTGGCAATGATAGTTCGAATGTAAAACTATCAAGACCAACTCAAAATGTCCTTTGGCAAGAGAATGATTGCTCAATGGAGACATGGAGTTGTTTTCATATAATGGAATACTGTGCAGTGGTAAAGCTAATTAAATTGTAGTTAGTGACACTAACACACAGTGTTCTTGCAAGTGTAATATTGAGTAAACTATAATTTATATACAAAGTCCCCATCCTGCATGTTGAGAAATTACTTTTGAAAACACTAATAAGTAAATCTCCAAAGAAATGCAATGAATAATAACCATTGTAGGATAAAAATTATCTCTGAGAAACCAGAGAGGAGAGTATTAAAAGCAGGTCAAGAGATGAGGTTGGAGTATATTGAAAGTCTTTAGCTTCTTAATCTGGTTGGTGAACATAGGAGTACTTGATTCATTTTAAATCTAAATTGGACACAAATGTTATAGGACACAGTTGATAGAAAAAAACATGTTTTTAGTAAGATAAATAAAGAGAATTTCTTTTCATATGCTCTATGGTACTAATATACCTTGCATAAAAGATACTGCGTATAGCCATGAAGGGCTGCCGAGACCAAAATGTGCAGAGCACAAGACTGAATTCCATTTTGCATCTCTCTCTTGAATGCACTTCTGTTTTTTTAATCTTATCTCCCGCCACTTGCAAACCAGAAGAGGACATAATCGAAAAGATGAACTGAGAATTCCACTGATATTTGGATGCTCTGTCCAATAGGCAAGGGAGAGAAAGGCATTTTGCAGTTTGTGATGAAGTCTTACATAGCAGCTACAAGAGAGAAAGAGGGAAATGTGGAGCCTGGCTATGTTCTCGTTGCAATACTCCATTGCTTACAATGGGCGGTTCAAATCACAGCTCCCAGCACGTTATGTAAAGCCTTACCCCATGAGTGAAAATATTTCTGATTAGCACACTCCCCAGGTAACCCGCTGTGCTCTGTTTATTCAGCTTATTCCAAACACTGGCGGGGGTGGGGGAAATTGTACACAGAGAAAAATGGAAGAAAACTGTGATGTCGCTTTCTGCTTCAGCTTGGCACATCCGAGGGTATGGTTGGAAATAATATCCGAATACTAAAATTCACAGGCACTGAGATTATCTTTGTCTTCCTATCACATAGTGTGCCAATTCTTTGCTGCAATTTCAACACATGGTCTTGGATTGGATGACTTTTGCTGGAATTTAATAGGTGTTTGAAAGGCTCCTACATTCCGTGGATTTAAAAGTGAGCAACAGCGCTGACATGCATCTAGAGAGAGTGATGGATATCATTAGAAAGTGTCCCTCAACTTATTGGAGCAGCCGAAGTAGCCTGGTGATTCCATTCTAAGAGGAGCATGTTCCCACAATAGATGTGGGGTAGATCTAGTAGAGAATGTCTAAAAACTTAAGTGTCCTACAGTCAGAATTGTATCTTTTCTTTGTTCAAAAGCTAAATGGGAATAAAAGCATTTGGAGAACAGGATTCACAGTGTCTGTTCCATCCGTTTCTCTCTGAGACCACAGAACATGGCCCGACAAATGTCGGATTCCAAGAGAAAACAGAACTGCTGACTCCATGGCAATCAAAACCACAAACAGAACACATGGGAGGCGGTGTGCATAGGAGAAATGAAGCTGCAGCCTAAATTCTTTGTGACAGAGCCACATACATGGACGACAGTTCAGGAAAGGATTGCTCAGAACCATACACATAAAATAAGTATACAGAGCTGGGGAAATCTTCTAATAGTTACAAAAATAAAAGACGCAATCCAAAAGTGAAGTGTAGTCTCCACTCATAAAAACCAATCCAGAGAGACGGGGTCAGTTGGAAATACTGCAGGGCTGGATTCCAGGGCTTTCTTGTGCTAGTCTTCACAAGATTTATTTTGTATTCATGCAAGATATATTAATTTCTCTAAATATATCTCCCAAAGTTAAACTCCTAAACCATCTGAAAATATATCAGTATGCCAATGACAGATACTCCATTTAAACTAAGAATGTATCATTTGGATACATTTGGATACAGGTGAGTCACATCTTGCCTAAGAAAGAAAACTGAAAACAAATTTGACTTCATAGAACCTTAAACCAGGAAGGGTAGCACATGACTATAATCCTAGTACCTGGAAACCGGGAGGCAGGAAGATCAGGAGTTCAAGACCAACTGCTGCTACAGAGCGGCTTGAGCGCACTTGGGATACATGAAGCCCTGACTCAAGAATGAAACAAAGAATGAAACCTTCTTTTTGAAATTCATTATGACATTCCCGGAGGATCCGGTTATACCACTCCTGGGCATATACCCAGAGGCTTCCCCTGCATGCAATAAGGACACATGCTCCACTATGTTCATAGCAGCCTTATTTATAATAGCCAGAAGCTGGAAAGAACTCAGATGTCCCTCAACGGAGGAATGGATTCAGAAGATGTGGTATATTTACACAATGGAACTCTGCAGTTAAAAACAATGAATTCACAAAATTCCTAGGCAAATGGTCAGAACTGGAAAATATCATCCTTAGTGAGGTAATCCAATCACAAAAGAACACACATGGTATGCAGTCACTGATAAGGGGATATTAATCCAGAATCCCGGAATACCCAAGACACAATTCGCATATCAATAGATTTCCAAGAAGATGGAAGGAGAGACCCCTGGTCCTGGAAGGACTGGATGTAGGGGAATGCCAGGACAGAGAAGTGAGGGGGTTGAATGGGGAACAGAGGGAGGGAAGGGGGTTTATGGGACTTTCAGGGAGGGAGGAAATGGGAAAGGGGAAATCATTTGGAATGTAAAAAGAAAGAAAGAAAGAAAGAAAGAAAGAAAGAAAGAAAGAAAGAAAGAAAGAAAGAAAGAAAGAAAGAAAGAAAGAAAGAAAGAAATTCATTAGCTAGGAAACTCTCATCAAGAACACAGGCAGCAGGGGCTGCATTCAATGGCAGAGCCCTTGTATAACATGTACGAGGCCCTGGGTTCTATCCCTACTACCACAAAAACAAACCAACAAATGAATGAATAAAGGTGGGAGTAGGAGGAGTAAAGACAGGAAGTTATATCCTTCAAAATAACTTAGGAATAGCCGGGCAGTGGTGCCACATGCTTTTAATCCCAGCACTCAGGAGGCAGAGTCAGTCGGATTTCTTAGTTCAAGGCCAGCCTGGTCTACAGAGTGAGTTCCAGGACAGCCAGGGCTATACAGAGAAACCCTGTCTCAAAAAAAACAAAACAAACAAACAAAAACAAATAACAATAAAAAACAAAACAAAACAAAAAATTTAGGAATGATTACAAAGAGACAGGTGGTCAAAGAAACTCAGAAAACATCTTTCCAATCACCATATCACTTCAAAAGTCATGATCCTTAAAGGGTTTTGATGTGCCTTGCTTCATGCCAGCAGTCTACACAGAAGAGAAGTCCTCTACAGTCTTTTCGGGTGAGCACATGGAGAGACAGGACGGGTCTTTATCGTGTCTGCCACTCTTCAGCCCCTCCTTCCTATTGGAATCAGCATAGAGAGGTACAAAGAGAGCACACTAATCGCCTTTATTGACTGCTCACTTCATGTTCCGGGAGCAAGCTGACTTCATCCCAAGGACCACTCCCAGCTGATGGGAAATGCTTCCAGGCCTGTACTGGCAAAGTTTCTTAGGCCCTACTGAGTACTGAGACTCAGTGGCAAAGTGCGCCACACTTGATTTGCTATGCCTGCGACTCCCAAAAGTAGAAAGCAAGTAGCACCCATAGCTCTTACACATCATCCTTACACATCAGTCCTCTCAGAGCTGCCTACTCTGTAGATCTCTTTTGCCATAGATTCCTTCAGAGCAGTATTTTATCCAACACCGCAACAATTGAGAGGAGTAAGTGTAAACTTGTAGCCACGCACTCGACGGAGGAGAATACGTGGATGAAGTGGGCTTTACTGAGCCCCTCAATTTCTCCCAGATAGGAAGCAACTTCCACGAAGCAACAACCCAAAGGTACAGTAAACATGCTTCTCATAGGTGTATCTCAGACAGTATAAATAATACCTCTCCTCCACTAACGGTGTCCACAGAGAGAACCAGCAGAAGCCCAGGAAGCAGCAATGGAATGTGCCAGAAGAAGCCTTGTGGAGCTCCCAGGTGTAGGGTTTGCTAAACGCAGAAACTTAAGATAATGGCTGACCCATGAAACACAAGCATACTGTTCCACATCTCTTTAACAAAAACGTATGCTTAAAGATAAGATCAATCAGACTTTTGCAAGTATCCTCTTCAAAAAAACAAAGATAAAGTCAAAGTAAAGGATTGCCATGTGTTTAGGCCAGAACACAGGAGGGGTCAGATTGCCATACCAGGTACTTTCAGTATGAAGATTGCCAGTTATTCCCTCCACAGCTTCCTGCATACTTCTAGCAACACATTGGAAACTAAGAAACAAATGGAAAATGTACATTTATCTCTAGTATAAATTTTAAATGTTTGTCCTTTGGTCTATTTATAGTATACTCTTGTACATGCTAGAGGGTTCAGCCTATAATGGTTGGCATTATCAACTTGACAAAACATGGAATTACCTATCACTAAGGAAGAAAGTCTTAATGAGGGAGTACCTACATTGAATATATCTGTAGGAGATTGTCTTATGTAAGTTCATTGATGTGAGAAGTCCCAGCCCACTGTAGGTAGCACTATTCCCTAGGCACCTGGTCCTGAACTGTATAAAAGTGAAAATATCGACTTAAGTGCAAGTGAGCATGTACGCATTTGTTCCTCTCGGCCCTTTCCTGTGGGCATGATGTGACTTATCTGCTTCAAGTTCCTGCCATCGTGATATCCTTGCTATAATGGATGGCAACCTGGAACTGAGCAGAAATAAAACTTTTCTCCCCTAAGCTTCATCTTGTTGGGGTATTTTATCACAGAGATATAGTTAAAACTAGGATATGGTCCAACCCTCCCCAGTAGCTGGGCGTTTCCTTTTGTCTGTGGGCTATGTTCAACCTCTGAATATCTGCACAGCTCTCTTATGTCCTAAGGGACTATTATCCTCTTCCAGCTGCCCCATAACCATAATTTCTTTCCTTCCAAGTTATGCTTTCACAAATAAAATTTGTAAATTGTGCTGAAAATCATTCTACTGGTTAGAATTCTTACAGACTAGAGGCCTCTCACTAGAGGTAGTGGGAAGAGGGGCCAATAGGTGTGAGGAATACTCTATGTTCTTTCCTGATCTCTTCCTTTTAAACTTTGTCAAAGCTTACATGGGATCTACAGATAAAGACCACCTAGCCTGTCTCAAGCTAGGTTTTTATCTCATAGGTGTTGAAATCAGGGCTTATTGCTTCCAAAATACATAACTAGGCTCATTCTAAAAGATCCTTAAGAAGTAATTCTGATCATGTTCTCATACTCAAAGATGGGAAAGAATATTCTGGTTAGTGTGTTTTCTTCAAAGTTCGATTGCTCTAAGGTCAGCCCCTGCTAAATCTCTCAGGACCTCACATTCATCCACATTGTGGATTGGGTAGAAGACAGATAATTTTAGAGACATCAGAGAAGTCAGAAAGCTTAAGAAGAATTCATTCAGGGAGAGGAGTCCCTAAATGTCATTTAAGAGGTATGTGTATCATAGGACATGATTCACTCTTCCTGCACATTTGTGGGATTTGTATGTTGGGGGTATGTTTCATTTTGTTTTGAGACAGGATCTACAGTGTATAATAGGCTGGCCTTGGGATCCTGAATTTCCTGCCTCAGTCTCCCACGTGTTATGTCATTACCCCACATCTGGTGCTAGGATGTGGGTTTTAAGATAGCCAATCAGAGCTAGAATCTGTGTTCTAATGACTTCAAATCTATACATTTCTAAAGAGAAGAGAAGACAGAGAGAGCTCAACTGTAGTTCACCAAAGTCCCTCAGTGGGAGAAATAGAAAAACTGACAGCTAGAATAAGGAAAGCAGCAGAGAACCAATTATTTTCAGGGTGAAGACCAAACATCTTCATATGATATGGAGGTTCCATGTCATTTTGATAGACTCTATTCATTTTTCTCATCTTCTAATCAGTCCCCCGAATACATCACAAATGTTGTACCCCACTGGCCCCATTCTATAGGGGCTCTGAGTCTCTGAAGCTTTGGTTCCCCTCACCTAGACAGCTCCTATTTTCTTCATACTTAAACTCTATCCATTCAAACATTAGTGAAAGTGCTCTCACAGAAACCTTCCTGACCTTCCTTCCCTTTCAGGACTGCCCTTGGCATTCCTAACTACTGATAATTTGAAAACTAACAGTCTCTTCCCCTAGCTTAAACTTGAACTCACACCCTAAGATCCTGTGCATGTGCATATGTGTTTGTCTGTGACAGAATGGACCACATACTGAGAATATTTTGTAAATTTTATAATAAGAATATTAACATTTTACAGAAATCTATATATGGGAATACTTTTATGTCATGAAAATGTGGTCTTAAAGCAATTTCTCAATAAAATTGATATAACAATAAAAAAGAAAACTTATTTTATTTAATGAAAGAGAAATTTGAGTAGATAATAAACCATTGAACCTAAAAGAAAAGAACGTGGATGATGTTCTGAAGCATGATAGGAAACTCTGGCAAGCACAAGTATAAGATAACAGAACCGGGAGCCATTCTGTGGTGTGGGGCCTCTCAGGGAGCAACTCCCCAGGTCAACAGAGATAAAACAATAAATAGCAATGCCGCCAAACATGGGTGTGGTGACAAGCAGTGATTGTAGCAGAGAGGAGCAAGTGGTCACATGTCTCAAATAGTCAGTCAGCCTGGTGCCATACTGGAGAATCAGACAAGACGCCTTCTTAGATGAGTCTAACACTCAGTGGTCATGGTAGGAATTTAGAAAGCAGACAAGCAGGTTGCAGTCTGGGGATGACTGATGGTGCTGAGTTGGTATAATATATACCCCTCACTTTTCTGAGACTTTTCTATTATGCCAAGCCTAAATTGGGACATTACTTAGCCCAACCTCCCATGAACTTAAGGACATTAAAGCTTCATTGTGGTTTATGTCATCAGTTTTCACCATCTCTGTTGCCTTAGCCCTGAGTATAAGGAATGCTTTCATTCCATTTCTTATAAGAGTTCTCCATCACTTGGAAACTTTTATTCCTCTATGTCACAAAGTCTGTGCCCACAGAAGATTGCAAGCATGTGACCCAGAGAGACAAAGAAGATTGTCCCATGACTAACTCTACACAAACGAGTTGATCAAAAACAAGAATGAATGCCAACTAAGGTGTACCAGAGTTACCTGTTAGCTAAAATGTCTATGAATGCGTTACTAGACTAGCTGAGAAAAGGCACGATTCACTGGTATCAGCTGCATCCCTGAGTCTACTAAGCTATCCTAAGTCTAACTTGGATTTCTTATGTGCAGACTCCTTTTTGCTTGTGTTAATATGTTTGGTTCTTGTTATCGGGTCCCAGAAAACAAATTATATTGACTTTGTTAACCAAAAGAAAAAGAAAGAAAGAAAGAAAGAAAGAAAGAAAGAAAGAAAGAAAGAAAGAAAGAAAGAAAGAAAGAAAGAAAGAAGTGAGGGAGGGAGGGAGGAAAGGAAGGAAGGAAGGAAGGAAGGAAGGAAGGAAGGAAGGAAGGAAGGAAGGAAGGAAATCATTTAAAACACCTAATCTTTGACCTGTTGTTTCAAAGCCTTAGGTCAGTTTCTTCTAGCAGCCACACAGTTTTGATGACTACTTGTCTTCATCAGCATAAGTGTGTCCTTTCTTTAAGAGTATACCCGTGTTTAGAAATCTCATGTACACAATATGGAAGATATTATTAGAGGGGAGTCTGAGCTCTTCCTAAGAATTTGTATTTTAAAATCCTAAAAAATCACTATGATCTGAATTTATGCAGTAATCAGAGACTTCAATAGAATTAAATGAGCTAAATCGCACACAAAGGTGTCCGTTCCATCCTCAAAACTCCAGCAAAGCAAGGAATGATGGCACACGCCTTCCAGTGCTAAGGAAGGATGACTAGGTATTCAAGGCCAGGTATCCTTCTTCATGGTTTACATAAAGAACGAAACTCTTCCAGTAACTCTATGACTCGGGTAATATCAACAATCCTATTTTGTAGGTTAGGAAATTGAAGTGCAGGGAAGTTAGTAAGTTTCCTAAGTTCACACAGCTAACTGGTGGCAGAGGCTGCATTTGAGAACAGTGAATGAGTATGCCATTAATATAGAAGTCAGAAAAGAAAGAAATCTCCATTGGTTGGAATGGTTTGGGAAGACACCCCAGTTAATAGGGTATGGGGTGGTTCTCATGAAAGAGAAAGCTGAGAAGAAGCCACTAAAAATATCATGGGAGAGGAAAGGGGACTCATCTAGGTGCCTAGAGCATAAAACTCAGATCAGTAGCTGACCCTTGACCTTAAATAGTAGCTAAGTAGGGACCTACCATCCCTTACAAATCAATGCATTCAGCCATGCAGTAGATGCTTACCAAAGAACTTAGAATTAATGAGTGCTTTTACATGTGGAGAGGGATTGGCATCAAGGTCGAGGGTTAATTGAAGTTTAGAATCTGTTTGTAGAAAGCCTAGTCTAGAACTTCAACTGGAGCAGGTATATCAGTTCCAAACATGCATTCTGCCAGTATGACCTCTTGATCCTGGATTATTGCTCAAACTCTCAGATCTTTTTTTCCTTATCTATAAAGGGTGGACAAGGATAACTTTATCACAGGCTTACTTTAGCTATTAAACTGTATAATGTACTTCTATCACCATAACTGGAGACAAACCAGATTTGACTGGCAGGCTAAACAGCTTATAAATCATTCATTGTGGAAGGAGTCATGACTCCATTGAAGAGGAGATCAGGGAGACATTCACAGAAAGCTAATTCTCCATGCAGGCGGAATGAAGTGAAGAAAGAGACACATGCAGGCAGCTCCATGTACCACTGAAACTATTTAACTATGAAATACGTTTGTGAATCTAGCTAGTCGCATGAGAATCAGGAAGAAAACTGGAGGAAGAATGAAGAAGCAATCATTTATCCCCGCCCCCCCAGGCTGTGCACTGAACTAGGACTCCAATTTATTAGTGACTTGCATAAGAGATAAATGTGGACACCTTATCTTAACCGTTAATACTAACTGCTAAGCTGTTTGCAAACAGAAGTAGCTTAAAAACCCACAAATAAGGCAAGATCCTGCCTAAATGTTAACCTGAGATGCACTGAGTCAGCTTTCCGGCTTCCTGTTCTTCTACTTTAATAGAATCAGCGCTTACACCATTCATCATTACGCTTGACTGCAAGCAGAATCGTGCAGTAATTTGTACCTTGACAAACAGATTCGTTGGTACCTCTTTCTGTCTAGTGAAATAATATTTTAGAAAGTTTTGAAGACTTTTATGAAAAATTACTGGTTTGGAGGCAAAAGAAAGAAAAGTCTTGAAGCCTGAAGCAGTGGGTGTCCATGGAGTTCATAGACTGCAGCTTGCAGTCCCCTGATAGAGCAGGGCCAACTGTATTTATAGCTGGCAGATACGAACAATAACTTCTAGGAATGATTCATTTGCCTCCCTTTTAGAAACCCTTGGATCTCAGACACAAGTCAATCACTGAATGGGCTAACTTGCTGGCATGAGAGTTCATACAGGCAGCACAGTCAAACTCTAGTAGCAACCTTTCATAGATTCTTAAGCATGAGGACATACTTTGTGCAGGAAGCTACACGTGCAGCGAACAAGCCAGGGTACCACTGTTTAGCCAAAAATCTAAACAAAAATCATTATCTGTGGCTCTTCCTAGCAAATACTACTGAGTTGTTGCTCAAAGAGAACTAATTTAAAAAAAAAATCCATGGATGCAGACCAATGATTACAGTAAGGGTGAAAAGCCTTATCTTCCCACATGCAACCCTGCCTCAAGATTTGCATAAATCACTGTTGCCCATTAGTGTCCTTGGCAGAGATGTGCAAACTCCCACAGAAAGCATCATCTCCGTGCATTTGAACTGGAGAAAATTACAGTGTGACTGTAGTCAACTTGAGCTAAACTGTCAAAGGAGAGGTGAAGGGACTGCTCCTGTTCCCGCTCTCTTTCCAACATGAACATGATGTCATCATCTTCCCCATCAATGGCTACTCACTCTCCATGGGTGTGTAAACTGATGCCCAGTGCCTTCAAGGGCTTTTTTTTTCATTTCTAGTATTGTTTTAAAATGCATTGAAGAACAAATAGGACAAAAGAGTCACCTGCTAGCCATAAGGGGCAAGCACCAGTCTAATACAACCTTCTTAGATTGAAAACCATGACCAAGTCAGATGATCCAGTAGTGTGCAAAAAGAAACTTATTGAACACTGTCTAACAGTACTCCTCCAAAAGCATGTATGTTTCACAATAAATTGGCTTTTGACAAGTTTCCCAATAGTAAATGCATTAACATCTTAAAAGCTTCAGTTACAAATATAGTGTCCTTGCTAGGACACTGAGGTTCCTAAATAGGCAGCAGGACTGGAACTCATACAGATATGTCTCTAGAATAGAATCCATCTAGATACTGAATCCACAGTGGGTCCTTGTATGTCTGGAGTAATGGGTTGCAATGAACATCTGCAGAATCTCTTGTAGTTCCCATAAAGATCCTTTGTGACTGGAAGCCAGGAGGGCACCGTGGCTGATTCAGGGAAGAAAGATTTTGTTAAAATCTTGGAAAAGCGTTCACTTCTAATATCGCATATTTGCAATAGTTGCTGCAGTTTTCATTCAAATTTGTTGAGTGCTTAAAAAGTTCTTTTTAATGTTAGAGCTGAAGATTTTACCACCATAGCTTAGAGAAGATATCTGTCATACAACCTGATCTGTAATGGTGGCCCTTGTCAAGTCCGTAAAGCAAATCAGATTTGTGTCCCATTCCCAAAATCTCATTTCATTTTTCAGTTTAAATGAATGTGTTACTACAAATCTCTGTGACAACTGTCTCACTTCTAAACTCTAATTATAAAGCAGAAAGGACCGAACACCCACAGGACACCACCATGGGTATACACAGTAGACAGGGGTACAGTCACTTTGATTTGGTTTCGTTTAATAAAGATTTCTATTTTAATTTTCTCACTATAACATACCATTAACTTTACAGATCTTACATGAGGCTGTCTTGAAAAGCTGTGGGATGCTACTACCACAAAAGCCCTTAAGATCACCACTGTGCAAATGGCCACCAGATGAGATGGTGACAAACAATGGCAACCTCAAACCTGGAGGATTCTTTACCTACAATCCATCACAACTGTGCACACATTTGCCATAGGCCTAATGCCATAGATCATCTCTGCTGCCTGTGACCGAACAGGTGAAAATGCATACATCTCTCCCTGCCCTTCTTATTAGGTATAAGCATACACTTTAGAGAAAGGAGCAGTAGTGAAGACAGAAGGAGAAAGAAGAGGAGGAAGGGGATCAAGAAATAAGAGAAGGATCCAGAAAAGATACAACTCATCTGTAATCCTAAAGAACTGGAATTCTGCTCTGGCCAAACTCTTGCTGTATGGCTTTGGAACTCTCAGTGTGTTTCACTGGCCATCAGGTCCCCTCATCAGTGACCAAACACACTTAAGCTGCATGAATGTTGTGTGGCTTTGATGAAACTTTGTCAGACAAGTATTCTGTATTATGAGCAGGGTGGAAGAATCCTACCTAGCTTTCTTACCCCAAACATAACCCCCTCTGATTTCACTGATAAAGAGCGCATTTCCTGCTCTCTAAGAGTGATGGACTGACCCCAGTTAGGTAATGAGTTCTTTTATGGCTGGAATCTGGTCTTATGTTTTGGAACAGATATAATTCAAATAGGGTGGCTTGAAGATCACGGTACAATTCAATGATTTTGGAAAACATTATAAGGACCTCCATTGAGGTCTGAGGACCTTGCAATAAGCTGCTGTGTCTTAATTTTTTACTTTTCTTTCCAAAAAGAAAACTATCTACCTATAGTGTGTAGTTGGATCCTATGAGCCAAAAGAAGGAAAGAAAAGAAAAGAAACATATCAAACAAGAAACTGAATCAATGAACTGGAAGAAAACAATCTAATTTACTTACCTGTACACTTGCAGCCATTAGCTAACATGTCCAGCTGTCTAGACAAAAGAGTTTTAGACATAAGCACATGGGGTTGTGTCTGTCCCACACCAGAGTGCCCACTTATTCATGCAAATAATTTTATCCTAATAAACTAATTGCTGGATGTCCGCTTCGTATTTCTACCTCTCCTCCTCATACATGTTACCTTCTTGCCTTTAGCCTAAAGGACTCCAAGAACACCTACCTCCCTGACTCTAACCCTAACCACACACTACCTTACCCCCAACTTTATGAACAGCTTTTCTGTCTCTCAGTCATATTTTTAGGATACAATGAGTGCAGGGGGAAAGATTTGAGGCCTTCCTAAAAATAAAGACAGCCTGCAAAGGAAAAAAATTATTAAATTACAGCAGCTACACAGGTGTAGCCACCAGAAACAGCAGGCTGTGAAGTTTTAGGAGAGTGATTCTTCACACCTATCTGTGAGACTACATTGTAATATAATAACATCTTCTCCCATCTGCTCTCCTCATCTCATTGTGAAAGCTTACAACTCCCATAAGATGACTCCCCAGATATAATCGAAGCTATATTTGGTCTCAAAGGGGAATAAAAAAAAATCAGCAACTTATTTTCCATTAGAAAGAACTAATAAATGAAAATTGTCTGCTGATCATTCTTGGCATACTCTCTGACTCTGTGCATGAATTTATATAATTATATAGCCTCTGGTTATTAATGAAAAATGTATTTTACATGAAATCCTGTTATGGCTTAATGCTGGTGGAAAATCGTGATTCTTCTTGAGATCCAACAAAAATCAAAACACTGTATTTTAAATGTCTTTAATTTCACTCTATATAACTTCTTAATTGCACTGCAGAAACCTTAATTTCATTTGATTTTACCTCAATATTTACATTAGGTATTCTATGGTACTCGGGAAAAGACGGTCTGCTGTTACAAGTTAGATACAACTTCTATACCATGACATACTAAAAGAAGTATAAAGAAAAAATTTAAAAATTTAATGCAAAAACAAAGAAAAGAAAAAATTGGGAATGACCACCAAATGGAGTCTCCCCAATCCCTGATTGTATAAAGCAACATTTAGGAACTAGAACAGGGGACTTTCAGATTGAATTGATTAGTGTAAAATAGGAAAGAAAGTTGTGTGTGCGTGTGTGTGTACATATACATACATACATACATACATACATACATACATACATACTAGCATCAGGCCAGATCACAAAGTCATGAAGCAAGCACATTTGCTATATGACTGTATCTGCTAGTACTTATTAATATCACATAGAAAGTGGTTATGGATCAAAGGTAAGCACAAGACCATGAAGCAAGCTCTGTCTGTACACCTGACTGGCTCAACTCCCAGTAAAAATCAGGTACTAAAATGTTAACAAGGGAGTTAGAAGTTTTATTGTGTCTACATGGCTTCAGTCCACAGCCAGCTCTGTACTACCTACCCAGAGTCAAGTAAAATTTAACCAGGATTCAAAACAGTAAGGCTTATGATAGCTCAAGGAGCATAGCTTGGAGGAATGGCTGATGGGATGCAGAAGCTGAATGTACAATCTTCAGGAGAATGAAGGGAGCTCATTGGCTGGCATTGTTGGAACAACCAGTCACAGCACATCCCATAAGCAGCATAAACGCTGACCTGTCTGTCCCAGACGAGGACTAGTCGGATAGCCTCTGTGTTTATGCATGGCTTGCCCCGAATGCTTTTTTTAAAAAGGAATTCTTCAGGTCTCCATCTATGTGGACCACAGGTCCACAAATTGCCCTTGTGAAGGAAAGGTGTATCCAAAGTTGACACACTTATTTTTTTAAACTATGATCAAAAATACTGGTGAATATAAAAAAGGGTATGTAGTTTTCAAACAAAGTAATCTTGTTTCAATTTTCAGAGAAGCAATGTGTTAATAACTGAGCTATTTACTTACTTAAAACACAATAGATTTTCTTTAACTTCTCTTTAATGTCACAATTTGATCATAAGAAAATCTTGTTAGGAGCTGAAGAGGTTTGCAATCCCATAGGAAGAACAATAATATCAATCAACCAGACCCCCCAGAGCTCCCAGGGACTAAACCACCAACCAAGGAGTACACATGGAGGGACCCATGGCTCCAGCCACATATGTAGCAGAGGATGGCCTTGTCGGGCATCAATGGGAGGAGAGGCCCTTGGTCCTGGGAAGGCTCAATGCCCCAGATACATACAAACTCTTCCAGGAAAGTAACACTGTAGCATTTTCTGTCACTTCTCCATATGTCACTTTTTAGTGTTTATGTATTTTTGTTTAGTTTAGTTTTTTAGTCCTTACTTCAATTTAAACTGAAATTGCATTTGCAACTTTAATATAATAACTGGCTGTGGGATTTATTTCTATGGTAAAATATGTACCTACTATGGATGGGGCCTTACGCTCAATCCCCAGAAACTGCCCCCTCCCACAGATAGGTAATAGAAAGATAGATAGATGATAGATAGATAGATAGATAGATAGATAGATAGATAGATAGATAGATAATAAATAGAAAAGGGATTGATGATTGATAGATGATTACTAGATGATAAACATAGAAGAGATGAGAGAGAGAGAGAGAGAGATCAAAGGCACAAGGTCAGGCCATTTCAGTCACACAGTTCAAATTATATGCTAAGTACTCTCTCTCACAAATGTAGACGATTCTGTACAGATTAACTTCATAAATGCCCACATTTCAACTGTGGAAGTATAAAATTTAATAACCATGAAATCATTCACTAAATAATCATCTTAAAGTTTGTGTTAGAAAGCAAGTTTTAAAGCAATTTTTTTCTCATTAATACATGGTTTCCCTGTGACCATTCTCCCCAAACTTTTCTTTGTTATGAGAAAAAAATCCTTCCAAGGTTTTCTTCTGAACTTCCCTGAGGTCCGATGGCACTGGGCTGTTCCAGGGGCTTCCATTCTCAGTTCCCAACAGCAACCAAACATTAACTCCTCACCTGGACCACTCTCTTAAAGAAATGCTCTTCTTACCTTTCTTCTGATGCTGAGTTTCACATTATAGCAAAGAATTACCTCTGAGGGAAATGATGGAGGGAACCCAAGGACCACAGTTTTCCAGGCCAGAAAGATGTACAGGATCACCAGGAGACAGAGCCTATCTCTGCTGCACTTTCAAGAAGTCAATGTGGTATATTTACACAACGGAATACTACTCAGCTATTAAAAACAATGAACTCATGAAATTCTTAGGCAAATGGTTGGAACTGGAAAATATCATCCTAAGTGAGGTAACCCAATCACAAAAGAACACACATGGTATGCAGTCACCGATAAGGGGATATTAGCCCAGAAGCTGGTAATACCCAAGACGCAATTCACATGTCAATTGACTCCCAAGAAGAGGGAAGGAGATGCCCCTGGTCCTGGAAAGACTTGTTGCAGCAGTGTAGGGGAACACCAGGACAGAGAAGTGGAGGGAGTTGAATGGGGAACAGAGGGAGGGAAGAGGGCTTATGGGACTTTCGGGGAGGGGGGAACTGGGAAAGGAGAAATCATTTGGAATGTAAATAAAGAATATAGAAAATAAAACAAACAAACAAACAAAGAAAGAATGTAGAGCATGTAACCGAGAATGCACCTAATTGGTTGATCAGGAGGTATGGGGACAAAAAAAAAAAGAAGTCCCAACTGTCCTTTTTCTGCACCTGGGACATTTCTGCCCTGTTCTCAAAAGCCTCAGCACAATTTCCAGAGCTACTTCTTTAAATTCCCTGACTCTCTAAAGATAAAGTTTGCTGAACATTAGTAGATGCATCTGATCAAAAGCCTAGGTTGATGTCACTACCATTTCTATAGAAACCAAAGGTGAAAATACAGAAAAGCAAAATGTCCAAACCCACAGACGAAAGTTAAATTCCACCCACACAGATGATTTAACTTGCCATACAAACCTGGTGACCTAAGTTTGATTCCAGGATCATGTGGTAGAAAAAGAAAATCAACTCCTGAAGGCTGTCATCTGACCTCTGACCTCTGCAGTGCACACACACACACACTCATGTATGTGCATGCATACACACATATGCACACTAATAACAATAAAAATTCTCATACAATATTTTAAGTGTAGGGATATATGTAGTTGTCAGCTATTGAGACCCATGGCTAAAATTATCATTCTTTTCTTGCCTCCTGAATTCCTACTAGATGTTGTTCCCCTCATACACCCTTCATTAATCCACATGCATACAGCTTAAGTCATGTGGTTGATTTTCCTTAGCAGATTTTAATAGTTCATTCCTCTCCTAGATGCTGAATAGCTTTTGCAGGTGGTGTCTGAAAGCTATGCTTCCTTTTAGGGTGCTTGGGTATGTAACTATCCAGCTGGCTGGTGATAAAAACTGCTCAGCTTAACATGGTGGTGGCACAGGCTTGTAATCCCAGTTTTCCAGCAGTGGAGGCAGCTCAGAGGTACTACATGGAGTTCCAGAGCAACCTGGGCTACATATGAAGAGCCCTTAGTGGTCCTATGTGGTGGTGCATATCTTTAATCTCAGCACTTGGGGAGCAGAAACAGAGGATCTGTGTGATTTCGAGACCAGCCTAATTTACATAGTGAGTTCCAAGACAACCTGGGCTATGTGGTAAGATTTTTGTCTCAATGATTACAAAATGAACTAACAGTAAAGAGTGTCTTAAACCAACTCAAAGTTGAAAAATTAAAACACCAGCATGAGTAACTAATTTATATAATTAGATTTCACCATTCGTGTGTGTGTGTGTGTGTGTGTGTGTGTGTGTGTGTGTGTGTGTATACATGTCTCTTTGATATAAATTATAAGCCCTGAGTCATGGTCCCCATATTGTAGTAATGTATCAGATACCTTTGCTTATCTTCAGCCACAGTTTTTTAAATTGACATGTGTGAGCTGTGGATTGCCAGGCACTTGCTTGGCTCACAGGTGGCTCTGAGTTCAATCTCTAGTACTGAAAAAAAATGGAATGAATAAATTAAACAGCCATTTCTAAGGTGACAGTGATAGCAATGGTACTGAAGAGCTGACCTCTTATTTTTAAACTCAGAAAATGCCTCGAAATTTTTCATCCACAGCTACAATACCCATATTGAAGAGTGCTGGACACTATTAGGTTAAGTTTTACTCCTACCAGTCACAATGTTGGGGAAACTACATTCTTAGGTAATGCAATTTTAACTATCCACATCCTAAGCTAATTGTTTTCATGGGAAATTTTTGATGAAAATACAAAGTAAAAAAATAGAGAGAGGGAGAGAGACAGCGAGCAAACACAAATGGGACAGAGAGGTGTATTTCCCCTGCTTTCATGCCATCTGAAAAAGGAAGTAATGGCTTCTTGTACCCCTCAAACAATGACAGAATTTTTCTAAAAACTGCTGATGATCTCAGGTCCCCCCCCCCCCACCCCTGCGCACGCAGACCCATCTCCAGCAGTTCTGAATGCTTTCTTCTAAATAAACACCTCAGGACAAGTCACAAAATGAACAGAGCAGAAGGAAACCCCAAGAAACCTGCAGAAATTCCAAGTTAACATCAGCCCAAATGCCCACCTAATTAAAAGTGGGGTCTCTTAATACTCAGCCTCAGCCTTCATAGTTGCATAAATTCCATGAAAACATGAGTTGTGCCTGACAGGCGAGAAACACAAGGTGGGGGCGTGGAAAAACAGTAGCCATGGTTTGGCAGATTACCCCTAATCCTGTACCACACTTTCTACTGGAAATTAGTATACCCTAAAAGATGAGTCCTCAAAATCATCAGCTCAAATGGCACCCAGAAAATAGTTTGCCTATGAAAGACCAGCCCTGCTTCAACAACATGGCTACATGTTGCCAAATTGTCCCTCAGAACTGGCATGGTCCCCACTTGCCAAATTGTTAGGTTCCTACTGGCAAGTCTCCTGCAGTCCACACAGGGCTTAGGTGGAAAATCTTAGCATACACCCAATATGGGCCAAAGGGCCTAATGTTGATCCAGGAGTGAATGCATAGCCACTTCCATTACATTTCCAACCTGACTCTGAACATAATATAAAGTTTTAGACACAATTTAAGCCCTTTGAAGAATGTAAATTGAGGAGTTTCCTCCTGTTCTTTGAAGCCCCGGGTAAAAGAAAAAAAGATATCCTTGGCTTGTGTTTTGTTTCCCTGTACTAAAACCAATGTAAACTGTTATTTTAGCAATGATACTCCAATCAAATTGATTTAGAATAGTTGTTCTTATGAGCTCTCTGAACCATTGTTTTCAAATAACTGCTCGGCTCTTTAGGAGATGCTTGGAGACTTCCAGGTTAGGACACAGCACTCTTCTACCCTTGGTTCTCTGAGGAGGAACAGAGCCATCTGAACAGCTGGAGTGAGCTGCAGGCTGGAGACCTCTGGCTCTGTGCACTTACTCCAGGCCACTGTCAATAAACTGTCCTCCCTCTGTGAACAGTTTGCATGTAGCAAGCCAACTACTTCACCCATGCTCGGGTCGCCATGGTATCCAGCCAAAGGTGCCGTGCTCACAGATGGGCTTATGTAATTTCAGTTCTATATGAAAATTCTAGGTGATAACAAAGGCTCAAAGATAATGGCCAGAGTTGGAGCATTCGAACAGGATTTACATTCTTTTGTTTCAGAGAATATGGAATCTCTAGAAGGAAGAATTTCTTGTCAACTGCTTTGATAATTACTAAGCTCGCTGGGAGTTACTTGAGGTTGGTTAGTACACACCTGCTAACATATGACTTAAGTTTTCACCTTAAAACTTAACACACACACACACACACACACACACACACAGGCAAACACTATCTTAGTCCATGTTCAACACTGTTAGTCTTCAACCTTCTGGGTGAGTGGTTAAACTTTCCCTTCCTGAACATAGTTTTGGTTTTTTTTTTTTTTTCCATCAAATACCTAATATACCTCTAATTTTGATGAGTGACTTTATTTCTCCTAAATTTTAAAAAAAAATGCTTAAGAATTTTATTTTTTTCCAAAGGGACTATATAAGAAAAAAATCAAAATAATACAGAGTCAGAAAAGATATAAAGCTCTAGAGTTTTTCAATCTTTACATGCCTTGCCATCAACACAACTCAAATGGCACTGAGAATGGAGAGCTATGTGTGTGCATGCAAGGTGGGGTGCTGGGCTGTAGAATTAGTGATAAGATCTGAAGTTCCAAGATGAAACAGTCAAATGGCTAGTTCAGTGTGGGGGGCTCTTTACTGACCGAAGCACTACTTATTTATTTGATACTCTCCCCCCAAATCAATGTTCTTATTTACAGATTTAAAGGCCATCTAAATTACTATTTAATTACATTTTATAAGCTATGTATCAGTAGCTCAGTCCATAAAATGCTTTTTATACAAGCCGTAAGGACACATTTCAGAGTCCAGAACCCAGGTGAAAAGCCAGGCAATATGTACTTGCAATCACAACACTGGGCAGACAGAGACAGGAGGATCAGCCCAGTCTAATTTGGAGATACCAGGCCAATAAGAAATACCAACAAAACAAAGTATACAGTGTCTGAGGATGAATGACACCCAAATTGCCCTCTAGCTCCTATAGACACATGCACACACACATGCATATATACCATATACACACATGTATTCACATGCCCATATGCCCATATATGCACACACACATATGCACAACATGTACACATGAATCTATATATCAAACAAGAAATCTAATTACTTTCAGTGATCACCCATGTTTGCAATCCCTGATTTAATACTATTACATATCTCAATTTGTGTAGACACAGAATCCAGTAGATTTGTTTGCTTAATTGCTATATAATTGTTTTCTCCATTATACACACATTTCACACAGTGTTTTCTAAACAAAGCCTTTCCTAATGCTGCCTTTGACCTTTAAAAACAGAGGCATAAACACAAAAATTGTGATGTGCCCAGAGAAAGCACTTGGTGTGCTATAAAATACTTAAAAGTCACTGCTACAACTGTCATGACTTGTCATGTATACTGTCATGATACTTTTTTTTAATATAATAGGGATAAGGTTGCCAATGACAGACAAAGAATATAGTTACACATAAAAGACCCTAGTACTAAAATTTCTTTCAAAGGACCAGGAAAGGCACATCTTCCAGTGACTTCAAACCTGCTGATGCCTCAAAGAAATATTTAGAGCAATATTGTGCTTGGAGGGGGTTTTATTTTATTTTTCATTTCTCACTGCATCCATCTGGAACAAATCTCCCTGGGTGTGTTACATCTTGAAAACACTACGAAAAACATTCATTAGATCTGGCCCCCCAGATCACAGAACCTTGGCTGCTCAGCACATCCTGACACTCTGACCGGAGCAAAGGGGGCCATTGCTGAGGTGAAAGGAGTTGTTTCAGGTGTGGTTTCTGGCATTGTAGTTCCTGGGAGGGAGAATATCTGAATGAGAGAGCCATCCCTCTGGCCTTCACAGTGTGCCTACGTAGTGTGCCAAGCCAGGAGGTGACTACTGCTTGTTGTTTAACACAAAAGGAAACCGGTATCATTGATGTCTGTTAGAGGATACCCTCACGGTGGCCAAAAGGGTCGAAAGAAGCAAGGGAAATTCCAGTCACGTTATTAGTATGCATACAAGTACAGAACTTATTTTAGCTTTTTTTCCCCCTTGTTAAAGTTAACCTTCATTGAATCCCTAAAATTGTATCATCAACCCATTTTTAGACTTTAAAAAAAAAGTGTAACTTAAATCACTTAAAAATTCCTCCACCTCATCATCCAGAAGATATCTAGACTGTTTCCCTTTCTGTATTGTTTAAATGTATCAACACTTGAATGGAATTGAATTATATTTCAATTTTCAAAGCTGAACCAAGGCTTAATCTTACGGATAAAAGGGCAACTAGGTCCCTCAGTCTAAGCTTTGTGTATGTGGGTGTTGATGCAATGCTTTCTGGGGTGTGCTGTGGGAGCTAGGGGACTAATTTGCTCCAGTACCACCTCTTACGGCCTCACAGTACTTTACACCACCACACTTGTGCTGGTTTCCCCAAGTATCCCTCCTACATAAACTCGGGTCTCTTATGCTGTAAAGAAAAAGCCATCAGTAACGTATACAAGGGCTCTGTGTGAGGAATACACACACACACACACACACACACACACACACACACACACACACACCACTTCAGGCCTATTCCTTTGGAGCAAACATAAGTAGGCCTGTCTAAATCCCTTAACTCACAGTCATGGCTACTGGGTTCTTTCTCTCCCTAGCTACCTACAGAACTTCACACGGGCCTGTAGAAGCCATCATCCTTGTCTGTCTTCTGTCTTCTTCCACAGCTGTTTATGTAACCTGTTACCTCTGGCCAACTTAGAGAAGGGAGTGCTAGCATGTAGGAGAAGCTAATAGTGCTTAGCTGATGCAAAGGGATCCAGTCCACCTTTCACTATAAACTGCAAGCATGTGGCTTAGGAGAGGGAAGCCTGAGAAAGGGTACGATTTGGATTTCTGTTTTTTATTTTAATCACATCAAACCTTAAGCCATTAATAAGTGCAGGAGCAATGAAGTTCTTCAAAGACTGGAGGTAGTACTAGTCTTTGGAGATATTTCAAGTTGCTACTTTTAAACACACCTTCCACCCTAAGATGGGAACCCTTGGGTTTGGGGCTATTGGCAAGATGTTATTTTAAATTCATAATTGATAGGGCTTTAATTCCATTATCGCCTGCTGATTGTATAGCTTATTTGAAACTACAGTCCAAGACCAAAAGTTCCTTGAGATTTCAATTGAGGCAAATGTGCCTGTTGTTTGTGAATGCACAAATATGGAGATTCCCTTCAGGGATAAAAGTTCTATTGAATTTCAAAGGAAAATACTTATATTGTGTTTTCTTGGTATATTGATGGTATATTGAGTCCTTTAAGTGAATCTCTGTAGAATTTGGTCAATGGCAACTATAATAAATAAATTTAAAATGTTCATCATTAAAATTAAGACAAAGCTGTATATGTCACCTAAGGAACCCCTTTCTTCATTTCCAGAACAAGGTACTGCATTCTGGAGAAGTAAGTCCAACCAGTTAGAGACAGGGAACCAACATTTTAAGTACTCAAAACACATCAGACCAAGGGAATCTTGGAGTATCTATACAATGTAAAATGAACTTTTAACTACCAACAAGAGGATAGTTAAAGGAATTATAGTTTATCTGCTTAATACAATGTTATGCAGTCACTAGCAATATCCAACAGTGCTTGGAAATACTTAATATTCACAAAATCCAATACATGATACAATTTGTACATGCTAGTACAATTTTTTAAAGGACATGGAATCTACTCTAATAAATATTGCAGGACATTATTATGCCTCTGCCTGCTGGGGACGAATGGCCTGAAAGTCAGTACCTGATCTTGACTGTATTGTCTAACATGTCTGCAATCCACAGGTTTCATGTAGTTTTTTTTTTTCAAAAGTAACATGTATTGTACTTCGAACTTTAAAGTAATTGCCCCCAAGAAGTTTTTCAGTCAAATGTTCAGTATAATTATTTTATAAATATTTAGAGGATTTATTTTAGAAATTGAATGATTTTGTTTTATAAAGAGAGAAATAAAACAAATTGACACCAAAATGACAAAGTTGGAGGCATTTTATATAGAAGGCAGATAACAGATAATTAATATCTTTCCAACAGTTAAACCACATGTCCATCACTGAGTAAAAATGTTTGTAAATTAATCTTCAAATTTTGTGGTAAATAACCATAGAACATCTTAAAATTTTGATTTCCAGAAATCCTAAATATGACATTTTATATGACATTTTAATATTAGTGTTTGTGTGTGTGTGTGTGTGTGTGTGTGTGTGTGTGTGATTTAACACTACCTGCCGAATTGAGCAGCACTTTGTGTGGGTTCACTGTGCTAAATGAACTGTTATGTAATACAAGAAAAAGGTATTATTTTTCTTGCAACCGTGTGTGTTGCCTTCCATCTGAGAACCAGTGCATGTAATACCTTAGTAATTTGCATGATCACCTTAACACTGGGCCTCATATTTAAACCAACAACTTTTATGGAATTTGGTAAGCAATCTGGTTTGAACATGAAATGAAAACCTACCTTTTAAGGGTCCTGTCCTCAAACCTACCTTTTTACAGATGCAACATTTCAAAAAAATAAAATCATGTCAGCAGAAAAATATGCATCAAGGAGGAGTTAGAGAAAGGAAAGATTAATATCCACGATGAGCTGCAATTTAGAGCCATCCGCACACCATCACAAGTGTTGCATGTTTAACCTTTATACATTTTTAATTCAAGAGCCTTAGCCACACTGACTTTATCTTTCCTTTTAAGCCCCTTAAATACTTTCAATGTAAAATTCAACTTGACCAATAACTATTAAACAGTTCTCAAAGACAGTTGTAAATTAAAGCAAGAGTATGTAAAAAATAATCTTTTGCCATTATGCAATAAAGTAATCAAAAGCAATCAAGTGTGGGTAACAGAAACAAATTCTCAAAATAACCAAATAGTTTTCATCCTATGTACAAATATCATGAATAATAACAAAATGAATGCTAGATCATATTTGCTTAGTTAGTTTAAGCCATGTAGAGTTTTGAAAAGTGCTACATCTAAACTAAGCAAAGAAAATCAATCAAGCACGCCAAATAAAAATTAAAATGTGAACCAATTACAATTATTCCAGTGATCAGTTCAGATAGAAATAAAAATGAAATTTTAACTTTAAAAACTATGTCTAAGTTAAAAAGTTTTAATCTACAAATATAGTAATCGACTTTCTCTATTATACTCCACAACAAGAGATTTCACATTCTTTTATAAGTAAAAATTTTGAGACAATTAATAACTCACTGCTGGTATACTGAGAGAAATAAAAAACATACCCTTCTGTTTGCTCCAATCAGTTAGAATCTAAGATTTCTACAACAAAGTACTTTAAATATATGTCCGTCACTTTACATCTATAAAGTCATGTTATCTTAGAGACAATTTCAAACACTGAAGCTAAGGTTAAGCTTAGTTTTTTTCCATGTACTAAGATTATTAAATATTTCAGGTTATATCTTTCTTCTCCAAGAAATGGACAGTTTATAAGCAATCACCACAATTGCCGTCATCACTGTATATAATAAATGCTTTTTTAAGTACGCACCTTTCTTACCACTACAATACAACCTCGAGCTCACTATACTGACACCTCCCCAGGTTGATCAGCAATCAGGCCACTTAATGAGCTTTGCAGGGAACTCTCACAATCCAGCCTAGTTAAATAGGCATAATCCTCCCCTTCAACTTCTTTCTAAAGTTTCCTAAGAGATCTCCATCAAGGACTGAGCCAGGTGTCCTGAATCGGAAATGTACCTTTGATCTCCTACACAACTTAACAGCCGCATTTCGGTGCACTTAAGAGAAACATGAAACTCACCAGATTTGATTGTTTGTTTTTCATTTGGGCAGTCTTCGAACAGATGAGCCTCAGTGAGCTGTCCCTTCACTTCATTCTGCAAAAGCCCAGAAGGTGCGACAGGTCCTGCAGTCCAGGAGGTCGGAGCCAAAGGATGACCAGCTCAGGGCAGTGCAGAGCAGGGAGGGGAGCCAGCTACAGGTTGCAGTGATTGGCTTTAGCAGCTGCTTTCTAGCTTTGCCTCCAGTAGGTGGTAAGTTTACAGATGACGGCTGTGTTTCTCCTCTGGCTGACTCCGAGGGAGCCCTAGTGTCTTTATATGAACTGAAAAGAGGGTAAATGAGGTTGGTAATGAACCTTTCATCTGGTCACATCAACTACCGTGTAAAGTAAAGGAAGTCATGTCTTTGAGCCCTTCGTTTTGCCTTGGCTTCCTAACTGGATAATAATTACCAACTTCACCCTACACTGTCTGTGAAGCGCATTGATTATTAATACTTGCATGAAACATTTCCTGACCCAGGTCCTATTTATAGCCTAAGTCTCCTTTGTTTACAGCGCCCTTGTGGGATCAGGAGGGAAGCTACCATTTACCCTGCGCAGCATGGGGTTTGCCTCTCCAAGGCTCATTACTCGCACTAAATATGAAATAACATGTCCCCAATGGTAACCAAGCGATCCGATCCACGGTGACTCCACTGTCATCCTCTTCCTGTTCACTCATGATTGGGCAGGGCAGTTAAGGTGAAGCAGGTGCAGAGCTTCTCCTGGTGGTGACGAGCAGGTGCTGCCTCTGAGGTGACATCCTCACCTAGGGGATGCGCCGACTCTCCCTGGAGACGTCCAGGTTTGCTGTTTTCCCCCACACCGTGTAGTTTTAGAAACAGAATCAGGAGCCCAGGCAGCACATCTTTCACTTTTGTAAAAGTGTTCAAGAACGTAAAATATCCGTGTCTTCTTTTCTTGACCTTAGTTATGTCTTGCTTTTCTGTTTTACCATGAACTTGCCAGTGGGTAATAAAAACCAGGAGAACGGTTTTCTCAAGTACCACCTCCTGCAACTGACCCTTAGATTCCTGATTCTTCCACTCTGAAACTAAAGATGCTAATTTTCGCCAACTTTTAAAATGTTTAGAAGATTATGCCATAATTCCCAAAGTAAATAAATTAATTAAATGCCTTAAAAGGACGTGGTAATAATACACAGTATATTTGATATGGCTCAGAGTTCCATAATTCTTGGTACACACATTCACCAGAAAGTGTCATCAGTAATACCTTAAAGAGGTTGTCATTTCCCATATCAGGTCACTGAAGCCCCAAAAGTTTTGTGACTTATTTGATTCCCTAGTAAGTCCACTGGTTCACAGGGAGCCCCCGTTTCCTATTGTCTAGAGCTGTGTTCTTAGACAAGCATCTTGCTACTTGTGTTACTTTCATTTTCTATTGTTGTATAACCCATCCTCTCAAGTCCAGGGTCTTAAAACAACAAGCATTTATTCCTCTCCCACTTCAGGAGCCAGGGGGTTCCCCTATAGGAACTGCTCAGACTCTTCAGATTACAATTCCTTTGTAGTGCTCAGAATCTTTTCACAAACTCATGTGGCTATTGACAGAATTCCACTCTTGGAATTGTGAAACTGAGGTCACTGTTTTTTTTTTAGTCAGTCAGTTACTACTCTCCACAACAAGGGCCACCCATAGTTCCTAAAATTGAAGGTCTTTAATTGATAAAATATTTGGTAGTTCATGTGTGCCTCTCTTTCTCTCTTTATGATCATTCCACATAACCTTCAGTTGCTTGTGGACAAGGTGTAAGCTTTGTGCTTATAATTATTATTTCATATTTCAAAATAACACATTCTGAAGCATTTGCACATTATAAAATTTCCTTTAGATATAACACAAATACAGCGTAACTTACTACAAAAGTAGGAGAATATATATTTGAAAGTAACTGTTCTTCCTTCCCTGCCCTGACCCACCTACCTTCTTTTTCTAATCTTATTTTTATTATAATTATTTTTTCAGAAAGCATATTCTGATTACAGTTTTCACTCCCTCTACTCCTTCCAATTCCCCTCCCTCCCCCCCTGCCACCACTCCTCTCATCTGGATCCAAACTCTTTCGCCCCTCATTAGAAAACAGATGTCTAAGGAATAATAATAAAACAAGATCAATAAAAAAAACAAATAAGTTGGAATATGACAAAACAATAAAACAAGAACCAAAGAAAAAGCATAAGAAATGCATATAGATATAAAGACACACATGGTCTCACACACACACACGTTTACACACAGACAGAGAGAAAAATGTTCACACACATGCATAGACACAGAGACACACATGCTCACACACACAAGAATTCCACAAAACCCCAAACAAGAAGCCATAATATATACACAAAGGACTTGTAAGGGGAAAAAACTGCCCTGACTTAACTTATGAGACAAAGAATCTCCAAAGATGCTATTGACTTGTTTTCTGTTGGCATCTACTCCTGGGCATGGGGCCTTCCCTTAAGAGAGGATTGTTTCCCATTGAGACTCCCTTGGAAAAAAAAAAGGAAATTTTCACTTGCAAGTGGCTATCAATTAGAGCTATCTTCTGGGCTAGGGATGGTGGCATTTGTCCACTTCTCTCAGTTCTAAGAAAGATCCACCTCCCTTCTTGAATTTGCTCTCTCCAGAACTGAGCCTCAGCATCAAGGCTCATTCCCTGAATAAAATTATAGAAACTCCCCCACAATCGAAAAAATAAGAAAAGGAAGAAAGAAAGAAAGAAAGAAAGAAAGAAAGAAAGAAAGAAAGAAAGAAATCAGTGTTTAGCTTTGAGATGCAAATAAATGTTTTTATATTTAAGGGAAAGGTCCTCCAAAGCCAAAATTCCCATGGTTATCTAGAGGAAAAGCCCCAAAGGAAAAAAATCAGCGAGAGCCTATAAATGATGTCTTAGAGTAGAGAAGCAAGCATCCGAGGACAGTGCAATAGGGTTAGCATTCCACCTGCTCCACCAAGTTGGATTCCAGACCCTATTTCTCAGGGCTTTGGCTGTGAGAACCCAAGGACACTTGATGGAATAACAGAGTCAGCTGGAACTAGCTTTCTTGGAAGCATCTTGGAAAGAGTGTAAGATGCTCAAGGAAGTTCAAGCTGGCAGTGCAGGAGCAAGAAAATGAGGTGATAAAGACAGCACTGGTATGTGGGACACTGGGGCCTCAGAGGCCCTCTATGGGATGGTACAGAGATGGCAGTTAAGGTTCCTCCCTAAAGGCCTAGAGAATGTGTGAACCACAGAGACCAGGTTTGAGAGGACAGGCATGTACAGTGTAAGACGCTCCAAATCAAAGACATAGCAGGGCTTTGATGTGTCTGATGCCATGTAACCAGGCAAGTGCCAACAGAGGAACCCCAGTGGCTGGGCAAGAAAGTGGGATCCAAGTGTCTAAAAAACTTGAACCACACCAACATTAGCTATCTTCTCCATTAAAAATAAATATTCTTCTTTCCTCCAAACAGACTGATAACATAAAAGATTAAGTTGGAAATGGGAAAATTCTCACTGTCCTACTTGAAATGACAAATAATGTATAATCATATACTACGACCTTCTAGTTAAGCATCTATGAGACATGATATGAGCATACAGACTGCATTAAACTCTGTTTTCTATTAAGGTACCATTCCTTGGTGTGGTATCTTTAAGGAATACATCAAAACTGACTGTATCTCCAGTAGAAGCTTCAGCTTTGTGCTCCTGAAGTGAAAGCTGTGTGTCTCCTTTTTAGTATAACTCCTTTCTTTTAAATTTTATTGTATTTTCTAAGTTTTTTTATTTACATTCAAAATCATTTCCCCTTTCCCGTTTCCTCCCTCCCCGAAAGTCCCATAAGCCCCTTTCCCTCCCTCTTTTCCCCATTCAACCCCCTCTCACTTCTCTGTCTTGGCATTCCCCTACATCCAGTCTTTCCAGGACCTGGGGTCTCTCCTTCCATATTCTTAGAAATCTATTGATATGCGAATTGTGTCTAGGGTATTCCGAGATTCTGGGTTAATATCCCCTTATCAGTGATTGCATACCATGTGTGTTCTTTTGTGATTGGGTTACCTCACTAAGGATGATATTTTCAAGTTCTGACCATTTGCCTAGGAATTTCGTGAATTCATTGTTTTTAGTTGCAGAGTAGTATTCCATTGTGTAAATATACCACATCTTCTGAATCCATTCCTCCGTTGAGGGACATCTGAAGTTCTAGCTAGAGCAATTAGACAACAAAAGGAGGTCAAAGGGATACAAATTGGAAAGGAAGAAGTCAAACTATCACTATTTGCAGACAATATGATAGTATGACTCTTAAACAAATGACTACCCTTCAAATAGCCATTGAATGCCTATTTGTTAAGCTCTTTAGTAGGTCCTGGGCTTCCAGGGGTTGTCTGAAAAGGATGCTTTCATCCCTCCTGGTTTTTACAAGGCAAGAAGAAAGATATTGAGGTACTTTGTGGTTTGGTGAGGTGTGTTTAATAATTGGAGGTCATCAATAGTTCATAGAGGGCCATAAATAAGTCTTATGGACAGAAGAAACCTTCATGGAGTAAATGATATTTCAACCAAGCTCTAGAGGGAAAATCAGCCCCTTGATAGAGAAAGGAGTTGACTCTGTCAATAAAGACATAAGATACACAGACTAGAGCTGTCCACAGACATACAGTATAAAAGGATCTAGGAGCTATTCAGTTTGTCTGTCGTGTAGATATCTACTCCTCCAGATTTTTCTTCCTTTTGAATAGCCCTGAGATGACTCATTAAAAGCTGAATGTGCCATTCTCCAGAATTCTTTGTGCATTACCCCAGTGCTCGATGCTCATGTCTTAACTTGCTTTGTACTCTGAAATACTTGATTTAAAAGTGGGATGATAACAGGTAGGAAATCAGCCCTTGACATTCAAGAATTAATCTCCCTAGACACAGTCTATAAATATGGCTGTGAGTGATGATATAAATGGTGCCTAACTTTACACTTTATTAGTTCACTTAATGTCTTAGTAATTATTTCTAGATTCTATAGATATAGACATATGCTCTCCACCCCCACTCCATTTACTAAAGTAGTTAGGTCACAGTAAGTATATTAAAAGGGACCATAGCGAGCCTAATGTTGAAACAGTGGAGTATGTCAATCTTGGTTTCAAACAGATACCAAATATCACTGCACTAACATTCAATTTTTAAAATCCCCAGTAATATCTCTGCAAGTTCAGTCACCCTCGTTTGTTCTATGATAGGTCTAAGGCAAAGTGTGTAATCCAGTCCTGGGTGAAGTGGAAACTTAAGGCTTCTTTGGAAAGTCAGTCCTGTTAGATGGTATTCTCTTGGGGCAAACAAGTAGAGGAGTGTTTTCCTGAAGTGGACACAGGTAAAAGACTAAGACAGACTCGTGAAGAAACGTTTTCACTGAAGCAGATACAGGTAAAAAGATATTCTACTAAAGCAAGCACATGAAAAGACACGTGATGAAGGTTTCTTCACTAACAACACACATGTATTGGTTTGTCTTACACTGTATAGTTGAGCTCCATTTGCTGGGACTCCATAGAGAGAAATGTACCAACATACTGGTGGTGTATTGTAATTTCTTGCCACTTCTGCAGACTTGGTGTGATTGGCAAAGTAAATATCAGCTGAGACAGACTCATGTGCTGAGACAAGACACGCGCTGAGGCAAAACTCGTGGAAGACACATGATGTTTGGTGGGGAGTATAACAAGGACTAGACAGACAATGACGGAGCCTGGGAACTTGGCTTGCTTGTACAGCTAAACACTTGTTGGTCTCACATCTTCACTGATCTTTGCTTTGCTGAGAGAGACACAGCCAAGAACTTCTGGCATACCTCCTGATCTCCCTGTTGACTAGTGCCAAGGCTGAGGCTTGGCTGTCTTTGCTAGGAGTACCACCAATACTGATTCATGTTTGTTATCCCAACTCTACCAAACTAGGCTACTGATACATCCCTGAAGTGTGTGTGAGTAGATCAAGCTGCCACTGCTGACCTGTAAACCAAACTACAGATTTCCAGACGACACAGATGGGAGTTGCTCCGAAAACCCATTAAACAGGTTCACTTCTCCTGCATCCTTTCTTTTCCACTACCTCTGGTGGTTGGTGGGATGAAAGGGAGGTTAAAGCCTTTAAGAACCACCATTAAAAAATACGTTTTTAAAAAATTAAAAATACACCTGGGGCCTCAGATACATTACTTGATTTCCCTTCTAGGTTTATCAGTTCACCTCATCAAGTGACTTACAGCTAAGGAAATGGGAATATGGGGAGAGCAAGGAAGGAGGACACTGGACTATTCTCTCAATAGTTCTCTGTTCCTGTAGCATTTCTTACATACCTTGATCTTCCTTATAACTCTAGCTACTGTCCAACAACCAGTGACCCTAGATCTTACAAGGTATTCTTCCACTAATCCTCTCATGTTCTCTCCTCTCATTATCTTCTAAACTAACTATACTTGACAGTCACCTTCACACATGGCTTCTGGTATTCAAAGGTGTGGGTTAGCCGGGCAGTGGTGGCGCACGCCTTTAATCCCAGCACTTGGGAGGCAGAGGCAGGCGGATTTCTGAGTTCGAGGCCAGCCTGGTCTACAGAGTGAGTTCCAGGACAGTCAGGGATACACAGAGAAACCCTGTCTCAAAAAACCAAAAACAAATAAATAAATAAACAAAGGTGTGGGTTGAATTGTGACACACACACACACACACACACACACACACAAATAGTTATGTTGAAAACCATAAAAATTCAGTAAAGATATGGTAAAGACTGACTTCCCTATAGAGGTTTTGAGGGTAAGGGCTCAAAAGTTAACTCTTTGCAGATGTACTCAAGATAGGGTCTTCAGGGTGGGTCTTAATCCAATATGATCACCATCTTCATTAAAAAGGAGGTAAGTTGAACACAGAAATATTCATGCACACAGAAAGAACTCCAGGTGACAAAAGTCAAGCTGACATGTTCCTTCTGCAAACCAAAGAAAGTCAAGGATTGCCAACAAATCATCAGAAGCTGAAGGGGTAGAAAAGAGGATCCCATCGTAGACCCCAGAAGGAACTATTGCTTCCAACACATTGCTCTTGAGGTTCTAGGCTCTAGAATTAAAACAACAACTTTCTGTAAAAGTCTTCACTTTGTGACACTTCCTTTGGATAATTTGCTTCCCCGAGGATGACTTGCTTATAAGTAATAGACAACGGCAGACATGGCTGGCTTTATTGTTGCAGAAGGAGAAGAACTACTGGTTTGAGTGTATCTTTAGCTTTTGCACTGTGGGAAACCAGCTGACATGACACAATCCTACCCTGTGGAGAAGCCCACATGGTGACACATCAAAATTATCAATACCACTTAAGTGATTGGTATCTTGCACTCTATAAAAGCACTCTCAGGAAAAGCTGCAGTCCCAGGTAGTAGTAGCTCTTAAGAGGCTCTGAGCCAGAGGAATTCATGCTTCCTATGTCCGTGACTTTGACCCACAGAACAATAATTGTGTTCTTGCAAACTATAGAGTTTGGGACCATGTCCTATACCACAATAGTTAACTAATATAGGGTGTTGTCTTCATAATGTTTAATCATCAGAAAGTCTGCTTTTGTTTTCTAGTTTCCATCATTTATACAAGTTTTGCATCAAATCTCCTGTTTTTTAAGCTCAGAGACTTTATGTTTGAGTCCACCTGATACTTACAGCCCAGTGTCATATAATCTAAAGTACATGGATAATAGAGCTATCAACCATGTTCATACATATTTCATGGATACATGTAGCAGTACCCAATTAATTTCCTCAGTTGATCCTGGCATCCCGTTCCTCACTGACTGTCCCAATGTTCTGGGTTCCCAAATGAAACACACACACACACACACACACACACACACACACACACACACGCACAGCCTTTATATTTTGATATGCCTAAAACAGCTCAATGGATGGGCTACTTCCTAACCTCCACGTGGCTAATCCACCTCCTTCCAATATTCCAGAGTTATTACTCTAAAACCTGTATTCCATCCTGGCTGGCCCGAACCCAGATAGGCAGCCCTCTTAGGCTGCATTCCCCTGGATCCCAGATGGCAGCTATGTTCTCTGTCCTGTACCTCTCAGGTGTGGTGTCTCTCCTCCCTTTCTCCCATCATGGCAGATCTCTTCCTCTCTGTCCCTCACCCAGGAATCCTAGAAGTCCTGCCTCTGTCCAACCATTGGCAGCCAGAAACTTTATTTACCAGTCAAAACCAACTGGGGGCAGGATTTCCTCAGTGTCTTATGTGCGAATATGCAGATTCTCATGCAATTTGGGGACCCAAATTAGCATAATATAAGCAGCACTAGGCCAAACCCACTACACATACAAGCCTCAAGCGACCATTTTAATAAACAGTCCAAATAATTATAAAGCAAATCAGACTTTTCTTCCTTATAGACAGTGGCATGAACTCACAGGATAGAATGCTGATTTCCATCTCAGCTGGTCAGAAAAATCTTCAAATAACTGCTAAGAGAGAGTCACTGTTTCTAATATCATACCAACATTTCATACTCTTAGGTACAAAAATGAAGCCAGTGTGCATTATTTATGTGCCATCACATAATGTCTGGTCATTAATAATAACTGACATTCCACCAAGTAAATTCTGAATTCCAGAGACACATGGGGAAGTTACATCCTAATGCCAACAGTAACTCCCTTATTTAGGAGACTGGTCATTTCTACTCTGCAGGTTTCTTTCCATCTTAATAAAGACATGTCTAAAGGCGGCTCGTCTTTCCATTGCCGGTCTTGCTCATTCCCAAGCTCTCAAACTCATAAGCTTTAATTCCTACACTATCTAATTACGAACCCAAATGGTGCATTTCACATTCAGGGGCTCCATTTAGAACGTTTCCTCAAATGCCTCTTCTTATCACAGAGAATTTAAAATTCTCATTTTATAGCAATTTCCTTAAGTGACTTGCTTTCAAATACCCTTTCCCTGGAAAGAAAAAAAAATTGAAAATATTTATATTTTACCCAAAAGGATATAAACTGTTCAGTGTACTGAGGTATAACTGTTACCATCTATTCTAGCTTGCTCTCCTAGTGCTGTGACTAACCTGGCCAGAACCGATTTAGAAACCATAGAGTTTTTTTATTTGCCTTCTGGTTTGCAGGTGATCATGGGAGGACTCCAAGGCAGGAATGCAAAGCAGGAACTTGGAGGCAGGAGCTGAAACAAAGGCCATGACAGGAATGAGGCTTCCTAGCCTGCTTAGCTATCTTTCTGGTCCAGTCCAGGCCTACCTGTCTGACATAGCACCACCCACAGTGGGCTGGGCCCTCCTACATCAGTTAGCAATCAAGAAAATGCCCCACAGACTTGCCCCAACCTGCTGGAAGTAATTCCTCATCCAGGGTTTCCTCTTTCCACGTGTGTTAGTTAACAGACAAGATTATCCATCACATTGATAAAGTGCAGCTACTCTTAAATGTTAACTGTATATATTCATACATATGATACTGTGTTCACAAAAATGTTCATACAATTGTATATTCTACCTTGGTATTAGTCACTATTTCTTTATCCTGCCTCTCTCCCTCTTCCATTAGCCTTCTTTATTGCTGTAGACAATTTCATTTCTCCTTTCATGCCCTTTTGATGATTCGAAGAAAAAAAAAACCTCCTAGGAACCATAAACAAGACATAATATATTTTTTTTCTTTCTGTTTTTTGACTTAATTCACAACATGATTATTGCCACTACATTTATGTTCCTGCAAACAGAATGATTTCATTCTTCATTTTAGTAGAAAACAGCTATATTGGGCATATGTACCCGATTTTCCTTACCCATTTCTCTGTTGGTTCTGTAGTTTAACAACGTGAGTAAGGCTTCAATAAACAGTAATGTTTAAATATCACTGCAATATGTTGATCTAGGGTCTTTTGGGTAACTACATAGGCATGGTACAGCTAGATCATATGGTAGAACTACCTTCTGAGTTTTAATGTTCTTATAATCTTTCTCTCCCCTCCCCAACCCTTCAGCAATGTTCCCTGAGCCATAGATACAGAAAAAGTGGTTTATAGTTGTACTTAAAGCCTACTCAAAAGAAAGGAAATTATGCCCCTTACTGGAAACATAGTCAGCTTCCTGAGTCTAATAAGTTCATGGACCTTGGAAAATAAGCTTCTACTGCCACTTTGCTAGACCAGTGTAATTCCTTACTACATTCAGAATTTTATCCTTATATCCACCCCTCATCAAAGAAGCCTCTCTTTACATCAAATGGAAACCATAACAGAAAATCACAACAGCACACACACAATCCAAAGATAAACAAATCCTAGGGAGAATAGCCACTTATACATTTATTTTCAGGTTTTTTGAGAGACATCCACAGTGATTTCCATAGTGGGTAGACTAGTTTACATTTCCTCCAGCCATGTACAAGCACTCTTGTCCATATGTTAACCAATATTCATCAAATTTCCCTATGTCTACATGCTTTCTCTAGCAGTGTCCAGAGTTACTCATCTTATACTAGGGTCTTTGATGCATCTGGTAGAAGTTCCCCAGGGTGAGGGCTACGGGATCTAGTTCTATTCTTCTACATGTGAAAATTCAGTTTTCCTAGAACCATTGGTTGAAAAACTGTATTTTCTCCAATATGTATTTCTGGTATTTTGTCAAAAGCCTCCCTTATGGTCCATTGACTTACATGAAGTGCCAAGCTGGTTTTGTCACTGTGGATCTATGGTAGAATTTGAAATCAGAGGTGGTGATACCATTAGCATTTTTCTTTTTGCTCAGGATTGCTTTAACAAATAATTTTTATGAATAATGTCATGGGAATTGTGGGGATTGCATTCACTTTTAGTGGTATATCCATGTTCACAATATTAACTCTTTCAAACCGTGACTATCAAGGCTCCAGCCTCCTGGTGTTGTTTTCAGTTGCTTTCCTTGGTGCCTTAGACCTTTCATTGCAGAGGATTTTTTTTTTTACTTCCTGGATTGTTTATTCCAGAGTATATATGGAGATAGTTGTGAATGGAATTGTTTCCTTTATTTCTTTCTCACATGTTTAGTATTGGCATATAGGAAAGATACTGATTTTTGCACATCAATTTTGAGCATCATCAGTTTGCTGAGAGCAAGTGTCAGAACTAATGGCAGAGTCTTCATGGCCACTCGTGTCATCTACAAATAGGAAGGATATCTTCACTTCTTCCTTTCCTACTTGTATCCTAACTTTTTTTCTTCTTTTTATTTAAGGCTATAAGTATTACATTGAATATCAGTAGAGAAATGGATATACCACAAAATTACAGCAATTGCCAAGCAAAGAAACCAATGATTCCTTAAATTACAAGCTTCACAGGAAGTAAGGAACACTGGCAGTGCCGTGTGCAGTAACACGTTAGCTACTGTGGGTGTAAGTGGGAAGGGGAAAAGCAGAATAAGACTGGCAATTAGTATTGGATAGCAGGGAAAAGATGAAGGAGAAAAAGGAAATACAAAGAACAAGTGAAGGAGTTTGGGCTAAAGTAGAATAAAGATGAGACACAAGGAAGTGCAGCCAGATAACTTACAATAATCCACGTACCACACCCAGCTCTTGGGTGACTGAGACATGGAGACACTGCAAATCTATGCCAGTCCATGTTCTTTGGGAAAGATTAGCAAAGTATAATGGAAACAATAGAGAAAAAGGTGTCAAATAGAAGAAGAGGAAAAAAAGCAGGCACACAATGATGATGGTACAAGACAAAGCTGGCCTGATGAACTGAAATTGAGTATTAAATAAAGGCGGGCTAATATGAAGGGGAGAGGGAGGCTTTAACACCACATGTCTTCTTCTGGTCTCTGAGGATTCTGTATCAGTCTCTACCTGTGGAAGCCTCAAACAGAGGTGATACCCAGCATTCTTGTTATGAGCATTTACCCATTTCTTTTGTGGACATCAGAGATGAAGATAATTCAGCCCACATTCTCCCCAAAGGTAACCATTCCCAGTCCAGCCTTTGTGGCTCTGTGCCAGCATAGGTCAGCCCACAAAAAGACCATAGAACACCCTATTCACTCTTTACCAGTATTCTCAAACAAAACAAAACACACTCATGGATTTTAACAAATAAGTAGTTTTTCACATACTTTGAATGCCAGTCAAGTTCAATATTCATTTGTGCATTGTAGATCCATGTATGACCATTAAGAAAGAGTCACACCCTAAAATGAAGACATGAAATTCAAGGGTAATCTAGAAGAGCTTGGATATCACTAAGATATTTACTAGTAGCAAAGTCATGATCACCTTCATGTTCCTTATATTCTTGTCATGCACTGTGCATATAACAAAGGAGACTGAGAAAAAGCTCAACATAAAAAGACTAAAATGTTGAAGGATATCTGTGTTTAGGATCTTATAAACTTAACTAAGCTATTCCTGTATATGGAAGATAAAGAGAGGATTGGTGGTATTTAAGTGACGGAATGTAACTGTGCCTGAGTATTCTATCTTCTCGTGTAAAGCAATAGCTATAATACATGTAAAAGCAAGTACTATCCTGGACCAGAGAAGCTACAGTCCTGGAGGGTACATGATGCTAAACTAGCTCTAAGTGGACTCTTTATCAGTCTCAGGAGCAATGCTACAAGAAACAATAAAAAAATAAAAAAGAAATTCTCACTGTTAAAATTCCTCCTGTCTGCTGTGGGAGTTACTGTGAGTTCCTAGGACATATGGCAGCAGACCAAACGTGCATGGTCCTGGGTGGGGGGCAGTCAGACTATCTGTGTTCTTAATCTGCGTGATGTCAATTTTCCATGTCTACACTTGAACAACTTCAGCCAATTATAGTTCCTTCATCTGTGATTGATGATATTGATATTGATAATTGATATTGATTTTACTTTTGTGGCTAAATGAAATAATACACATGTAGTACTTAATCTTCATTGTTAAAACCTGTTGTCTGCTTGGCAAATTTTATTTTTCACCATAAACTTTACAAAGAAAAGTTAAAGAGTCTGTGTGGCCTTCCTTTTCTCCAATACCTAGATAACACCACACAATTGCTCATTTCTATTAACATTTACATGTTTTTATATATTAACATATGTGTATGTAATTGACAATTAAAAATTTTAGTTAATTATTTTATTTATTTACATCCCAAATGTTGCCCTCCTTCTGGTCCCCCCTCCCAGAGTTCTTTACCCCATCCCTCTCCTCTCTGCCTCTGAGAGGGTGCCCCACCCCGCCCATTTCCCTTTCAGGGGCATCAAGTCTCTACAGGATTAAGCTCGTCCTCTCCCACTGGGACCAGACAAGGCAGTCGGTCCTCTGCTACATATGTGCCAAGGGCCTTGGACTAGCCCCGATATGCTCCTTGGTTGGTGGCTTAGTCTCTGGGAGCTCCCTGGGGACCAAGTTAGTTTACACTGTTGGGCTTCCTATAGGATTGTCATCCCCAGAAAATTGGAAATAGTTCTACCTGAAAACCCAGCTATATTGCTCGCGGGCATAAACCCAAAAGATGCTGAACCATACCACAAGGACAACTGTTCACAGAAGTCTTATTTGTAATAATCAGAAACTGAAAGCAACCCAGATGCCCTTCAACCAAAGAATGGATACAGAAAATGTGGTCTATTTACAAAATGGAATATTATTCAGCTAATAAAAACAAGGACATCATGAATTTTGCAGGCAATTGGATGGAACTAGAAAATATCGTTCTGAGTGAGATAACCCAGACTCAAAAGGACATGCATACTATATATTCACTGATAAGTGGATATTAGCTAAAAAGTATAGAACACCCATGATACAACCTATAGACTGTTGTAGGGTTGTAGGTCCTATGTCTCCTCCACCACAGGGCATGGCCACTTGGGAAGGTAGAAAGCAGGACACAGGGAATTTGACTGAGCTTACCCCAACAAAGTACAGTCTGAGGTGTGGGGCAGCCAGAGCTAGCTCAGGGTCTCCTGGCCTGTGAAGAGGCTGGGACCATAGGGTTCCCAGGCTCTTGGACATCCGGGTGCCGCTGGAAGTCTCAGAAGAACTAAGAACAGAATCTGGGCCCATAGGTTGTGACCAGGGAGTAAAGGGAGAAGCTCCAGCTAGTCCCAGGGTTGTTGTCCTTGGCTTGATGGGCAGCAGGCTTGGACTTGGTGGCAGTTGTGGTTGAGAGTGCAGTGAGACCTTCTACAGGAGATTAGACAGCAACTCCGCAGAAAAAGACCTTCTCCATGGCTCCCCACAGCAGATTCTGATGAAAAGAGATAGTCCATGGTTCTGAATCATTTATTGTCATGGTGGAAAGAGGATGAGTAAAAACCATACCCCACTTCTCAGGGTGGACCTGAGATTAAATACCTTTTACAGGGAGGAGTGTCTGGGAAGGAAAGCTTATTCACTAACCCTCCAGGCCTCTAGGTACCTCATTAGAATGTTGATCTCTATCTTGAGTCTACATGACCATAGGGGCTTGGGGTATTGTCCTTACTATGACTGATAGTCACAAATCTGGGGGGAGGGGCTGTGGCTAGTGACAGGGGCCTGGTGCCCAAGAGCAGGCAAAGCTCCTACTGTCCCTTCAGGGTTTCCGGGGCTTCTTGCCTTAGCTCAACCAGGGACCAGGTTACCTTTCATGGTCCACTTCCCCACAGACTGTAAGAAATTTAACAAGAAGGAAGGTCCAAGTGAGGATGCTTCAATCCCATGTAGAAAGGAGAACAAAATAATCATGGGACGCAGAGAGAAGAAAGGACCTGAGGGCCGGGGAAGGAGAAAGAGAAGGGAAAGGGAGCAGGATCAAATATGGGGAGAGTCAAGAGCGAAGCCCAGAGGGCCAGGAGAATGAATGGAAATATGCAGCTGCCAGAGATGGGAGGTGGGAGAAACCTCTAGAAAGTACCAGAGACCTGGGATGTGAGAGGCATTCAGGATTCAATGTGAGTGACCATAGCCAAAATGCCCAACAGTGGAGAGATGGAACCTGAATAGTCTACCTCCAGTAGTTACATAGGACCACCATTCCCCCCTGGTGGAGGGCTGGGGACATCAACCCACCTTCAAAATTGTTGACCCAGAATTGTTCCTATCCAAAAGAAATGCAAAAATACACATAGAATAGAGAGAATGAATGTTCAACTAGTGACTAGCCCAAATTTGTATCCATCTCATGGGCGGGCACCAAACCCTGACACTATTACTAATGCTATGTTGTGCTTGCAGACAGGAGCCTAGCATGACTGTCCTCTGAGAGGCTCTACCAGCCGCTGACTGAGATGATACAGATACTTACAGCCAACCAACCACTGGACTGAGGTGGGGGATCTCTATGGAAGAGTTAGGGGAAGGATTGGAGGACAATACATTTTTAAAGTATAAACTTGCAAGTTTATAACACTATGTGGATTTAAAGTAAATCAAATACTTAAATCCTGTTTGAATAAGGAAAATAAGTAGTAAGGAGCATCTCCCTCATTAATAGTATTATGTGGTATAGTAACCAAGTCCCACCACTCCACAGACATCACCCATGAAAGAAAGAAAGAAAGAAAGAAAAGAAAGAAAATAAGAAAGAAAGAAAGAAAGACTGATAAGTGAGTTCATTTATCTCACCAAGACATCACTTCTAATACATCATTTCTCAATGAGGGAAATACTGCCAGGGGCTGTAGATCTTTTCTAGGTATAAGCTTCATTTTGTAAATAAAACTCCTGGTTTACTCATCTGTAACTATGTGTATTTGAGCTGGAGAAATGGTTCAGTAGGTAAAGTCCTTGGTGCACAAGTCTGATAATCTGAGTTTGGATCCCCAAAATCCACATAGAAACCTGATGCTGGGAGATAGAATTACAGGAGACCATTGGGCCAACTCTCCTGGCATACATAAAAAAGAACAGAGAGAACCTATCTCAAACAAGAAGCAGGCAAGAACAAACCCTCAAGATTTCCCTCTGATATTCACATGCATACTGTTAGCCCACACTCATAAATATACACATGCATAAACACACACACACACACACACGAATGCACGCACACACACACACACACACACACGAATGCACGCACACACACACACACACACATGCACTCACGTGGAGGAAGGAGCAGGGAGGGTGAGAGGCAGGGAAGCAGACAGGGAGGGAGAGAGGAAGGCATGGAGGGAGGGAGAAAGGTGGGAAGGAAGGGAGAAAGGGAGAATTATCTCATGTAGCCCAGGCTGACCTCCAAAACTATGTAGTATAGATTAGCTTTGGCCTCTGGATCTTCCTCCTTCTACCTCCCAGATGATAGAATTACAAACATGAATCAGCATGAGTCATTTTTCTTTATTTAAATATATCTGAAAGTGTTCTTTAATATCATACTTTCTTTGATTATATATTCTATGATATAGACATTTAGAATCCTACCCTAGTCTACGTAGGACTATCTATGGATAAGTGAATACATACAAATTCATCATTGGCTAAATTGAATTAAAAATGATTTTTTTTCATGACAGTGCAAACACATGAGTGCTTTTTGTTTATTTAGTTTGAATACAAGCTCTCACTGTGTCTGCTTTTGCCTGTACAGGATGTGTAAGATTTGTGAGAAAACGAGTAACAGAAAATTAACAGAGCAGACAGAGCTGGAGGAAATGAGTTGGGTATTTTATGCAAAGCCTGTATTTTGGCTGATGTTCAACTTCATTAGATTTTTTTTCCCTCTTATGCATGTAGGACTCAAATGTGTGTTCTCTCATTTTAAGAGTAAGAAACCCAAAGCAAATAGAGGGATTGCTTGAATCACAGCAAAAGTCTTTTCCAAAGAAGATTATATATGTCACATACAAATTAGATTTGAAATGAGAAGGGAAGAGAGAGGATGGGATTAAGAACTGTGTTTTGAAACTGAGAAAAAGAAACAGTGAATTAAACAGCAATAGTAGCTACATGCCAACCTATAAACTCTGGTCAGGCTTATCCGTACTGTATGCTCTTGATACTATAAATTGAACGCACCCTTAAATGGGTAAGGACTGTGGAATATTAGAATGGCACATTTTACTTTTTTGTTTGGTTCTGTGGTGCTGGGATGGAACCCAAGGCCTTGTACCTGCCCAGAAAGTGCTCTACCGCTGAGCTACATCCCCAGCCCCAGATAATAATATTTTTTTAAATTATTTATTTTATTTTATTTTTAATTTACATTCCAAATCATTTCCCCTTTCCCGTTTCCTCCCTCCCCGAAAGTCCCATAAGCCCCCTTCCCTCCCTCTTTTCTCCATTCAACCCCCTCTCGTTACTCTGTCCTGGCGTTCCCCTACATCCAGTCTTTCCAGGACCAGGGGTCTCTCCTTCCATCTTCTTAGAAATCTATTGATATGCGGATTGTGTCTAGGGTATTCCGAGATTCTGGGTCAATATCCCCTTATCAGTGACTGCATACCATGTGTGTTCTTTTGTGATTGGGTTACCTCACTAAGGATGATATTTTCAAGATCTGAACATTTGCCTAGGAATTTCATGAATTCATTGTTTTTAATTGCAGAGTAGTATTCCATTGTGTAGATATACCACATCTTCTGAATCCATTCCTCCGTTGAGGGACATCTGGGTTCTTTCCAGCTTCTGGCTATTATAAATAAGGCTGCTATGAACATAGTGGAGCATGTGTCCTTATTGCATGCAGGTAAAGCCTCTGGGTATATGCCCAGGAGTGGTATAGCCGGATCCTCCGGGAGTGTCATGCCCAGTTTTCTGAGGAACCGCCAGACTGCTTTCCAGAGTGGTTGTACCAGCCTACAATCCCACCAGCAGTGGAGGAGTGTTCCTCTTTCTCCACATCCTCGCCAACAACTGCTGTCTCCTGTGTTTTTGATTTTAGCCATCCTGACTGGTGTGAGATGGAATCTCAGACACTGTCAAAAAGACAAAGCGGCAACCAACTAACTGGGAAATGATCTTTACCAACCTTACATCCGACAGAGGGCTAATATCCAATATATACAAAGAACTCAAGAAGTTAAACTCCAGAGAGGCAAGTAACCCTATTAAAAAATGGGGTACAGAGCTAAACAAAGAGTTCTCACCTGAAGAATATCTAATGGCTGAGAAGCACCTAAAGAGATGTTCATCATCCTTAGTCATTAGGGAAATGCAAATCAAAACAACCCTGAGATAATAATATTTTAAAGCAAGCTTGCCATGTGCCTTATGAAAATGTATTTAACTCTACCCAGAAGCCATGAGAGTAAGAAAAGGAGTCAAAAAGATCAAAAGCAGGATGGGTAAACCCCCACCCAAGTGCCAAAGCTGGCCCACTACCCATTTTTCTATAGTCAAGAGTAGTGTTCATATAATTTTTTGCTAAATATATAAATAAATAAATAAATAGAATTATGTTTGTGACATGTGATAGTATATGTTTGCGTGTATAAATAAGACATTATAGGAACCCACTGTCTCAGTCATTCATTTCCTTGGCTACTTTGAGGTCTAATGGAGGCATTGAGCAGCTGTGATAGTGACCACAAGAATCTTAAAGCATAAGGCATCTCTATCTGCCACACAGTCTTTGCTTAGTACTCAGTTGAGTACTAAGAGCACTAGATCCAGATATTTACTATATTGAGGGTTTTTTAATCCATGAATAGCCTCTCATCAAGGAAGAGTGGTCATAGGATGGACATACAGATTTGAACACATGTGTTTGCCATTACAAGGAAGACTCTATGCTAAAGTGTATGTCAGGGGGACTAAACCACCAACCAAAGAATACATATGGAGGAACCCATGGCTCCAGCTGCATATGCAACAGAAGACAGCCTTATTTGGCATCAATGGGAGGGGAGGCCCTTGGTCCTGTGAAGACTTGATACCCCAGCATAGGGGAATGCTAGGGCAGTGAGGCAGGAGTGGGTGGGTGAGTGGGGGAGCACCCTCACAGAAGCAGGGAGAGGGGGGTATGGGATGGGGGGAGTTATGCAGGGGAAACCCTGGAAGGAGGATAACATTTGAAATGTAAATAAATAAAATAACCAGTAAAAAAATTACAGTAAGAAAAAAAGAGTATGTCAGAGTGGTTTGTCTTAATCTACTTAGCATAAAAAATGGCTGAATACTTTGCATGTCATGTTCCCTCCTTACCAAAATGGCATCATCCCTTCTGAATACTCTCACCTACAACCATGTTGTCAGACACATATGCTCCATCAATCTGCTCCATAGCATAATTACATCCCTGCTTTTCAAAGCAACTTTTTTCCCTTCTGTTTTTGAAAAGCTGGAGATCGAGCCCAAGGCCTCACACCCCATAGGCAATCACCCTATTACTGAGCTGCACCCTCAGCCTTCGAACGCCTTTCTGAGACAGAGCACATCAATTCCAGGTGGGTTCCAATGATAAGAATCCATAAAAGCAGGTGACAGCAGATGATTCAAACTCTTTACTTGATCATCGATGTCTAAACTTCAACATTTCTCTTCCAATGTCTAAATGCCTTCACATTTGAGATGGCGACCTCACACTCTTCAATTAATTACGAACTGCAGGTAATTAATGAGATCCTTTTGCCCCCACCCTGCCCCCACCCACAGTTGTAACAAGGTTTCCCATAAAACTCAGCCTGGCTTGAGACGTGCTCCTTATACTCAGCTTTCATTTCCTATCCACTGTGGCATTTCCCATGAGTTCTGTTTCTCCTACTCTAAAGCATGAATAACAGTACACATTAAAGATAATTGTTGCTCCTGGCACTGCTTATCTAACTCAGAACAAATACCCAGTTGTACTTGTTAAAATTCAGGCCCCAAATACGAACTCTAGAAACAGCCTCAGAATTCTTTATTAAATTAAATATTTGTAAAAACTCTCTTGGGATGGAAGCTATAATTTGGGGCAAGGAATACGGTCTGGTGATGCTTGAATCTCAAGTATTCAAATGATCAGATTTTGGAAGGATGGAGGTGTAGATGATGTTTACTGTGAATGTGGCATTTATTTGTTCTTTGGATCCCTCTGAGAGTGGATTTAATCCGTCAGGACCTGTGCTCCCTAATATAAGAAAGGCAAACTTCAGTGTCATATGGCACAGTGCCTAGCAGATAATAGATTTTTGAAAGAGCAAACTTTTTTTAATTTTTTTATTTAAAGATTGGTGTGGTTTGAATTTGAAGTGATACCAGGAACCTCCTGCGTTGAAGACTTGGCCCCAATACTGTAGATCAAATAGAGATGTGATTGCACCATGAGGGTTCTGACCAACCTACAGGTTAATTCCCTGATGGATTCATAATTTGCTGCTATGATCTGGACTTTACAAAAACTTTTGAAGTTGGAGCCCATTTAGCAAAAGAGGATCACATGGAGTCTACCCTGAAAAGACATACCCTGCCCTGTCCCTTTCTTCTTTGTGTGCTTCTTAAAGATCAGTTGGTGAACTGCCCTGCCCACCACACTTTCAGGCAGAAACAACAGATCTGGCCCACCATGGAAAGAAACCTCAGACAGTAAGAGGCACAGTAAACCTTCCTCCTTTCGTTTGTCTCAGGGATTTGTTACAGCAGCAGCAACAAAAGCTAATAAAGTGGTGTCCCAATGTCCTAAAGCTTGTGTTCCATTTCCACACTTTTACCTATTTGATACACCTAGGCAGAGGCTCTCAAACGTTGTACACGCCAGACCTTTGTTAAAGTCCTAACTGGTTGCTTCATTAGCTATGATTTCAGATGACCAGCTAAGGAGTAGGCTTGAATGTCATTATCTAAGCAAGAAAGGCTATTTGACCTTCTGAGAAAGGTCTGAAACAAGGTTACCAAACATCTTCAGGCAACTACTATGGGCCCAGGAAGGCACAGGAACATATAAACGTAGTGTCACTGATGCAAATTAGGAGGTAATCAGACATGGAGGGCACAGGATATAAGCTGCCAACGAATTTGTAAAACACCTGTGTCACCTCGTGACATCATAAACTGATGTGAGTAAACAGGTGACTTATCCATGACTCCACACTCAGCACCCCTTAGAGAATAATCCACCCACCTGCAGCCCTAGAAGGCCAATTCCTGCAACCAGGCTAACAGGATGCCTACTAATTGGTCCAGGCATAGGGGGCTGACTCAGGACTGACTGTATTCATTCAAGCAAAAGAAAGTAAGACACTTGACCTAGTTGTCACTGGTTTTGAATTTTTTGTTTGGGTTTTGGGTTGGGGGTGTGTGTGTTTTGTTTTGTTTTGCTGTTGTTTGACTGGTTGGTTTTAGCTTCTCTGACTCTAAATTTCCTTATTTTGATGAAATGTTCTGCCATTTGAGACCTTGGGAGAAGGTATACCTCTGTCTCAGTAAGGATCTTATTGTTGTAATAAAACACCATGTTCAAAAGCAACTTGGGGAGGAGAGAGTTTAAATAAATTCTTACAACACTTAGTTCATACTTTATACAGAAGTCAGTCTCAGGTCACATTCTGTAGGGAAGTCAGGGCAGGAACTCAAGACAAAACTGAGCACAGAAACTAAAGCAGAAACCATCTCACTTTCTTGACCTGCCTTTTATACCATTCAGGAGTACTTGTCCACTGAGTCCTTGCAGATCCAATGGTGATCTAGGCCCTCTTCTACCAATCAGCAATCAAGAAAATGCTCTACAGATTGGTCTACAGGCAATCGGATGCAGACCTTTCTAAACTGAGGTTCTTCTTCCTAGATAACTCTAGCTTGCATCACACTAAACAAACAAACAAACCAGCCAGGACACCTCTTTCTACATAGGTAAAGTCAACGAGATGACTCAGGCTGTAAGAATGTTTGCTACCATGCCTGACAACCTGAGTTCAGTCTTCGTGATAGAAGAAAAAGACTAACTCTCACAAATTATCTTCTGATCTACACACACACACACACACACACACAGACACACACACACCACAATGGTACCTGTGTGCTCCACACATATATGCCCAGGTAAATACACTAAAACGTAAAAAATTAGCTATGGTAGTTCCTGTCTTTCATAGTTATAATGCAAGATTGACACAGGGCCCAACTCATTTGGCTACCAACACCAGACAGTTCTGCACAGGAAATTTGAGAGTAAAGATGTCATTTGAAAATGACTTCAGTACCAAAGGACTGTCTACAGATGCTCTAGGAAGAGCAGTCACCAAATACAACGAATTTTTGGAAATAAAAGTTAACATATCAATAGATTTCCACGAAGTTGGAAGGAGAGACCCCTGGTCCTGAAAAGACTGGATGTAGGGGAATACCAGGACAGAGAAGCGAGAGGGGGTTGAATGGAGAACAGAGGGAGGGAAGGGGGCTTATGGGACGTTCGGGGAGGGAGGAAACGGGAAAGGGGAAATCTTTTGGAATGTAAATAAGAAAACTTAGAAAATAATAATAATAATAAATAAAAAAAGACCAAGGAGACCACAAAACTAAAACAGGCTGTTGTTTCAACAAATTAAAAATAAAAAAAAAAAGAAAAACAAAAATCTATAAAATACTTCCCATAAGAAAATCCTAGAAATTAAAGATGAGCCGTAGAAACTGAAAAAAACCTCATAATATCTCTGTATAATTAGCATTAAGTAGCCCTGTTATCTCTATGCTTCATCATACGAGTCACATGAGTAAGCACAAGATTTGGAAACCTCACCGTGCTGGGTAGTGCCAAGGTGTAATCACCCCGAGGACAAGATGGGTGCTCTACAACATTTCCACAGCTATTGCAAAGTTAGCAAAGTATCCCAATCTTGCCACTTGGGCTTTGTAGGTCAAAGTGGACAGAATCCGATCATGCAGCACACTAAATACTCTACTCCTCAGGAGCTCTCTGAGCACTGGTTACTTTGTTATTTGGGTGGTTATCAGTAACAGACTTGGTGATATGTTGTTGCCTTTAGTCTACTAATTATTTTCTGCAATGAGAAGGATCTTTGGCCTTACTGAAATGTGTAACTTGTGTTTAACATTTTTAATTTGCTATTCTTTTTTGAGAAAAGGACTCATTATATAGGCCAGTTTGCCCTTGAACTTGCAATTATGTGCCTCCATGCTAAGTCTTATAATTGGAACTAAAGTGCTAAGGAGTTATTGATTTCCTAATGCTGTGGTTATAGTTACTAGCATTTTATGCCCCAGGAATTCCTCTCATACCACTCTCTGCCAGCAGAGCAGCCCACATTCAACATAGCTCTGTAACAGTCCCTTAGAATCCCTCCTCAAAGTTTACGTTTGCATCAGTGCTTCTTAAGACCCCAAGGCTATTTATTTCATTTTACTCATAATAAAAGAACATTTTCTTTGAATGGCAGCCCAAAGCATAACAAAAAACCCAACAGGGGAATTGCTGCCTGGTAATTAAGTTGTGCTGAAGATGGTCAAAAGAATTCTCATATCACTTCAGAGTGTTTGAAGGCACAGTCAGTGTCTAGCAGTTGACAAATTGCTCGCTTCGATGTAGCCACAAAACTAACCTAGATCACCACCTGCTGTAATAAAGGTCACTTCCTGGCTGTCTTGGGAACCAGCCATTGAGCTGAGCTCTGGTCAGTTCCACTTATCAGCAATACCAACACCCGACCGCCACCCCTTCTCACATTAGCATGCTGAGATTATTCCCAGCAGTGGAGCTGGGCCTCCATGGTAACGCTCTTCAGGGAACTGGGGAAGCTCTTTAATTATTAAAATGAATAATTCTTACAAACACATTTAATTGGGAAATATTACATGTTAAAGGGGCACTAATGGAACAGCTCTGAGAACCGAATGGAGTGATAGAGTATGCTTTTTGATGTGAATTTTAGCAGTATATCCTTATCCCATCAGATGATGCATTATTTAGTTGCTTTAAAGAAAAATACCTATCATTTTATTTCTAAGTGGAGATGGAATTATTGAACTCACAGAAACAACACTTTGAATTATTCCCATTTAAACTATTATAAAACCACAAAAAACAATATAAAGCAGAAACAGAAGATCCACATTGTCTTTGATTGCTATGAAGTCAACACAAAAGGCACCAAGTATTACATCAGCTAGTTAACACAGAAATGTATTTAGTTTTACAGGGTGTTAACTACAGTATTTCCTTTATTAAGAGATAAAAACAGTGTATACTGAAAGCATTTGAGTTACTAACTACACATACATAAACCTTAAGCATACTTACCCTGTGACATACTGCCATGTAGGTGTGCGATTGTCCATGTACTCTAAGCATTACCATAAGTAAGACCTCCATGGGCAAGCAGAACTCAATCTTGGTATTAACACATCACACAGAAACACAGGCAATTTATTATTTCTGGCCTCATTCCTGCAAATTCTCCATGAACAGAGTTTCTAGCACTGAAGTAGAAAAATAAATAAATAAATAAATAAATAAATAAAAGACGAGGCAGGTGATCTCCTTCAATTCCTTCATTTTGAGATTGAAAGGCCATTTCTGTGTCAGGGGATATCACTGAAGTATGGGTGATAATTACAGTAGAAAAATAAAGAATGGAAGGCAAATGTGCCCATCCTTCAGCAAGGGACCATCCAATTATCAGAAGTTTCACTTTCACCTTGTAAGCAAACATCTTGGAAGTCAAATGTTGCTGGCACTAACTCCAAGTAGTCATAAAACTAAATTTTTTTGAAGGACTAAAGGAAGATAGTACACAGGGTAGGTTTATAGCCTTTTGTACACTAATTGAGATTGCACACGTGCTGGCGGATGATTGCTGAATATGCTGCCCACAGAAAAGGTTATCCCATACACTCTCCCACAGGTTTTCAAGGGACATTGAACTCCTTGTCAGCACTAGAAAAATCTCAGAGAGAGCCAGAGGCCCATTGGTTTAATATTGAGCTTACCAGGTCCCCCCCACCCACCCCCCACGCCTCAATGAATCCTTAGGATTACTTTAGACTGCTTCCTGGGATTCTAGCTCCCAGCCTACACCTCTTACTGTCTTACAACAGTTTGCCCTCATTGAATCCACGGTTCATGATGTGAAAGCACGTCCCAGCATATGCTCCAAATGATGCAAATATCAAATTAAGCTGCTGCTGTCTCCCAATCCCCTAGCCAGCTTTCCAGAGTCTTCAGCTTTCTAAATCACCCTCTTGTTTCTCAGGCTCTGTCAGGCTGCCCAGTCCTCTAATGCTAAAGGAAAATCAAAGAGCTGCTTGACTGGAAAGGAATAATTACTATCAGTGACATTTCCATTAGGAAGTCGCCTACTGAGCTCTCATCTTAATACCAAATACTCATATTAATGTCCCTGTCCAACTCCACTCCTGACACCAATATTTTTTTAATTCTAATTCTAATGATTTATAATGAAGGACTGTTCACCGTCAGACTGTAAAACTGGTGGTTCAGGAGCACTCACCTGATACATGCTTCTCCTCATCTGCAATTCCATGTGTCTGATGGCCTTATGTCATAACTCTCTGTTCTGTTTGTGTCATGCATAAGTACTGTTCGACAGCAGGAACCACACAGACTGTCCAGGAAATAGACAACTGCTTTCCAAGTTTGCCTTAACAGTCAAACCACTCAAATGAGAGTTTAAAATAAATGAGTATAAAGAACATTACTTATTAGTATAAATTTATCAGAGTAACTTTTAATTTATAAGTCCACTATGCAAGAATTTTATTAATGCATTTTTCACAAGAGGAAAAGTTATAGAAATCATGGATTTAAATAGAATTATATAGTAAGTTCAGTGTTTGATTTGTTTTTCATAAATTTTATTTGCACAAAAAAAACCCCTGATTCTCATGGCTTATCCAGGGTTCTTCAGTTAGAAAGAAATGGCAAGTCACATGGATGTGGGTAGTCTGCACTGTCACCTGGTTCCATGGTGATGTCTAGGCTTTTGTTGCTATGGAAGACCGTGTCTGGGTCCATGGTCCTACTGTGATGATGTCTGTATCCTGTGTAACCACTGAAGGCCACACATATGTCTGTAGTCTGACCCCCAAACTAAAGCCATGTTGGTGTTCACGGGCTATGCTGCTGCAGAGGTCATACTGATCTGAGTGGTGTGTCCTGCCACCCAGGGCCATGCTGATGTTCAGGTCCATGTTGCCACAAAGGGCCATGTCTGGGTCCATAGTATTACTGAGGCCCTGGTCTGTGTTGAAGTCTGTGGCTTGGATTACCCCCAAATGTCAGGGGGATGTCCATTGTTTATGCTAGAGTCATTAACCACGCTTTTATCCCCCATTCCAAGTGCATCAGACGGCCTCCTTATCTGGGGCCATGGTCCAACTACAATTGGGAGCCCTGTTCACCCAGTCACCATCTGCCCTTTGTGCACACCCCGCCAGGAGAGAGCTGGTCACCCCAGCAGCGCTTTCACTTCTGGGCTCAGAGATGAGATCTCTACTTTCTCTCCAATAACTGTCCAGAGGGGAACTGCTAGGAGCACACAGGGCAAACGATCAGTGGAGCAGCTGGGACAGGGTCCTTCCAGTCGCCATCTGCACCCGGGAGCTAAGGATGTTCCACAGCCCTCTGTGTACAGGTCCTGCCAGAGGAGAGCTGGTCTCCCAGTAGTGCTCAACACAGGCTTACAGGCCCACAGGAGGGACAAGCTCCAGTCAGAGGCAGCAAGACCAACTAACACCAGAAATAACCAGATGGCAAAAGGCAAGCCCAAGAACCCTACCAACAGAAACTAAGGCTACTTGGTAACATCAGAACCCAGTTCTCCCACCACAGCAAGTCCTGGATATCCCAACACACCGGATAAGCAAGCGTTGGCTTTAAAATCACATCTCATGATGCTGTTAGAGGACTCTAAGAAGGAAATAAATAACTCCCTTAAAGAAATACAGGAGAACATAGGTAAATGGGTAGAAGCCCTTAAAGAGGAAACACAAAAATCCCTTAAAGAATTACAGGAAAACACAACAGCTGAATAAAATCATCCAGGAACTAAAAATGGAAGTTGAAACAATAAAGAAATCACAAAGGGAGACAACTCTGGAGATAGAAAACCTAGGAAAGAGATCAGGAGTCAGAGATACAAATATCACCAACAGAATACAAGAGATAGAAGAGAGAATCTCAGGTGCAGAAGATACCATCTAAAACATTGACACAACAGTCAAAGAAATTGCAAAATGCAAAAAGCTCCTGACCCAAAACATCCAGGAAATCCAGGACACAATGAAAAGACCAAACCTAAGGATAATAAGTATAGAAGAGAGTGAAGACTCCCAACTTAAAGGGCCAGTAAATGTCTTCAACAAAATTATAGAAGAAAACTTCTCTAACCTAAAGAAAGAGATACCCATGGACATGCAAGAAACCTACAGAACTCTAAATAGATTGGACCAGAAAAGAAATTCCTCCTGTCATGTAATAATCAAAGCACAATGCACAATGCATAAAACAAAGAAAGAATATTAAAAGCAGTAAGGGGAAAAGGTCAAGTAACATATAAAGGCAGACCTATCAGAATTACACCAGACTTCTCACCAGAGAGCCCTGTTCATGGTCTGGGCTGATACCAGAGACCATGTGGAAGAAGCCCATAATCCATGCTCCCACAGTCCATAAAGAGCAAATAAGCTACTTTAGTAGTGATACCAATGATACATATGCACAGTTGAGAAAGAGCAACATGGAAGACTTCAGTGACAACTCCTACCTCCACCCCAACCTCCACTCCTCAAAAACAAATAAACAAACAACAAACAGTAACAGCCTAGACAGAAAGCCATCAGAGAGACCTCTTAAATACTGTGATAGGATGCTAGGGTGTTGCCCTCCACAGTAGATGTCTTCCAGCAGGGATGCAGAAGAAAGACTTAACCCTATCTAGGGGGCAGGTCACTGAGAGTTTAACTATGCCCCAGTAAATATATAGATAACACAAATTAGACTTTCATTGCTATTGTGGATAGAGGATTTCATGGAGTCCTACTCCATGAAAGAGTAGGGCAATTCATCACTGCTGAGAGGGGAAGACTCAGTCTCCCCAGGGTTGAGCCCCCTCATTTGTTACTCAATATGAAGTGGTCAGCCCTAAGAATAAAAAATACATAGCCACTAAATGGGCTCAGTGGTGTGTGTGTGTGTGTGTGTGTGTGTGTGTGTGTGTGTGTGTGTCTGTGTGTCTGTGTGTGGGGGTGGGTGGGTGTGTGTGTGGGTGTGTGTGTGTGGGTGTGGGGGTGTGTGTGTGTGTAAGTGAGAGACAAAACAATGAAATGATGTAAATAAATCACACACATATACAATTTTTTAAAACAAAACTTAAAAATAGAAATTAAAAAATATTGTCCCAAGGCCTACTGAAAATCATGACTACCTTATAGTCTAAGTATTTGTTAAAGTCACCCCAAAAGTGTCAAAATCTGCCACATAGTATGTTTTACTTACTTTTCTATTGGTGTGATAAAACACCAAGACTAATTCAACTTATAAAAGGAAATATTTAATTTGGGTCATGGTTTCAGAGAGTCAGAGTCCATGATGGCAGTGCAAAGGCATAGTGACAGGGACAGCTGAGGGGCATCTTAATCCAAAAAGAGGTAGAAAGCAATATACTGAGGGGGATATGGGTCTTTTGGAACCTAAAAAACACCTACAGTGATGTACCTCCAATAAGGCCATACATCCTAATCTTTCCCAAACAGTTCTACCAACTGGGGACCAATTATTAAAATATAGGAGCTTATGGGGGCCATTCTTGTTTGAAGTAACACATAATGCAAGTGAGTTTCTTGATGTAGCTCCTTAACTGTAGTTTTACTGACTGAAATATATTTTTGCATGCAATTTGAACTACATTCTTAAAAATCCATTAAAACACAATCATGAAAGGGCTAGAGAGATGGTTCAGGCGTTCATAGCACTTGCTTCAATGGACCCAAATTCATTCCACAGGGCCCACATAATATCTCAAAGCCATCTCCAATTCTGGTTCCAGGACATTCATGACTTTGTCTGGCTTCCAAAATGCAGTACATACACATAGATGAAGGCAAAATACTCATAAATAAAAATAATTTTTTCAAACAGCATGGCCATGTTTGAAAACTTGACAGCTTCCTATCCAACTGAAGGAAAGAAATAGATAATGAGACAGGGAAAGACTTAGAAAAAGCTGTGGCTGCTGCTGTCATAAGTGCTCAGCTCCCTGAACACCTCCCTGTCCCCGTACTCTGGTGAGGATGGCTCTGTCTCCTGCAAAAGTAGTTCAAGTGTCAGCCTTTCTGAGCAGCTGAAAGCAAAAGATCAGCATTTTATGCTGAACAACTTCTCCTTGTAATGGTTTGAATGTGCTTGGCCCAGGGAGTGGCATGATTAGGAGACGTAGCCTTATCAGAGTGGGTGTGGCCTTGTTTGAGAAAGTGTGTCACTGTGGGGTTGTTGAACTTTGAGGCTTCTATGCTCAAGCTCCACCCAATGTGAAATGAGAGCCTCCTCCTGGCTGCCTATGGATCAAGATATAAGCTATAAGGAGCCTCTTGACCCCTCCAGCACCATGTCTGCCTAGAAGCTGTCATGCCTCCTGACATGATGTTGATGGACTGAATCTCTGAAACTGTAAGCCATCCCCAAGTAAATGTTGTCCTTGATAAGAATTGCTTTGGTCCTGGTGTCTCTTAACAGTAATAAAATCCTAACTAAGACATTCCCCAAATCCTTAAGTGGAAGCCTTGATTCCCAAAGTGGCTGCATTTGGAGATAGAAACTTCAAGGAGGCAAACAAGTTTAAATCAGATCAGAAGGGTAGGCTCCTACTCCCATAGAACTGGTGTCCTTATAAAAGAGGAGAGACATTGGAAGACCCTCTCTCTACATGTATGCACAACAGAAAGGGAGTGAGCAGAAAGGTACTGTCCACAACCTGAGAAAGGAAATGTCAACTCCAACCCTACAAGAACCCTGAACTTGACCTTCCGGACTTCCAACACACAGAACTATGAGAAAATAATTTTTTTGTTTAAGCTATCCAGCCTGTAGTAACTTGCTGTGACCATTCAAACATTCTAATACAATCATGAAGTAGATTTGGCAGAAAATACATTTAAATGAGCCCAGCAGTGGAAGCTTCTATTTTATCATTATGAGGTTGTTTAGATATAAAAGCATTGGGATCACTGTTAATATTTTTCTGCTTGAACAGAAGTGAATGCTTTTGGGCATTCAGGCCTCAAGCATGAGCATCCATGGGTTTGGAGTGATCTCAGCTCTATCCAACAGCTTTCTTTGTTCATTGCCCACAGTGCAGACTTTTTCTCATCCCCTTAAATTGCTAAAATGTCCATTGGAAAGGCATATTGAATTTTTAGATCAGTGATTCCAGTTTCTGTGGTGTCTCTTTCTTTATCCTCATTTTCCTGGTGTTTTATATCAGGGATAAAAACAGCATGGCACCATCACCAGCAGCAGCAGTAGCAGCAGCACCTTCCTGCCATTGCTTCGGATAGCTGTGGGTCTGCACATTCCTTCTAATTTCTTCTCTCATGCATTTGGTCAAGCAGCCACTACCAACATAAGTCACAGGAAAGGAAAACTATTTCTTAGCCCCTCTTTCATGACTTTTTATCAAATTTGACTTTGGTGGCTAAATCTTATACAGACTTAAATAATTTGTATGGCATTTACCAACTGTATAGTTGCATTTCTTCTGTGAGATCTACTCTGATCTACTAATCCATTCTGGAAATAATAACCATACCCTACAACTGTGCAGTATACACACTACACAGACAATGTGGAGGTTTGTCCTTCATTCATATTCCCATTGTCTCCACCACTTTAAAGTTTACTTTTCAAAGAATTTTAATATGGAGATCTTGACTTACAATAATGTCCACGACTCAGTCATAAAAACAACTATTTATTCAAAATATTCTAAATGCCTCTAATAATTGCCAAGTAAACAAAGGATCTGTACTATTGTTAAATGCTGTTCTATACTAGATTAGGCATCTAGTTTGGTATACAGTGCCAACATAAGTGTTCCAATTTTTTCCCACAAAATATCACTGAAAGAAGCAAAAGTTGAAAACATAATCTATTTCCAAAATTGAAGTCTACCAATAGCATTAGTCCAAATCTGTGAGGGATTTGTGCTTTTGGCATAGTTAATACAATAGACTAGAAATTATCTTAGAAGACAGAGACACTCTTAGAGGCAGAAAGGTCAGGACAAACACCTTGACCTGACTTTTAGCTGTGACACTAAGGTGGACTTATTTCTTTTTTTTTTTTTCCTGTTTTTAAAGTTGCTTTCTATCTTTTTTCCCCACTTATTTCTTTTATTAGATATTTCCTTTATTTACATTTCAAATGTTATCCCCTTTCCCAGTTTCCCCCACCCTGGAATTCCCCTATCCCATTCCCCCTCCTCCTGCTTCTATAAGGGTGTTCCCCCACCCATCTAAAGGCCTCTCCTCCCATCCTCTGCTACATATGTGGCTAGAACCCGGAGTCCCTCCATGTGTACTCTGGTTGGTGGTTTAGTCCCTGGGAGTTCTGGGGGGGTCTGGTTGGTTGATACTGTTGTTCTTCCTCACATGTTCAGGATGACATTTCTTGATTTTGTACAAGTTCCTTATTCTGATGGTTGATCGTCACTGTTAGCTTGCCTGGATTTAGAAGCAGCATGTGAACATAAGAGGTATTTCCTCTGAGAAGGTTTCCAGAAGGGTTTTACTGAAAAATGTAGACCTGCTGCACCATCCCTGGGGCTGAGGTTACAGTCTAGATGGATGTAAGAACGTGAGCCCAGCACTAACATTCGTCTCTGCTTGCTGACACAGTCACTCCAGCTGCTGCCACCATGCCTCCCCTGCCTTAATTCCCTGTATCCTCAAAATGGGAGTCAGAATCAACCTTCTTTTCTCAAGTTGCTTTTATCACATGTTTTGTCACAGGCACAAAGAAAAAGTACCCATTAAATTGTCTTTACTCAATTCGGAGACCATTTGCCTAGGCTCAGTGCTTATCAGCAGTTGGTAACTATCTCAGTTAGGATTACTATTGCTTTGATTTGCATTTCCCTAATGACTAAGGATGATGAACATCTCTTTAGGTGCTTCTCAGCCATTAGATATTCTTCAGGTGAGAACTCTTTGTTTAGCTCTGTACCCCATTTTTTAATAGGGTTACTTGCCTCTCTGGAGTTTAACTTCTTGAGTTCTTTGTATATATTGGATATTAGCCCTCTGTCGGATGTAGGGTTGGTAAAGATCATTTCCCAGTTAGTTGGTTGCTGCTTTGTCTTTTTGACAGTGTCTTTTGCCTTGCAAAAACTTTGTAATTTAATGAGGTCCCATTTGTCAATTCTTGATCTTAGAGCATAAGCTATTGGAGTTCTATTCAGGAAATTCTCCCCTGTGCCCATTTGTTCAAGGTTCTTCCCTAGTTTCCTTTCTATTAGTTTCAGTGTGTCTGGTTTTATGTGGAGGTCCTTAATCCACTTGGAATTGAGCTTAGTGCAAGGAGATAAGAATGGGTCAATTTGCATTCTTCTGCATGTTGACCTCCAGTTGAGCCAGCACCATTTGTTGAAAAGGCTATCTTTTTTCCACTGGATGGTTTAAGCTCCTTTGTCAAAGATCAAGTGACCATAGGAGTGTGGATTCATTTCTGGGTCTTCAATTCATCTCACACCAGTCAGAATGGCTAAGATCAAAAACACAGGAGACAGCAGTTGTTGGCGAGGATGTGGAGAAAGAGGAACACTCCTCCACTGCTGGTGGGATTGCAGGCTGGTACAACCACTCTGGAAAGCAGTCTGGCGGTTCCTCAGAAAACTGGGCATGACACTCCCGGAGGATCCGGCTATACCACTCCTGGGCATATACCCAGAGCCTTTACCTGCAATAAGGACACATGCTCCACTATGTTCATAGCAGCCTAATTTATAATAGCCAGAAGCTGGAAAGAACCCAGATGTCCCTCAACGGAGGAATGGATTCAGAAGATGTGGTATATTTACACAATGGAATACTACTCTGCAATTAAAAACAATGAATTCACGAAATTCCTAGGCAAATGGTCAGAACTTGAAAATATCATCCTTAGTGAGGTAACCCAATCACAAAAGAACACACATGGTATGCAGTCACTGATAAGGGGATATTAACCCAGAATCTCGGAATACCATAGACACAATTCGCATATCAATAGATTTCCAAGAAGATGGAAGGAGAGACCCCCTGGTCCTGGAAAGACTGGATGTAGGGGAATGCCAGGACAGAGAAGCGAGAGGGGGTTGAATGGGGAAAAGAGGGAGGGAAGGGGGCTTATGGGACTTTCGGGGAGGGAGGAAATGGGAAAGGGGAAATGATTTTGAATGTAAATTAAAAAAAACTTAGAAAATAAAATTTAAAAAAAAAGGATTACTATTGCTATGATGAAACATTATGAGAAAAGAACATGGGAGGAAAGGGATTATTTGACTAATGCTTCTATGTCATGAAAGGACATGAGGAAAGGAACTCAAGAAGGGCAGGAACCTGGAGGCAGGAACTGATGCAGAGGCCATGGCGGGGTGTTTCTTATTGTCTTGCACCTCATAACTTGTTCATCCAGCTTTCTTATAAAACCAAGGGCCACCAGCCAATGGGTGGCACCACCCACAATGGGCTGGGCCCTCCCCTAATCAATTACTAATTACAAAAAAAAATGTCCTACAAGCTCTTGTACACCCTGATCTTATGGAGGCACTTTCTTAGCTGAAGCTCCTTCCTCTCTGATGACTTTAGCTAGTGTCAAGTTGACAATAAACTAGTCAGCTTGGTGACATTCATTTCTGTCCACTCATAACCTGCCAAGGACATATTATTAATTCATCATAGTAAGTCTATGGTAGCAATATTTTGACACTAATTGCTTTGAATATATTATATATATATGTATTATGCTTAAAGTACACATGTTATAATATATATTTACATAGAAAAACAGTTAAGAGAAATCTATGGCTATTTACTATTTATTTGATTTATTATTTATTTGATTACTATTTCCTTTCGTGTGTGTGTGTGTATGCATGTATTCAACATGCATGTGTATGTATGTGTGCACATGCATCATGTGTATGTGTGAGAGACTGGGGAGGGGAGAGACAGAGGATGCATATGCATGTTTTCTGAGATCTCCTAAAGTCTCCTTTGGTGTGCTCTACAATATTATTAACAAGTCATCATACTACACATTACCTCTCTCCACATACAGGCTCCAAGTAGGCACTCTGGCCCAGTGTCACGGGGAAGCAAGACTACATGAGATACACAGAGCAGAGTTGTTTCTTAGCTCCTCCCTTGCCGAGTTCTAGAAGCTGAGCTAGAACTATGTCAGGAGAGGATTTTCTGAGACTCAAAGAGTGAGTTTTAAGTACAAAACAAGTAAGATTCAGGCTATGAAAAACAGATGGCTTAATTGCCAATCCTGTGACTCAGTTAGAAGGGCAAAGTGAGAGGTAGAAAATCAGATGCCACTAAACACCCTCAGCTGGAATGAGTCTGGAAGAGAAATCCCTGCTAAGGTAGGACTTTAATAGAGGAGGCCAGGTGTGTTGGTGCATGCTTTCAAGCCCTGCACTCAGGAAGCAGAAGCAGGAGAATCTCTCTGAGTTCTAGGACACCTTGGTCTACATAATGAGTTCTACAAGAGCAAGGATTACATAGAAAGAAGCCTGTTACAACATCATCAACAACAACAAAACACAAAGGCTGTGGCTACACCCCTATACATGTGTACAGGCACACAGTGCTGTGTGGAAGAAATAATTCTTCTTTCCTTTGATACAGAAGCCGTAAGGAGGGCTCTGGGTAGGCTGACTCCTTATACACGGTAACAAGCACTAGAACTCCCAAGCACCAGAGACTGAGACAGGCAGACCTACTCAATAGGCACAGATGATATCTTAGCTAGGGTTTCTATACCTGTGAGGAGACACCATCACCAGGGCCACTATTAAAGAAAAGCATTTAATTAGGGCTGGCTTACAGTTCAGAGGTTTATTCTTTTGTCATCATGGCGGGAAGCATGGTGACATACAGGCAGACATGGTGCTGACGAGGTAACTGAGAGTTCTACATCTAGACTGGCGGGCAGCAGGAAGAGAATGCCACGCTGGACCTGGCTTGAGCATCTGAGGCCACAACGCCTGCTCCCAGTGGCACACTTCCTCCACCAAAGCCAGACCCCCTCATAGTGCCACTCTATGAGCCTAGGGAAACCACTTCCTTTCAAACCACTATAGATGAAAAGTAGTAAAATCCACATAGGGATGGGTAGATCTCCTTCCTGTCAAAGGTATAGATACCCACGTCAGGGAATGACACATCCCTGTGACACCATCTTACTGTTTAAGGTCCCTGCTCTGGGAAAAGAAAAAAGGAAAGGAACTCTCCCTTAGGAGTGAGGATGAGGCTGATTGAAGAGGTAGGCTGTCTGCTTAAAGCTCAAGTAACTGGGATGTGCTATTAAACAGCAATTTAAATGTGCTGTGATGAAGTTTCCTGCCATCACACGCTTACAATGAGGACTGATAAAGGTTATGTTTCTTGCTTCCCCGTCCAGTTGATGATTCAGTTCTTCTTATCAGTTTATAAGTAGGCTGTCTTCCTATAGTCTCTTGACTTATTCTCAGCTATACTAACCACAGAATGTATTAAAACAATGACTCCTGGCATACATCACTAGCACATGACTTTACATAACTCCCACCTCCACTTCACCTGGTAGTAGATGCCTGAAATCCAAGCACTTTGTAGGAGGAAGGGATCCCAAATTCAAGGTATTCTGGGACACGTAGACAGACCTTGTTCTCTTCCTCCCCACCAAAAGAACATTTCTGAATGGACTGGCATCATCAAAGATGCACCTATGTAGTTTCTAACAGCTACATAGAAATTTAAAAGAAAAACAAAAGGAAGAACTGTGCCCAGGTGAAATCAAGCTACTTCTACCAGAGTGAGCATGCGTGTTTGTAAACTAGAGAATATGATAACCCAGCCAGACACTGTTGCAATAATAGCCTGCCCAGTTGTACAGTGACCCTGGGTTAGGGAATGAAAAACAGACTCAGCAGTGGAAAGCTGGTCATTTTTCTGGTTAACCCAGCATTATCAGCAAAGAATGAACACAGAGGCAGGAGGATTTCTGTAAGTTCACAGCCAGCCTGGGCTACAGTAAACTACACTGTGCTAAGAAAGAGGGGAGAAAGAAATGAAGGAGAGAGAAGGGGACTGGGAAAAGGTGTTTAGTTCTTTTACCTGTTGCCTGTGCTCTCTACCTTATGAAGTAACATGGAAGCAAGAAGGTTGCCAATGTTTGTTTTTACCCAGTTCAGCTAATATAATTAATTACCGGCATCTTTAATGTCCTCTTCCGGCTAGATTCTAGGATAAATCATCCTCCAGGAATGCAAATGCTTGGGCACAGAACCTCTCGACAGACAGCTTCATTCCCAGTCTATCCTTTAACTTCTCCCCATAGAGCTTCTAGATCCCAAATTAAGTCAGCATAGGCAGATGTGCTAAAGCTATATATACCAAGCCATAAAACTGCTTTTAGTGTTTCCTAGAGATTTGTCTTGCATGTAGAATAGCCCCAGGTGGCCATCCCTAAAAAAACAAAAGCTAGAACTTTTCCTCATATCAGAATGGGGCTTATAATATTCACTTTGTAGAACTTTGTGAGGGAGTGGGAGTGGGAGAACACCTACCACAATTCTAGCCACAGTAAAGGTGTGGGTGGGCCTTAGTTTCATGAGCCTGTGGTTACAGTGAGGTCACGATGTCAATAAGAATGTAAATGTCCCTGATACATACCACACCCATATAGAAGTATCAAAAGAAGGAAATGTGAGATAGAGGGAAGGAGAAAGGGGGAAGGAGGGAAGGAAGGAAGGAAAGAAGGAAGGAAGGATGGAAGGGAGGGAGGGAGGGAGGAAGGGAGGGAGGGAGGGAGGGAGGGAGGGAGGGAGGAAAAATGGAAGGAAGAGAGGAAGAGATGGGAAGCAGAGGATCTTGTGAAAGGGGGGGGGGATTAAGAATACCTGCTGTTCTTTCACAGCTCCATGGTCACCATGAGCTGAACAGCTTCCCCCACAATACCATTCTGCCTCACCACAGACCCAAAGGCAACAGGACCTGTGAACTGTGGACAAGAAGATACAAAACTGAGTCAAATTAAACATTTTATCCTTAAAAATTGACTATCTTGCGTGTTTTTAGTCACAGTGATAGAAAGCTGGCCAATCTCAACACAAAGAGCAGGAAGGAGTCCTTCAAATAGCCACCCTGGTTATTTTAGGCCTAGCAATGCTCACATGTAACTCAAGGAAAACTTGTCTTTAAAATTATAGATCAAAAACTGTAAGTTAGGTCAGTGGCCCAGAGCTATTTCAGCACTCGCCCATGCAAGTGTCCTTGTTGGCAGCCCAGATGGTACACCTCTGATATCCTCACCTCCCTACACATCAGTGAGGCACATCACCACAGAGTTGAAACTGTGGAGATGTTCAGACTCCAAACATTAAGGAGTAGAGCATATGGCTCTCCAGAAGTGGGGCAGGCAAGTGACATGTGTCTTTACAAATGTCCCTAGCTGCAATGTGCTCCAGCTCTTAGGAACAGTATGTATGTCTGTGGTGACTTTTGCCCTCCTCTGTTCACAAATTAGCTTTTCAGCTGGGGTTAAGTATTGAAAACAGACAGCTTCAGAAGAGAAAGAGGATTGCCAGACAGAACTGAAGAGCATATTCAGATGCTGGGCTGAAAAAGTCATCGGATTTAGTCATTTTGTTGATGAATGAAACAGTTGTGACTATGTTCAATAACAGAAATATCTATGCATTCATATTAAAGCTCTGAGCTTTGTATGAACAACTGTTGGGGGAAAGGTGACTCTCTTGCTCCAGAAGAACCCCAATTACACAGAGCATTATGTGCACACCTCCGCACCACAGTCCCAGTCACTAACATACTCCATTATCTCTTATATGACCTATTTCAGACATGAACATTCATGGCTGTACCAATGACCCAACATGATAAACATTGCTATGTAGCAAGTCCCTTCTCACCTGCCTTCATCCTCACATTTGCTATGGACCACTGTAACCTAGTACCCCTCATGGACCTTCAAACATAACAGACATTCAATGTGTGTGTGTGTGTGTGTGTGTGTGTGAGAGAGAGAGAGAGAGAGAGAGAGAGAAAGACAGGGGAGTAAGTTCCCTTCTGTACTTGGGCTACTTGGGCACACCGTTTTCTCCTCTCCATTTGCACTCAGCTCTCCAGCCCCTGCATGAGCTTCCAACTTTACACTTCCCTGTGCCCAGACAGCTTCTTGAGTGACTGAAAAAATGATAGTTTGGGGATCTTTACAACACAATTTGTTTTTCAAAATCTATGTTCACTTCACTCATGTGTATGATGGTTAATATGACTGTCAATTCTCCGGGATTGAGATTATTAACTGCATCTGTGTGCCTGTGAGGACATCTCCAGAGAGGATTAACTAATGGTAGGAAATCTACTATGAAGACAGGCAGCACCATCCCATGGCTATGGATACCAGATGAAATAGAGAGAAGAGGAAAGGATGGAGGGCAGGCATCCTCCCCCCTCATTCCTGTTTGCCGTGATCTGAGCCTCTCAGCTCTGCCATTCTTCTCTGCCATGATGGAGTAAAGCCTTTGAGAGCTTATCATGAAGTAGGCTTTTCTTCATTTAGTGGATGAAGGTATTTTGTCACAGCAACAGAAAGTATAGAATGATGTCTAGGTCACCAGAGGATGCACACGGGGCTGGAGTGTTGGTCGGTTTGATGTAACTCAAAGAGCAATAGAGATTCATATTTGTTAAATTACAAAAGGGTGGAGGGGGAACAATCCTCTCCAAAGCTCAGGAAATATCCCACAAGAGGGATGTCAAAACAATGTAAAAGTCCAAGGATGAGGAGATATTCAACAAGAAATACATTATGTGGATGTGGCATAGCTATTCTCCTTATACACTCATTGAAGCTGAGGTTATATACCCAGGACTTACTCCATACTGATCCCTGTCAGCACTTCATCATGGATGGGGAAAGAACCTCTGAGACCCACTCCTCCCTGAGGGTCTTTTGGCAGCTAATGGCTGCTGAGGGAGGGATGCCATTTTCTTTACTTGCTTGAGTTCCAACAAATAACCTCCCCCCAATGACACTCGTGTAAACAACCCTAATTAAGCTCAGAGGGACACACACACACACACTCACTCACTCACTCATGCAGGCAATCTCACACACACACACACACACACACACATACACACACACTATGAAAGTAGAAGAAGAAATTGTTGAAATATGAGGTGTTTCAGTGGGAGAAGGGGAAATAACTGGGATTCATTATATACATATATGAAACTGTCAAAGAATAACAACCTATTTCAAGGCAATTTTTAAAGTGCAAACAAAAGAAATCATCTGGTCCCCCTTACAACAACATGCACATACCCACAATTAGTCTGGCTTCTTACCGTTTCCTCTTCTCTCACGGTACATTTACATAATGTCATACCTGCTCTTGAATGCTGATTTTTCTCTGGCTTCATTTTTTCCATTTTCTAGGCTCGCTCTAGAAGACAGACTTATTTCCAAGTCTTCAGTTACCCAAAACTTCATATAAGAGCCTCTGGAGATTTAAACTGCCGCTCTTCCTCCTCCTTTTCAAATCCATGGCCAATGAAGTGTGCATGTAAGGATCACTAGCCAAACAAAGCACATTGTTAACTGATAGCACTTCCAGAGCAGAGCAATGGTAAAAGCTGACTTGAGACACAGCAGTCTATGCTGGAGGTCACGCTGGGACCACCAGCTTCCTATTCATGGGCATCAAGTAAAACCAGAACTGAAATAGGCAACTCTAGATCCACTGACTCACATGGACCAGGACCAGAGGGTTGTCTTGTCAGGCTAGAAACAGAAACAGAGGCACCTAGCAGAAAGAAAAGAAGATGCTTCAAAGCTGTGATCTGAGTTGCCACAATCTAGCTGGGTCAGCCTCACCCAGAAGGAGAGAGAGAAAGAAAAGAGCATGATATTGTAACCCACCAGCAGCATGGGTCTAGAAGATGGAACTAAAACGAAGGCATGATATCAATGTGACTTCATTGACAGGCAGAACTAGTCCCTCTTATTTCCTTTCCCCCATTTCTAAAGATAAATTGGTCCCTCTTTCACCATCCTCCCATTTCTAAAGATAAATGGGGTGGGGGTGTTCACGCGAAGAATTCTTTCAGCCTTTGCTATCCAGAATACCCTTTGACCCCTTTATGTGGAAGGTAATTGGCCTGTAGACCATCTTTTTCACAAATACTGAAATATTGTTTTTATATCATCAAACTAAGTGTTTTAAATTCTCTTTTTAAACTCTAGATTTTCCCCAGAACAAACAAAAAACAAAACCTATCTTGAGTTTTCAGAAGAAAGTTAAGTGTCATCAGAAAATGAGATTAAATCATTTCTTCAATATTTCATAATATTGTACTTGTTTGAACAATCTCCTTTTGCCTTATTATCTGGTATATTTTATTTATTTCCTAACAGTATTAAAAATCATCCTTAACTAACTAAATAACTTTTTAAGTATGATTTATTCTATGAGATGAAGTTTTCTAAAGGATACTATTTTCTTTCTCATATAATTTTAAAATATCTCATGTCCTCAGATATGAAACCTAACTTGGCCATAAAATTATATACAGATTAAATATACAAAGATGGTAGAAATAAAATATTGTCCCTAGTAAATGGCTATCCTCACAAGAACCATAATATGAATTCATTTTTTTTTTTAGATTATTAGAAAAGGACCAAGAAGTACCTAATAATCTCCATTCCTTGGCTCAGGATGATGTCACTCTGGATTTTTTCCTAGGAAATTTGTATAATCAAAATATCCCATCCACATGAATTACATAAATTAATAAATTTTGCTCCAAGAATGATTATTGGCCATATTCTCCATGTTTTTTATTATTCGCTTACATAAAGCAATTGAAGCAATTCTCTAGGGATGGATACTTTTAAGGGAAAAGTATTTGTAATCGATTCTAATTTATGAATTTATTCTAACTAAATATTGCAACAGGGTCCCCTCTAAGCTATGAACTATGTGAAGACTTTGTATTCTACGGAGTTAGAGCAGTACTGTTCAATCAGCTCACTGAACCATCAATAAATTGTGTTGTCTGTCCTATAATTTTCTTTTATAAAACAGAGATAATGTCAAAAACCTACCACATCAGATTGCTGTAAAATTGAAATGAAATCATATATATGTGAAAATAAATACACTTCCTGACAGATGTGGTTATTTAATAACTGTTATTTTCAGACAAAATATGGGGGAATAATTTTATAACATTTTTTAAAAGAGATTTTTTTCCATGCATCATACAAAAGCAAAAAAAAATGGATTGATGAACTTAAATACATAAAATATAAAGTTTTTAAAAGATGTGTTATATTTTTAATTATTTGTATGAGTACAGGTGCCCTCAGATGCCACGTTCTGGATCCCTTGACCTAGTATAAGTGGTTCTGAGGTGACCCAGGTGATGCTGAGAATTGAACTCAGGTCCTCTGCAGGAACGGTATTCTTAACCTCTGAGCCATTTCTCCCACTCCAAATGTGAAGTTTTCCATTTTTTTTTAATAACAAAAATATTGCAATCAGGGTAAGGGACAAACAGTACCTGAAAGAAAAGATTTGTAACATAGTCACTAACAACAAGGTAAATAGCTGCAATGCAGAGAGGAAGAAATATAACTAGAGGAGAAGAATCAACGATTGAAAAACTGAGGGCCAGTAAATATATGAACAGATGTTCAGTCTCACTAGTAATCAAAGAAGTGCAAATAAACAACGGACTGGCAATGATTAAAGAGATGGACCAGACTTGGCATCTGTGAGTGCACACCCTGCAGGCTGGCCTTGTGCACTTCCAGGAAGTGAGCTTTTGAGAAAGCTTCTTTGATGGCTATTGAAGGTTACATCTTAAAATCAAAAGCTGTGTTTCCTTTACCTTGTGACTTGTCTTTTATAGTCTGCTTACAACTTTTCAATAATCAAACAAATATAAAATAATTTCTGTTTTTTCAAAACTGAAATGGTTTACTTCCCCTTTTCTTATGGTTTTAATGAGAAATAAAAACTCAAGCAGCCTTATAAGGAGTAATGATATTGAATAATAGTAATGATAATAATAATAATAAATGTAATATCCCTGATACCACACAACAACTCACAGACTACAGAGTAGACTTCTTGCCCCATTCTCACACCTGTTGACAAGGGACAGAACAGGAAAAACTACCCATGAGTCTCCAGGCTCTACTAATCACTATGCACCTACCACTGTTCCTCAGATGGTCCTGGGGTGGAAATGAGGCTGCATTCAGGACCCTGGAGCATCCACTATCCCCTAGCAAAGGCTTCTCTGACAGTGAATTATCACCTGGGTAGGGTCTCCCTGCTCCTTGCCATGCGCTGACTGGTAAAGAGATCTCTCCACATTCCAAGTCTACAATACTAGTCCACTCCTCAAGCTCCTGACCAGATCTCACCAATAAAGTGGGAGAACTGCCCTTTCTCCTCCCTGCTGTTCTCCCTTTGGAAATTGCCAGGTAAAATTGTGATTAAACAAATCGCCCGGTGGTAACTTGAGACCTCCAAGTTGACAGAACCCAAGTCCTGGCCACTCTAACCCTCTTCCCCTCACATTGTCTTTCTCCCAACACTGGATAAGTTCATGCTCATTCTCTTTTCTTCTCATATTTTTGTTCAAATATAGAGTCAAGAAAGGCTTCTGAAATTCATTCATACTTTAAGATAAATTACTTCAACAGAACAAATTTCATAACCATGGGATCAAAACATAAACTTAAAATAATGAGGTTGTTGTGAAAATTCAAAGTCTTCATATATGGATGAATAACAGAGGCTCGAGGTTAGTCCTAACATCACCTCAATGATGAAGGTCCGACACACACTGCCAGAGGACCCTGGTCAGTCTAGTCAGACATGGATATCAGATATCAGTGGGGTTAAGGATTAGTTGGGTTTTTTTAAATCTAAATTTTATTCTAAACCTCATCCATACTTACTGAGCTATGAAAAGTAATATGTGCCTCAAGATTACCTAGAGGAGGAAGAGAGGGAGGAGGAGGAAGAAGAAAACAAAACTGAAGAGACAGGAAAAGAAAAAAGTAAAGAAAACATAAAAAGGCTGAGAGAAGAGAGAAGAAACCGTCCAAAGAATAGAAGTATCAACTTCTTCCAGAAAGAAATCTAAAAATGAAGACAACAATAAAGGACCTCTATTAATGGACTCCTCTATTTTCAAATTTAGCAAATGAAAGCAAGTAAAAAAGAATGGGGACCATGAGATGGTTATAAAACAAGGCTGTAGATCCTGATCACAGATGGCCGTGGTACACACTAGAAGCTGAAAGTCTCAAGTAGCCTAATGCGGCTAAGAGGGGCAAAAGAGACTCAAGGCTCATAATCAGGGTCAGTGACAATTTCCACCCCCAATGCTCATAATAACTTGTAGGGATTGATGACAATTCCCACCTGACATTAGCTCACATTTTGGGAATGTATATGATAGCTTTTGTTCCCGAGGAGGAATTAAGTGGATATATCTTCAATCTCAATTATTTAAATTCTGCATCAGCCTGTGACTCTACTGCACAGCTGGGCAGGGAGGCCAGGAGCACATGAGTCAGCAGTGAGGAGGGGACCCCAGCTGGAGGCTTCCTGCAGAACAGAGGCAAAGGGAGGAAAAGGTAGATGAATATGTTTGACTGGCCCTCCCTTCTCAGACTGGTGACTCTAAGATGACCCTAGAGGCTACATTGGCAAATGCTGAAAATAAAGAAATTTTCTTTCCATAATTTTTTATTCACATTACATCCCAATCACAGCTCCCCTCCCTCTTCTCCTCCCATCCTACCCTTACAAATCCCTCCCCTCTTACTTCCTCCCCTTCTCTTCAGAGAAGGGAAACTTCCCTTGGGTACCATCCCACCCTGAGATATCTAGATAAGCACATCCTCTCCCACTGAGGCTCAACTGGGCAGTCCAGGAAGGGGAAGGGGACTCAATGGCAGACAACAGAGTCAGAGACAGCCCCTGTTCCAGTTGTTAGGGGACCCACATGAAGACCAAGTTGCACATCTGCTGCAAATGTGAGGGGTAGGCCTCTACATGTTCTTTGGTTAGTTGTTCAGCCTCTGTGAACCCCCAATAAAGGAATGTTTCTCCCTGCCCCTCTAAGAAGTTTTAAAGCCCTAATCTTCTTCTCTCTGTATTTAAGAAACCTTGCCACAACAAGTAAATGCAATACTGTTTAAATAATTTTTAAGATTCTACATAATACATAAAAAATGCATAGACACAATTGGGTATGTGAGTGGAGGGTAATAGCACTTGGAGAGCAAACATAAAGACATAGGTGAGATAAGATGCAATGAAATGAAGCTTTTTGCAGACAATCTTCCAACTTGATCTAGTGCAACCCTACAACCACCCAAACTCCAACACTCTTCAATGGCTTGGCTGGGTTTTGTGGGTGGTGGTGGTGGTTTTTGTTGCTGTTGTTGTGTTTTGTTTTGTTTTGTTTTTTTATGTTTTTGGTTTTGTGGGTTATTTTTGAGGGGTTTTTGTTTGTTTGTTTTGTTTGGTTGTTTGGTTTTTTTTTTTCAAAAGAAATGGAATTAGTACTTAGAACTAGACTAGAGGCCATCTGCTAGTTTCAATGACTAAAAGTGACCTGATAAATAAGGGGAAAGTATGTCACAATTGAGCCCAAAGAAGAATCTCCCTTGAGGAAATTCTGTGTCAGATTTGCTTAGTAACACAGCCAAAGAGAAGATCCAAAAAAGGCAGGCTATAATTAGCAAGTAAAGTAAAGAAAAATCTCATCATTTGGACTTGAAAACTCACTATGTGTCATTTAGCAACACTGATATGTTGCCAAAAGCAGTCAGGCAATGGAAAATATTAAATCATTTTTTAATGACTTATATCTTCTTCATTTCCAACATATTTAAATTTCGGACATGATCATCCTTGTCTGAGCCAACTTTTAGAGATGGGGTTTTTCCTAGAGTATGATTTTCTAAGAACTAAAACCTTTATAAATGTAACAGACTTTTCTAACCAAATAAAGTTGCCAGTTGGTTCTGAGCCGATGGCCCTGTCCAGGGAGTTCTGCAAACTTTCCATAGAGCCAAATACATAATTCTAAACTTTCACAATATGTACTGACAGAGGAAAGAAGGAATTTTATTCTGGCTGAGTCAGTTATGCAACGGAGCCCAAGGCTTGTGGAAGAATGTTGCTTGGATTGAGCCACTTAAGCTCTAACTTCGTAAGACAGGGATCAAAGTCGAGCTGTCCAGGGCACAGGAGTTGCCATACCATTGTGCCACTGAGCAAACAGAACAAAGCTAGTCAGCCATGAAACTGGGAATGGAATGGAGACTCTTGACTTTAATTCTGAAATTGTATTTGACTCGGTCCTATTCCAGTTTTGCTAAATATCACTACCCAGTAATATCATCTAAAATGCCTGGAAGCCCTCCAGTCGAGGTACCCTGCTTCACTGATTCCCTTTTGGAAATGCTAACAGGGCTTAGTCACCTAGGCTGCAGGGGAGGAGCGAAAGTGGAAAATACCTGAAGTTTTGTTATGTAACTGTAAGCCAGGCTTAACTTCCTATGTCTCAGCCAACTTAATATTAAAAGCAGTTTTTCTTCCTTCTGAGCATATGGCTTAAGGGACAGTAGCAACTTCAAATAAAGCCGCCTTAAGAGAGAACCAGGTGGCAAAGTGGTGCCATGCCTCCGTGGCAAAACAAAAACAGACAGATGAGTCCTTGAAAATGTGCAGTCCATGCGTTCGCATTAATTAGAATCCATCAGGCCCAATCCTTGCTTTCAGAGAGTGTAAAGGATGATGGGAGTGGTCAGCGGTGGTAGTGCTCTGTGTGTAGAATGCTAAAGGAAGCCCAGGATGCTTCATGAGCACAAATGAGCAGCTAGCCTGAACTTCAACAACCAGAGAAAGCTTTCCAGATAAGGTAGGAGCCCAAATAATGAATAGAACTGGCATAATGTTCCCAGCAGTAGAGAACATAATGACGGTGGGCTAGGTAATTGGTTGTAGCTGATTATTCCTCTCATTCACCAATTGCACGAGTAACTATTGAATGCACACTAGGCTTCAGACACATAGTAAAGGAATTCCCTTCTTTATTTTATTACACTCACAACAGCAGTTGTACCAAAGATAATATTTAAAACGGCATCTATCTTATGCTTATAAATTCTATCATTTATCCAACAAACACTAGACAGGATGCCTTAAGAATTAACCAAGAACCACAAGACAGAATGTCTAGGAAAATAGCTAAAATTTAAAATTCAGATATTTACTTGACTTGCTAACATGAATGGAAATCAAAATCAGGCAATGTTTGGGTCCATAATTTGTTCGTGTACTCCACTCCTTTGTGGTATAAAAATGTGCTTGTGTGCTAGAACATGTGTGTGTGTGTGTGTGTGTGTGTGTGTGTAATATAGTGTAATGTGTGAGCATCCGTGTGTACATACAAGTGTGCACACATATATGTCCATGAATGTATAAACCAGGTGTCAGGTGTCTCCCACCCTTGTTCCTTAACAACGAATCTCTTGCTGAACCTGGCATTCCCTGATTGACTAGGCTGGCTGGCTGGCTGGCTGGCTAGTTAGTTTTATGGATCTACCTTTTCTCTACTACCCCTAGTGCTATAGATGCATGTAGCCATGCCCAGATGGTTTTATGTAGGTGCTGGGGATCTGAACTCAGGTCCTCCTACTTGTACAACAGGCAATTTATAAGCTGAGCCATCTTCCTAGTTCCAATGCATGACAATTTAAAAATGTACTTATAGGGTTACAGAGATGGCTCAGACCTTAAGAGCACATACTGCGCTTGCCGACAACCCAAATTTAGTTCCCAGAACCCACATCAGACTGGTCACAATGACCTGTAACTACAGTCCAGGCTCTCCACTACCCTCATCTAACCTCAGTGGGTATATGTACTCACAGACACATACCCACACAGAGATGAACACATATACAATTAAAAATAAAATATTGAAATACAAAGTTTTGTCAGAGATCTTGTATTATATTCATATATATAAACTATCTATACAAGGTAGTATTTTAAAAATCTTGTGAAGACTATGTATGTGATTATATATTAAGTATTATATATTAATATATATATATATTAAAGTATATGAAAGCACAGTCCTGGGAAGGTACTCCTGTGAGCAAAAGTACTCGCTGTGCAAGCATGACTGCTCATGCCTCCTAGGACTGAGGAGCAGAGACAGGTGGATCCCTGTATCTCATTGGCTGGCAAGCCTAGCCAAAATGAAGAACTTCCAACCCCATCAGAAACCATTTCAAGGCAATAGGGCTGAGAGCAATGAGGGAAGACTCTGCATTTTCTCCTTAACTTCTGTACTTACAAGCATGAACTGCATTTTGTATTGATAACCTCTACCTCTTGCCACACACATACACACACACACACACACACACACACACACACACACACACACACCACATACTCACATGCATACACCACACACATGCATATACCACATGGAGAGAGATAAAGAAATAAGTAATATATATGGAAACAGGAACAGAAATGGAGACATTGGCAATAATATACTAGTAAATACTGAATTTGCCAAAAAAAAAAAAAACTTCAAAAATATCCTGATTTGGTTATTTTCCATCTCTGTAGAAGAACTATGTCCACCAAGGCCAATTTCAAACTATCCACATTTGTAAGGTTTCTGAAAAACTGCAGTCTGTCTTCAGGATCTGGAACAGACCAACTCAATAAAATAGTCAGGGGGGTGACAGCTCTTCAAAGTTTCTCACACTCTCTTGAGTATACTAAAATAATAGTTTATATTATACTCTGAAAGATTGCAACACATTCTGCTATGTCTAAATAACTAATAAAAGAAGAGTGGAGAAATGTATTATTAAGAAATGCAGATATGTTCAAGGTTCTTCCCTAGTTTCCTGACTACTGGGCACAGGGGAGAATTTCCTGAATAGAACTCCAATAGTTTATGCTCGAAGATCAAGAATTGACAAATGGGACCTCATAAAATTACAAAGTTTCTGCAAGGCAAAAGACACTGTCAAAAAGACAAAGAGGCAACCAACTAACTGGGAAATGATCTTTACCAACCCTACATCCGACAGAGGGCTAATATCCAATATATACAAAGAACTCAAGAAGTTAAACTCCAGAGAGGCAAGTAACCCTATTAAAAAATGGGGTACAGAGCTACACAAAGAGTTCTCACCTGAAGAATATCTAATGGCTGAGAAGCACCTAAAGAGATGTTCATCATCCTTAGTCATTAGGGAAATGCAAATCAAAACAACCCTGAGATTCCATCTCTCACCAGTCAGAATGGCAAGGATCAAAAACACAGGAGACAGCAGTTGTTGGCGAGGATGTGGAGAAAGAGGAACACTCCTCCACTGCTGGTGGGATTGCAAGCTGGTACAACCACTCTGGAAAGCAGTCTGGCGGTTCCTCAGAAAACTGGGCATGACACTCCCGGAGGATCCAGCTATACCACTCCTGGGCATACACACAGAGGCTTTACCTGCATGCAATAAGGACACATGCTCCACTATGTTCATAGCAGCCTTATTTATAATAGCCAGAAGCTGGAAAGAACCCAGATGTCCCTCAACGGAGGAATGGATTCAGAAGATGTGGTATATTTACACAATGGAATACTACTCTGCAATTAAAAACAATGACTTCACGAAATTCCTAGGCAAATGGTCAGATCTTGAAAATATCATCCTTAGTGAGGTAACCCAATCACAAAAGAACACACATGGTATGCAGTCACTGATAAGGGGATATTAACCCAGAATCTCGGAATACCCTAGACACAATTCGCATATCAATAGATTTCCAAGAAGATGAAAGGAGAGACCCCTGCTCCTGGAAAGACTGGATGTGGGGGGCAGGGAATACCAGGACAGAGAAGCGAGAGGGGGTTGAATGGGGAAAAGAGGGAGGGAAGGGGGCTTATGGGACTTTCAGAGAGGGAGGAAACAGGAAAGGGAAAATGATTTGGAATGTAAATAAAAAAACTTAGGAAATAAAAAAAAAATCATTTACATAACCCTGAAAAAAAAAAACGAAATGCAGAGATGAATGGAATAATCAGCAGTTCATCAATCCAAATGAAAAAAGTTGAAAAAAGAAAAATACAATGACAAGTTTTCAATCTAATAAAATTGTAAAATAAAACCAAGTATCCTATTTTGTCTTTTGTTGCTATGATTAATCAATGACCAAACCAGCCTAGGAAGGAACTGGTTAATTTGGTTTATAAGTTACCATTCATCATCACAGGAAGCCAAGGCATGAACCTGGAGATGGGAACGGAAGCCAAGTCCATGGAGGAATGCTTCTTGCTGGCTTGCTCAGCTTCTTTCCTTATACAACCCAGGATCATCTGCCGAGGAATGGCACTGCCCACAGTGGACTGAGCGCTCTTTCATCAATTATTAATTTAAAAAATGCTTCTACAAACATGCCCACGGGTCAGTCTGATGGGACCAATTTGAAACCCATTTGAGTTTCTTTTTCCCCAGGTATGTCAAGTTGACAACTGAAGCTAACTATGGCACCATGATACATCAGTAATTGTAGAAAATATAAAGGAACTACATACCCCCTCATTAAATATCAAATTAAAATAGAAGAAATAAAAGTAAATTATGTGAAAAGATATACCATACAAGTATTAAACAATAAAAGCTCACATGGCTACACTAATGTTATACAAAGTAAATTTTAAGACATGAATGGAGGAGAAATCCAATTACTGAGTCAATCTAAAAAACTTCTAACATTTACTCAAAAGAACAACAAAACTGATAAAATTGATAGGAACAAAAGACCTAGTGAAAATCACAATTGGAGTGCCCTCTTTTGTCAGTACTTGATGGAATAAGAATTTAAATGTCAGAGAGATTAAAGGAAAGTTTAAGAACATTATTAACCAACTTGACCTCATTGTAATAGACCAATTCATTGACAGACAAAAACCTTCCAAATTTTACACTGGAAGAAATAGACTATTTGAATAAACTTATATCTGTTAAAGATGCCGAATTAATAGTTAATAACTTTTCCAAACAGAAAGCAACAAACTCAAATGAATGCACTGAGGGTGTGGGGTTCTCCTATATATTTAAGGAAAACAGTGGCCAGTTCATCATATTGGGGAGTATGGCAGCAGGTAGGCATGAAACTGGAGTAGTAGCTGAGAGATTAAATATTGATCCACAAGCAGGAAGCAGAGAGAACCAACTTCAAATTACATTGGCTTTTGAACCTTCAAAGTCCACCTCCAGGGACATACAACTTCAAACAAGGCCACACCTTCTCATCCTTCCCAAACAGTTCCACTAACTCTTTATGCTCCCATCCACTTCATTCTTATTCCTCTCTGATTTAATTCTCAATATCAATTTACTAGGCAAGCTCTAACCTCCTGTATGCTCAATCCATCTATTTACCTGCCCGTCTGTCTGTCTGTCTATCTATCTATCTATCTATCTATCTATCTATCTATCTATCTATCTATCTATCAATTGATCAACCATCTTTCATTTAATTCTATTTAGTTCACTTTTATTTGTTCTTTTCTTTCCCTATTCATTTTCCTTTTAATAGGTTAGGACTATCTTACGTGAGCAAATTATTTTATCTCTCTTTTTATCCAATCTTTCACCCAAACTGCCATATTATCCTGCCTTGTAACTACACTTCCATTCTACTACTTTTCACTCTTCTGGTTTTTATCTATCATCCCCTGTTCATGACAAGTCTCATTCTACTTTTTCCTGTCCTGCTTATTCCTATAGTCACTAATACTTGAATGCACACAATACTGTTAGTGGCCCCTTACTTCCTAAAGTGATTGCCATTTGAGGGTTAATTCTTTTTCTATTTGATTATTACTGTATGTTCATTGATAGCCTATGATTTTATCATAGGTAGGATAGTGATTGTTTTTGCAAACAGTATTCTACTCCCAAAGAAGCACTAGAAACTGAACCTGGTGCCCCAAAGATTATGCTAAGGAAAGTAAATGACATCTTAATGCAACTATGACTTAGTCTCCCTTGAACACTGCAAATACTTCTGAGAGAAAAGTGATTTTTTTAGAAAAAGAATACAAACAAGCAGATGCACAAGCCCATACCCAGAGGAGGAAGAGGCCTGAGCAAGTGAGGTGGCAAGTGAGCATGAAAAAAAGATGTTTAATGTCATAGGTCAGAAAACTGCCACCCAAACAAGGTATCAGCACATGATCAATGCTGCTGAAGGTGTGAAGCAGAAAGGGATAGCCACTTTTAAAAGAAGTTTGACAGTTCCTTAAAAAAACCACAACACACACCTATAATGTGGTAAAACAAACACACACTTTGGTACTTACCCAAATGAATTGAAAATTACATTCACAGAAAGTTCTGTATACATGTTTATAATAATTTTATTAATAATTTATAAAACTTGGAGGCAACCGTGATATATTTCTGTTGATGAATAGAGAAATAAATTGTTCCATATACAGATAATGAAATAGTATTGAATTCTAAAAATAAGTTGTCAAGACATGAAGATATATAGAATAAACATTTACTAGTAAAAGAATGCAACCCAAAAGGCAGTATAGTACTTGTAGCTATACTATGTCCAGAAAAAAGGGCAAAAACATATCAAGAGAACATAAGAAGGGCAATGGGCTAGTGGAAGATGAAGTGGTCTACAAAGGTAGACCAGAGAGCTGTTAAGGCAGTGAAACCATTCTGTATATTGTAATGAGGACCATTGTCAAAACCCATGGAAAATACAATATTAAAAGTGAACTCTAATGTAAACAATGGCACTGGGGACCAGTGAAATGTCAACATAGGCTCTTGGTTTTAACTAAGATTTTCCTCTAAGAAAGGATGTTGGTAAAAGAGAATATACTATGTATTCATGGGAGGAATGTGGAACTTCAACCTTCCTGTTTAGTTTTTCTATGAACCAGTCACTACTGTAAATAATTTGTTTATCAATTATTTAAAAATGACATGTCCAGAGACTAGTGCAGGGGGACTTGGAGTTTGAAGTCAAGCCTGGAACTCACAGAGAGGCACAAATGTTACTAAGATCCAGGATAGCAATTGTACAGTGTCATCTGCTCACCAGAGTTATTTCTTTCTCTCTGATCTAGGTTTTGTGTGTGGCTTCTATTGCTCTGGTCTCCTTGTGGTTTCAAAATAGTTGTGCTACCCTTGTCTCAACTTTCCACTCAAAGAGAATAGCAAAATGGCAAGGTGAAATGACACACACTGGCACAGGAAAAGCTTTCAAGTTCCATTGAGAGATATCCACTTCTATTCATTGGTCAAAACATCTAACTGCAAAATGCAACTCTATTAGCCAGGCACATTAGGTCTTTCTCTCTTGGAGAACAAAACTGGTGCTGTGTGGTTGGGCATCAGAATATGCCATGCAAAGCCTACATGAACATGAATTGTTTTTATTTACAAGCAAACATAACCAGGAGATAAGATATGTGTGCCTGAAAGGAGAGGCATATCCATTTCATCCCAAAACTCTCCAGTTCACTGTTTCTATGCACATTGTTCAAGATTCTTATAAATAGTACAACTTGTAGTAACAGCTACTAGTTATGTCCAGGTGCTAAAATATTTCTACACATCTAAAAGTTTAAGTCTTAAAATATTTCTATAGACATTATTGTTATTTATTCCTATTATAGTTGCATAAAAAATCAATTTTCAAAAAGACAACTTGTCCCACTTCAAACAGGTATTTAGTGAAACATGTAGAAATTGGAGTCTGTCTGATCACTTTAAAAATCATTGTTCTAAAATTCTTTTCTCTAAGATGATTCTTTAATGCTCAAAAAGAATATACATGCTGTTTCTTACAAAGCTTGACTATTCCTAGTCCATTAGCAATATTTTGTACAAATATTTCTCTTTTGTAGACTGTTTCTAATTAAAGAATAATCCACATAATTTTTCTTCACTTTCTGTAGATTGTTTCTGAGTAAGTAAGGATGTCTTTTTCCTTCCCTCTAAAGGTCTCTTAGACACAAGCATAACATCTCCCTTGGCCAAGGGCTACATCTCTCCTACTGGCACTACAGATTTAAGAGATATATGGTATAGTGTTTTATAAAAGTATGACAGATTTTTTTAAACAGTCAAACCTTAGACGAATGTGAGCAAACATCATAGAGAAGAAATGGACTCCTGTACTCTATTACTTGAAGACAAATTTCCTTTTTGTAGAATATGAACAATTCCTAAAGAACAGCATTTCTTACTAAGAACATTCTCCTTGCTGTAAGAGCAACAACAAAGTCCTAACTCCTCAGACATATATCTTGGAGCTGAGAAATGTACATACTAGATTCCAACCCTGAGCAACATTTGAAAAGAAGAGCTGGAGTTTTGATTTTTTTCCTCCATGGGCAGCTTCCCTAAAGCATCCTTACAAAGAAAGTCTGGCTATACATAGGAAATTAGACAACCAGGTACAATAGCATGGTTCTAATGGTTTGTTCATTAGGCAGAAAATGAGACTTCCTTGTACCATGCTCCTCACAGGATGGATCTTGGATAATGTGTGGTTTCTCAATGGAGACGCAGTAACCGCATATTACATTCTCAAAATAGAGGGTCAGTTTAAATATAAATAGATACCCAAAACAAGCTAGATGAGAAAGAAAACAGACTGGGAATCTCATTGATGTCTTCACAGACTCCACTGAAGCTGTGGGAAACACTGCAGACTGATGGCTTCTCTGGGGTGTGTCATACTGTACTAAGAAGCTAATAACTAGGATTTTCATTGGATACTTTGGAGGTACACAGTCCATAACTAGGCAATGGGAGATAAAAGTTATTTGTTAATCTAATTATTTACTTTTCTGAGCATTAAACCCAGGACCTTGTACATGCTAGAAAAGTGCTTCACCTTTGAAATATTTCTATGGTCTAAATGTACACATACTGTACATTTCTCTCTCTTATCTCTCTCTTCTTTATATTATAACACTGGAGATTGAATCTAAAATCTCATGCATGTCAAGCATACAATCAATCATCTATGGGGTAAGTAGCCTGCAGTCCTAAATCATACAAAAATATCTTTTGGCCAGGTAGTTTGCCAATCAGGGAAACAGCAGGAGAGTTTACATTTATAGTTCCACAACTATTTAGAGTCTCTGGACACTGTGGTGTTCTGATTGGACAACATTATTAAAATTTGGCTCTCTGATACTCCTAAAGTATGTTCTACTCTTCAATGCTCTGGAACTAATCAGTTCCTAGAAGAGAGTCTCTGGTCTACAGCTAACAATCCTGGGTTATACAGAAATTTCTATCAAAAATTCTTGCCAAAACATGAACTCTTATAGAAAATGGAACTGTAATAATAATTAACTGAGTCCTTGTTTAGATAACAATTCAATGTATTCATTATCTATATGTATTTTCTAGTATGATTTAGGGATATATCCCCAAACCCATATATATATATTGGATCATCATATATATATATTTCATTTTCATTGGCAAACAAGGATGCTTCTCCTTTTCTATTTGTATTCCCTTGCTCAGCTTCACCTTTTTATTTCTCTAGCTAAAACTTTAAGAATTGTAATGAACAGGAATGGAGATAGTGGGCATCTTGATCTTGTTGCTAATTTTAATGGCAGTTCTGCATGTTGCCTGTGGACTTACTGTGTATTGATTTTTTATGCTGAGATATATCTTCCATGTTTCTAGATTCCTGAGAACTGTTATCTTTAAGGAATGTTGGATTTTGTCAAAGGCCTTTTCTTCATCTAATGAGATGATCATGTGGTTTTTGTCCTGGGGTCTGTTTATGTGGTTGGTTATATCTATTGACTTACATATGTTAAACCATCCTTGTACTACTTCTGGGATGGAGCAAATTTGATCATAGCTGATAATCTTCTTGAGTTTGTTTACAAGTATTTTATTGAGAACTTTCATATCTTTGTTCATTGGAGATACTGGCCTATAACATTTTATGGGGAGGGGTTAGGCCTTTGATATTTTTTAAATGAAGATAATATTGGCTTTTGAAAAAGAATTTGTACATGTTCTTTGGTATATTTACTTTCTTCTATACCTGTGATTTATATATTGTGTAAGTGTCCCAGAATTCCTGAATGTTCTGCTCATCACTTTAGTTTATTATTTAGAGTTAGTATATTTTAGAACTGAGTGATCCAATTCATCTCACTTGTCTCTACACCCATAAGTTCTTTCTTCAACTTGAGGTTTTCCATTGATCATTTTCTTTGACTTACTGACATTTTCATTTTCATTTGAGCATGGCTTTTCTTTAAAAGTCCTAACTATTTATTACATTCTATTTTCAAACATTAAATAGTTTTCCTTATTTCATTCAACTGTTGTGTTTCACAGTCTTCATATTGGTCTCTGTTCTTATCCTCTCTGAGTTGATTTATCGTATATATTATGCTATATATGCATATATGTATAATATATTAGACAAATGTAGATAGATAGATAGATAGATAGATAGATAGATAGATAGATAGATAGATAGATAGATAGATATTTGCTATTTAAAATTTGTGATCTTGTGGGTAATCTAAGTTGCTTTTCTTATGGAACTTTGCTGTGTGAGTCCTAATTCTTAGAGAAGGCATATTGTCTTAATATAGTCTTAGTTATTTTTGTTGTTTGTGTTTTTCCTATGGGACCTAGGCATCCAAAGTTACGTAATTGAAAGTGTTTCTTGGTATGGATATCTGCTCTTGTCTTCACTGTGTGGGTGTTTGGATGTCTGCTTGTTATTATTTCAACTTGTCGAATTATAGACGATTTGAATGTTATTTGGGGCTCATTATTAATTTTTGATGTGCAAAGGGATACCCACAGCTATTCAAGTTCAGCTAGGACCATGTGCAGGTCCTGAGTCAAGGAGCAAATCTTCTTTGGAGTTAGATGGTTTTTATTCATGATTTTTCAGAAGTCTGTGAAAGGCTCACTTGGTTTCACAGGTACTCTTAAGTGGTAGGAGTAGAATATAGCTTAAGTGAGCAGTGCTACCTTGGGCCAGTGAGCAGGACTTGTAGTCCTTATACAGTGGTGTGTAAAGCAACTATGGCTAGGATAGGGATCTGTATCTGGAGGCAGGGGCACAGAACACAATGTAGTTCCCTTTTGGGCAGCAGGCTTGTGTGGAGTAGCTGATGGGGAGTCCTATCTATAGGTATGGAATTCAGTGCATCTAGCCACCTCCTGAAGCCAAGCAGGACTACCAGTGGATGGATTAGAACACCAATTCACCCAAAAAGACCTTCCACCCAAAATTTGGCCTGCCTACGAGAAGTGTAGGGACAATGATGGAGCAGACTCTGAGAGAAAGGTCAATCAATGACTGACCCACTGTATATTTTTCGCTTGTCAAAGATCATGTGTTCATAAGTGTGTGGGTTCATTTCTGGGTCTTCAATTCTATTCCATTGATCTTCCTGCCTGTCTCTGTACCAATACCATGCAGTTTTTATCACTATTACTCTATAAAACAGCTTGAGGTCAGGCATGGTGATTCCCCTAGAAGTTCTTCTATTGTTGAGAATAGTTTTTGCTATCCTGTTGAGTTTTTTTCCATATGAAGTTGAGAATTACTCTTTCCATGTTTTTGAAGAATTGTGTTGGAATTTTGATGGGGATTGCACTGAATCTGTAGATTGCTTTTGGTAGCATGGTCATTTTTACTATGTTAATCCTATTAATTTATGAACATGGGAGAGCTCTCCATTTTCTGATGTCTTCTTCAATTTCTTTCTTGAGAGACTTAAAGTTCTTGTCATATAGATCTTTTACTTGTTTGCTCAGAGTTACCCCAAGATATTTTATATTGTTTGTGACTATTGTGAAGAGTGTTGTTTCCCTATTTTCTTTCTCAGCCAATTTACCATTTGTATAAAGGAAGACTACTGATTTTTTTGAGTTAATTTTATATCCAGCCACATTGCTGAAGCTGATTATCAGCTGTAGAAGTTCTCACTCAGCACACCTGCCACTATCAAAATTTTTGGGATCACCTATATATACTATCATATATTCTGCAAATAGTGATACCTTGACTTCTTCTTTGCCAATTTGTATCCCCTGGATCTCCTTTTCTTGTCTTACTGTTTTAGCTAGAACTTTGAGTACTATATTGACTAAATACGTGGAGAGTATGCATCCTTATCTCATCCCTGATTTTGGTGAGATTGCTTCAAGTATCTCTCCATTTAATTTGATATTGACTGTTGGTTTGCTGTATATATTGCTTTTATTATGTATAGGTATGGGCCTTACATTTCTGATCTCTCCAATACTTTTAAATGAAGAGGTATTGTATTTTGTCAAATGCTTTGTCAGCATCTAATTAAATGATCATATGCTTTTTTCTTTGAGTTTGTTTATATAGTGGATTATGTTAATGGATTTTCATATATTGAACAAACCTTACATCCCTGGAATTAAGCCTACTTGATCATAGTGAATGATGGGTTTTATGTGTTCTTGGATTTGGTTTGCTAGAATTTTATTGAGTATTTTTGCATTGATATTCATAAGAGAAATTGGTCTGAACAAAGAAGCCAAAAATATACAGTGGAAAAAAGAAAGCATATTCAATAAATGGTGCTGGTCCAACTGGCAGTTAGTGTGTAGAAAAATGAAAACAGATCCATATTTGTTACCTTGCACAAAGCTCAAGCCCAAGTGGATGAAGGACCTCCACATAAAACCAGATACACTGAATCTAATAGAAGAAAAAGTGGGAAAGATCCTCGAACACATTGGCAGAGGGGGGAAATTTCCTAAACAGAACTCCAATGGCTCAGACTCTAAGGTCAAGAATTGATGACTGGGACCTCATGAAACTGAAAAGCTCTGTAAGGCAAAGGACATAGTCAATAGGACAAATCAGCAACCTACAGATTGGGAAAAAAATCTTCACTAATCCCACATCCTATAGGGGGTTAATATTCAAAATACATAAATAATTCAAGAAGCTAAACTCCAAAAAACCAAACAACTCAATCAAAAAATGGGGTATAGAACTAAACAGAGAATTTACAGCAGAGGAATCTTGAATGGCCGAGAAGCACGTAAAGAAATGTTCAAAGTTTTTAGTGATCAGAGAAATGCAAATCAAAACTACCCTGAGATTTCACCTTACACCAACCAGAATGGCTAAGATCAAAAACTCTGGTGACAGAGTTGTGGAAAAAGAGGAACACTTCCATTGCTGGTGAGATTGCAAAGTGGTACAACCACTCTGGAAATCAATCTGAAGATCCCTCAGAAAATTGTAAATAGATCTACCTGAAGACTCAGCTATACCACTCTTGGGCATATACCCAAAAAAGGCTCCACCATATCACAAGGACATTCACTTCACTACTTTCATAGCAGCCTTATTTGTGATAGCCAGAAGCTAGAAACAATCCAAATGCCCCACAATGGAAGAATGGATACAGAAAACGTGGTTCATTTACACAATGGAATTCTATGCAGCTATTAAGAATGGGGACATGATGAGTTTTGCAGGCAAATGGACGGAACTAGAAAATATCATCCTGAGTGAGGTAACTCAGGTCCAAAAGGACATGCATGGTATGTACTCACTAATAGGTGGATATTAGCCAAAAATATATAGAATACCAAGGATACTATCCACAGAATTCAAGAAGGTTAATAGGGGCCCAAGTGAGGATGCATCAATACCACTTGGGAGAGAGAAGAAAGCAATCAAGGTGGATAGAGGGAGGGATGGACCTGGACAGAAGAGGGAAGGGATAGGGGAAAAGGGAAATATGATCAAGTATTGAGGAGGGGAACAGAACTGAAACCTTGATGGCCAGCAGAGTGAATGGAAACAGGCAACCTCGGGAGGTGGGAGGTGGAGGAACCCAGTCAAATGTACTGGAGACTGGGAGGTGAGAGATTCTCAGGACTGAAAGGTAGGGACCTTAGACAAAATGCCCAACAGTGGAGAGGAAGAATTGTCCACCTCCAGTAGAAAGACAGGGCATCAAGTGGAGGGATGGGGTTGCCATCCCACAGTCAAAAACTCTGACTCAAAATTGATCCTCTCTAAAAGAACTGCAGGGACAAAAGTGGAAAAGAGACTGAGGGAAAAGATGTCCAGTGACTGGCCCAAATTGGGATCCAGCTCAAGGGGAGGCTCCAAGGCCTGATGCTATGATATGCTTACAGACAGGAGCCTAGCATAACTGCCCTCCTAGAGGCCCAGCAAGTAACTGACTTATAATTACACCCAACCAGTGGACTGAAGTCAGAGACCCCTGTGGTTGAATAGGGGAAAGTCTGGAAGAAGTTGAGGGGGAGGGTGACCCCATAGGAAGAACAGCAGTCTCAACTAAGCTGGACCCCTGAGTTCTCTCTGACAATGAGCTACCAAGCAGGCAGCATACACTAGCAGGTACAAGGCCCCCAACACATATACAGCAGAGGATTGCGTGCTCTGGCCTCAGTGAGAGAAGATGTACCTAACCCTCGAGAGAGTTGAGGCCCCAGGAAGTGAGGAGGCCTGGTGGAGTGGGGTGGGTTGCAGGGGGTGGGGTGGGGTGGAAGGGTAGGGAGTGGGGTGGGATAAGGGTGTAAGAACATTCTGTTGGAGATGGGGAGAAGGAATGAGATGAGGAATTGTCAGAAGGCAGACTGGGAGGGAGATAATGACTGGACTGTTAAAAAAGATTAAAGATAAAATAAGAATAGAAGAAGAAGAGGAGACAGAAAGAAAGAAAGAAAGAAAGAAAGAAAGAAAGAAAGAAAGAAAGAAAGAAAGAAAGAAAGAAAGAAAGAAAGAAAACAACTGCTGGAGACATCACTATCCCAGATTTGAAGTTATACTACAGAGCTTTATAATAACAACAACAACAATTTTTAAAATCCAGTATGGAACAACCATTAAAATGAACACAGAAATCAACGGAATAGAATTGAGGACCTACATGGAAACTCACACTTCAATAGTCAGATGATTTTTGAAAAAGAGGCAAAATAGATACATGCAGAAAAGACAGTACATTTGACAAATGGTGCCAGTCAAACTGCATAGATGCATGTAGAAGAGTGAATTAGATCTTTATCTCTCGCCCAGCACAATAGATCCCGGACCTTAACGTAAGACTTAATACCTTCAGTCTGACAGTGGAGAAAATAGGGAAGATGCTTGACCTTAGAGGTACAGAAAAGGACTTTCTGAACAGGACCTTAGTTGACCAGGCATAAGATGAACAACTGATAATTGGGACCTCATAAAACTAAAAAGCTTCTAAATAACACCATCATTTGAGTTAGAGAAAAGCCTATGGAATGGAGAATAAAAACCTATTCACTAGCTATATATATGACAGAGGGTTAGTTATTATCTAAAATGTACAAAGAGACCTAAAAGCTAGCCATCAAGAAAACAAAAGCTTCAATTAAAATATGGGACTTTCGGGGAGGGAGGAACCAGGAAAGGGGAAATCATTTGGAATGTAAATTAAAAAAAAAAATGGGACATGGGATCCTGTGCCACAGGGTTCCATATCCAAATAGCAGCATGAGAGACTAGCCACCCAGGAGGGCAGACAAGCCTGTAAGCACAGGTAAAACCACCACTGCTGCTCAGAGGGCCCTTCCCAGAACCCTCAGGACACAGGAACTGAGGTGCAGCCTGGAACAGGAGCCTTCTGGTTTTCATCTGTGCCCGGAGCTGATCCTGTGCCACAGCGCTACATACACAAATACCACCAGGAGAGAGCTGGTCTCCCAGGAGTGCCAACACACCTGCGAGCACAGGTAAGACCACCACTTCTCTTCAAATTCCTGGCCCAAGAGGGACCATCCCAAAACCACAAGGACACAGGAACCAAGGAACAGCTGGAAACAGGATCTTTCTGGATTCTGTCTGCACCCCAGAGCTGGCCCTGTGCCACAGCTCTCCATACCTAAATTCCTCCTGGAGAGAACTGTTCTCCCAGGAGTACTGACACAAATGCTTGTAGGAGGGACAGGACACAGTCAGAGACAGCAAGATCAGCTAACATCAGAGATAACCAGATGGCAAAAGGCAAGGGCAAGAACATAAGCAACAGAAACCAATGCTACTTTGACATCATCAGAACCCAATTCTCCCAACACAGCAAGCCCTGGCTATTCCAACACACCAAAAAGACTCTGATTTAAAATCACATCTCATGACAATGATAGAGGACATTAAGAAAGACATAAATAACTCCTTTGAAGAAATATAAGAGAACACAGGAAAACAGGTAGAAGTCTTTAAAGAGGAAACACAAAAATCCCTTAAAGAATTACAGGAAAACACAAACAAGTAAAGGAACTGAACAAAATCATCCAGGATCTAAAAATGGAAATAGAAATAATAAGGAAATCACAAAGGGGGACAAACCTAGAGATAGAAAAACTTAGAAATAGATCGGGAGTCATAGATGAAAGCATTCCCAACAGAATACAGGAGATAGAAGAGATTATCTCAGGTACAGAAGATACCATAGAAAACATTGACACAACAGTCAAAGAAAATGCAAAATGCAAAAAGCTCCTAACCCAAAACATCCAGGAAATCCAGGACACAACGAGAAGGCCAGATCTAAGGATAATAATTATAGAAGAGAGTGAAGATTCCCAACTTAAAGGGCCAGTAAATATCTTCACCAAAATTATAGAAGGAAACTTCCCTAACCTAAAGAAAGAGGTGCCCATGAACATACAAGAAGCCTACTGAGCTCCAAATAGATTGTACCAGAAAAGAAATTCCTCCTATCACATAATAATCAAAATACCAAATGCAAAAAAAAAAAAAAGCAAAGAAAGAATATTAAAAGCTGTTAAGGAAAAAGGTCAAGTAACATATAAAGGCAGACCTATCAGAATTACACCAGATTTCTCACCAGAGACTATGAAAGCAATAAGATCCTGGACAGATCTCATACAGACTCTAAGAGAACACAAAGGCCAGCCCAGGCTACTATACCAAGCAAAACTCTCAATTAACATAGATAAAAAAACAAGATATTATACAAAAAAAGCAAATTTGTACAATATCTTTACACAAATCCAGGCTTACAAAGGATAATAGATGGAAAACACCAACACAAGGAGGGAAAATACACCCTAGAAAAAGCAAGAAAGTAATCTTCTTTCAACGAACCCAATAAAAGCCACACAAACATAAAAATAACCTAAAAAATAACAAAAATCAACAATGACTATTCCTTAACATCTCTTAACATCAATGGACTCAATTCCCCAATAAAAAGACATAGACCTAGCCGGGCGGTGGTGGCGCACGCCTTTAATCCCAGCACTTGGGAGGCAGAGGCAGGAGGATTTCTGAGTTCGAGGCCAGCCTGGTCTACAAAGTGAGTTCCAGGACAGCCAGGGCTACACAGAGAAACCCTGTCTCGAAAAACCAAAAAAAAAAAAAAAAAAAACAAAACATAGACTAACAGACTGAATATATAAACAGGACCAAGCATTTTTGCAGCATACAGAAAATGCACCTCAGTGTCAAAGACAAATACTACCTCAGAGTAAAAGGCTGGAAAAAATTTTTCCAAGAAAATGGTCCCAAGAAACAAGCTGGAGTAGCCATTCTAATCTTGGATAAAATTGACTTTCAACCAAAAGTCATCAAAAAAGATAAGGAAGGACACTTCATATTCATCAAAGAAAAAAAACTATCAAAAAGAATTCTCAATTCTGAACATCTATGATCCAAATGAAAGGACACCCACATTCATAAAAGAAACTACTAAAGTTCAATGGACACATTGCACCTCACACAAAAATAGGAAACTTCAACACCTCACTCTCTTCAATGGACAGATCATGGAAACATAAGCTAAACAGAGACACAGTGAAAATAACAGAAGTTATATATTTAACAGATATCTATAGAGCATTTCATCCTAAAACTAAAGAATATACCTTCTTCTCAGCACCTCATGGTACCTTCTCCAAAATTGACCATGTAATCGGTCACAAAACAGACCTCAACAGATATAAGAAGATTGAAATAATCCCATGCCTCCTATCAGATCACTACAGATTAAGGCTGGTCTTTGATAGCAACAAAAAAAAAAACAGCCTACATATACATGGAAGCTGAACAACGCTCTACTCAATGATAACTTGGTCAAGAAAGAAATAAAGAAATTAAAGACGTTTTATAATTTAATGAAAATGAAGGTACAACATACCCAATCTGATGGGACACAATGAAAGCAGTGCTAACAGGAAAACTCATAGCTCTTAGTGCCTCCAAAAAGAAGCTGGAGAGAGCATACACTAGCGGATTAACAGCACACCTGACAGCTCTAGAACAAAAAGTAGCAAATACACCCAAGGGGAGTAGACAACAGGAAATAATCAAATTCAAGGCTGAAATCAACCAAGTAGAAACAAGAACTATACAAAGAATCAACAAAATCACAAACTGGTTCTTTGAGAAAATTAACAAGATAAATAAACCCTTGACCAGTCTAACCAGAAGGCACAGAGACAGTATCACAATTAACAAATTCAGAAACAAAAAGGGAGATATAACAACAGAAGCAGGAAATTCAAAAAAATCATCAGATCCTACTATAAAAGCCTGTACTCAACACAACTGGAAAATCTGGAGGAAATGGACAATTTTCTATACAGATAACAAATACCAAAGTTAAATCAGGATCAGATAAACAATCTAAACAATCCTATAACCCCTAAAGAAATAGAAACAGTCATTAAAAGTCTCCCAACCAAAAAAAGCCCAGGACCAAATGGATTTAGTGCAGAATTCTATCAGACCTTCAAAAAAGACCTAATACCAATACTCTTCAAATTATTCCACAAAATAGAAACAGAAGGAACACTACCTAATTAGTTCTATGAAGCTACAGTTACCCTGATACCAAAACCTGACACAGACCCAACAAAGAAAGAGAACTTCAGACCAATTTCCCTTATGAATATCGATGCAAAAATACTCAATAAAATTCTCACGAATCTAAGAACACTTCAAAATCATCATTCACCACAATCAAGGCTTCATCCCAGGGATGCAGGGATTGTTCAATGTATGGAAATCCATCAATGTAATCCACTACTTAAACAAACTCAAAGAAAAAAACCACATGATCATTTCATTAGATGCTGAAAAAGCATTTTGACAAAATTCAGTATCCATGCATGTTAAAAGTCTTGGAAAGATGAGGAATTCAAGGCCCATACCTAAACATAGTAAAAGCAATATACAGCAAACCAGTAGCCAACATCAAACTGCATGAAGAGAAACTTGAAGCAATCCCACTAAAATCAGGGACTAGACAAGGCTGCCCTCCCTTTCCCTATCTATTCAGTATAGTACTTGAAGTTCTAGCTAGAGCAATTAGACAACAAAAGGAGGTCAAAGGGATACAAATTAGAAAGGAAGAAGTCAAAATATCACTATGTGCAGATGGTATTTGGATTGTATACTTAAGTGACCCCAAAAACTACACCAGAGAACTCCTACAGCTAATAAACAACTTCAGCAAAGTGACAGGATATAAAATTAACTCAAAAAAATTAGGACCATCCTATACTCAAAGGATAAACAGGCTGAAAAAGAAATTAGAGAAATGACACCCAATAGTCACAAACAAAATAAAGTATCTTGGTGTGACTCTAGCCAAACAAGTGAAAGATCTGTATGACAAGAACTCCAGGTCTCTGAAGAAAGAAATCAAAGAAGACCTCAGAAAATGGAAAGATCTCTCATGCTTGTGGATTGGCAGGATTAATACAGTAAAAATGGCCATCTTCCCAAAAGTATCTACAGATTCAATATAATCCCCAACAAACTCTCAACCCAATTCTTCATAGAGTTAGAAAGAGAAATTCTCAAATTCATTTGGAATAACAAAAAGCCCAGAATAGCTAAAACTCTTCTCAACAGTAAAAGAACTTCTGGGGGAATCAGTATCCCGGACCTCAAGCTGTACTACAGAGCAATAGTGTTAAAAACTGCATGGTATTGGTATGGTGACAGACATGTAGATCAATGGAACAGAATTGAAGACCCAGAAATGAATCCACACTCCTATGGTCACTTGATCTTTGACAAAGGAGCTAAAACCATCCAGTGGAAAAAAGATAGCCTTTTCAACAAATGGTGCTGGTTCAACTGGAGGTCAACATGCAGAAGAACGCAAATCGATCCATTCTTATCTCCTTGCACTAAGCTCAATTCCAAATGGATCAAGGACCTCCACATAAAACCAGACACACTGAAACTAATAGAAAGGAAACTAGGGAAGAACCTTGAACATATGGGCACAGGGGAAAATTTCCTGAAGAGAACACCAATAGGTTATGCTCTAAGATCAAGAATTGACAAAAGGGACCTCATAAAATTACGAAGTTTCTGTAAGGCAAAGGACACTGTCAATAGGACAAAAGAGCAACCAACAATTTGGGAAAAGATCTTTGCCAACCCTACATCTGACAGAGGGCTAATATCCAATATATACAAAGAACTCAAGAAGTTAGACTCCGAAGAGCCAAATAATCCTATTAAAAATGGGGTAGAGAGGTACACAAAGAATTTTCATTTCATATCGAATGGCTGAGAAGCACCTAAAGAAATGTTCAACATCCTTAGTCATCAGGGAAATGCAAATCAAAACAACCCTAAGATTTCACCTCACACCAGTCAGAATGGCTAAAATCGACAACTCAGGAGACAGCGGGTGCTGGTGAGGATGTGGAGAAAGAGGAACACTCCTCCACTGCTGGTGAGATTGCAAGCTGGTACAACCACTCTGGAAATCAGTCCTGGGTTCCTCTGAAAACTGGGCATGATACTACTAGAGGATACTGTTATACCACTCCTGGGCATTTACCCAGAGGATTCTCCAGAATGTAATAAGGACACATGCTCCACTATGTTCATAGCATCCCTATTTATAACCGCCAGAAGCTGGAAAGAACCCAGATGTTCCTCAACAGAGGAATGGATACAAAAAAATGTGGTATATTTACACTATGGAATACTAGTCAGCTATTAAAAACAATGAATTCATGAAATTCTTAGGCAAATGGGTGGAACTAGAAAATATCATCCTAAACAAGGCAACCCAATCACAAAAGAACACACAAGGTATGCACTCACTGATAAGTGGATATTAGCCCAGAAGCTTGGAATACCCAAGAAACAATTCACGTATCAAATGATGCTCAAGAAGAAGGAAGAACAAAGTATGGATACTCTGGTCCTTCTTAGAAGGGGGGACAAAATACCCACAGAAGGAGATACAGAGAAAAATTGTGGAGCAGAGTCTGAGGGAAAGACCATCCAGAGACTACCCCACCTAGTGATCCATCCCATATACAGTTACAAAGCCCAGACACTATTATTGATGCCCACAAGTACTTACTGACCGGAGCCGGGTATAGCTGTCACATGGGAGGCTCTGCTAGTGCATGACAAATACAGAGGGGGACACTCTCAATCAGCCATTGAACTGAGCACAGGGTCCCCAATGGGGGAGCTAGAGAAAGGACCCAAGGAACTGATGGGTTTTGCAGCACCATAAGAGGAACAACAATATGAGCCACCCAGTACTCCCAGAGCTCCCAGAGACAAAATCATCAACCAGATAGTACACATGGTGTTTCCCGTGGCTCCAGACGAATCTTTGACAAAGGAGCTACAACCATCCAGTGGAAAAAAGACAGACAGTATTTTCAACAAATGTTGCTGGTTCAACTGGCAGTCAACATGTAGAAGAACTCAAATTGATCCAAAAAGCTCAAGTCCAAGTGGCTCAAGGACTTCCACATAAAACAAGATATACTGAATCTAAAAGAAAAGAAAGTGGAGAAAGGTCTCAAGCACATGGGCACAGGGGAAAATTTCCTGAACAGAACATCAATAGCTTATGCTCTAAGGTCAAGAATTGACAAATGGGACCTCATAAAATTGCAAAGTTCTGTAAGGCAAAGAACAGTGTCAATAGAACAAAATGGTAACCAACAGATTGGGAAAAGATCTTTACCAATCCTACATCTGATAGAGGACTAATATCCAAAATATACAAATAACTCAAGAAATTAGATTCCAGAGAACCAAATAACACTATTAAAAAATGGGAAACAGAGCTAAGCAGAGAATTCTCATCAGAGGAAACTCGGATGGCCAAGAAACACCTAAAGAAATATTCAACATCCTTAGTCATCAGGGAAATGCAAATCAAAACAACCCTGAGTTTCTACCTCACACCAGTTGGAATAGCTAAGATGAAAAACTCAGGTGACAGCAGATGCTGTCAAGGATGCGGAGAAAGAGGAACACTCCTCCAATGCTGATGGAATTGCAAGCTGGTATACCACTCTGGAAATCAGTCTGGTGGTTCCTCAGAAAATTAGACAAAGTACTACCTGAGGACCCAGCTATACCACTCCTGGGCATATACTCAGAAGATGCTCCAACATATAACAAGGACACATGCTCCACTATGTTCACAGCAGCCATATTTATAATAGCCAGAAGCTAGAAATAGCCCAGTTGTCCCTCAACAGAGGAATGGATACAGAAAATGTGGTACATTTACAAAATGGAATACTATTCAACTATTAAAAACAACGACTTCATGAAATTCGCTTGCAAATGGATAGAACTTGAGAATATCATGCTGAGTGAGATGACTCAGTCACAAAGGAACAAACATGGTATGTACTCACTGATAAGTGAATAGTAGCCCAAAAGTTTGGAATACCTAAAATTTAATTCACAGAACATATGAAGCTTAAAAAGAAGGAAGACCTAAATGTGGATGCCTCAGCACTTTTTAGAAGGGTGAACAAAATACTCACAGGAGAAAATATGGAGACAAAGTGTGGAGCAGAGACTTAAGGAAAGGCCATCCAGAATTTGGTGGACACAATTTTTTAATATTTCCCACAACATTGCCCCACCTGGGAATCTATTGCATATGCAGCTACCTAACCCAGATGATGTTATAGTGGATGCCAGGAAGTGCTTGCTGATGGAAGCCTGATATGGCTGTCTCCTGAGGAGCTCTGCCAGAGCCTGACAAATACAGAGGCAGAAGCTTGCAGCTAACAACTGGACTGAACTTTGGGGTCCCCGATGGAGGAGTTGGAGAAGGGACTGAAGGAGCTGAGGGGGTTTGCAGCCCCATGAGAGGAGCAACAGTGTCAACAAGTTAGACGCCCCCCCAGAGCTCTATGGGACTGAACCACCAACCAAAGAATACACATGGAACAACCCATGGGGCTAGCCATATATGTGGCAGAGGATGACCTTGTTGGACATCAATGAGAGGCAAGGCCCTTGGGCCTGAGGGTGTTCAATGTCAGGGTGAAAGAACAGGAGTGGATGGGTGGATGAGCACCCTCATAGAGGCAGAGGGAGGAGGGATGGGATAGGGGGTTTCCGAAGGGGAGACCTGAAAAGGGGAAAACATTTGAAATGTAAATAAAGAAAATATCCAATCCAAAAAAAAAAATATTGGGACATATAACTAAACAGAGTTCTCAAAAGAAGAAATACAAATAGCCAAGAATCTTTTCTAATGTTCAACATTCTTGGCCCTGAGGAAAATGCAAATTAAAACTATTTGGGGATTTCATCTTATCACAGGCAAAATGACTAACCTTAAAAAGATGAAAACAACAAATGATATGAATGTGGGGAAAGAACATATACTTACTGAGGCTAGGGTCTAAACTGGAAGATACTATGGAAATCACTGTGACATTCCTTTAAAAGCTAGAAATAGCTCAACCATATGATCCAGCTATACCACACTTGGACATATACCCAAAGGATTCTATATCAGATTACAGAGATGCTTACTCATCCATGTTCATTGCAGCTCTATGCACATTATCCAGGAAATAGAAACAGCCTAGATGTCCATCAACTTATATATAAATAGTGAAAAGGTGGCATATTTCCATGACAGACTATTGTTCAGCTGTTTAAAAAGTGAAATCTGCAGGTAAATGGATGGGGGTCAGCTTTATCATTCTGAGTAAGGTGACGCAGACCCTGAAAAACAAACATTGTATATTCCTTCTTATATGTGGATATGAGTGTTGTATTTTTTAATCATATGTGTTTAACTTAGAATGCCCATAAGCCCAGGTAAGAGGCCATAGTATGGGAGGATTTTACTGGGGTGTAGGGAATAAAATGAAGGTGGCATAAAGGTAGAATGGATAACAATGGATCAAGAAGTATTTAGTGGTGGGGGATGGAAGGGCAGGAGGGAAAGAGATTGGAGAGGAAGAATTAACACTGAAAGCCTTTGAAATTTTCTCATGGATACCTATTACTAGAGAAGCTTCCTAAAATATACACAAATACATACATAAAATGAGTTCAAATGGCGTCACCTATAACAGATTGACAATGGCCCTAAATATCATAGACCACAAACTAAAGAAATCCCAGTGCCAAGTTTGGTGTATTTCTTTTGGATTTGTTAGTCAGTGAGGTCCCAAAAGCCCTTACCCAAAACATTATAGCCTATTGCCTTTGTTCTTGATTATCCTCCAGAACTTGATAGTAAGAACCTTTTCATGAAGACGCTATACACTTAAGGTTCAAATATGGAGAAATCAAGCTAGTACTTACTGAGAAGTTTCACTCCTATTGGTTAGTTTCCATGAGAGAAGGTGTTCTGCATAGTCCCATTTATTATTGTTAATCTTAGAGCCTGAGCCATTGGTGTTGTTCAGGAAGTTGTCAATGTTTTTCCTCATGTTCTTTTCCGTCAGGTTCAGTGTATCCAGTTTTACAACCAGGTCTTTGAGACACTTGGATTTGAGTTTTGTGCGGTGATAGATATGAATCTATTTGTATTCTTCTATATACAGACACAATCCACAGACCCAAAGATGCTATATGACAAGGAGGGCTCAATGGGAAGGATGCATGAATCTCGCTGAGAAGGGTAAATAGAATAGACAGTGTGGATGGATGGGAAGAGGGAACTGGAAAGGGTGGGAGTGGAGGTGGGAAAACGAGGGATCAGGGAAGGGGGAGGATAGAGATAGAGAATACTGGTAAAGAAAACTTGAATGATTCAGACATCTCTCAAATAAGCTAGAAGCCTAGGGCAAAGGATACTCTGAGGAATCTGAGGGTGACCCTAGCTATTACTTCTAGCAATGGGAGATATAAAATCTGAACCAGTCATCTCCTGCAACCAGGCAAGACTTCCAATGGAGGGATCGGGACACCAACCCAGCCACAAAACCTTTGACCTGAGATTTGTACTGCTTACAGGATGTGCGAGAATAAAGATGGAACAGAAATTGAGGAAATGGTCAACCAACAACTGGTCCTGCTTGAGACCCACACCATGAGAGGGAGCCCACCCTGGCACTGTTAATGATATTCTACTATCTTGCAGACAAGAGCCTAGCATAACTTTCATCAGAGGGGCTTCAGCCAGAAAATGAAGGAAACCGATTCAGAGACCCACAACCAAACATTAGGCATAGCCTCAGGACTCCTGCAGAAGATGGGGAGAAAGGATTGTAGGACCCAGAGATGTCAAGGATACCACAAGAAAACCTACAGAATTTACTAATATGGGTCTATACATAGAGGGCTACAGAAATTGAATCCCCCCCCAACCAGTGAGCATACATGGAACTGGCCTAGGCCCTCAGCACATATGTAACAGTTGTGCAGATTGATTGTCATGTGGGACTTCTAAAAGCAGAAGGGTCTGTCTCTGACTCTGTTCCTGCCTCTGGAACCCTTTCTCCCTACTGGGCTGCCTGGTAGCCTCAATAGAAGAAGATGCACTTAATCTTATTGCCACTTGATATGCCAAGGCTGGTTGATATCCATGGAAGGCCTCCTCTTTTCTGAAGATAGGGAGGAGTGGATGGTGTGAAGCAGAGATTGGGGCAAGGACTTGGAGCAGAGAACTCTGGTTGGGCTGTAAAATAAATAAATTAATTTTTAAAAATAGAAAAAGGAATAGAATGAAACAAGCAAGTGGAGCTAAAGGTTGATCCTGCAGATGGTCATGTATACTTTGAGCTGAGGATTCATTCTGTGGCGTGCATCATTGGTTGATTGTATCATTGTGCAAACATGCAGTCTACTCACACAAACTAAAACAGCTACAAAGTTAAGTAGCAGAACATTTCCTCTGTACTAAATCCAGCTTCATAGAGTTGGTTTTGAGACTATGAGGGTCGGAGGATATAAAGATTGTAAGAGCCAGTGCAAATGAGTACATCCAAAAAGTGCTCTCCAAACCCAACAAGGCAATTGAACATATAGTACAAGAATTACAACGATGTGCACCAATGTCATGCAGGGCTCTATAAAGTTGGGAACATGAAGCCTGAAGCTTGGTCTATTGTAAGAAGAAACCACCTGCCTCTGTTGTGAGCCTGATCTACTTAGAAGAGAATGCCATTAGCTAGGGATGATTATGTTTTTTGTAGCAAACTTGTTTTACACACACACACACACTGTTTTGACATACCTCAGTGCATACAGAAGGATGCTAACCATGTATGTGAGGTCCATTGCCATATCTTGTGTCCCAAAGCCAACTTAGCATAGAGTCTCTATTAGAAGTCACAGAACAAGGAAGAGAACATATTCTATGCTAGTAATGGAGACTGCAGGGAAGATGTTTTAAGGCAGACGTGTGCTCTTTTTTACCAACCCTGTGAAATGCCCCACTCACGGTAGTAATTTAGTTGCAGACCTCATTTGTCAGGAGGATGCATTCTAAACTCAATCCACAAAATGATAGTACAGTAATTAAGTTCTCAGTGGGAGGTTGCTTCTGAGTTTAACAACAGCTAAATAATTGACAAGAGGTGATGACTACTGTAGAGAAGTCCAAAAGTTATTCTCCTTTATCCTCTGTGTTGGTGGTAGTCTGCTTATTATAAGTAAAATTTTATTAGAACACACACCAAAAAACATAGTCTGTATGTTATAAATAAAACTTTATTGGAACACACCATGGGGGCTGGAGAAGTGGAACCAAAAAAAAACTAATAAACTACTAGTTTAACTATTTTAGAGCAAATGTATTTAACAGACATATATGTTCCACTCAAAAGGTACAGGATATGCATTCTAGTCAACAGCCCAAGAAAATTTCTCCAAATGAATCATAAGTCAAGTCTTAGAAAATACAAATGAATTAAAACAATTTAAATATCTTACCCTATCATAATAAATAAGACTGAAACTTCTGAAACTCCTAACAAGAAAAAACACAGAAAATAACAAACATGTGGAGATTGAACAATATACTCTTGACTGTCCAGTAGATTATTGAAGAATCAGAGAAGTAAATATATGTATGTATGTATGTATATATATATATATGTGTGTGTGTGTTGTGTGTATATATATATATATATATATATATATTGAAAATGAAAATGCAACTTATCAGGCCATTTGGGATATAAGTAAGGTCACTCCAAAAGAGAAGTTTGCAGCTATAAGTGTCAGTAAAAAAAAACATAAGCAAAACCTCAAATGACAAAGTACCTCAGGGTCTTAGAATCACATGAAGAAGCCAAACCTAAAATTGCTAGATGGAAATAAATAACAAAGAGCAGGGCAGAAGTTCATGAAACATGAATAACTATAAAATATATGAAATAAATATAAATATTAAAAGGTATGTTATTTAAATCATAAAAATAAAAAATTGTATTTCATCACAAAAATGGACTCAAGGACAAAAATGATATTAACTCTCTAGACGAAGAAAAGGGGTTGTGAAAAATTAACATCCACTCTTTATACAGCCCTGAAGAAACAAGAAAAGAAGAAGCATATTTCTTCTAAAATCAAGAGTAAGACAAGGGCATACACTCTCTCCCTTGTTATTCAGAGTAAAAACTCTAGTGTCCAGGGGCTAGAGAGTAAAGGAATATGGATGGTCAAATAATATAAAGTTTAAATAATGTACAATGAATAAACTTCAGAGAGACAACATACAGCATAGTGACTTTAGTTACTGCATGGTGGTTGTCAACTTGCCTGGATCTGGAATCAACTAAAATACAAGCAGCTGGGCTTTCCCATGAGGAAGTTTCTGGATCTCAATATTTGAAGTGGTAGGACATATACTAAATGTGATTTTTAAAAAGCATAGAAATTTTAAAATCATAGAAATTTTAAAAAATCATTTTGCCTGCTTGCCTTCACTCTGTTGACAAGTTCATCTACTCCATTGCTGACATTGTTGCATTCCTTCACTGATATTAGAAACAGATTCATCTGGCTGGCTCCCAACATAGAATGAAGACAAGCAGCTCTCTAGGGATCTTCCAGTCTTCAGTGCCAGATTGGATCTACCTAATGGACTAAGCAACTACTGGATTCTTAGCCTCTCTGGTGTGGAGCAGCCATATCATACCATGCAAACTAATCTAATAAAACCCATATATGTGTATCTATGTATGTGTGGGGTTTCATATATATATATGTGTGTGTGTGTGTGTATGTATGTACATATATATATACACACAAAAAAATTAATTTTTGTGTGTTTGTGTGTGTTTGTGTCAAGTTTTGGTATGAGGGCAGTGTGTGTGTGTGTGTGTATGTACATATATATACACACAAAAAAATTTAATTTTTGTGTGTTTGTGTGTGTTTGTGTCAAGTTTTGGTATGAGGGCAGTGTGTGTGTGTGTGTGTGTGTGTGTATGTACATATATATATACACAAAAAAAATTAATTTTTGTGTGTTTGTGTCAAGTTTTGGTATGAGGGCAGTGTGTGTGTGTGTGTGTGTGTGAGTGTGTGTGTAATTTTACTAGTTCTGTTCCTCTAGAGAACCCTGATGAATACAGTAAATGTCCCTTAAATGTTCTTACTACAAAAACACAAAGGTGGCTGGTCTATAAGACAACGAAAATATTACCTTACCTATTGTAGCTATTAGCTCACTATGTGTGTGTGTGTGTGTGTGTGTGTGTGTGTGTAATATCAGGATGTGTGTTTTTATACCATTTTATACCTGGAGCAAGGGAAAATTGGAAAGATGGGAGGAAAAAAGAAAGAGATGGAGAGAAGGAGAGAGGACACTTGGGGGAGTCTTATATCCTTGGTCAAACACATGAACAAAGAACCATGACCTTTTCTACATAGGCACTATTCCTTGTAACTGCTAGGCAGGCATCCCTATAGACTTTGCAGGGTCTACTCATAGGAATTTCTAAATACAATGGAAGTTAAATACCAGCTTCACATAAGAGTTTTGTGAGAGAGTAGGATTACTGATTTGGAAAAAGTTGCACCTCATGAACAAGACAGAATAGGTAAATTTGTAAAATTCAGAAAACTTAAAGTAACTGATTCTCTCCAACTTCATTGAGCCTCCGTTATCAGCAAAAGTAATCTTTGCCACCCTCTTTGAGAAAACTTCAACTGTTTAACTTGAAAACCTTGTACCGTTACTTTAAGAGTTGTCAGTTCTTTAATCTTTACCCATCATCTCCCTATTGCTTACAAACCTATAACAAAAATCAGATCCCTGCCTGTTTCAGAAGGTCTGTGCCAGACCCAGGAGGAAAGAGTTGACATGCCAACGGAACTGCGAGATTGTATAAATTTATACCACATATCCTCAGGGGGGTGAGTGGAAGTAGATTCAGATGATATAAACAGCTTTGAGGGGAGAAGTGATTTATAGGGCTGGTATTTTTATATGAGTGCACTTAACAGATTTTGGACTCACTGTGCCGTCTGAGTCATTAGCAATGGCTCTGACTGTTCAACTAATTAACAAAACTCACTCTTAATTGGGCTGAACTGAAGCTTGTGGTAAAAGTTCCTTGATAAAATGTACACGAGGGAACCTAATGATTGAGTATGCAGGAATGTTTAAATGGACATATTAGGGTCCTCTTACTGATAAAGAAAGTATCAGTGTTATCTTGCAGGACTCTAGTGTCTGTCTCTTGTAGGCCCAAAATGCAGATGGAAGGAATAGTTGTTAACATATTTTCTCACTTCAGTAGCAACCATGAGATCTTGAGTAGCATCAACCGAGTAATGCCTTAACTCTATAAGATACATGATGGTAAAATCATGAAGATAGACAATAGTCTTAAGTGACTCTCAGAATGAAATGATCTATGTAGGTCTTTTTTACATGTTATTTTATTTATTTTTAAATTTAATTTTTTTCAAGACAGGGTTTGTCTGTGTAGCCATGACTTTCCTGGAATTCACTATGTAGACTTATTGGCCTCTGCTTCTGACTCCTGAATGCTGGGATTAAAGGTGTGTGTCCAATGCCCAGCTTGAGTTTTAAATTTTTAACTAGAAAATGTTTTCTTGTGAAATTTTCCAGAGAAGTCTGTTTTTGCTGATTCTCCCTCATCTACTTCATCTCCCTGAGCACCCACTTCCTTGTATCTTCCTTTCCATGCCCAAGTCCCACGTGACCTATTTTGCTCCATGCTTCCTCAATGCACACGCCCTCTCGTGTTCTCTTTTCTAGTTTCAAGTCTATGCCTACAACCACACCAACATACAGACATATAAATATTATGAACTAGGACCCATATATAAGAGAAAACAGACATGCTAGATACTGAAAGGAACGCCTATACTCCTGTATTTTCAGAAGTAATACTGTATTTGATACAAATCTCACCAAAGTTCCAATGACACTGTTTGCAGAATTACAAAAATCCATCTAAAAACCTCAAGTGGAAACAGAAAAGGTCACAGATATCAAATAAACCTTAACAGAAAGAACATTGCTGGGGGTATGATAATACAAGACTTCAAACTATACAATAGAGCTATAATGACAAGGACAGCATGGTACTGGAATAAAAAGACATGTAGACCAATGGAATAGAACAGAGAACCCGTAAGTAAACCCACACAGCTATAGCTGCCTTATTCATCAGAATTAGCAATTCACCCAAACCATACATTATGGAAAAGACAGTCTATTTAACAAATAGCAGTGGCAAGGCTGGATGACCACCTACAGAAGAGAAACCTAGATCTGCAGCTTGCATCTTAGACAGACGTCAATTCAAAGTGAAGCTAAGATCTTAATCTAAAAGCTTAAACACTCCAGTCCCTTACCCTGCTCTAACTAACTGAGGAATCACATTTATGGTCTTTCTTGATGCTCAGTTTCTTAGCAGTCAGCACCCTTCCCCTGACTCAAGCCCAAGAACTCTGCACTTGTGAGATCTCTTAGTGAATCCCCTAAAGCCTCTCACCACATGTCATAAACACGGAAGAATGGGATGGAAGAGATCCAACAAGTAACCGCACATGTGAACATTCTAGATAAGATCCTAAGACCCTCCACTCAAACCCTACATTGCTTTTCCCTAAGCCCTACCACAGCAGCCAACAGTACATCTCTGTGCTAAGTCCCATTGCCTTCCCCTCTTCCCACACCTAGCCCAGTACCTTGCCCACACACTGTATCACATATCCTTGAGTCCATACCACCCCTGTCCCAGTACCTCACAGGACAATCCACACACTAACTGTAAGACCCCAGCAACACCCCAGTAGCCATAAAATTGGAATCATCTCAGGCTCTAAATCAAAAATCATCACTTTAGCATCTGTGCTGGATAGTTTTACATCAGTTTAACACAAGCTAAAGTCATAAGAGAAGAGGGAATCCTCAATTAAGAAAATGCTTCCATAAGATCAGGCTATAGGCTATAGGACATTTTCTTAATTAATTAGTAGTTGATGGGGGATGGCCCAGCCCCTTGTGGCTAGTGCCATTCCTATGTTGATGGTCCTGGATTCTATAGAAAGCAGACTGATCAAGCCATGATGAGCAAGTCAGTAAGCAGCACCCCTCCATAGCCTCTGCACCAGCTTCTGCCTCCAGGTCCCTGCCGTGTTTGATTTCATGTCCTAATTTCCTTTGATGATGAACAGTGATATGGAAATGTAAACCAAATAAATTCTTTCATCCTCAAACTGCTTTTGGTTACGGTGTTTCATCTCAGCAATAGAAAACCAAGCTAAGGTTGCTCTGAAAAAATAAAAAACTGCAAGTTCCTTGCATGGGATCTGAAATCAACCAAGTTTGGCTAACAGCAAAACAGAACTAAACTCTAGTCAGCATAGATGGACAGACAAAATCAACAAACTCCTCATGCCCCAGTCCATTGCAAAAGCACAAGCAATATGAAAGATAAAGATAGTATAGTTTACAAAAAGAATAAATAAATAAATAAATAAAATAAAAAACCACCCAGCAGTCCCATAGACACATTCATTCATGTAAATTATCAAGATAAACTTCACAACACAAGTTTTAAAATAACAACTAAACACACGATCAAAGAATTAAAGTTTGAAGGAGATACAAACAACTGAATTATCATTAGGCTCTTGACTCAAGTGCAAGAAAATACAGACAGCTGAATGAAATAACGAAGAGAATTTGAGACAAGAAAGATGAAAGTGTTAATGATAAGTCAAACTTAAATAATAAAGTTTGAAATGAGAAAATCAATAACCTAACTAGAAAACTCAGTAGAAAGCTTTAGCAACAGAAAAGTTAATTTAAGTATAAGTAGAATATTTGACTTAAGGACAAGGTAGTAGAATTAAACCACTCAAACAAAAAATGATAAAAATGTTAAAGTATATGAAGGAGTACACAGAAACTTTGGGACACAATATGAAGATAAAGAGAAAAATCTCAGGTCAGTGATATAGACCAGCTCTTCAACAGGATCATAGAAGAAAACTCCAAATAAGAGAAGCATGCCCATTTAGACACAAGAATCACACAGAACACCAAATAAATAGGATTGGAAGAGAAACAACTCTTGGTACATCATAATTAAAACACTAAATGTGCAGAAGAAAGACTATTGAAAGTTGCAAGAGAAACAAATGTAAGTCATATATAAGAGAAAGCCCATCAGAATAACAGCAGATTTCTCAACAGAAACTTTAAAACCAAAAAAGCTTAAAGTGTTATAGTGAAAGTCCTAAAAGACCATAGATGCCAAACCAGACTACTGGACCCAGCAAAACTATTAGCTTTAGTTGAAAGAGAAAGAAAAACTTTCTGTAAACACTAAAACTTGCTGTAAACACTAAAAGAGCTCATCTCCCAGACTAGCCCTAGGGAGAATGCTATAGAATCAATACTTTAGCTAGAAGACGAGAACAATCAGAGTCAGAACTGCTGTGAGATTGTGTTCCCAGAAACGACAGGGAAGCTGCACCCGTGGTAACTGAACAGAATGGCTGACGAAACAAGACCTGAACAAGGACGCTACTGATAGCCATGCTAAGGTAGGAGAAATTTCACAGGGCACCTCCCTTAGACAAAGAATATAGGCCACTGGGATTCAAGATGGCAGCCCCTGCCAGCACGCATAGGGCCACAGGGCCACTCCAGAAGCCTAAGGGATCCACAGAGGCTTCACAGGTAGACACAGCAACAAGGATGACCCTGTAGAGTATGCATTATCTCTGGAACAACTGAAAAAGAGGGCAGGTCTTGTGGAAAGATGCCTTTAAAAAATAGTTTCGTGGAATTGGATAGAAGATGGTGGAAGGAAATGATATGTGCTGCAGAGAGAAGCAGAACTAGGAATGTGGAAGCAGCGACAGGTGCAGGGGTGCGGTGGCAGGCAAAGAAGCATGTCCTTGACAAGTGGAGCTGGTACTCAGGCTGCCGGGAGCCTCAAAGCACCAATGGGCCCATCTCACCCACTAGGCCAGTATAGCTACTAGATCCGCAGGCCGAGCCCACAACCGGGAGCTGCAACTGCTGCTCCTTGCCCTGCTAGGGGGAGGGGAGTGGGGGCACAGCACTGCCCAAGGGCTGCAAGCATGATGGTTGTGTCTGCGGTGCCGGCAGGGTGGCCTGAACCTAGGGTACATAGTGGTATTACAGCACCATTCACATTAGCGAGGAGGTGGGATCAGCCCAGATGTCCATCAGTAGGTGAATAGATAATGAAAATGTGGTGTATATACACAATAGAATTGTATTCGGCTGCGAAGTAAAATGAAAGTTGCAGGAATGTGGAAAGATCTGTCAAGTATTATATTAAACCATTTAACTCAGACTCAGAAATACAAAAATCACTTGTTTTTTTCTCATATGTGGATCCTAGTTTATCAAGTTGAGGAGGACCTTTGACAGCAACTTATATATACTGTAGTCCCTTAGATACAATATGATTGGCACCGAACTGATTTTCAAGAAATACACATAGCAGGGAAACATGAAGGTCTGGCACTAGCCCATTACAGTCTTTCCACTAATTTCAGGCTTAAGTCATTTCATAGCTGCAGGACCCACTACCTCAAAAGAGTCCCAGTACATGTGAGAAGATTACTGAAATGTGTAGGAACTGTGTCCCTTTGTCAGAGGCGTGGCTGTGGGCAGGGAAAGACACTTTGACAATAGGGAATATAAATAATACCAATGTTAATCTGGGAGAGTCCTAGACACTACTGTCATCAGCACCATAAAAGGCATCTCTGTGGGCCAGATAGAACTAGCTGTATATTTATTGGGTTGAAGGATCATGGTACCAACTTTGTGGTCATTTCCCAGATCCATGCATTTTCAAATGGAATAAACATCAGAAAATTGGCATGAACCAGCTCACATTGGCTTCCTGACCCACAGGGCAAAGACTTCCAAAATAATAAGCTCTTTAAAAAATTATACCCATAAGAAAAAAGTAAGAAAGTAGTAATAACATATCTATTTAACTTGGCTGTTTAGCATTTGTAGTAGGTAGGGTTTTTTTTCTAGTGAATAACAGTCTTTAAAATTTTTAATCAGGTGTTAATTCCAGTTACTGCTGCTGTTTCAATTTTAGATTATTTACTGGAAAAATTGCATGGCACTCAACATGTAATACACAGCTACCTGCCTGGGCAATGCTCCTCTTTTTAATTCCATTCATTTGAGTCTAGATGTCTGTGATAAATTGGGATTTTATGCAGTGACTCTTCGAAATACAAACAGTCCCTTAGAATTAAAAAAAAAAAATAGACCTTCTAAGTAAATCACTGTTTTTCTAAAAATGGTTTCTGGCTTGTTCCCGAGCCCTAAGAAGATGGACAACGTAACTCTAAATAATCATGAGATCTGAGGTTACTGTGGTAAATTAGAATCATCTACAGAACTGTAGACAAGTATGTCTCCAGCCTGTACCTCATAGCTGAAGAAGTTGTGTTTATTGTTAAACTCATGTAAGCCCTGATGGAAACAACTTAAGGAAGAAAATCTGTAAGTTGCCTCATGGTTTTAAAGTAAGTAATTCCATTCACCACATCAAGGAAGCCATAACACAGCAGCTCAGCTCACCCTGGTGGGCAAAGGTAGCCAAACTGCTTATGTGGTGGTAGATCAGAACAAAAAGCAAGAACCCCAGCATCCAGGTATACTCTTCAAAGCCCCACTCCCAGTGACCCATATCGAGAAGCCAGGCCCCACCTCCCAACATTTTAGAAACTTCCAAAATAGCACCATTGGCTAGGGACCATGATCATTTTGATGTTCAGATTTTAAATGCCCAGAATGTATAGATACAAAAATGCTGAAGGAACACTATATGGTTGAGATGACCCAAAATAAACCAAGAGAAAGAATGTCTTAGCTTAAAAAAGTAGAGAGGTACATCACTAGAAATCAATGGTTTCTTCCATTAAGTCCTTTCATAATACTGCCATATCTAGTGGTCATGGTCTACACAAAGGCAGGTCTATGAACTCAGTTCCAGAGGAGTGAAAGTATGATATAACAGTCAACTTTCCATCGCTATAATCAAGTACCTGAGGCAATTTATTTATATATATAAAAAAAGGTTGACTTTGGCTTACAGTTCTGATGATTCCAACTCATGGTCAAGTGACTACATTGCTTTGAGTCCCTGGCAAAACAGCACATCATGGCAGAACATGACAGGATACTGCTTATGTCGTGAGTCAAGAAGTATAGAGACAGGAAGAGGGGGAAATCAGGTTCTGACAATTCCCCTCTAGTTCAGCCTTTTGATAGCTTAAAGACCTCCCACTAGGCCCTACACCTAAAGCACGCACTACCTCCCAATAGTATCGCCCTGGGGAGCAAGCATTTGGGACACATATACCACTCTGTGTGTCCTGGCTAGTTTTGTATGTCAACTTGACACAAGTCGGAATTATCATAAAGAAAGGAGCCTCCCTTGAGGAATTACCTCCATGAGATCCAGCTATAAGTCATTTTTCCAATTAATGATCAAGGGCCCATTGTGGGTGGTGCCATCCCTAGGCTGGTAGTCTTGGGTTCTATAAGAAAGCAAGCTGAGCAAGTCAGGGGAAGCAAGCCAGTAAATGACATTCCCCCAACCACCACCACCACCCATGGCTTCTGCATCAGTTCCTGCTTCCTGACCTGCTTGAGTCCTAATCCTAATTCCTCTGGTGATGAACAGCAATGTGGAAGTGTAAGCTGAAGAAACCCTTTCCTCCCCAATTTGATTCTTGGTCATAATGTTTTGTGCAGGAATAGAAACTCTGATTAAGACACTGTGGTAGTGTGAGCTACCTTACCAGGGCATTATACCCTCACTGAGGGATGGACTCCGACAGAAATGTAGAATGGATACTCAATGCTTCTCCCTTGTTCTACCATATTAACCTTTTCTTTAAAAAAATAATAATAATTCTGTGTCCTAAAGCAACAACTATGAGGTCTCACCATGGTGCCTAAACATGACCTGAGCAAAAACAACACCAACAGACATGCTAACATGAGGAAACCTCACAAGACCTCAACCATAGACAAGCAACTAGAGGCAACTGGTGAATGCTGAGAGTGGAAAAAATAGTCTTCTCCAGGGAAGAGAACACAAGCTGGTTATCCAATAGTAATTTTAGCCATGAAAACATATAAATACATTACACAGTCCAAGTTGTGTGTGTGTGTGTGTGTTTGTATATAAACACAACAACAACAACAGTTTAATAAAAGAGGATCTGAATTTAAGAAAGAACAAGGAAAGTACCTGAGGGAGTTGGAGGGAAGAAAGATGTAACCGCCCACAGTTACATAGAATGGGTTACCTGGAGGGGAAGCTGGGGATGTGTGGGAAGGCGGCAAAAGGAGATGAAGACCAAGACAACATTGCTGTTCAAGGTCTCACAGTTTAATGGAGAACTTCAAATACATAGGCAGGGAAAACTCTTCCCCCAAAGGCCAGAAGCTTCTCCACAGGTGGCTCGTGGTTTTCAGGAAACTGCAAGTGCTTGAAAAACCACAGGGCTTCACTTTGGTCTGAGCCTCCACCCCAGGTGGAGGGGTTATGGCTAACACAGGAGTTCCTGCTCAAAGGCTGAGAGAGGAACTTCACATTCCTCGATGTCAAATTCCTGCCAGGTGGCATGGCACCCCAATAAGGCACTCAACAGAAAGAGAAGAAAATTATGCAGTTATAATCTGAAAACAATATTTAAAAAATTCTCTTCTCTGCCCCTTACTATTTCATATAGAGTGTGCTAGTGATGGATGACATAATTTATTTATGGAAGATTAAGACAGGATTCTGATGAACTAGAATAGGGGTTGGTAGATACTTTTCTATTTTTTTATTAGATATTTTCTTTATTTACACTTCAAATGTTATCCCCTTTCCTAGTTTCCCCTCTGAAAACACCCTATCCCATTTTCCCCTCCCCCTGCTCACCAGTCCACCACTCTCAGTTTCCTGACCTGGCATTCCCCTACACTGGGGTATTGAACTTCTCAGGACCAAGGGTCTCTTCTCCCTTTGATGTCCAACAAGGCCATCCTCTGCTACATATGCAGCATGAGCCATGGGTCCCTCCATGTGTACTCTTTGGTTGGTGGTTTAGTCCCTGGGAGCTCTGGGGGTACTGGTTGGTTCATATTGTTGTTCCTCCTATGGGGTTGCAAACCCCTTCAGCTCCTGGGTCCTTTCTCTGGCTCCTCCATTGGATGCCTGTGCTCTGTCCAATGGGGTAGATATTTTTCTGAAGAAGGTCCTAAAGTAAACAGGCTAGGTTTTGTGTTGTCATGTGACATCTGCTCTGCCACTGGCCACAAAAGCAGCTATAGACAATATGTCAACAACTGAACATGGACAGGAACCCATTTTCCAAAGTGGATGGTGGGCTAGATTTGACATGTAAACTATGGTTTGTCATCCCACAGAGTAGATAATTAATCTGCATCAGAAGAGTTGTGGTAACTACTGAGACCTTGATTCCTCCTTTGTGACGGTGGTGAGGGGCCATTGCATCCTATTTTGCAGAAAAACAATTCTGTGACCATGTTGTTTTGGAATTGAATTACAGATTTGTGCAGAACTAGCCAAGAGGATGGGGGAGGGGTATCTAAACTAGCTCATTCAACTCCTAAGCCAGGCCCTTTACTGTGCTTTCTAGAGCAAACTAGGACAGTGGTTCTCAACCTGTGGGTCATGACCTTGTAGGGTCACATGTCAAATATCCTTCAAATCATATATTTACATTACAATTCATAACAGTAGCAAGATTACAATTATGAAGTAGCAACAAAATAATTTTATGGCTGGGGGGGGCATGTCACCACAACATGAGGAGCTATATTAAAAGTTATTAGGAAAGTAGAAAACCTCTGAACCAGAAAGTGAAAATGTGTTTCTGAGAAATCTTAGTAGTTGGGGTTTTTCATGTGACCCATGTTCCACCAAGAAGATACATTTGTATAGACCCAAAAGTGGAAGTGAGTAACGAGAAAAGGACCAGAACCCAAGGGCAGAAGATGCCACCTACGAACAGGGACAGGATGTCCTGTCCCCAAGGCAAGAGGACCGGAACCTGGAGCAAAATGCTACAGCTCAGACTGTTAGGGCTGAGCAGGGAACAGTATTGGAAGGAAATGGCACCAAGGCTGCTCTTTAGCTAGTGAGAGCAGCTGCCCCAGGCAGCCCTGATGTCTACCTTTACCATCCAAGTTCTATTAACTGCCCGCCCTCCAGGAGAGGCAAGCACTAATAAGCACTAATTTCATGATATAAAAGTCTTTCTCTGATCCTGTTTTAATAATTTTTTCATCACCCACCTACTACTAGTTTAATGCTCAGTATGGATGAGTCACCACATATTAATTTTTAGTGAATTAAGACTGCTGCCCGTTATTGTCCTACATAGACTTGGAAACTGCCTTAAAGATGCATAGCTGAAGAATGTTAGAGCCATTGTACCAATTTCGTTTTCCCTACACAAGCCAACTTCTGTGACTTCAGCAAGGGGAACACAAGCTTTTGAAATGAAACTAGCGAAGATTAAGGTCCCATCGACCACCATCTCTGTCATTCACAAGGAAAGCCACAACCCCAGAGGCAAAGCTAGACACCTACACAATGGTCAGGGTGGAGCAGTAATGGCCATATATGTGTGAAACAATCATCCAGGCATAATGACACACACCTGCAATCCCTTATTTTGCATGAATCATTAATAATTAAACAATCATTTTAAGTTTCTTGTCCACAAAGCCAAGATGTTAGGAGGGATTTGATCTATAGCTATTGTGCAAAGGACAATATATGTCAAAAGCTTTCATATTTAAATCTCATCACACCAGCAAGCAGATATAATTCAACCTTTGAAGACCACAACATTTGTGGTGTCCGAAACTGAGGAATGGGACTGGCTGGAGTACTAGCAGCAGACATTTTAGGAATGTCCCTCTCCTGTGGGCTCAACTTGGCCCAGCTTTTCCAACTGGTCTGCAATTCAATCTTTGCTTCACCAGTATTTTATCCTGCAGATTCAGTCTCAACCCAGAGTCTGTCCCTGACTCCAGGGGACCAGGCATTCTCATTCCCTCATACAGATCTGTTTATCTCTGCACATAGCTCAGTTTTTGATTATTCACTGTGCAGCCATTAGAATTTTCTGTCTATTAGTTGGAAAGCTAGCTGAAGCTGCACAGATCTCTTGCCTCATATCCCCAGTACATAGCACAAAAGCTCACAATTACTCTCAATGAAAAAACCAGTGGCTACACTCCACCTGTCCCATATTATTCCCATGGTGCAAGTGGGGATGCTGAAAAGTAGCCTATGTAAATCGGGATCCTCCCCCTTAGGTCATGTAGCCCTCTGCCGCGGTTGGAAGTGTCCCAAGAATTTCTCCTCCCACTGTGTCATGCGACCCTCTACTGTTTTTAGGTCTAGTATAAGTAATGTCCCTTCCTACTGTGTCATCTGCCCCACAATGTTTTTTTCTTAAGCTTTCTGGTACAGAATTTTGGTTCCTGGTGTGGAGATAATGAAGTAACAGGACTTTAAGAGGGAAATGGGTTCTGGGAGGATCATACCCAAAGGGTTTAATGCTGCTCTCATGGAGTGAGTGAATTCTCTTGAAAACCTCTCACTCTCCCTTGCTTCCTATTTAACAGGTTTCTGTTTTCTCTTCCCACAGGCTCCAACCAGGTTCTTCATCATTTCATCAAACAGCAGAAGAACCTCACCAAAGACCAACCTAGTGAAACTAGGTTAGACTGTGAACCTCTAATACTGTGAGGTTTTTCTTCTTATTCTTATTCTCTCATACATTATATCCTAACCACAGCCTCTTCTCCCTCTACTCCTCACAGTTATCCCACCCATCTCCCCTCTCCCCTAGATCTACTCTTCCTCTATTTCTTTTCAGAAATAAGCAGGCCTCTAGGGATATCAACCTATCCCCACATAACAAGCTATAAGACTAGGCACAAACCATCTCATATCAAGGCTGGATGAGGCAACCCAGTAGGAGGAAAAGGTCCCAAGAGTAGGCAAAAGAGTCAGAGACAATCCATACTCCCATTGTTAGGAGTCCTACAAGAACACCATGCTACACAGCCACAACATATACACAGATGTAACTCAGACCCACCTAGCTTCTGGATTGTTGCTTCAGTTTCTGAGAATCCCTCTAAGCCCTGCTTAGGTGGGCCATATTCTTGTGGTGTTCTTGACCCCTCTGGCTCCTACAATCCTTCCTCCCCCTCTTCCTTGAGATTTCCCCAGGCTCCACCTAATGTCTGGCTATGGGTTTTTGCATCTGCTCCCATCAGTTACAGGATAAGGCCTGTTGATACTCTTTCATATATTATTATTATGTCTGCATAATTCCACTTAATCCTGTACTCTGCCTGTGCATTTTTCAATATGGGAAGTCTTTCTTAGGTGGTGTCCTAATCACTTAGGGCCTATGCATCCTACTTCTATTTTGGTCCCTCATAGAAATTCTTCCAGGGCCTCTGGGGTGACTACCATTCATTCTTGAAATGATTGCATAGTATTCTCTGGGTTGCAGATATTGTGGAATCTAGTCCTGCTCTAGCAATGGGAAATGTTCTCTTCCCATGGGCCACTAGAGAGCAGTGTCAGAGCAGGGTCAGGGTGAGCAGCAGCCAGTTTGGGGAAGACTGGAGACACATTTGTGACTAGACTAACCTTTTCATCCTCAAATGAAGATGCAGAGTTTGTCCCAACTTTTCTCCCAAGCCTTTGCTCAAGAAAAGGATCCAGAACTCGCTGGCTTTCTCCAATGAGGGCTTTATATACCATTTCAGCCATGGGAATGGGGGTTATGATAGAGACAGGATTCTTATTTGGATCCCCTACAGTTGTTGACAGACACAGAGAAAATATCTAGCCAGAAATGTTCTGAATTGCACAACCAATGAGAAGAGTCTTGGTCACTGCTGTCACTGCAGTGCCACAGCTCAGGACAGAAAATTCCAGAAAGCAGGCTAAGAGCTGCTTTCAATTGACTATCTCAATTGATAGTCACAGAAATCTAATGATATAAGCACGCTTTTTATTGTGCTATACAAATGGCATGTGTGATGTAGATATGACAGGTCCACACATCAACACAGATCTTCTTAAGACAGAACATGATTTTTTTCTCATTACACCTTAAGCAGGTCACTGCGTGACCACTCCCGAATCTCCATGTTTAGCTTCTGGAACCACTTAAACCAATTCAAGCTCAATCCAAGTTCCCTATGTTCTTGTAAAGTCACAGCAATGTAAGCACACAGGGGAGCCTGCATGTGCTCGAACTTCCTGTCCCGGATGCCGTCCTCTCCTTTGGGTTCATCCTGACTTTAGCCAATGCTCCGTAAGTCAAACTCCTCCTTCATGGGTGAGCCCTGTCTGTGAGATGCTCCCCAGGATCTTTCCACCTTAAGATAAGTGAAAAAAAAAAAAACCCACAATGTGACTTAGCTACCTAACTCTTCTCTGGAAAAGCACAACCCTCAGTCCAGGCCCTAGGCTCGCTCACAGTAAGCACGTTGGCACACGGCAGACCTTCCGTGTAAGTTCATAAACAATCAAATGACTGGCAGAACTGCGAGAGGTCTCTGAAAGGAGCAGAGTCCAACTGTAGTCCTAATGACATGAAAATATATAAAGAAAGGCCAGCAGATTTGATCCGCTCCTTTCAGAGAGGATTTCTGTGACAAATTCATTTACCAAACCAATTTAGCAAAGAAAGAGGCCCTGGCTTTGCCCTACAGCAGAGTCTTGAGGGCTGCTTGCCCTGTGGATCCCAGCACTGAAAACGGAAGAGCGTGTGCTGCGCTATTCACACACAGCACTGTGCTAGCTGCTGCCAAGAGAGAAGGCTCGGTTTTTTATTAAGAGTGAAAATACTCCAGGATCCAGCTTTACATGGCAGCCATTAAAGGGCTAAAAAGCAGGGAAATTTCTCTTTCATCAGAAAAGTTTGTGGTAATCACGGACATTATGTTTCTCTCCAGAAACACACAGAGATTGGCTTCCTTTGGATGTGCTTATCATTTTCCTTCCTTTCCAGAAAGTGCATCTATCCTCCTGGGAAAAGAAATGAAGACCCAGTGATGTAGAAGCCGCCAGGGTCACACGTACTAATGTTCTTTCTGATGTGCTGTTTTCTTTTGTGAACTCTGAGATGCCACTAATGAGAATAGCCAATTATTACATCGGTTGACCAAGAGCAGGCTTTGCTGCCCAATAACACAGCCTTCTCTGGCCACTCACTCTAATGAGAAACTGGGTAATTGCGGGACTCTTTGTCAATAGCTGAAGACTTTACAGCATATGTTGAATTTACAGCCAGAAATGCATTTGTTTTTGATGTTTCAAGTCTAATTAGATTTATTTTATATATGAAGAAATGCCAACATCTTTTTTCATGACCCCAAAATCTAAATATATTTTGTACATCAAAGAATAAGAGATCTAGATGGGGGCTCCAAATATCATCTGCTTCAAGTCAGAAATAACTATATCCCATTCATTCCAGAAAGTCAACCAGCCACCTTCTCTGAAGTTTCTGAAATATTCCATCCCGCTAACTCTTGGCACAGATTGTTTCCTTGAGCCTCAGAAGCTATTGTCTTCATTTCCTCAAAGAGAGGTTTAGCTTCGCTATCCTGTTCATTTTCCCTACAGTGGAAGGAGGAGCTGAGTTGGTTTCCACTGTCTCCAGTTTCTGTATAGGCTTTTGCCAAGATTTTGTTTTGTTTTTTTTAATTATATGTGTGTGTGTGCATGTCATATATGCAAGTGTGTATATGCATGTATGTGCATATATGCATGTGTGTATATTTGAATGTGTGTGCATATGTGCATGTTTGTGTGCATCTATGCATGTGTGTGAGCAAGTGCATGAGTGTTAGCTTTTAATTGCACACATCCCACTGCCTGCATCACCCCATCTGCCTTGATGTCCTGCCCTTCTCCACTTTAGCTCCCAACACCTGAGTTCCTTTGCACTGATCACTCTCCTAATGATCACACATACTCCTCTAAAGCTGTTTGGTACAAAGACAGAAGCACTGACTATGAGATTACTAAATGTGAGCAACACAGGACCTACTCCTGAACTACCTGAGACACTGCAACAGGGTCTTGAATCTGAGTTTCAATAAGCATGATGATACTGAAAAGTACTCCTCTAGCACAGTTTAATCTTACACAAACCTTGAGAGCTGTGTGTGGGTTTAATACTCTTAGACCAGAAGAGTTGTGATTTGATTTTATTGAACAGAATAGAATCAGAATAGTGTGGAGGTACTATTGTAGGAGGGACTGTGGCAGAGCCTAGTCTATATTTGACTGTGCCATATGACTGCACTATTGCCTTGTCTGTATCTGGCTGTGTCATGGGACTGGGCCATAGTCTTATCTGTATCTGGCTGTGACATAGGTCTGTGTTATAGCCTTGTCTGTATCTGGCTGACATTGTCACCTTACACTCTTGATTGTACTTGGGCTTGTGGAGGGTAGGCAGCAAAATTTTAAAGGTACAGGAACATCCTTGAAGAGTGCCAAGGTTAGTACTGTTGGTCTCTGTACATCATCTGGAAACTGCTCCTCTGCATGTTAGTCTCCTATTAGCTATGAAGTCAGGGTCTGTCTCTTATTCCCCTCAGAACACTAGTATTGGGTCCAAACCCAATCATTTTATGTATTTAAAATATAGGTAAATGTGTGTTCACAACAGACCATTTCTTTCAGAGACTTCCCTGCCTACTATAGATAATATTGTCATCAAAGTATTTTTTATTTGCTCTCTGAAAATGCTTTTGGAAGTGCTAATGTGTCTCAAAATGCAGTCCTTGGCCAAAGAACCACACTGGTGTCACATGTAGTACACATGTGTGTGCATCCCATGTGCATCCAACACAGATTCCTAGGCCTAGCCTACAAGGTTTGGTTCTGATCTCTCATTTATGGGACTCAAAGACCCCGGGCAATTCTTAGGAAGACCATGTAAATAAAGTGTCTTATTATGTGGTCACTGTATTTGACTTAACATTAGTCACTAACCACATAATAAGAAAAATACTAATCCCTCCACAAAAGTCCAATGATTCAAATTCAGTGGTAAAGGAATCCTAAGGAGACACTGAAGCAACCACTTAACCCTGGGGAAATCTCATCACGCAAAAGTCCCAAGTCTCTGAGCGCCATTGGACATTTGAATTCAGATGCAGACTTTGTCAATAGTCACTTTGGGGAATGGGGAAGTGGAGCTAGAGGGATTCTTCTGTAAAGTTACAACTTACATAAGGAGCCAACAAAATACACACCTGGGAATTCAAATCAAGGCATGGAAAGCAAGGAGAGGAAGGAAGGCTGGCTACTTTTTAGAAATCTTTAGAAGCAGAAAAAAAAGTGTTAAAAATAGAGATAAATATTCTTTCCAAACCTTACTCCTTTTCTCCTGTTGCTAATGTCACCTAAAATGTAAGAGGTTCATTTTGGATCACAGCCATGACTTAAAGCAGAGTGTCTGTACCTGACAATGACTTTTTTTTTTCCGGGAAGAGTCCTGCTTGGTTAGCATGGGAAGTCATGGTTTTGGAGGCAGGGAATGCACAGGAAACTGAGTCAAAACAGCTTTTATAGCAAACTGCTCTTAAAATAAACCATTGGCCCATTGGCTACATTGTTATCCAGTAATTCATACACAAGGACAGATCCTTAATTACTCGCCCAAGGTTTCACTTGGTTCTCCTTCTTACTGTCTCACAATAGAGATTAAACTTGAGGATGAATTACAGGAGAGACAAACCATACCTTAACCAGTGCCCTTCTTATCTTAAAGTGGGGTGAGGAGGGAGAGGAAGGAAGGAAGGAAAAATAGTGCTAAAGATGATAGAGAAAAGTCATAGGAAAATATTATTTTATGTTGACTTGAAAATAATTGTAATTTATAAGTGTATATGTATAAATACATAATACATATATACATACACACATATGTTACACACACACACACACACATATATGATTCTTTGAGTGAAGTAATACAATTTGAGGTGATAATGCTACTCCTAAAAGGTATAGACTAACAAAAATCCTCAAATCTGGGCATGGGTGACCTCTCTTTGAGTTATATTTCAGGGGAGTCAAAGAGACTCCCAAAACAATGTAAGCTATTGTTATTGTCCCTGACTGTCTCCCAGAACTGGAAGGTAATATCCTCTTGCTAACAACACTACACACATTCTACCTAGGAATATATTTGGAACTGGTCAGGAAGTTTTCTCTCTGAGTATCTCATGATATTATGAAAACTGCCAAGAAAGAAGGGCAATCAGTCATACCTACTATAAACTACAGCAATGATCAGCATGGCAAAGACATCTCCCAAGGGTTCAGGGTGAGGATATCACTGAATCGTGGTGCTTTGGGGACAGCCCACAGCCATCTAATTGATCTTAAGGTGCACTTACTAGGAGTGCTTGGTGCTCCCTAACAACTGCAATGCCGGTAAATGTTATAGAAGAGAGAACCCACATACTTCTAGCACGCTTGCCTTGCCTTATGTAGACCATCGATTAATTTTAAAAAAAAATAGGGGATGAATATAATTAAGATGTTGTACTCACATATAAAATTGTCAAAGAATAAATAAAATGTATTTTTTAAAAAATAATTTTTTCTTGGAATCAAATTTTCTTCCATACACTATCAGTTTTGTGACTCTGTAGGGTCAATGGGAGGTTTGAAATGGGTAAATGGCACATGCTGATGCATATAAAAACAGTTTTTATAATGATCTTTATAAAACTGGTGATCCTAAAACTGGGATTCTGGTAACTTAAAATACATTATCATAATGTAACTTTCAGCTAAAATAAGAAATATAAAGATTGGTAGAGGAAATTGGAGTTTAGAAAAATCAGAAATAATGATAACTTTTAATGTAATATTAAGTATCTGAGACTTTATTTGAATAAAAAAAAAGACTTTAAAAGAAGAAAGTCAAGGCTGTGGCAGCAACTCCCATATGCTACAGAGAAACATCTAGAAATAGAATAGGAACTAACTGGTCATCAAAAATGAAAGGTCCAGATAAACTAAGAAAAGCCAATCTCCAAAATGAGTGACTGTATTTAAAAACAATAAACAACAAAAAGAACTCCATAGATAGATATACAGAATCTGTGTGTTAACCTACCTCTCCTTCCAAAAGTAAGGAAAAAGAACTTCATGTAAATGTGAGTGTCAGAAGTGGATGGAGGTTAAATTCTAGATAATGTGTTTGTAAGAAAAAGAATAAGGCACAGGAAATGCCCATAAATAATGAGAACATGCCCAGAGTAATGGCGCAGAATACACAAACCATAACAATTTCATGACTACTGTGTTGGGCATGGACACATGCATGCCATGAAGCGCATGTGAGACTCAGAGGACAGTTTTTGAGAGTCGAGTCTTCCCTAGCCATGGGATCTGGGAATTGATCAAGTGCTGGGCCATCACTCCACTCCTAACTTGAATATTTTAAAATAAATTAATGAAAATTCTACACAGTATAGTATATGTGAGAAAAAAAAAGATAAGTCAGATTTAGGGGAAAAACTTAGGTATGAGATAAGCCAAAATTTGAAATCTTTTTAAATTTTTTTTTCAAAATGTAACATGAATCACTTCCCAGAAGAAAGTATCTACTCGCTCCAAAAATACTGTAGACAGGTGCTCAATGCCAATTGTCATCAGAAGCTAAAACAAATGTGTGGGAGGGTAGGTGCTTATCTATAATCCAAAAATTATCTACGACCCAACAGTTTGACCTCTCAATAGTTTTAAACAGTAACCTCACAAAGGTTTATATATAAGCATCTTCATCATTGCTTTAATTCATAATGGCCAAAACCTAGGAACAGCATAAATGTCCATACAAAGAAGAAAACAACTAATTTTGGTACACTTTCTGATTTCTGATATACTATATTATGGAATAATCTTGAAAAACATATGCAGAGAGAGAAAACAGACCTGCACTCATAGCTTTATGACCTTATTCTAAAGTTTTTAAATGGGGCAGGGTGGGGGTGGCAACCTATGGACTAGCAACTAGTGGTTGAATGGTAAAATGTTGTTAGCAGACATGAGGCCATGGATTTGAGCCCAGACACTAGATTTTTTTAACAGAATTTTGATCCAGGTATAGTAGTGAGTTCCTATGAACCCAGCACTCAGAAGGCAGAGGTGTAAGGATGTATTTGAATCCAGCCTGGTCTACATATTAAGAGCCTGTCTCCATATCAGAAACTAAAGCAAACTTCAAAAATCCTATCTATGCTAACACAATTCAAAATGATGGTTAACCTCTTGTGTAAGAAAGAAAATTTACTGGGACATAAAGGAACTTTCTAGTTGGAAATGTTCTCTATTAGATCTGTAAGATGATTGCACTGGTGTATACTTACATGAGTTGGGAATCACATTAGTCCATTTTCTGTTGCCACATAACAGGTAAGTTTTGAAGAAATGAACTTTATCCTAGCTCACAGATGGGTCTAAGGTCAGGAGTCAACATCTCGTTATGACTGTCTTACTGGCAGATTCCTGGGCAGCACAGGATAACATGAGAAAATGAAGGGTCTTAGGGGATAGAAGTCTGTCTTTGTCCCCTCTTCCAGTTCTAACAAAGCCACCAACAATTCACACTGGGGCTCCATATTGATGGTCTTACCTAAGCCTAATCACCTCCTAAGTCCCTACTTCCAAACACTCTATTGGGATTATGTTTCTGCCCTTGTAATGCCTTGAAATGGCCACTGAATTCCAGTCTGAGTTTCTGAAATGACAAACTGTATTCAAGCCATGTCAGGAATTTATAAGACCACCCCCAGGTGTGGTCTCTTACTAGAAAGACTCATCATGCTCAATATACAGTCATATGAGAATACAGACATACTAGTCACTATAATTTACATTAAAAAATACAAAGAAAAATAAAGAGAAAGGTGAGTGGGCCAAATTTGCATAAACTAGATGCAAGGTTCCAAGTCTCTTGCCTCAGTGATGTACACAGGATGCTAATTCCTATAGCAAGGAACTGGAACATGTCAAGTGTTGACTTCCAAGATACTAATTTAGAAACACACTGGGAAAGGTCTTCACTATGAGTCAGTCATAGTGGCAGCCTCTGTCTAGCAGCTGCCAAAATCTGAGACTCCTGAAAAGAAAGTCTTCAGCATAACTACGATGTCAGGGCAAACACACTATAAGCCTCCTGAAATTCCAGACACACAGGTCAAGGACCAACCCTGCTAGCATGTCGTCCTAAGGATAACAGTCAGGACAGCCATGTCCAGTCTTTCCTGTTCCATGTGAAGCCCTAGATCGCCCCCACATACATACTTTGAAACCTTACTATAAGGAGTCTCTATATTGATTCTAAAAATTTAAAACTATACAATATGAATTTCCAATTCATAGGTTCTCCTTTCTGAGCAGGTTGCAATAGGTAGATTATGAAGAAAGGCATATTGACATTGAAAGCTGACAAACAAGCAAATTAGAAGGGCTTTTCTCTCCCAACTTGTGCAGAATCCTGCCATATCATGTCTATACTGCATTCTGCCCTTTGGCAGTGTCACGTAATAGAGAAAACAAGGGACTTGGCTTCTGGCCCAATTGTCTTAAAGATGGCCATTAATCATTTGCTAGTTGGGTAATAATAATTAAGATCTTTGCCATCTCTGTGTCCCAGTTTCCTATCAGCAAGATGAAGGTAGAAATAACTCTTGGGGAAATTCTGTGTAAATTGTGTTAGGTGTAACCACGCAAACAACAGCCACTCAAGAATGACAAGTACTCTCCTAAAGGAGGGAAAATCCCAGAAGATAAAATGTGCAAGCTTACTCATGGAGATAAACATGTGACATCCCAACATTTGAGAAGTGGTGACAGGAGGAGTGGGAAGTCCAAGGCTAAGCTGGGCTATGTGTCAAGTTCAAGGCCAACCTAAAATATACAGCTAGACCTTACTTAACTCAGGGAGGAAAAAAAAATGAAACTGGTCCAGTGTCCCCATGAGACTAGAAGGAATAGTCACTGTGACCTATTAGCCAAGCTACTGAACTACTACTATCTTAGCTGGTCATTGAATAATAGTGAGGATTCAAGATTTGGAGATGAAGAGAAGCAATTTAAGACCAGAAAAGTATAAGTCAGCTAGCTGGATTTGACTTGGGCCTGTGTCTGCATCTTTATACACTTAACACAGCTTGTCATAACTAGCCTGTTAGGAGCTTCCATCACAACACCACACAGCTGGGTAACAGGCTATGCTCTTCCAGTCTAGACTTAAAGGCAGATGCCATTTTTGCCACCTAACAAAAAGCAATGTAGAACATGGATGTGAGTCCCTAAGACAGAATAGAGGCTTCTACCAAACATGAACAAGCAGACATACTTGCTATTATTCACTGCAGTCAATCAGATCCCCCCATATTCCATCTATTCATCAGACTTTTCTTGAATATGTAGTCTCTGTCAGGCCCTGTGCTATACCATAAATGAGAAATAAGAACTCTTAAGCCTGAAGAGTTCACAGACTGGTTGGAAAGACTATGTATAAAATGTGTGAATTACAGTGGCGAACAGTAGCCCTTGTAGGAGAAAAGGGAAACAGAGGGCTTCTGGATTCCACAGGCAGGACTCAGCCTGAGTCTGCAGCGCCAGATTTCTATGTTGCATGCCCACTGCTGTCTGTAGAACTAAAGAATGCTAGCTCCTTTCCACAACTGGCCAAATGACAAACCACTGGGTTCTAGACTAGGTCAGAGTGCCCTCTGCTGAAACAGGAAGCCAGAATTAGATGGGGAAAAAAAAATAGTCTGAGCAGAAAAACCTTCTCTGTCATTTTTTTGTTTGTTTTTGTTTTAGTAGAAATAAAGATAACAACCAAAAAAAAAACAAACTCCTCTTTTAACTATAACCCAGCAAAAAACAAAATGACATCATTAGATACTTTTTTAAAAATTGGAAAGTAATAGAGGCATATCTAACAAATGTGAATATCACATGGTGAAACAAGGTTAGAGTGACTAGCATCCAAAAGCATCCCAAGCACACGGCTAGACCTGAAGTGTCTTAGCATGGGGCCTGGGACGGCCTACCCTCTTGGAACCTATGTTCTGTTTTCGCTATCTTCGAATAAGAAGAAATCCAGCCCTGAAAGACTGAGGGAGCTAGAAATATATGTCACTAAGCAATACACAGCTGAAAGGGGCTGTGTGCATAGTGTCCAGTTCTATGTTGTTCTCGAAAGGGCAAAGGCAGGGACTAAGAGGGACAGAGAGATGAGCAGGCAGAACACAGAGGGTTGTTAAGGCAATGAACTGTTCCATATGATACTATAATGGTGGCTGAGTTGGTTTTTGCATATAGGACTTATATGGCCAGAGCAGAGCCTAAGGGAAAGTACATCTGGCTTTGGACAACCATGGCACATCACTGTGGGTCTGCCCTGGAGTGGGATGTTGAGGACTCTAGCAGTTCTGTGTTTGGAAATCTGGAACATGTAGGAACTTTTAAACCTTCTGCTCGGTTCTTCTATAAACTTTAACCCATCTGGGAAAAAAGTCTACTTTTGAATTTTTTTTAAATTCAGACTTAAATTTATGATAAACCAGGCCTAAATTTATAAAAAAATAGTCTTGACATCTAAAAAGAACATGGATGCCTTTTTGCCATGGCATTGTTATAGACGCAGTTGAGAAAGAGAGACATAGAAAGCGTATATGACAACCCAGACCCTCAGCCCAACCCACACAAAAAGTAACAGCCTAGACAGAAAGCCATCAAAAAGAACTCTGAAAAACTGTGATAAGGATGCTGAAGTTTAGCTCTCCACAATTGATGGTTCCTGGTGGGGGTAAGGAAGGGGAAGGACTCAGTTTTCTTTAGTGGACTGGCCACTGGGAATTTGACCATGCTCAGTAAGTAGATGGGCAATACAAATTGGACTTTTTTTTTCATTTTCTTCTTTTTTTTTTTTTTTTGAGGGTGAAGAGGTCAAAAGGGTTGGAGTTGAGCCTAAGAGGACTGGGTAGTAAGTGAGTGGTCAAGGTTCATGATGTGAAATACCTAAATAATCGATAAAAAATATTATGAAAAGAAAAAAAGAACATGAATGTAAATATGTTTTGTAAATTTGGATGCATGTGCATGTGAGTGCACACATGTGTTTATGTATGTGTAGATGTGTTGCTCTATTTAAGCAACCATCTATGGAGACGGTGAAGGCTGTTCCTTGTAGTAGCAACTGGTAACTGGGATCTCAAGGAAGTGGAAACGCACACTCCAAGTAGCAATGATCAAGCTCTTTTGGCTTGTTCATTTTTGTTTGTTGAAACAGGATCTCACCCTGTATCCCTGGCTGGTCTGGAACTTGTGATAATTCTCTTGCTTCTGTCTGTCCTCAGGTGCTAGGATAGTAGCCATGACACTTACTTTAACTTGGGTCCTGAACTGTAGAGCTCACCCTGACATTAAAGCTGAAGTAGGCCACAAAAGAGGTGATTTGCTTAAATTAAGTCTCCACTTCCCACAGCATGTGTTGGATCTGCTGATGGGCAATGATCAGGGGACAGGGACATGTCAGCTTTGGGAGAGGGAGAGGAAAAAGAAGTTCCACTGAAAAGGACTGAATTGGATCGTCCTTCACAGAAAGGTTTTATGAACACTGTCAGGCAGACAGGCAATATGACAAAGAGAGATTCTAAAGAAAGGACTTCAATTCTGCCAGACACAGCCTTCTATCTATTCTGAGAGAAGGGGAGATTCTGTGTTGCAAGGAATCAGGTTAACTAGTTAATTAGATTAATTAGTTAATCTGTGATCTATGCTATGTGACAGAGGTTGGGTAAAAAGAGACATGTGACCTAAACTAAAGAGACATGTGACCTAAACCATAGGAATCACGTTCCATTGTATGGGGGTAGGACTTGGTTAATGTGTGACCTATAAGATGTGAACCAACTCCTAGGTGGTAAGAGAGCGGTTGAAGTGTATTTGCTGTGCTCATACAAGCTATGATAAGAGCTGGGAAGTCATGTATCTTAGTGTTTTACTGCTGTGATTAATACCATGATTAAGGCAACTCATGTAAAGGACAACATTTAATTGGGGCTGGCTTACAGGTTCAGAGGTTTAGTCCATTATCATCGAGGCAGGAGGATGGCAGTGTCCTGGCAGGCATATTGTAGGAGGAGCTGAGAGTTCTACATCTTCACTGGAAGGCTGCTAGTGGAAGACTGGCTTCCAGGCAGCTAGGATGGGGGTCTTAAGGCCCACACCCACAGTGACACACCTACTCCAATAAGGCCACACCTTCTAATAGTGCCACTCCCTGGACTGAGCATATACAAACCATCACAGCACGGATGTTCTACCAGGACACAGTCTTTATGTGCTGCATACAACAAAAGAAAAAGCAATCGTTTGGTTTACATAAGTAGAGAGGCTTTGCAGTAAGGGACTCTTTAGCAAATGAAGTTCATGGTAGCAATGAGATTTACTTTGTTTTTCAAATGAAAACACCAAGCAAAATGCTAGTATTTGTCCTTAGGATTGGGTTATGTGGTCTTAAGCCTTTTTTTCCACTTTGAATTAGCTTCAAAAAATGGATCCCAGACTTTCAAACAGTATATTTAATAAATCTCCAAAAATGTCCCAAGAGGCACACTTTAGGCATTTACTTTACTGGTTCTGAGAATAAAGTAATTAACAGTCTTGCATTCTTCCTAGCCCCTTTAATTATGAAGGGAGGCCTAAATATTTCATCATCCTTGCATGATTAGCAGATGAAAAGGGATGAGGGAGGTCTCTAGAGAACAGGTACTGAGCACTTTACGTGCACAATAAACATCCCCAGCCACCATGAGTCTGGACATCTGGTAGAGATTTTGTAGTCGTGAACATCTGGAATATAATTTGCTACGTGTAGTAGAAACTGCTTCCTGAAGACCATCTCTACTTTATTCAAAGCAATTTGCAGTCTTATAATCTGTTCACACCCTCCACCCAGCAGCTTGGAAAATAATTTTCACAATGCCTCTTGCAGCAACCCTTAGAATGTCTCAGTCTTGCAAGATAACAAATGGATGCATTCCAAACTGTTCCCCTCACTTCTTTTATCCCATTGATGAGCTCTGGCTTTATAATTAAAGAGACCTTAGATGACTGTCAAGCTTCATTAGTTAATGCTGTCATCTGTGGACACTGCCTGTGGACCCGACAGTGTATAGGCAGGCACAGCAGGAAGCAGAGACCAGGCAGGGAGTTCACTTGTGTTCTGAGCACAGTGTTCCTTTCCTGAGTACATGGGCTTTTGAGATTACTTTTCTCACAGTTCCTGTGATTGTTGGACCATTACAAATGGCTGCTATCAATAAATGCCCTAATCTTTCATTTGTGAGTCCCAGCCTGCACTTTCAGGAGATAACAGTGACTTAGATTTCAGCACAATGGAAAACTTATCCCAAGGCCTTTCTTGGACAGTCAGGATATTTAAAGAAAATGTACAGTCAGACCATAGATAAGATAGCATTTCCTTTTCTTTCTTTTTATTTTTTTCTCCATCCTTAAACACAGGGTTAAGAGGGAGTTATTAGATAACATGAATTCTTTAGTCTAGGATATGGCTGTACTTGCTCTGTAAATGGTGGGGTGCCCACAGGATGAGGCTGACATTTACCTCTGGGTGTGCCTTTCACAGTGCTTTCTAAGCTTGGGTTGAGTTTCATGTGTAACAGCAAGTCTCAAGCGCTTCTCAGAATGACTCCCCCTCCCTTGAAACATCCTGAAAGGAAATGTCAACTGGAACTACTCCCTCAGCATTTCCTACCACTGCCAGGACACATCTCAGTAAATGAAAACTCAGTCAGGGCCTTCATGTTCCTTGCTTGCATCTATTTCTCTCTGTAACAAATTTCTCCTTTGTGGTTTATACTTTAGATTTAGCCTCCAAAAGCAGTTATTATTTGTCTAGGAATTGAAATTTACCTTTATTGCCTGTGAAAAGCATGTTCATCCCAGAAAAAAAAATACATCTTTGTACTAGAACCTTTTGAAATGTAAAAGTTGCATATGGGGGGCAGGGAGCATACAGTATGGAAATGGTTTAAGGAGGTTGCCCTCAGTCAGGACCAGCTGAACTGCTAATCATTGGCCTTCATACAAATGAAACCTAAAGCTGTGGGAACAGAAGAGGATGTGGGGTGGTCAGCCTGCACATACGCTTTTCCACAAGGAAGCTTGATGCAGTGGATGAAACACAGGAAGGAAATCAATCTGGGTGTCCGTAACTTGTCACTTACCGTGACAGTGTCTCATCCACACCTGATCCTGGTGTCCCTGTTTGTATCAGGCCATTTCCTTTGACAGTACATTCCTATCTGACACACCAAGCCTGGGAAATGACAGGATCTTTCACCCCCCACCAGGCAGGCCCGAGTTCAAGATGTCATCAGAACTCTCTGCATTTCCGTTGCTGGGCATGGCGCCTGCTGCAGGCTTTGCATTTTCCTCTGTTTACTTCCTGCCTAGTTAAGGGAACTCTAGAGAGTCCTAAGTTTTGGTTTCAAGATGAATGAGCAAAAGCTTAGAGAAAAGATGAGAATGAGAGGGTAATATGTTTCATAGCTCAGTGCTCAGAATCAGAATTTTTAAAGCCTATAGAATTCACCTGTTCCTTGCCACTGGAAGAATGAAGTGGAGGCATATGGAATGATTTTCACTTTTAGACAACCAAACTGAGTCCTGTCTAGAAGGTGAAATGAAAGAAGAGGTGATGTAGAAAGGTTGAAGTAGGAAGTCTGCTTAGGAGATGGCTATAGGTCCAGGCAAGAGATGATGGTATCTTAAACTAGGCTCTCAACTTTCTTAATGCTGGGACCCTTTCATACAGCTCCTCATGTGGCGACCCCAACAATAAAATTATTTTGTTGCTACTTCGTAACTATAATTTTGCTACTCTTATGACTCATCACATATTTGATATCCAGGATATATATGATATGCAACCCCAAAAGCCGGTTGCAACCCAAAGGTCAAGACCAGAGGAAAACAATGAAGGCATAGACAAATAGCAAACAGGGTGTGCATTGTGAGAGTGGATGGCATTATGAGAGTCAATAGCATTTGCTAACAGAGTAGAAGGGAGGGATGAAGTGGGAAAACAACAGAAACAAGAACAAATCCCAGTGTGTCTTTAGTTTGCAAAGTTGACTTGTTGGTTTTGTTCCATTCGAACAATAGAGTTAAAGTTAGCACAGCTTCCTGAGAGGGAGTGGGATGAAGGATCAGGCAAGTTGGATTTAAATGTCACATTGGAAATATCTATTCAAAAGTCAGCAAACCAAAATATCTGAATTTAAGCTAGAGTTCAGTGAGGAGATTTAGAAACATTCAGAAGAAATTAAGGCCGAGAATAGATGGAATCACCTAGAGTAGCTAAGTGATCTTCAGGCCTCACTATGCCACAGTCACCTGAAAAGCTTGAAGAAAAGTGCATCAACAGCTCCCACCTCCAAAGCAAACGAGCAACTGTGAGGAAGAGTGTGGAATCAAAACATTAGAACAAGTGGACCTGGGGCTATGTCTATGGATGGACCGAAGCAGAGGTCAGAAAGAGGAGAATCCTGTGAAGGAGCTGGAGGCAGAGGTAGGAGAAAGGAAGGTTATGTATGCTTTCCTAGAAGCTCAGACAGAAAGTCTTCTGATAGATGGAGAGACCACTTAGCTGCTATGTTATTAAGAAAGATGAGGACCCTACCCTAGGATATCTAGCCTCAGCAGGATGAAGCACATCCTCTTCCTTCCTTTCTCTGAGGAGAAGGAGAGGGGACAATGAGGGAGAGAGTTGTAAGGACAGGACTGGGTAGAGACAAGGGAGAGACTGTGGTTGGGATGTCAAGTGAATAAAAAAATAAAGTATGGAAAGAAAAAAGAAAAAGGATGAGAACCAAGTATTGACATGATGGAGGGGAAAGTTAAACCAGTCACCATCTGTTTACTTTGACTTAAGAAAGAAAGTTATCAGCTGGGTGAGCATAAGCATAGTAATGCTAAATGTTAGAGAGAAATTGAAGATGTTATTTTTAGGAATCAGAGAGAAAACAGAACCTTTATTAACAGATAAAATAGACATCTCTACCTGCAATCGTGAGAGCCTGCAGCCATCGGAGATCACCAGGTGAGTCTCCCATTCCAATTTCCTGCTTCCTGTGGCCCCTCCAGGCAAACCCAGCAGCATCCAGTCCTCCCTGGTTCCCTCTGCTTTCCATTCCCTGACCCACATCTCTGCCTGCATCCGTAGAAGCTTACCGTCACTGGAAAACCAGGTGAAAACCTCAAGCCCCAAGCCCCTGGCCGCTGGGTCCCTGGCAAGCCTAGCATCCCTGAGGTCTGTTCTGTCTCCTCTGTGGTCCTTGTCCAGTCCATAGCTCGACCTGCAAGCCTAGAGACGAGTAAACAACAGGGACCACCAACTCTGTCTGAATCCCTGAAGACCTGCTGCCATCCAGGATATCCAGAGGCCTAAAGCCATCCAGGTCTATCAACTCTTCCTCCATCCATGGAATCCCGAGGCCACCAATGACAACCAGCTCTACCTGCTGTCCCAGAGGCCTGCTGCCATGAGGGTCTATGAGCTCTGCCTGCAGTCCCAGAGGCCTGCTGCCATCAGAAACTATTGGGCCTAACAACACCAGGGACAACCAAATGGCTAAAGGCTAGCATAAGAACACAATCAACAAAAGCCAGGGCAATATGGCACCACCAGAACCCAGCTATCCTACTACAGCAAGCCCTGGATATCCTAACACACATGAATCATAAGAAAATGACCTTACATCTAATCTTGTGAAAATGATAGAGGCCTTTAAAGAGGAAATTAATAAATCTCCTAAAGAAATACAGGAAAATACAATCAAACAAGTCAAGGCCTTTAAAGAAGAAATAAATATAAAGAAATATAGGAAAATTTCACAATCGAACAAGTGAAGGAAATGAATAAAACTGTTAGAGACCTGAAAATGGAAATAGAATCAATAAAGGAAACACAAACTGTGGAAATACTGGAGTTGGAAATCCTAGGAAAGAGAATAGGAACTAATCAGCAGGAACTAATCAAACGTCGGGCTGAAATTGATAAATTAGAAACAAAAAGAACAATACAAAGAATCAACAACAGGGGAAGCTGGTTCTTTGAGAAAATCAACAAGATAGACAAACCCTTAACCAAACTAACTATAAGGCAGAGATAATATCCAAAATAACAAAAATAAAAAATGAAAAGCAGGACATAACAAGAGACATTGAGGAAATCCAAAGAAACATCAGATCTAACTTCAAAACCTTGTATTCTACAAAATCTAAATGAAATGGACAATTTTCTAGACAGATTCCCCTTATCAAAGTTAAATCAAAATCAAGTAAACAATCTAAAAAGTCCTATAACCCCTGAGAAGTAGAATCAATTATTCAAAGTTTCCCAACCAAAAAAATCCCGGGGCCAGATGGTTTTAGTGCAGAATTCTACCAGATTCAAAGAGCTAATACCAACACTCCTCAAACTATTTCACAAAATAGAAATAGAAGGAAGATTGCTAAACTCATTCTGTGAAGCCAGAGTCACCCTGATACCTAAACTACAGAGACTCAACAAAGAAAGAGAATTTCAGACCAATTTCCCCTACAATTGAGGGCGATGTGGCCAATGATCCCATTGATGCAAAAAGTCTCAATAAAATACTCCCAAACCAAATCCAAGAACACATCAAAAACATCATCCAACATGACCAAGTCGGCTTTAGTCCTTGGATGCAGGAATGGTTCAATATATGAAAATCCTTCAATGTAATCCACCATATAAACAAACTGAAAGAAAAAAATCATATGATCATCTCATTAGATGCTAAAAAAGCCTTTGAGAAAATCCAACACTCCTTCATGTTAAAAGTCTTGGAGAGATCAGTAATTTCAGGCACGTACCTAAACATAATAAAGTAATATAAAGCAAACCAATAGTCTATATCATATAAATTGAGAGAAACTTGAAGCAATCCCACTAATATCAGGAACAAGACAAAGCTGCCCACTCTCTCCCTATCTATTCAATATAGTACTTAAAGTTCTAGCTAGGTCAATAAGACAACTAACAGAGATTAAGGGAATACAAATAGGAAAGGAAGAATTAAAAGTATCATTATTTGCAGATGATATTATAGTACACAAAAATAAGCCCAAAAACTCTACTAGAGAACTCCTACAACTGATAAACACCTTAGGCAAACTGGCTAGATACAAAATTAACTCAAAAAATTAGTAGCCCTCCTTTATACACTAAATCTAATAGAAGAAAAAGTATAGAATTGCCTTGAACTCATTGGTACAGAAGACAACTTCCTGAACAGAACACTAATGGCCCAGGTACTAAGATCAGCAATTAATAAATGGGACCACAGGAAACTAAAAAGCTTCTGTTAGGCAAAGGACACCATCAACAGGACAAATAGACAGTCTACAGATAGGGAAAAGGTTTACCCCAACCCTATGTCTGACAGAGGGCTAATACCCAAAACATATAAAGAACTCAAAAACTTAGATACCAACAAACCAAATAACCCAATTAAAAATGGGGTACAGAGCTAAACAGAGAATTCTTAACAGAAGAATCATGAATGGCTGAGAAGCACTTGTTCAACATCCTTAATCATCATGGAAATGCAAATCAAAACAACTCTGAAATTCTACCTTACAGCTATCAGAATGACTAAGATCAAAAACACAAACAACAGTACATGCTGGCAAGGATGGTGAACAAGGAGAACACTCCTCCATTGCTGAGAGTGCAAACATGTACAACCACTCTGGAAATCAATCTGGTGGTTTCTTAGAAAATTGAAAACAGTTGTATCTGAAGACCCAGCTATGCCACTCTTTGGCATATACCCAAAAGATGCTCCACCATACCACAAGGACACTTGCTTGACTATGTTCATACCAGCTTTATTCATAATAGCCAGAAACTGGAAACAACCCAGATATCCCTCAACTGAAGAATGGATAAAGAAAATGTGGTTAATTTACACAATGGAATACCACTCACTAATCAAAAACAAGGACATCATGAAATTTGTAGACAAATGGATACAACTAGAAAATATCATCCTGAGTAAGGTAACCCAGATCCAAAAGGACATACATGATATGTGCTCACTTATAAGTGGATATTAGTCATAAAGTATAGACTACCCAGGATACAACCCACAGACCCAAAGAAGCTAAATAACAAGGCCCAAGGGAGGATGCTTGAATCTCAGAAGGGGAAATAAAATAGTCATCAGTGGGGGAAGGATTGAGGGACCCAGAGGTGATAGGGACTCAAATAACCTGGGCCCATGGGGGCTTCCAGAGATTGAACCACCAAAGAGCATACAGGGGTTGGACCTAGTTCCCCTACACATTTGTAGCAGATGTGCATCTTGGTCTTCATGTGGGTTCCTTAACAATTGGAGCTGGTCTTATTTATAATAGCCAGAAGCTGGAAAGAACCCAGATGTCCCTCAACAGAGGAATGGATTCAGAAGATGTGGTATATTTACACAATGGAATACTACTCTGCAATTAAAAACAATGAATTCACAAAATTCTTAGGCAAATGGTCAGAACTGGAAAATATCATCCTTAGTGAGGTAACCCAATCACAAAAGAACACACATGGTATGCAGTCACTGAGAAGCGGATATTAACCCAGAATCTCGGAATACCCTAGACATAATTGACATATCAATAGATTTACAAGAAGATGGAAGGAGAGACCCCTGATCCTGGAAAGACTGGATGTAGGGGAATGCCAGCACAGAGAAGCGAGAGGGGATTGAATGAGGAACAGAGGGAGGGAAGGGGGCTTATGGGACTTTTGGGGAGGGAGGAAACGGGAAAGGGGAAATCATTTGGAATGTAAATAAAAAAATATAGAAAATAAAGAAAAAAGAAAAATTCAAAGGAAAAAAAAAACAATTGGAGCTGGTAAGTGGTGTGGGGCGGGGGATGGGATAGGAGGTTTTCGGAGGGGTAAGAAGGAAAGGAGATAACATTTGAAATGTAAATAAAACAAACATATAATATACATACAAGCCGGGCGGTGGTGGCACACGCCTTTAATCCCAGCACTTGGGAGGCAGAGGCAGGTGGATTTCTGAGTTCGAGGCCAGCCTGGTCTACAGAGTGAGCTCCAGGACAGCCAAGGCTACACAGAGAAACCCTGCCTCAAAAAAACCAAAAAAAAAAATATATATATATATATATACATACATACATACATACAATTGGGATTGTCTCTGACTAGGTTGCCTCCCATTGAATTCATTTCCCCTAACTAGACGCCTAGTTGGGCCTCAGTAGGAGAGGATGTGCTTAGTCATGCTGCAACTGGAAATTCCAGGGCCCAGTAGAACCCAAGGGGGGCTTCCTCTTCTCCTCTTGGTAGTTGGGTGGAGGGGGATTTGTACGGGTGGGACTGGGAAGAGAGAAGGGAAGGGGCTGGAACTTGAATGTAAAATTAATAAATAAATTAATTAATGGGGGAAAGGAGAAAATATAAAACCGAGAATTATCAGTATCCCTTTAGTAATTGTGAACATAAATTTTAAGTGGGACTATTACACCAATTTGTATTGGTTCATCTGGCCTGGGTCAGACACTCTGAGAAAAGAGACTGTTGAGCTTAAGCATAGGGGTGGTTTTGTTTAGGGATTTAGTTTTCTAGTTTTCCATTTGTTTCTTCAAGTATGACATGTAAATGGAGGCAGTGGAGTAAACAAGGCCTCCTTGTTTTCCAAGAGACACCACAGAATGAAGTCTTCAGCATGCTCTCACCCTCTGCAGGGCATGGTCCCGATAGAAAGGCCATTGTCCCAGGATGCGTAATGTGTAAATGAATCAACAAATAAATAGTAAATATTAATCAGATTTTCAAGACAAGGTTTTGCTTGAGCTGGACAGAAGAGAGTGAGGATGATTGGGGTAGGCACTCCAGTGGCCCCAAGGCACTCCATCTGAACGGCTTTCGACCTTCATATTTTTCCTGCATTCGTTGTGATTGTCGCCAGCGGTTCCTCTGTGTAAATAATGTGACCTTCAGCTGTGTGTGCCCTGCTCTTTGTTCTTTTTAATTTATGTTTCCAATTAAGTTTAACAATGGCATTGTTTTGTTTAAGTTGTTCCCTCAGCTCTGAAAAGTTCCTTTTTCATTTCGTTCCACAGTCTATTTGGGGGTTTTGTTTTTAGTGCCGTCCCTTTGAATTCCTATTTTATACATTTTATTTATTATTCTTAACAAGAAATTCTTGTTCACAATTCATTTATGGCCAGAGGAGCCATGGCAACAAGGACTGAGCTAGTTGTTTCTTTCCCACCGTGCTCCCAGGTCCTCCCTTTCTCCCCAACACCTCCCCCCTTGCAGCCTCCCTTCTGCCTCCCTTCCTTCTTCAAACTTCTTTTCCAGATTGACTCCTCCCCTCCCTCCCATTCTGTCTTCCTTCTCGCTCCTTGTTCTCTGTTTATCCAACACCATGATTCTTTTTTACATATGTTTGAGACAGAAAATTCTGACCAGAAGTTTTCCATGAGTGGGCAGGATGCGTGCAAGTCAGTTGGGTCTTGTTGAAACTTCCACTAACTGGAACTGTACAATTTCAAGTGTCAATGATTTAGAAAACAGCTGGAAACTACGGGGTATTTTACAATGGGTTCTTTCTTATGAGGCAGCAAAGGGCAGCGAAGGCCAGGCTCTTCACCCAGGACCGTTAGAGCTGTTACTCTCGAACTCAAGCTCTGCTTCTCAGTTCCAAAGGCATATTAGGTGACTGAGCCTTTCTTAGTTTCCATCTTTATAAACACATCAATAATCTCTAATGACACAAATTAGTTATAGCAAAATAAAGTAGCTTTTAATTTATAAAATCTTCTATATTTACCAGGGATATCTATTTTGAGGCACTTCGAAAAAGTAAAGACAGATTGCTATACTTGTATGATGACATTCCGTTTCTCTACCTCCCTCTTGCATGGAGAGAGAGAGAGAGAGAGAGAGAGAGAGAGAGAGAGAGAGAGAGAGAGAGAGAGAGAGACGCTGCTTGAGTCTCTGACGCGGAGAGTTCTATTTCTTGCTTTAACTCTATTCCTTGGGGCATTCTAACCAGTTATTCTGGCTCCTGGCCCTGCCACTTCCTCATTATGCAGAGGAAGTACATTCTTAACACTCAAACCCACAAACCACGCAGGAAATGAAAGGTGGGATTAAATAAAAACCCTCCACAGCCTCCGGTTCACTATTGCATCTGCCCTTGTCATTCCTGATCCCCACATACTCCTGATAGAGAAACACTCAAGAAAAACCTGGAACCCAGGGTGGAAATGTGCCTTGGCCATGACACCAGCTGAGTATGAACCGACGTGGTACTATGGAGTTCACACACTGCCTGGGCATGGTCAGGAAAGCCAAGCTCAGCATCCCAAGAGAAGTGTCTTCATTGAAAGGAGAGAACACACAGCTTCCATCTAGCTGATATGATAGAAAGCTACAGTTTCCTCAGCAGCCAGATGTGCTCACTCTACATTTTCCACACCATATATAGATTGAGAAAATACTCGGGCTTTCTCATAAATGTTGGCTGAGCTACTCATTATCAAGTATAGCTAACTGAAGATTTCTTTCCAGATCCTTAAAATCTTGATCTTTGATTTTCTTTAAACATGTATCCTTCAGGATACCTCAAGCTTAAATTCAAGGTTTGTTTCACCAAGAAGCTATTATTTGTTTATCAAAAAATGTTTTTGTAATGCTTTATGCTACCTTGCTTGATAGGGATGGTTTTTTTCTCTATCCTTTTATTTAGTTGTCAGTTTAGACCTTTATAAAAAGTCTTTTTATGACATTCATTTGTTCAGCAGACATTGAGAATTTGTTAAGAAATCTGTCTTCTTTTTTCTAGTTTCCTTCTCTTTATTTTTACAGCCCGGGCTTATAAGATATAAGTCTCAATTATAGTCATCAGTACAGTTCTTAGAGAGGTCTAGATGTATTCATTAACTCACGTGTGTATGTGTGTGTGTCTGTGTGTGTGTGTGTGTCTGTGTGTGTGTGTGTCTGTGTGTGTGTGTGTGTCTGTGTGTCTGTGTGTGTGTGTGTGTCTGTGTGTCTGTGTGTCTGTGTGTAGTGTGTGATGAGTGGCTTCTTCTGGGAAGAAGCCATACTCGGAGCTGAAAGCAAAAGTCTACAGTCCTTGGCTAATGGACTGCAGGCACTACTGACAAGCAGCAAATGTATATCGAGGTAAATGCTGGATTCAATTGTCGCTGTGATACTCTGGGAGCCTATAGGTTAGCAGAAGCTACGTTAAGAAAAAGAGAAAACAGGGAAGCTGTTTGAAAGTAACAGCTGAGTGATGAGTCATTCAAGTACAGAAAAGGAAAAAAAGAAAACAAATAAAACCTATTCATTGGAACAACATAGGCATAACCTTAGCCACTAGGGACATGGGTGTGAGCACAAAACCCAAGAGAAACTGATCTGCTAGGAACTATGTGTGGTGTCATTGGTCAGAAACTGGGAAGAAGGCAGAAAGGTTGCAAAGAAGAAACCAAATACAATTCAATATGATGATGTTGCATCCTGATGTCAAAGATGAAATCAGAGGATTTTAGATGAAGGAGTGAGAAGACTGGACATATGCTTTAAGAAGCCAGTGCAGTGATAGCATGGAAAAAGATTGAAGGGAGAGCAAGTTTGAATGATGAGAGGCCATTGAAGGATGATGGCTGAAACCAAACACCAAGATGGCCGTAACTAAGAACACAGAAGTGGGGATTCAGGTGAGTAGATGGTTGTGAGAATTGTGGAGTAGCAAAAAACATGTCTTCCAGCGAGTATATGCATAGACCACAGACTATGTCTATGGTCTATTTCCAATAGACTATAGACAGGAGGAAAAAAGGAGTCACTGACAACTCTCCAGTGCTTGACCTGAGCATCTAGGGAGACCATAGTAGCATTCAATGACAGGACTAACAGGAGAGAGAATAGATGAGAATAGATTTTATAATAAATATTATGGTGGTTTGAATAAGAAGGATTACCCTGTAGACTCAGGCATTTGAACACTTGGTCTGCAACTGGTAGTTCTGACTGCAGAAGTTACAGGGCAGTACAGCCTTGTTGGAAGATGTCCCTCACTAGGTTGGGCTTTGAGAGTTTAAAACCTTGACCCACACTCAGTTCCTCATCTGTTTCATGCTTTCAGATGATGATGCGATATCTCAACTTCCTGTTCCTGCTGCCATGCCCCCCTGCCAGATTCCTATCCCATTGGAACTACAAGCCCAAATAAACTCTTCCATCTATAAGTTGCCTTGAATGTGGTGTTGGATCATATCACAGAAAAGTAACTAATTCAGATGTTTATCCATTTCAGATGTCTCAAGTCAAATTGCTTTTGCAAAGTCTAGACAAAAGTATTCAAGGGTGGTGCAATAAATCCAGCTAGGGCTTGTATTGTCAACAGAACAGGACACAGGGGGAGTCAACATGACTGATATAAAGAGAAACAAAGGAGTGAGAAAAGAGAAGAGAAGAGAAGAGAAGAGAAGAGAAGAGAAGAGAAGAGAAGAGAAGAGAAGGAGGAAAGATCACAATGAACTGACTTTTTCATCTAAAACATTAAGAACTCTATGAAAAATGACACTTCGATATTATAATTCCAGGAGAAATCACTCTGACCAATTTACTTGATCTAACAGCTTCTTCAGAGAACATATCATAGAAGCCTGGGTTGCATGGGTGTTCACTTAAATCCAAATAACTTCCCTCGAATATTCCAAGAAATAGGCTGAGGAGACTGAGACTTGCAGACACTTCTGTCCTCTGCCTTCTGCATTTCTGCATTTCTAAGCACTCTCTTGTCTTGACTTTGTACTAAATGTGTCCTCCTGCTGTGTGTTTACCTCAGTCGCATTTCACTTGAAGTTGGCCTGCATCTGCAACAGGTCAGAAGCAGTGGAAGACAATCACACAAAAGAAAATGTTGAACTCAGAAATATTCACTATTTCATGTGTAAAATGCCACTGACTGACTTTCAAAATATCTTGCATTGTTTGGAAATGTTTGGTCTGAGGGCTGGCAAAGGAAGACCAGTTGTAGACTATTCGTCTGTCATGCCTGAGGCTTGGGTTCAATTTCTGGCACTACAAAAGCAAAAGCCATATAGATCTATACATTCAAAATGTAGTTACTACCTATGAGAGATGGCTGTCCTGGGTTCAGGTAGAAGACATTACAATTTTTCCATTTACAGGGAAATATTTTCTTTATTTTTTTTTGTTTTTGTTTTGCTTGTTTTTTTTAATTTTCTTTTCTTTTTTTTTATTTTCTAAGTTTTTTTTTTATTTACATTCCAAATCATTTCCCCTTTCCCGTTTCCTCTTCTTGTAGCAACAGAATTGAGTGGGAACAGTTATGGAGAGGGAAAGATGCTGTGAAACTTGGAGGATTTTGGATCATGAAGAGTGGCTTCCATTCAGATAGATTATCTCTCGGAATTATATACCAAGGAAGAACAAAACATATATGTGAAAATGAAGACATGGAAATCAGAGGGCATCCCTGACAAAGGATGCTCTGAGAAAATAAAGAAAAGGAGAATCAGGAACACAGATTGCCGGATTAAGTGGACCAAAGGCCACTGCTTTATAGAAACTGAAGAGAATGGTAAGAATCTAGCAGATTCCAGAAGATGAGTTGAGATGTAGAAGGTACATCAAGGACTAAATTGACAGACTAATTTGGCTATTATTCAGTTATTTATCAAACAGCAGTCTTGTTGATTCCATGACAGTATTTTTTTTTTACATCTAGTAAACACTTAAAGGCAGTTGTGAATAAAGTCAAAGTCAGCTGTCAACTGGACGAAGTCTTTTAGACTGAGGTGCCCAAAGAAGATAGTATCTCCCTCCATACCTTCAGGCATCACAACCCATAGGGATGTCCACACTGCCAGCCTGCCCTGCAAAACTCTAACACACACACACACACACACACACACACACACACACACACGAGAGAGAGAGAGAGAGAGAGAGAGAGAGAGAGAGAGAGAGAGAGAGAGAGAGACTATTGGTTCTGTTTCTCTGGAGCTGTTGCATTGTGTTAGAAAGGAACACCTATTTATCTCTACTTTATAATATCAGCTGACTGTTTTAGGTGTTGCTGAGGGAGCATCAGAGGATGGGTCATGGTCTACGGGATCATCAGGAACAAACAAGGAGTCACTAGAAGTGTTCAGATATTTCTGGGGCAGCAACATGCCACTAGCTCACCGCCATCACTGTGGCATCCCTGAGTTTCATATGGTAGCACAGCATTTGCATGATGACACAGGAGCAGATTAGGGGTGGGGAATAAGGAGAGCGTCTGTTGTGAAGAACTGGCTAATAACAATATACAATTAGTATATATGAGAAGGGAATACAGTTTTGCAGATTGATTTATGCATCTTCTATAACTCCATAAGGCTCTAATGACCTTCTGAAAATCTTAGTACCCATGCTAAATTCAACAAACACCATTTGCATCCTATCACCATCAGATCCTGTGTTTTCAAAAGTTTGTCACATACCAGCAAAGCCCTTTCCTTTCTCCTAATATCATCAGTATCAGCATCATTTGCATTTTATAATCTATCACCGAGCTATATTATGCATAATAGACATTTATATTCACTTGACGATTCAGTTTCTGGCAAAAGTCATGTATGGAATATGTTCAGGACGGTCTTCATTGGATCCATTGTTTAAATAAACACCATCTTATTGCACATAGTCTACAATTTGTGTTTTACATTCTAATTTGGACTATCTCATCATGATATCACACATTCCTGGAAAATTAGTATATTCATTATAGTTTCTAGGTTACTACTACATTCACTGATTTTTCTTGTTATAAATTCCTAATTTCAGTAATAGAGTCACTGATTTTATCAAGTTATGTACTCGTAATTTCAGGGAACAGTTTTTATCTTCTAATTGAAACAAAAACAGAATAGATATCACTGCTAATTTTTCCAGGTAAATCTCCCTTCCCCTCCCCCTCCCCCTCCTTTCCCCCTCCCCCTCCCCCTCCCCCTCCCTCTCCCTCTCCCCCTCCCCCCTCCCTCTCCCTCTCCCTCTCCCCCTCCCCTCCCTCCCTTTCCCCTCCCCCTTCCCCCTTTCTCTCAGTAATTGAAGTGTTTCCTAAAATAAAGTACATATCACAAGCTTCAGAAGTCATCAGCATTAAAAAAATGCCTTGAGTGATAAGAAACATCTTTGTATTTTAAGTAAACAGGCTTATAGAGATAATTCTGTGACAACAACAACACACAAAAGAAGTATAGACTAATTTTAAAGTCACGACAACAGGAATGTAAATATCCTGTAACCTCTTGTGTGTTTTTCTAAGTTAAACAAGAGATCATATCTAACCTCAACCCTGGATTCCCAAAGTCATCTGTACCAGGATGTCACTGAAGTTTATATTACATACTATTACAAGAAAAGATCATATCAAGTCTCTGTTTTAAAATTTTTTATTTATTTTTATTTCATATGCATTGGTGTTTTGCCTGCATGTACATCTGTGTGAGGGTGTCAGATGCCCTGGAAATGGAGTCAAGGACCATTGTGAGCTGCCGTGAGGGGGCTAGGAGTCAAACCTGGGTCTTCTGGATTCACAGTCAGTGCTTTTAACTGCTGAGCCATCTCTTCAGTCCCTATAGTAAGTATCTTTAAGACAGGTGGTTAACAGTCTCAATTATAGTTTTAACTAAATTGATTCGTTGTATTAGGAATCAGGCCTGTAAAATTCTTCAGTAAGTAAAGACAATCCAAGCCTGACTACCTTAGGTCCATCCCAAGGACTCACATGATGGAAAGAGAAAAGTGAATCCTTCAATCACACACACACACACACACACAAATATATATATATATATATATATATATATATATATATATATATATAAAATCCTGATAGAATACAAAGCACCCGCCCATCCTTACTAGAGATTGTTGAATATTCCCCACAGGAGCTCCAGCAGGCTACTCCTCAGTGCTTCTGTGTGAGATTTCTCTCTCGTCCTGTTCACACTTTTCTCTCAAGTACGGTACAATTTATATACAGATATTCTTTTCCTCCTTGATTTGAAAGACATACGTAGTTTTGTACATTAAATATTTGTTTTTATGTGTATGGGTTGCTCTGAATGTATGTTTATATGCCACATGTGTGTCTTGTACCTACAGACACAAGAAGAGGACATCAGATCCCCTGGAACTGGAGTTACAGACAATTAGAAGCGACCATGAGGGAGATGGAAATTGAGCCCAGGTCCTGTGGAACAACAGGCAGTGGTCTAAACAACAGAGCCATCTTTTCATACCCCGGAGTTTTACTCTTTAATGTTCACTCTTAGCTTTCTGACCTTATGCTTATTTACATTGATTTCCTAACAGAGGAAGTAGATTGTACCTCTGAGTGGGGAACAGTCAAAATTTGGATACTTTGAAGCTTTTCTGAACTTAATGACACAAACATTCTTAGTACCCTCTTTTTTTTGAAAAACCTTTACATATTAGTCATCGGCCATACCCATGTGTTCTCGGTTACTCTGAAGCAAGCAGAGTTTGAGCAGCATCCCTGTAGAATTATTCAATGTCAACCTACCTAAACAAAACGTCCTCTTTCTTAACCAATGAAAAGGCCCTACACCACCCCACCTTCCTTGACATCCTCAGCTAGAATGCTGCATTGTGTGTAAGGGGAAGGGGCAGGGAATGTCATCAATGGTGAATTAACCATCACAGCATCCGGGGACCACTGGGCTCTTGGTTTTGTTCTTTTGCTTCCTAATCCTTGCTTACTGTTAATGGTTCTTTTGTGAAAGGCAGTGAGTTTTGCTTATGTTCGCCTGAACCCTCCTTCCTAGAGTCTTGATGTTTGCATCATCGTTATCTGGGTTCAGAGCTCAGGGTTTGCAGTTCCTTCTTGTCAGCAGCTTGAAGCGGTGACTTTGCTGTGCTCTGGCATCTGGGACAGATATGAAGTCTGTTGTTTGTCTAATGAGCTCTTGTTAACAGGGATTCTGTCTTCATCTATGTGGCTTTGAGAGGTTTTCCCTTTGTGCAAACTTACCACTTCCACTTGTACATTTCTCACTATCCTTTTCCTTTTTTGTTTGTGTACTTTTAAAATGGGAAGATTTTTGAAGTCCTTAACTGTGCTTTTATGCAGGCTCTGGAGATTTGAACCTGGGCATTCAGACTTGTGTGGGAAGCCATTACCTTTGAGCCATGTCCCGCCACCACCACCCCAGGACTAAATCATCTGTTTTGCAGACAATACTTGAGTAGAACAGAACATTCTGCCATGTTTCAAAATAGCTCCATTGCAAGGAACCTTTTCCTGGAGGAAACACTAGCAAAAGTGTTCGGTTGCAGCACAGATGCTTCTCTGTAGGAAATTTAACCCCCAAGACATGTCTACAACAAAGCAGCCTGTCAACTACATTTCTGGCTTTCCTAACCTTCCCTTTGGTGGCTGCTGCTCACTGATTTCCATTCTTGTAAAGTATTATTCTCTGTAATCCCCATCTATATCTTCCATTTCAGAGGCAGCAGTTGGCCCTGTGACCTCATTTCTCTGGTGGACCTAAGAGGATTTGTTCGCTTTCATTTTACTTAGTCTTTTGCTTATTTAAATGGGGTAATAACTGCCCATCTTATACATGCAACTAGAAACTAGGAATCAACAAAACTCTTTATCCCTTGAGGGCTTTGAGAACAAATGAAATATTCTTGCCAGATTGTCTGCATGAGATAGAAAGTGTTGTAAAGTGGTTCTTTGGGGGGGGGGGGTGATGAAGCTTGGTGATCCAGGGCTTGTATGGTACACACAAGCTTCTGGGTTTGACTCCTAGCTGTGACTTACATGGCTTTAGACTTGACCTTACTGGGGAGAAGAAAGAACTAAGGAATGACAGACATACCGACACAGGGACAGAAAATCTGTGATTGAGTTCACTCTGATGGAGATGCACTTCCACAGAAGCCCCCAAACTCAATTCATATGTTATGTACTGCCAAGTGAGGAGGTAGGATTGTTGTATATACCTGAATGGGGGAAAGATGGGTTGGCTAATGTGAGTAGGAGGTCTCAGTAGGTGGGCACTTTCAGATGACAATCATAGAGAAAGAAGGAGATGTGATTGACTGTTTCTGCATGCACTGGTTTGAGATAAAGATCAACTATTCTTAGTGTCCATCTTTGGCTGCAAAATTTGTGAAGTCCTCCTTTTAAATAGCTGAGTAGTACTCCATTGTGTAAATGTACCACATTTTGTATGTCCATTCTTCCCTTGGAGGACATATGGGTTGTTTCCAGCTTCTGGCTATTATAACTAAGGCTGCTATGAACATAGTGGAGCAGGTATTCTTGTGATATGGTGGATCCTCTTTGGGGTATGTGCCCAAGAGTGGCATAGCTGGGTCCTCAGGTAGAACTATTTCCAATTTTCTGAGGAAACTCCAGATTGATTTCAAAAGTGATTGTGCCAGCTTGCAATCCCCACTAACAATGGAATAGTGTTCCTCATTCTCTACATCCTCACCAGCATCTGCTGACATCTGAGTTTTTGATCTTAGACATTTTGACTGGTGTAAGATGGAATCTCAAGGTCGTTGATTTGCATTTCCCTAATGACTAAGGATGGTGAACATTTCTTTGGGGGCTTCTCAGCCATTCAAGATTCCTCAGTTGAGAATTCTTTGTTTAGCTCTGTACCACATTTTTAATTGGGTTATTTGGTTTTCTGGAGTCTAATTTCTTGAGTTCTTTATGTATTTTGTAACCCTATCAGATGTAGGGTTACTAAAGATCTTTTCATAATCTATAGGTTGCTATTTTGATGGAACTAGAAAATATCATCCCAGACCTTAAAGGACATGCATGGCATATACTCACTGATAAGTCAATATTAGCCAAAAAGTTCAGAATACCCACGATACAACTCTTAGACCACATGAAGCTTAACAAGAAGGAAGACAAAAGTGTGGATGTTTCAATCCCACTTAGAAGGGGGAACAAAATAATTATGGGAGACAAAGGGAAGGAGGGACCTAGGTGGGAGAGAGAGGAGGGAGGGAAAAGGAGGCAGGATCAGAGAGACAGGAGAGAAGCCCAGCGTTCCAGGAGAATGAATAGAAATACATAGCAGTGGGGGGTGGGGAATAGGGGAAAACCACTGAATGTTCCCACACCAGGAATTTGAGAGGCTCCCAGGACCCAACGGGGATGACATTAACCAAAATGTTCAACAGTGGGGAGATAGAACCTAAAGAGACCACCTCCAGTAAATAGACATGGCCCCCAGTTGATTGATAGGGCCATCCACCCATTTCAAAATTTTTAACCCAGAATTTCTCCTGTCTAAAGGAAATACAGGGACAAAAAAGAAAAAAAATTAAGCACAGACTGAAGGAAAGGCCATCCAGAGACCGCCCCACCTTGGGGTCCACCCCACCTGCAGACACCAAACCCCAACACTATTGCTGATGCCAAGAAGTGCTTGCTGACAGGAGGCTGGCATGGCTGTCCTCTGAGAGGCTTTGCCAGGACCTGACCAATACAGATGCGGATGCTTGCAGCCAACCATCGGACTGAGCCTGGGGACCCCAATGGAAGAGTTAGGGGAAGGGCTGAAGGAGCTGAAGGGGATTGCAAGCCCACAGGAAGAACAACAACATCAACTATTCAGACCCCTCAGAGCTCCCAGGGACTAAGCCACCAACCAAAGAGCATACATGGGTTGTTCTGTGGGTCCCCATGTGCTTGGTCCTGTGGAGGCTTGATGCCCCAGAGAAGGAGGAAGCTATAGAGGTGAGGTGGGAGTGAGTGGGTAGGTGGGGGAGCACCCTCTTAGAGGCAAAGGGGAGGAGGAGGGGATGAGGGGTTCATGGAGGGGGGACTGGGAAGGGGACAACATTTGAAATATAAATAAATAAAATAATTAATACAAAATAAAATAAAATCCATATGTGGGCCAGAGGAAGGCTTTATAGTCTTTGTGAGCCTGACCTGGAGAAGCCTCTGCCATTCCCAACCTAAGGCATTGGGGTTCGTGACACGGCTGTGCTCATGTCAACAGCCCACGTTCACTCAGGACTCACTCTGTGCCCTCCATTTTCCCATTTCTTATTTCTTAATTGCTCTGATGATCCTGACTTCTGGTCAGTGCAGTGGTAGCTCTACATTGTGTTTGGAAGCTAAATGAATAGAGGAAGAAACAAAACACCGCAGCCTCTAGCCTGGGTTATTCAGATCATGCTGCTCCAAAACTGGAAAAGCTAAAAAAATGAATACAACCCTCCCCATGCAACATGCATCTCTCAGGGATGCTTGTCACAGCTGGGCCACAAGGTCTGGGCACAGTTCTTTTGGGACTTGGTAAATTTCAATAAGGCTTGTTTTTTTTGTTTATGTATTTATTTATTTATTTATTTATTTATTTATGTCCTGTGGTAGGCAATTTTCTTGTCTTTAAGGTAGCTATATAGATTTCTTAGTAAGATTTCAAAGAATGGAGGAATTTGTTGCTGGCCTCTTTATAATACAGGGGCATGACCTCTAAGGCCAGACTCCCTCAGGATTTAAATTAACATCTGGCCATTTGATGAAGAAATGGCCAAGGATCTACAGAATTATATACAAGACTGCACAGGAGGCCTTAAAGCAAAAATGGGAATAAATTCAGATTCCTAAATCTTTCTCCTGTTTTCTCTCAAGAACAAAAACCACTGTGCCTTCCTCTGGAGACCAAGGATGTATCTCCCAAACATAGTCTAAAAGCAGCTAATGAAGCTGCAACGTTCTCATCTCACCTTTGTGGCTCCTCAAAATCTCCCCAGAGTACCAACATATAATTATCTATTTCCAGATTCTTCTTGTCTCATGTAGAAATTTGTCCCCTCTTATCTTAAACTGCTGCTTCTGACCAGATAATAAAGTAAACAATCCTCTGGACCAACTCAAAGAGCCAAAAACAAACAAACAAACAAGTCTGGAACTAAGTTAGAATTTCCCAAAAATGGAGAAGGGACAAAGCAAAAAGCAAAAGATAAAAGAGGCAACCGTGGGAAAGTGCGATGGAGAGAAGACAAGATGGAGACACCCAGATGCGTTCATCAGGATGCTCAAGAGACAGGGAACAAAACAGACGAAGGCACTGTTCACCAAAAATAATAACCCAAACCTCACAGAGTTTAAAAAAATTCATAAATCTGCACACTTAAAAGGACACAAAAGTGAAAAAGGTAGACAGAAAGAAATGTACAAGTGGAAGTGGTAAGTTTGCACAAAGGGAAAACCTCTCAAAGCCACATAGACAAAGACAGATTCCCTGTTAACAAGAGCTCGTTAGACAAACAACAGACTTCATATCTGTCCCAGATGCCAGAGCACAGCAAAGTCACCGCTTCAAGCTGCTGACAGGAAGGAACTGCAAACCCTGAGCTCTGAACCCAGATAACGATGATGCAAACATCAAGACTCTAGGAAGGAGGGTTCAAGCGAACATAAGCAAAACTCACTGCCTTTCACAAAAGAACCATTAACAGTAAGCAAGGATTAGGAAGCAAAAGAACAAAACCAAGAGCCCAGTGGTCCCCGGATGCTGTGATGGTTAATTCACCATTGATGACATTCCCTGCCCCTTCCCCTTACACACAATGCAGCATTCTAGCTGAGGATGTCAAGGAAGGTGGTGTGGTGTGGAGCCTTTTCATTGGCTAGGAAAGAGGACGTTTTATTTAGGTAGGTTGACATTGAATAATTCTACAGGGGTGCTGCTCAAACTCTGCTTGCTTCAGAATCACCGAGAACACATAGGTATGGCCGATGACTAATAAGTAAAGGTTTCTCAAAAAGAAAAAAGATTTTAAAGCATGCAAGAATGGGTGGTTAATGTGAACAAAGACGGGAAGTCTGAGGATTAAAGGAAAATACTAGAAGTTAAGAGTTTTGTAGCAGAAACAAAGAACCCTTTTGATGGACATAGTCTGGGTTTGGGGGATATGTCAAGAGACTTTTTTAAGAAAGACAAGAGTGGAAGAGGTGTGGTAGACTATTCAAGACTGTGAGATAACCATAAAAGGTGTAAGGCCGGGAATAAGGCCATAAGAAGAATATTATTTTAGCTATCGTTATTGCTATTGTAAGCAAATACCTCCCAGAAATAGCTTATAGCAGGAGATATTTGTCTCAGATCACGGCTTTCGAGGGATTTCAGTCACCCATAGCAGGGTACTTGTAGCAACAGCAGGAACTCTGTTCATAGTAACAAGAACTAGGAACATAGTAACATAGAACAGGAACAGCCATGGCTGCCCACACGGCCCAGACCAAGAACTAGAATAAGCAGATCAGAACCTGAACCAGAGAAAATCTTCAGAGGCCCAGCCCTAGTGACCTAGCATTAACAACTAGGCCCATCATCCAAAACAGCACCACTAGCAAGGGGCCAAGTGTTCAAACACAGGAGCCTGTGAGAGACATTGTAGACTCAAAAATAACAGACGCATAGGACCCAGGGAAGACAAAACAAAATGCTGCCATTTTCTGTGCAATCTCTTCTTAACCCACACAGAACACTATCCTGAAAGTACCACCGTTTATGAGCAAAACTGACCTACTATGTGAGATCACTATAAAGTACTTTGAATAAAAGTTAAAGAATTATTAGAGAACTCACAGCTTATATGCTATGATTGATTGATGTTAAGTACCTGATGTTTCCTTTCGCCATGTCCCATGAGAGGGCTCATGACCCTTCTCAACATAATACATTTGGCACTTCTAATATCTTGTAAATGGTACAAGAAACAAAAAAGAATTCTGTTTAGCAATGTTTCTAAAGGTGTTTCTGTGGTAAATGTCTTCCGTGGAGCATGGGGAAAAAAAAAGAAGAAGAACCAGTGTCAAATAGCAAAATCGTATCAATTCTTGATCCAAGTCTAGTGGGACACATCTGTAATCCTTTCACTTGGGAAGGTAAAGCAGGAGAATTATGAGTTCAAAGCCAGCCTGAACTGAATAGTAAGTTTGAAGCTAGCCAGTGCAAACCAGTGTGGCCCTATGGAGACGGCTGACTCCATCTCAGAATATTGACCTGCCTTCTTTCCAAGACGGGTTGGGTGGGCAGCAAAGAGGCAACAAGGGCATCTTTTATTTGCCAGGAGGGACAGCTTAAATGGGAGAGTGGAACATTGGCTGTTGCAAGAAGCAGGATGCCAGCCAGTCAGGAGAGGTTGGCACTGTTACAACCCTTGGTTCTCAGCAGGCATCGTCTGCCCTGCTGAGAGAGTTGTTAATAAATGCTATGGGATGCCAATCATGAACACTCCCGTGCAGAGCCAGGATGCAGAGAGCAGCCACCCACAAATAGCAGCACATCTCCCATCTTTGGCAGACCTGAGCGAGCCCCCTACTTGCTGCTTAAGTAACAGATCTCAAAGGCCAAAGCAGGAACAGAACGGTGGCTCTCAAATTGGGACCAGAGGCCCCTCAAGGCAAGAACAAACACTCTGCCTGCGAAGCAGGAACAGTGGGATCCAGAGTGAGTCTGCTTGTGTGCTCTAGGTTTGTCTCAAGACTCTTCCTTCTCCCAAGAGCCTCCTGCAGCAATGCCCCTGGCCAGAGCTGGAATCCAGCTGAGGACCCAACTCCAGCCAGAGACCTGACTGCAAGGTCTTGTCTTCAGGCTTCTCCTTCCTAATGAGGACAGGAGGGTCTGGGAACCGGCCCTGCATGAGACCTGGGAGCTAGACTGGCAAAAATCCTGTGTGCACTATGTTTACACAGAGCCAGATGGACCCTGACTGGTTATTCGTGTATTCAAATGAGATAGCCAATGGGACCAATCAGGAGTGAGCTATCAATCCTGAGCAGTGGGAGAAAAAGTCTGTCAAAACCTGAGAGTGTTCTCAATTCCGGCCATTTCTCTGTGCCACCCAATCCACCCACCACCCAAGGGACAGAGAAAATGTAGGGACATTGGAAAGAAAATCAAGAAAAGCTCTCTATTTATCCACCCATTCTGGCTCTACTCGCCACCAGGCAAAAAACAAACAAACAAACAAAACATCAAGGGGCTTTTTAACTTAGGAGCCATCCACTATAGCCTTGATGATGGTCAGAAAAAGGGGGCTGGGGAGGGTGTTCCATCACTAGCTTCTTTTTAAAAAGCAAAAATAAGTAATATAAATTATTTAACTGAAAAAATAATATTCATAATAAATCTATATTTTTTTCTATGCTTCTTAACATTAGAAAGGGCAACTCACAGAAAAACTGTACCTTGAGAAATGTTCTAGGTATATGCAAGGCTACACAGTTCACAGGAAGATCAAGGGTCTGAGAGAGTGTGCCTAATAAAGCACTTAGCTTTAGTCAACGCAGTGCTATAGTGTTCATGTGGTCCAAGATGAGAGGTTCTCCAGTTACTCCAAGACGGATTACATCTCCATATCCAGCTCACCAGTCCTCTTGCTGAACTTACAACTTGGCCAGCAAAAAGGAAAGAAAGATGCTTTCTGTTTGTTGAGGTTTTTTTTGTTTTGTTTTGTTTTTTCTTCCAGTATTTTGTTTTGAAACTCTGGTGGAAAAGTTTTCTTGAGACCCGGCCAGCCTTTATCCTGCAAAACTTTCAAAACAAAGGCTTCAGGCCTTGGTGGGTTTTTTCCAGGCCCTCTTGACTCCTGGAAACTGCTTGGGCTTTGTTCACATCACCTAAGCTTCCATTCTAACCCTGCTCCCTACACCAGCTCTCTAGACCACAGCTTCCTGATATCTGCTTCCCAGGTATATGCCTCTCCCTGTCTGGAAAGCGAGATCCCCAAGAAGAGGTCGCTGTCACTAGGCAACATCTGACAAAGGCAGAAGGGCAAAGCAGAGGCGATTGCCAGGAAAGGGAAACTGAGTCATGCTTACCTCGTTTCTACCATCCTTCCTTACTGCAACCCTTTTTTAATAGGCCTCAAGAGTTTGCTTGTGTCTGAGAAAAGAAGACAGTGGAAGCCCCTAGCATCAAATACCAAGTTTCCCTTGAGGGACTATTAGCATTGTGGCCAGACATAGAGCTCCAGTTCAAAGACTGCCCACATTCCTTAGGTTTGGCTGCGCTGCTAGCCACAGAACCAGAGACTAGAGCACTCCATGGCTACCCAGCTAGCCACAGAACCAGCCAACACTCAACAACTCAAAGATCACTCTCTCCCTCAGCCATTTGTTTCTCTACGGAAATTTTCCTCTGAAATAGATCAGAGAAGACGAACAAAGAACTTTCCCGTGAGTAATTATCTTCCACTCCCTACCCCAAGCCAGATGAGAAGGAAAAAAATTGTTCTCAGATTGCACAAACAAAATTCGGTTCTAAGGCTTATAAGAGCCTAGAGAAGCAGGCAAGCATTCTTCGATTGGTTCAACTGTGTGATCTAAATGAACGCAAATTCTTAGGATTCCCCCTTCAGCTAGCATCATGGAGCAAAGCCAGCCCTCAAACAAAAGCACTGCACAACCCGCCAACAGGGATCGTCACCAGGAATAAACATCTGTAGACTTAACTCACCCCAGAGCTCTGGGAAGCAGGAAATCAAGGCATTTCCATGGAACAAACCAACCTTGACACAACAAGAGACAATAACAAAGCAAAGTGACTGAAGGGAAGAGAAAGAGGTGTGACTGATGGAAGGCAGAGTGGAGACAAGGGTTGGCCCTCAGGAATGTGAAGGGAAAAGAATGCCTGACATGCATTTACAACCACATCTAAGCACAAAGTTTTACTTACTAGCAATCCCAATGTGCTTGCTTAACCCAGGTTTGATTTTCCCTTCATAACAGAGAATAACTTGGGAAAGCTTGTTTGTCACAGTGATTGAAGTATATAAATTTCAATGACCAACCACATTTATATAAAAATTAATGTTTTATATTGCAGCACTATTCGGATACTCATGTTTTGTTGTTGTTCAGAGAATTTAATATCTCTGAATTTGGAGTTATGTTGTAGAATCGGGGTTGTGTTTTACAGTCTCTGTCATCAAGACATGGTGAGAAAGTTGCCTTTGTTAGTATGTGCAGACTATATTGAGCCACAGCTACTCATATGATGTCACCAGATGATAACCACTCAGACCCAGTTCATAGCCAATTCCAGCCAGCTAGGACTATACCCAAGTGTTCAGGGATCTAGGTAGAGTCCTAAGAAACCAGAGCCCAGGGGTTTTGAAGGTAAAAACCATATCCTGATATCTCGGAGGGGGTACATCACAAAAGTAATCAATTTAACAGAATCTAAGATAAGAAGTTAACTGGAGGTTCTGCACAAACAGGCAGTTTAACAGAAGCTAAGTTACATTGTATATCCAGACCTTGGGTTCCTAGAGTAAAATTGGGTCATAATCCCTGGAATTCCTCATCAAGGAGATCAAATTCTAGTTAATACAGAAATGGCCTCAGCAAAAATTAAAGATGGAGGAACCTCTATACCAACTACCTTGCCTGGTCACAATGAAGGTCAACATGGCTTTGTAGATTTTGTTCAAACTAGGTCTATGGTATTGACATTAACTGTTGCTTAGGAGTTTCTGGAAATATTTCAATATGCTCTGACATTCAGTCAAAAGGTTTTCAATACGTAGAAAGTCATAGAAACAGGGTAGAGCAGGACAAATGTGATCTGGGGGGAAGAGCAGTCCCATGTATGAGGTAAATAAAAAATGGCTGCCTATAACAAGCCAAGGCATACCACATCATACCACACCACCAGTTCCATGATCTGCAGACATAGCTCCAGGTTCATAGATCAAGAACTGGCTTTGCCTTGTAAGTTCTTGAAGTGGAAACTTAAGTGTTCTTTGGAAAGTCATTGAATGGTATTTTGCTTGGGCAAACATGTGAAGGAAAGTTTAGCTGAAGCAGACACAGGTGAAAGAATGTTCTGCTAAAGCAAGCACACAAAGGAACACGTGATAAAGGACTCTTCACTAATGACATGTGTGTATTGGTCCACCTTACATTGCATAGTTGAGCTACATTTGTCAAGCCTCCATAGAGAGAAACCCACCAAAAAACTTCTGGTGGTGCACTGCAGTTTCTTGCTGCTTTTGAAGACTCAGACTGATTGGCAGTGATGTCAGCTGAGACAGATGCACATGATAAGGTAAGACCCATGGAGGACATGCAATATTTGGAGAGAGTATAAATAGGACTCGATGGACAATGACAGAGGCTGAGCTTGGATTACCTGTAGAGCTAGCTGTGCAGTTTGAGGGTCTCCTGTCTTCACTGCTCTTTGCTTCACTGAGAGAGAGAAAGATAGAGCCGAGAACTTCTCCTGATGTTCCTGTTGCTTCTGTTGGTCCTGGTCCCTCCTGTTGACTTGTGCTGATGCTGAGGCCTGGCTGTTTCTGCTACAAGTGCCATGGCAGCTGCTGACCTGACTCTACCAAACTGGACTGCTGGTGTATCCATGTAGGGTTTGCAAGTGGATCAAGCTGCTGCTGCTAACCTGTGAACTGAACTGCCAGTCTCCAGACACCGCAGATGAAGTTGCTCCAAAGGACCTTTCTAAACAGGTCCACTTCCTGCCCTGTATCCTTTCTTCTCCACTACCTCTAGAGGGCGATGGGCTGCAAGAAAGGTTGATGTTTTTAAAAACCATCTTTAAAAATAGGTGTTTGAAAAAAAAAATTAAAGTTAAAAGTTCCTTCTCCCTCCTCCCATCTGCCATCTCTGCCACCTCCACATCCACAGACTGGGGCTCAAATACTTAATACTGGCTGTGCTTGGCTAATGTCCAACCAAGCAGCTTATGCCCCAGTTTTACTTGGCCTGGCTACCGTCATGTGGTTCCTGCACAGACCCAATCTAAGGCAGACTAAAACCAGACATACAACCAAAAACAAGTCCATATGCCAAGGCCACATAGCAATAACAAAAACAATATTGAAGATTAAGATGGCGTATCTTCCACCAAATCTACTAGTCCTTTAGAGATTTTCTTTAATAAGAATTGTCTAGATCAATCCCAGGCTATCAAAAGAACAATCATGAATCTTATCAAATAATCCAAGGAATTTAAAGAAGGCACAAATGCCTTAGTGAACTTAAAAAAGATAACCATAAATGCCTAAGTGATGTCCAAGAAAATATTAACTATGACTGAATAAAGTTAAGAAATGTATAGGCAGATTTGAGAACTGAATTCAGAAAATAAATGAAAATATTAAAGAGAACTTAGGCTGAAATTAGGACCCAACTGAAACATTCAATAACCAAACTAGAACACTCAAGGAAAAGCCTCAGAAGTCGAATGGACTAGAATAAGCCGAGCTTGAAAATAAAGTAGGGAAAATGGACTAGTCAAAAAAAATAATGATGCATTAAAGCAACCTTGGAAAATTCTGTGAGATGGTGAAAAGATGAATTCTTCAAATTATAGGTATAGATAAAGGAGAAGAAACTCAATTCAATTGCGGATACCAGCTCTTCAACAAAATCATAGAATGTAACTTTCCCAGACTAACAAAGACATGCCCATATAGACACAAGAAGAACGCAGAACATAGAATGGGAAAAGAAACTCCCCCATGGTATATTATAGTTAAAATACCAAAAATACCTAACAAAGAATATTGCAAGACAGAAAATAAACATAAGTCATATATAAAAGAAATCCCATCAGAACAACAGCTGGCTTCTCGATGAACTTTAAAAACCAGAAGAGCTTGTAGCAATGTACTTCGTTTTGAAGTAAACACCACGTTGTAATTAACTGTGGGGTTTACCCTGCTGGGCTACAAAACATTCACACCCATGCTTCCTATCTGACTCTAAGTTTCTCTCCATTGACTACCTCCCACAGTCATCCCTGTCCTGCCTTCCCAGCCTATAGTAAGCACTAGTCTAGTCTACACTTCTCTGAAAACAGCTGTATAATATGACATACAGTGAGATCAGGCAGTATCAGTTTTTCAGTACCTGTCTTGTGTCATTTTATATAATGTCTTCCAGACTCACTCATGTTGGTACAAAAGATCATTCTTTTATGACTGAATAGTTGTCTATTGGGAATGTGCAGCAATGTATTTTCTTCATCCATTTTATACATTGGTGGACTCTTGCTTTGATTCCTATCTTGGCTACTGTGTACAGTGCTGCAATAAACATGGGAGTACAGATATCTAGGCATTTGCCTTCATTTCCTTTGGATAGATGTCCATGGTAGGACTGCTAGATCACATGCTAGGTCTGCTTCTATTGTTTGAGGTAACTCCATAATGGCCATACCAATTTACATTCCCAGCAAGAGCTTCCTGTTTCTCCATACTCCTGCCAGCACTCTCTATTTTGGGTCTTATTTTTGTGCTCATCATCCCGAGGTGAAATAATTGGGTTCTCATTGTGGTTTTAATTTGTATCAATGGCATGCCTCTTACATGTACTTGTTGGCTATGTATATTCATTTGATGTCTACTCAAGTCCTTTGCCTGTGTTTTAATTGCATTATTTGCTAGTTTTGTTACTAAAATCCTTATATTCTAGACATTAATTACTTGCCCGAGACTTAGGTTGTAAATATTTCTGTTGCCTTCTGTAAGTTATATCTTCATTTTATTAATTATGTTCTTTATTGTACAAAAGCTTTTTAGTTTAACATAACTCAGTGCACCCAATTATTGGCTGTTGTTGCCTGTGCTTTTCAGTTCTTGCCTAAGAAAAATAGTATTGTGAAGTGTTTTTCAATTTCTACTAATTTCATTGTTGTAAATCTTACATGCAAATTTTCAGTCCATTTTGTGTGTGTGTGTGTGTGTGTGTGTGTGTGCACGTGTGTGTGTATGTGTGTGTGTGTGTGTGTGTGTGTGTGTGTTGAGAGGTAGAGGTTATCAATACAAAATGGAGTTCTTGATTCAAAGAGAATAATGCTATCTTATTCTTAAGCCAAATATTAGGGGCAATGGCTTAGGAATCAGATTGCACCAGAAGACATGTTTCACTGTGGACACGTTCACTTGAGATCTTCCTAATCATATTGTTCCTCGACCTTCTAGCAAGTATCAACTGGAAATTTGATTTGTTCCAGAAAAAAGTAAGTCATCAATCACTCTGACCAAATATATTGATTATGAACAAGTTGGGAAACTGCTGTAGGTCCCAGGCATTATGCCTGATGACGCTCTGAGCGTTTGCCTTGGTGGGAAGCTGGTGCTCTAGGGAGAATTCATTTTAAAGGTTTTCATAGTCACAAGGATGTTAGTTCAGAGAAGAGTGTGGGCAATGATTAGCTCTTGAGGGGACTAAAACAGCTCAAGATCATTTGGCTCTGGTCTGTAACTCTGTAACTTTCCAAAATCAAAGAGTTCCTTTAGAAATCTCTAACACAGGCGTGGCTTTTGTGTTTTCTGGGAAGTTAAGTTTCTAGGATCTACTTTACTTTTGTTTTACAAGAAAAGATACAATTTTCCCTGGAACCCTTTGTTGAAGAGTCCACCCTTTTTTCTGGCTTTGGCTTTAATTATTGGTACATTCACTAAGAGCTGATTACATATCAGTGGACGGACTGATTCCCGTTTGCTGTGCTCAATTCCTTGAGGCCGTCTGTGAAAGCCAGCACCACACTGGTTGTTGTACCATAGCTTTGTGATATATTTTCAGGTCGGATAAAGTGATTTCCCCAGCTTTGTCATTTTTGTTCAAGATTGCTATTTCAGGGGTTGGGGGAAGTCTTTCGTTTCACATGAATTTTAACACTTTTTTTTTTCTGTTTCTAGGAAGAGCATTATTGGTGTTTGATAGGGATCACCTAAAACCTGTAGATCATTTTGGGCAATATGGATATTTTAATAATATTTATTCTAATATTCTATGAGCATAGAAAATGATCTTTTCATTTATTTATGTCCTCTTTTATTTCTCTCCCTAGTGTTTGGTTTGGTTTGATTTTTGTGTAGGAACACAGATGCAGAGTCTTGTGCATGCTAGAGTTCTGAATTACACCTCAAGTCTTATTTTATAGTTCTCTAGGTACTAATCATTTACATTGTTGGTCACATTATTCCCAATTAAAATTTTTGTACCTATTTTATGTAAGATTAATTTCCTGATTGCTTTTCAGATAGTGGCTTTTCTATATAGAACAGTAACAAATTATTTCTAATTTTATCTATTTCTATTTCTGTGTATATGTAGCATCTGTGTGAATACAGATACCCCCAACATCCCAAAAGAGGGGTCAGATCCTCTGGAACTGGAGTTATAGGCAGTTGAGAGCTGCCTGCTGCTGCAGCTGCTGCTGGGAACTGAAATCCAGTCCTCTGGAAGAACAACAGGTGCTCTTAACTGCTGGGCTATCTCTCTAGCCTTAAGGACAGAGTTTTTTATGTGCTGACTTTGTATCCCACAACTTTCAATAACCCACAGAATTCATTTATTAGTCCTAATAGTTTTTGATGTAATCTAAGTTTTCTAATCAATGATCATGTTATCTATAAATAGATACAATTTGACACCTGACTTTCATACCTGATGCCCATGATTTATCTTAGCTAATGACTCTAGCCAGAACATTCAGTCCATTTAACATAAAAGTTGTTTTGTTTTGTTCCATATCACAGTAGAAAGCTTCAATTTTTCCTGTTTAACATGATATTAACTATGAGTCTGACATATGTTGCCTTTTATTACATTGAAATATGTTCCTTCTATACCTAACAAGTTGAATCTTTAACATGAAGGGATATCACATTTTGTCAAATATTTTTTCTTAATATATAAAATAATCATTTTATCATGCTGATATGAGATATCACATGTTGAAAATCCTTGCCTCTTGCATGAACTCCAGAGGGCATGGCGAATGGTCTTTCAGTGTGCCACCAAGCTCAGTTCCCTCAAACTTTTTCAATTCTTTGTCACGCTTATTTTGGGATGGGGTTATGGAGTACATGTGTAGGTCAGAGGACAGCTTTAAGGGGTTGGTTCTCTCCTTCTACTACATGGGCTCCAGAGATTAAACGAATCATCGGACTTGGCAGTGATGCCTTACCTGCTGCGACTTCCCACTGGCCCATTTTATTTTTTGCATCCATGTTAATCAGATATGTAGCCTGTGACTTTTTGTTTTTCATTTACTCTGTTCTTGTCTGGTTTATGGAGAGGAAGAATGCTAGCCATGTGAAATGGTTTTGGAAGAAATCTCTCGTTTTTCAATTTTTGGGACTAGTTTAAAGCAGTTTAGTTTTTCCAACATCTTTGATAGAATTTAGTAGTCACTCAACCAGACCCTGAGCTCTGATTTATTGGGAAATTTCTTATTGCTTATTTTAAACACCTTCCTGCTTATTGGACAGCAGATATTTCTTAATTCTTCTCCCTCAACTTTGCCATCTCATTTCTTCTAAGTTTACCAATATGTTGGCATATATGATAAATCTTAATAACCCTTTGTAATTCCTGTGGCTTCAGTTGTAATTATTTTTTTCATTCCTGATTTTGAGTCTGTTTTAGTTTGTTTGGCTGCAGATTTGGTTTGGCTTGTTTTTTTGTTTTGTTGCTTTTCTTTTTCATCCAGGGTTGCCTACAAACTCATTACATAGCCTAGTATGACCTTTAACTTCTGGTTACTACATTTCTACCTCCAGGAGAGCTAAAGGAACATAAACATGCCACTGTGCCGACTTATGTGGTATAGAGATTAAACTTAGAGCCTTGTGCTTGCTAAGCAAGTGAGCTACATCACCAATCCAGCATGTTGATTTAAAAAAAAAAAATCGGTGTGGTGTGGTAGTGTTATGTCAGAAGGATTACAAGTTCCAGGCAAGTCTATCAAGATCCTGTCTCAAAGAAATAATAGTAATTCTTCATTTCATATGTTTTTGTTTTAAATGTCTATTTTATTTTACTCTGAACATGGATGGGAGTTGGGAGAGAGGCATGTGAAGTCCTAAGAGAATGGATATTACTCACAAGGGCATGGCCATGTCAAGAACCCAGTATCTCAGATCCATGGGAATGTCAAAGTATTCCCCAAGACGGTCTGGCAAATCCTTCCCCAGGTCAGGCTCAAGGAGAGGGGAAAGCCTTTCCCTGGTGATGTGTGGGTGTTGACAGTGTCTACAGAAAATATCAGCTGCAGCTTTTTCTCCCCAGTGTTTATACCCTGAGACTGTTTCCCAGTGGAGACTTCCTACCAACATTAGCTAAACCCAGCTCCTTGCTGAGCTGTAACCAACAAAGCCAACCACTCTGTTCAGATGTATGAAATACATGTGCTGAGAATCCTGGCTACTGCTCATGTGTCTTTACCAGAGCATGTGCCTAGCTTGATCCCAGCTTTTCTGTATGGGTGGCTACATATGTCTGTCATTTCCTCATTACCTGTCACCCAGTTAGGTCTACCCCCTAAGCTGTTCAAGTCATAGAACAAATGAGCATGTGTTCATGTATACATGGGTACACATGTGAGTGCAGATGTGTGTCCACATGCATGTGAAGGCTAGATGTCAAGCTTGGGGATCATTTCTCAGAGGTCATCCAAATAGACTTTTTTTTAAAGATACGTTCTCATTAGCCAGGAGCTCACAGAGTAAGTGATGCTGTCAGTTAGGAATGGCTAACAGAAATTTCACATCCCTTCCTTCCAAATTTGAAAAAGAGGCATAAAAATAAGAGAATTTATTTAGGTCTGCAACCCAAAGATGGCCCTCATTAGCTATACATACAAACATTCATACATAGTCATAAACATTAGCCTCATAAAAGTTCAGCTTCATGATCTGCAAAGTCTGCAAAGCACATATGAGTTTATCTAGCAAGACAAGTAATGGTGTGCAGCCTTGCAACCAGCAAGCCTAAGAACATCCAGAAAATAGGTACCGCTGAACAGACTCACTCACCTAATGGAAAGGATAAATGGCGGCATACATCTTGGCAAATGAAAGAAGAAGGATCAAGAATTCAGAGACATCTCTAGCTACATAGTGAGTTCTGTGCCAGGGCAGGCTACATAAGATAGTGTCTCAAAAACAAAGGAGAACAAGCTGAAAATACCCTATGAATAGTTCCAGTGTACCCTGTGTTTAGACAAGTGGGTATTCCTGTCTGCAGATTAAAGTTTACACTGAACATGCCATTCTAGGCCTCATCTGATGACCACAAATCTCTACCTTCAGCTTCATTTTCTCCTTCTTCATTGCCACAGGAACTCTAGCTACACTAAATTTTACTAAGCAAAATGTTCCATCATGACTGAGCATTATACCCATGGTGTAGATGATTCCTTTTGCAGTATTTGATAACCAACACAGAGACCCACAAGTGGTCAAGGTGCAGAGAACAGATTTTGGAACACTTAGTCCAAACCTAAACTTTATTTTATACCTGTTCCCTCTAAGTCTCAGGGATCATTGCAGAAGAAAGGGTAGAAGGATTGGAATAGCCAGATCACTACAGGCTCCTCCTGTAGAGGTGACTATAAGGGAACAGTGTCTTCTGGACATAGCAGGGCAGTTGCACCTATGAGTTCACAGCAACTGTGACAAGCTCAAGCCAGATAAAATTCCAACATAGAAAGGGGAGGTAGCCTCAAAGCCCTACCCAGGTGAGGAGTGATTGATAGCTGTGGGGAGAAGGAAAGCCAGTTTTTCTTTCAGGGTATGAACAAAGGATGGGTGACCATGCTTCAGCAAAAGACCACACATTCAAGAATAAAAGCAGCACAAACTATTTGTGAGTTTTGAAAACAGAAAACCAGGACACAAAATTGGGTGAGTAGAGAATGGGGGGCGGGGTGGATGTAAGAGGAGTCGGGGATGGGCTGGAGAGATGACTCAGCAGTTAAGAGCACTGACTGCTCTTCCAAAGGTCCTGAGTTCAAATCCCAGCAACCACATGGTGGCTCACAACCATCCATAGAGAGATCTGATGCCCTCTTCTGGTGTGTCTGAAGACAACTTCAGTGTACTTACATATAATAAATAAATAAATCTTAAAAAAAAAAAAAAGAAGAGTTGGGGTGGGGGAGTAAATATGGTCAGAACACACTGTATAAAATCCTCAACAGACTAACAAAAAGATGAAGGAAAACCCTACCCAGCCATGACATGCCCTTCCAGCTTACATTCCTTCTGCCTGAAAAACAGTTCTTCCTTATTCTCCCAGTTTTTTTCTTAAAGATTGCTTCTTCTTTGAAGACATTTCCCTCGGTAGAATTAAGTCCGCCATCTGTAAGCACATAACATTTTATGTAACTCAGTCCTTCTGGGATTACCTCCAAAGCACACCAACTGCCTGTCATTATGCTGCCCCTGCACAGCCACCCATCCTAGGAAGCACGTGGAGGAGAGAGACAAGAGACAGGATTACACATGCCACTGCGGAGGAAATGGGGTACTATGGGAGTCCATGGTACTGTGACAATTACCCAGGGATATAATCCAGAGTAAAGCTAAAGTCTGAAACAGGAAGAAAAAAATCAAAAAGCGATCATGGGAACATAGGTGGCATGCGTGTAAATAAATTGATGACTGAGCCACTGGAAAGTGAGGCTGCTGTTTTCTTTATTCAAGATCCATCACAGTAACTACTTCCTTCATCTGACTCCATCACTGGAGAATTTCTACAAAGTGCATTTGTGTCTAAGGCATTCTGCTTATGCCAGTAGTTTATATGCTGTGTTGAATCATTCTGTGTAATTTTATGGATAGAAGGAACACAAAAAAATATTTTACTTCTCAATACCATCAGGGGCTTTTGTAGCCTAACAAATGGTGCTGGTTCAACTGGAGGTCAGCATGTAGAAGAATGCAGATCGATTCATTGTTATCTCCTTGTTCAAAACTCAAGTCCAAGTGGATCAAGGACCTCCACATAAAACCAATTACACTAAAACTAAGAGAAGAGAAAGTGGGGAAGAGCCTCAAATACATGGGCACAGGGGGAAAGTTCTTGAACAGAACACCAATAGCCTATGTTCTAAGGTCAAGAATGAATCAACAGATTGGGAAAAGATCTTTACCAATCCTACAACTGATAGACAGCTAATATTCAATATATACAAAGAACTCAAGAAGTTAGACTCCAGAGAACCAAATAACCCTGTTAAAAATGAGGTACAGAGCTAAGCAAACAATCTTCAACTGAGGAATATCAAATGGCTGAGAAGCACCTAAAGAAATGTTCAACATTCTTGGTCATCAGAGAAATGCAAATCAAAACAACCCTGAGATTCCATGTCACACCAGTCAGAATAGCTAAGATCAAAAACTTAGGTGACAACAGATGCTGGCAAGGATGTGGAGAAAGAGGAACACTCTTCCATTGCTGGTGGGATTGCAAGCTGGTACAACCACTCTGGAAAACAGTCTGGTAGTTCCTCAGAAAATTGGACAAAGTATTACCTGAGGACTCAGCTATACCACTCCTGGGCATATATATACCCAAAAGATGTTCCAACATATAACAGGGATACACACTCCACTATGTTCATAGCAGCCTTATTTATAATAGCTAGAAGCTGGAAAGAACCCACATGTCCTTCAACAGAGGAATGGATACAGAAAATGTGGTACAATTACACAATGGAGTACTACTCAGCTATTAAAAACAGTGACTTCATGAAATTCTTAGGCAAATGGATGGAACTAGAAAATATAATCCTGAGCAAAGTAACCCAGTCACAAATGAACACACATGGTATACATTACCATATCCATTTATCACTGATAAATGGATATTAGCCCAAAAGCTCCAAATACCCAAGATACATTTCACAGAACACATGAAGCTCAAGAAGAAGGAAGACCAAAATGTGGATGCTTCAGTCCTTCTTAGAAGGGGGAACAAAATACTAACAGGAGGAAATACGGAGACAAAGTGTGGAGCACAGACTGAAGGAAAGGCCAAAAGAGACTGCCCCTCCTGGGGCTCCATCCCATATACAGACACCAAACCCAGACACTATTGCTGATACCAAGAAGTGCTTACTGACAGGAGCCTAATAAAGCTGTCTCCTGGGAGGTTCTGCTAGAGCCTGACAAATACAGAGGCAGATGCTCACAGCCAACTATTGGACTAAGCATGGGGTTCCCAATGGAGTAGTTAGAGAAAGAACTGAAGGAGATGAAGAGATTTGCAACCCATAGGAAGAATAACAATATCAACCAACCAGATCCCTGAGAGCTCCCAAGGACTGAACCACCAACGAAAGGGTACACATGGAGGGACCCATGTCTCCAGCCACAAATGTAGCAGAAGCTGGCCTTGTTGGACATCAAGGGGAGGAGAGGCCCTTGGTCCTATGCCCCAATGTAGGAGAATGCCAGGACGGGGAGGTGGGAGTTGGTGGGTGGTAGGGGAACAACACCCTCATAGAAGCAGGGAGAGGGAAGATGGGATAGGGTTTCCAGAGTAGAAACCAGGAAAAGGGATAACATTTGAAATGTAAATAAATACAATATCCAATAAAAAAAAAGAAATTAATTTAATCCTTTTCCATTTTCATAATTATTACTGTCTACCCTCTTAGTATTTTATTCTAAGCTTTTCTTGTTTCTGACGCTATTGTGCATTAGACAGATTGATTCCTTAACCTTCTTTTTTCCCAATATAGAAATTATGCAACTGATTTTATTTTTAGAATATACTCTTAGATTTATAATAAATTGACTGAGTCAAAGTAATCACATCTCCTCTTCACTAAAAAGGGCAGGGCCTTTAGCATGCTATAAATTCCTCCATACTTCTACCTCATGACTGCCCTATTATTGCAGAGTATTTTGTTTCCAGTTTCTCTTGAACAATTACTAGCTCTGCCATTATCTCTACCTTTGGCTCATCATTCTTTTATTTCATTATTTCACCCTGAGATCATTTTCATTCCTACTCAAGAGTGAGTAGTCCTCATAGCAAGGAAGCATGCATTCTCAAGCATCAGCATCCAGAGTCCCTGACTGATGACCCAGCATTTCAATGATAATCTTAGCCACCTCTCCATCTGTCTGTGATGTGAATAACCAGACCCAGGCCCTTGCAGATACTGTGCATGTGCTTGGCATTGTATCCCCCGTGTGTTACAGGATCTAAGGATGGTGCCTGCTCTGAGGAATCAAGAGAGCTGAGATCCCTAGAAGGCACACAAGCTGGGTATTGACCTTTTTCTTACTACATTCCCAAGACTGTGAGAACTTCCTGCCCTGATGGCAAATGCTCTGAATGCCTTGCATAAAGTTTTCTGGTTCCCGTGGAGCTGCATGTCCTCATCACTACTTGGTAGTGGTTTGGTCCTACTTTCTAATGTGAACAATGTTTCCTTTGCTCATTCTGAGGTCAACTCTGTGAAAATGGGAGAATATACGTTAATATTAAAAAATATATATCTGCTGACAGGAGCCTGATATAGCTGTCCCCTGAGAGGCTCTGCCAGTGCCTGACAAAGACAGAGGGGGATGTTCTTAGCCAACCATTGAACTGAGCACAGGGTCCCCAATGGAGGGGCTAGAGAAAGGACCCAAGAAACTGAAGGGGTTTGCAATCTCATAGGAGAAACAATATGAATCAACCAGTACCCCCAGAGCTCCTAGGGACTAAACCACCAACCAAAGAGTACACATGGAGGAACCCATGGCTCCAGCTGCATATGTAGCAGAGGATGCCTTTGTTGGACATCAAAGGGAGGAGAGACCCTTGGTCCTGAGAAGGCTCGATGCCCCACTGTAGGGGAATGCCAGGAGAGTGAAGCAGGAATGGGTGAGTTGGTGAACAGGGGGAAGGGGGATGGAATAGGGGGTTTTCAGAGGGGAAACCAGGAAAGGGGATAACATTTGAAATGTAAATAAAGAAAATATCTAATTAAAAAAAGAATGTAAATACAAAAAAAAAATAGGTAATAAACCTAAACCCTAGACTAAGAAATAGAAGGGTTGTTGAGACAGAAAAGTAATATTTTAATTCAATACATTCACTGCCTTAATTTGACATGTAAATTTTATGTAAATTAAATGTAGTAAACATTTTTGAGTTATAATGATTTTCAAATTAAGATTAAAATTATCTCATTATGGATTAAGTTACTCCTCTATGGTCCAAATCATACTTTGAACTATGATCAACTCTGACCTGGGACAAATCATTATTCTAAGATAAAAATTTTCTCTCATAAAGTAGATTGGTATGAGTTGCACACAGTGATTTCCTTCCAAAGACTTTGGTACAGAAAAGGGAGAAGGGTTGCCAAAACAGTGGTGCTGCCCTTGAGATCTGACAGAGTGTCCACCACTAGCTGGCCAGAGTTGATAGCATCAGGATGTCATGTTAACAATATATACACTTTGCCACATGTCGGACGAGACTGGCACTTTACATTCACTTCTTCCCTTCTCCAACACAGTGGGGAACAAGTTGAAAACCATCAATTGTATGAGGAACATTCTACAGAATAACAACAAAGTATCTTCTAAACAGTCAAAGTTATAAGGAGACAAAAATAAATAAAAAATAACCCAAAGGAAAGCCTGACAAATTATTATAATTGAGAGACTCCTACATGAGCAAGAAGTTAGATGTGGTATCTCAGACAGAATTTAAGGCTTATAAGTAAAAGGCCATGGAACACAAATATTGGGGCAGCCAACATGGGCAGTAGGTAGAACACTTGTCTAGAGTATGTGAGGCTCTGGGTTCCATTCTCAGAATTACACACATCAATGTGCTTGCACCACCAGCCTGTAATCCCAGCAGGAGTACTATCCAAGGAGTCTAGGAGCAGCCCTGTACCTTCCAGCATGTGAGAATGCAGTGAGAAGCTGCTAAGTGCTCTGATGTGGATCCTCACACTGAATCCATCAATACTTTGACCTCAGAATTCCCAATCTCAAAACTGTGAGAAATGTTTCTCTTCCTTTTGCACTACCTGGTACATTGTATTGTATTGTAGGAGCACAGATAATGGAAGCAGACTGGACCATAGCCGAACTACCCTGTGTATAGTTGATTATTTGTTTTATATGAAATTTATGTTTATTTGTTTTATGTTTGTGTGGAGGGGGCTATCTTAGTCAGGGTTTCTATTCCTGTACAAACATCATGACCAAGAAGCAAGTTGGGGAGGAAAGGGTTTATTGAGCTTACACTTCCACACTGGTGTTCATCACTAAAGGAAGTCAGGACTGGAACTCAAGCAGGTCAGGAAACAGGAGCTGATACAGAAGCCATGGAGGGATGTTCCTTACTGGCTTGCTTCCTCTGGTTTGCTCAGCCTGCTCTCTTATAGAACCCAAGAATACCAGCCCAGAGATGTTACCACCCACAAAGAGCACTCTCCCCTTGATCACTAATTGAGAAAATGCCCCACAGTTGGATTTCATGGAGGTACTTCCCCAACTGAAGCTCCTTTCTCTGTGATAACTTCAGCTTGTGTCAAGTTGACACACAAATCCAGCCAGTACAGGGGGGTATGTGAATGCATTGCCCATAAAGGTCAAACAGGACACTGGATACTCCAGGAGCTGGAGTTACAGGTCATTTCAAGTCTCAAAGGGTACTGGGAATTGAATTCAGGTCCTCTGTCAGAGCAACACATTCTCTCAGTGTCTGAGTCATGTCTCCTCTGATTTGATTTTGAAGTATTTGAAAATTGTAGAGTGCCTTATTGGAGTGCCATGCCTCCTGGCAGGAACTTGACATCAGCCAATGTGAAGTTCCTCTCCTAGCCTTTGAGCGGGAATTCCTGTGTTAACCATAATCCCCTCCACCTGGGGTGGAGTGCTCAGACCAAGGTGAAGCCCATTGTTCTTCAAGGACCTGCAGTTTCCTGAGAAACACTAGCCACCTGTGGAGCAACTGAACCAGATCTGTGGAGAAGCTTCCAGCCTTTGGGGCAAGAGTTTTCGCCTGCCTATATATTTGGAGTTCTCCATTAAACTTTGAGACCTTGAACAGCAATGTTGTCTTGGTCTCCATCTCTTTTTGCCACCTTCCCATACATCCCCAGCTTCCCTTCCAGGTAACCCGTTCGATGTAACTACAGGCAGTTACAGAAAATGTTCTTCTCTGTTTCAATGTCCCAGTGATATTCTCCTGTATTATATCCTGAAAGGTTTATAGTTCTAAATTTACTCTATATGAAGGCTATTTTCCTTAGAGTTTGAGATAAGGCTTCATTTGTAAGAATCCAGTTGTTCTTACATCATTTACTGAAGCAATTATCTTATATCAAATCATTTGTACTGTTATCCTCATTACATCTGAAGATTGGGTGAAACCTTCACAAGTTGCTTGTGTAAAGACATACCTATGAGTTTTAAACCAAATAGAATAAAGACTATTTCAGCTATAAACCTATGGATCCGGTGGAAATGACCCATAAACCTTACTTTAAGAAACATGATTCAAATCCCACTGGGAGAGAGCTGGCCTCCGAGGAGTGCTGACACACTTGAGGATACAGGTGAGACCACCACTTCTGCACATATTCCTGGCCCAAGAGAGATCTTCCCAGATCCATCAGGACACAGGAACTGAGGAGCAGCCTGGGACAGGATACTTCGGGTTTCCATCTGTGCCCCAGAGATGACCCTGTGCCAAGCTCTCCATACCCAAATTCCATGCAGAAAGAGCTGGTCTCCCAGGGGTGCTGACACACAGGCTTACAGGAGGGACAAACCACAGTCAGAGACAGCCAGAACAACTAACACCATAGATAAACAGACAGTGAGAGGCAAAGGCAAGAACATAAGCAACAGAAACCAAGGCTACTTGGAATCACCAAAACCCAGTCTCCCACCACAGCAAGCCCTGGACACCCCAACACACCAGAAAAGCAAGACTCTGATTGAACATCATAACTCATGATGATGATAGAGGACTTTAAGAAGGGCATAAATAACTCCATTAAATAAATACAGGAGAACACAGGTAAACAGCTAAAAGTCCTTAAAGAATTACAGGAAAACACAACCAAACAGGTGAAGGAATTGAACAAAACAATCCAGGATCTAAAAATGGAAACAGAAACAATAAAGAAATCAAAAGGGAGACAACTCTGGAGATAAAAAACCTTGGAAAGAGATCAGGAGTCAACAAAGAGATGCAAGCATCAACAACAAAATGCAAGAAATAGAAGAGAGAGTCTCAGGTGCAGAAGATACCATAGAGCTGGGCGGTGGTGGCACACGCCTTTAATCCCAGCACTTGGGAGGCAGAGGCAGAAGGATTTCTGAGTTCGAGGCCAGCCTGGTCTACAAAGTGAGTTCCAGGACAGCCAAGGCTACACAGAGAAACCCTGTCTCGAAAAACCAAAAAAAAAAAAAAAAAAAAAAAAAAAAAGAAGATACCATAGAAAACATTGACATAACAGTCAATGAAAATGCAAAATGCAAAAAACTCCTAACCCAAAACATCCAGGAAAACCAGGACACAATGAGAAGATGGAGAAAACAAGATATTCCATGACAAAACCAAATATACACAATAACTCTCCACAAACCCAGCCCTACAAAAGATGGAAAACTCCAAAGCAAGGAGAGAAACTATACCCTAGAAAATCAAGAAAGTAATCTTTCAACAAACCCAAAAGAAGATATCAACACAAACATAATTCCACCTCTAACAACAAAAATAACAGGAAGCTACCATCACCATTCCTTAGTATCTCTTAACATCAATGGACTCAATTCCCTAATACAAAGACATAGACTAAGAGACTGGATATGTAAATAGGACACAGCAGTTTGCTGCATACAGGAAATACACCTCAGTGACAAAGACAGACACTACTTCAGAGTAAAGGGCTGGAAAACAATTTTCCAAACAAATGGTCAAGAAACAAGCTGGAAGAGCCATTCTAATATCGACTTAAATTGACTTTCAACCTAAAGTTATGAAAAAATATAAGAAAGGACACTTCATACCCATCGAAGGAAAAATCTACCAAGATGAAGTCTCAATTCTGAACATCTATGCTCCAAATGCAAGGGAACCCACATTCATAAAAGAAACTTTACTAAAGCTCAAAGTACACATTGAACTTCACACAATAATAGTGAGAGACTTTGACACCCCACTCTCACCAAGGGGCAGATCATGGAAACAGAAAATAAACAAAGACCTAGTGAATCTAACAGAAGTTATGAACCAAATGTATTTAACAGTTATCTATATGACATTTCATCCTAAAACAAAATAATATACCTTCTTCTCAGCACCTCATGGTACCTTCTCCAAAACTGACCATATATTTGGTCACAAAACAGGCTTCAACAGATACAAGAAGATTGAAATAATCCAATGCATCCTATCAGATCACCCTGCACTAAGGCTGGTGTTCAATAACAACAGAAAGCCCTCATACATATGGAAGCTGAATAATGCTCTACTCAATGATAACTTGGCCAAGGAAGAAATAAAGAAAGAAATTAAAGACTTTTTAGAATTCAATGAAAATGAAGGCACAATGAAAGCAGTGCTAAAAGGAAAACTGATAGCTCTGAGTGCCTCCAAAAAGAAACTGGAGAGAGCATACACTAGCAGCTTGACAGCACCCCTGAAAGCACTAGAACAAAAAGAAGCAAATACACCCAAGAGGAGTAGATGGCAGTTAATAATCAAACTCAGGGCTGAAATCAACCAAGTAGAGACAAAAAGAACTATACAAAGAATCAACAAAACCAGGAGCTGCTTCTTTGAGAAAATCAACAAGATAAATAGACCCTTAGCCAGGCAAACCAGAGGCCACAGAGACAGTATCCAAATTAACAAAATCAGAAATGAAAAAGAGAGATATACCAATAAAAACTGAGGAAATTCAAAAAATCATCAGCTCCTAGTACAAAAGTCTATACTCACAAAAAATGGAAAATCTGGATGAAATGGATAATTTTCTATACAGGTACTAGGTACCAAAGTCAAATCAGGATAAGATAAATGATCTAAACAGTCCCATAACTCCTAAAGAAATAAAAGCAGTCATTAAAAGTCTCCCAACCAAAAAGAAGTCTAGGACCAGTAGGATTTACTGCAGAATTCTATCAGACCATCAAAGAAGACCTAATACCAATACTCTTCAAACTGCTCCACAGAATAGAAACAGAAGATATGCTACCCAATTCGTTCTATGAGGGCACAGTTAAAACCTGACACAGACCCAACAAAGAAAGAGAACTTTAGACCAATTTCCCTTATGGATATCGATACAAAAATACTCAATAAAATTCTTGCAAACCAAATCCAAGAATACATCAAAATGATCATTCACCACAATCAAGTAGCCTTCATACCAGGGATGCAAGGACGATTCAATATATGGATATTCATCAACATAATCCACTGCATAAAGAAACTCAATAGAAAAAAAAACCACATGATCATTTCATTAGATGCTGAAAAAGCATTTGAAAAAAATCAACATCCCTTTATGTAAAAAATCTTGGAAAGATCAGGAATTCAAGGCCCATACCTAAACATAGTAAAAGCAATATACAGCAAATCAGTAGCCAACATTAAACTAAACGGAGAGAAACTTAAAGCAATCCCACTAAAATCAGGGACTAGACAAGGCTGCTCACTCTCTCCCTATCTATTCACTATAGTACTTGAAATTCTAGCTAGAGTAATTAGACAACAAAAGGAAGCAAAGGGATACAAATTAGAAAGCAAGAAGTCAAAATATCACTATTTGCAGAGGATATGATAGTATACTTAAGTGACCCCAAAAATTCAACCTGAGAACTCCTAAACTTAATAAAAAACCTCAGGAAAGTGACTGGATATAAAATTACCTCAAACAAATCAGTAGTCTTCCTCTACTCAGAGGATAAACAGGCTGAGGTATTAGGGAAAAGATACCAAAACGACACAAAGATCCAACAAAGAAACAAGAACTTCAGACCAATTTCCCTTATGAATATCAATGCAAAAATACTTAATAAAATTCTTGCCAACTGAATCCAAGAACATATCAAAATGATCATTCACTACAATCAAGTAGACTTGATCCCAGAGATGTAGGGATGGTTCAGTATACGGAATTCCATCAATGTAATCCACTACATAAACAAACTCAAAGAAAAAAACCACATGGTCATTTCATTAGATGCTGAAAAAGCATTTGACAAAATTCAGGATCCTTTCATGCTAAAAGTCTTGGAAAGATCAGGAATTCAAGGCAGGATCCTTTCATGCTAAAAGTCTTGGAAAGATCAGGAATTCAAGGCGTATATCTAAACATAATAAAAGCAAACAGGTAGCCAACATCAATATAAATGGAGAGAAACTTGAAGCAATCCCACTAAAATCAGGGACTAGACAAGGCTGCCCTCTCTCTCCATATCTATTAAATATAGTACTTGAAGTTCTAGCTAGAGCAATTAGACAACAAAAGGAGGTCAAAAGGCTACAAATTGGAAAGGAACAAGTCAAATTATCACTATTTGCAGATGATATGATAGTATACTTAAAATTCCACCAGAGAACTCCTACAGCTGATAAACAACTTCAGCAAAGTGGTCAGATATAAAATTAACTCAAACAAATCAGTAGCCTTCCTATACTCAAAGGATAAACAGACTGAAAAAGAAATTAGCGAAACAATACCCTTCAAAATAGTAACAAACATTATAAAATATCTTGGTGTGACTCTAACCAAGTGAAAGATCTGAATGGCAAGAACTTCAAGTCTCTGAAGAAAGAAATCAAAGAAGACCTCAGAAGATGGAAAGATCTCCCATGCTCACTAATTGACAGGATTAATAGAGTAAAAATGGCCTTCTTGCCAAAAGCAATATACAGATTCAATGCAATCCCCATCAAAATCCCAACTCAATTCTTCATAGAGTTAGAAAGAGAAATTCTCAAATTCATCTGGAATAACAAAAAACCCAGAATAGCGAAAACTATTCTCAATAGTAAAAGAACTTCTGGTGGAATCAGTATCCCAGACCTCAAGCAGTACTACAGAGCAATAGTGTTTAAAAAAATGCATAGTATTGTTACAGTGACAGGCAGGTAGATCAATGGAATAAAATTGAAGACCCAGAAATGAACCTACACACCTATGGTCACTTTGTCTTTCACAAAGGAGCTAAAACCATCCAGTGGAAAAAAGATAGCCTTTTCAACAAATGGTGCTGGCTCAACTGGTGGTTGGCATGCAGAAGAATGCACATTGATCCATTCTTAACTCCTTGTACTAAGCTCAATTCCATGTGGATCAAGGACCTCCACATAAAACCAGACACACTGAAACTAATAGAAAAGAAACTGGGGAAGAGCCTTGAACACACAGGCACAGGGGAAAATTTCCTGAACAGAACACCAATAGCCTATGCCCTAAGATCAAGAATTGACAAATGGGACCTCATAAAAGTACAAAGTTCTGTAAGGCAAAGGACATTGTCAATAGGACAAAACAGCAACCAATAAATTGGGAAAAGATCTTTACCAATCCTACATCTGACAGAGGGCTAATATCCAATATATACAAAGAACTCAAGAAACTAGACTCCAGAGAACCAAATAACCCTATTAAAAAATGGGGTACAAAGCTAAACAAAGAATTTTCACCTGAGGAATATCGAATTGCTGAGAAGCACCTAAAGAAATGTTCAATATCCTTAGTCTTCAGGGAAATGCAAATTAAAACAACCTTGAGATTTCATCTTACACCAGTCAGAATCGCTAAGATAAAAAACTCAGGAGACAGCAGGTGCTGGAGAGGGCGTGGAGAAAAGGGAACACTCCTCCACTGCTGGTGGGATTGCAAGCTGGTACAACCACTCTGGAAATCAGTTTGGCAGTTCCTCAGAAAACTGGACATAATACTACCGGAGGACCCTGCCATACTACTCCTGGGCATGGCAGAGGTTTCTCCAGGATGTAATAAGGACACATGTTCCACTATGTTCATAGAAGCCCTATTTATAATAGGCAGAAGCTGGAAAGAACCAAGATGTCACTCAACGGAGGAATCGATACAGAAAATGTGGCATATATATACCCAATGGAGTACTATTCAGCCATTAAAAACAATGAATTCATGAAATTCTTAAACAAATGGATGGAACTGGAAAATATCATCCTGAGTGAGGTAACCCAATCACAAAAGAACACACATGGCATGCACTCACTGATAAGTGGATATTAGCCCAGAATACCCAAGACATATTTCACATATCAAATGATGCCCAAGAAGGAGGGAGAAGAAGGAGTATGGATCCTTGGATCCTTTGTAGAAAGGGGAAAAAAAACACCCACAGAAGGAGATACAGAGACAAAAGATGGAGCAGAGTCTGAGAGAGAGATCATCCAGAGGCTACCCCACCCAGGGATCCATCCTGTATACAGTCACAAAACCCAGACACTATTGTGGATGCCCACAAGAGCTGGCTGACTGGAGCCGAATATAGCTATCACCTGGGAGGTTCTCCTAGTGCATGACAAATACAGAGGGGGACACTCTTAGCCAGCCATTGATCTGAACCCAGGGTCCCCAATGGGAGAGCTAGAGAAAGGACCTAAGGAGCTGAAGGGGTTTGCAGCGCCTCAGGAGGAACAACAATATGAGTCACCCAATACTGCCAGAGCTCCCAGGGACAAAACCATCAACCAAAGAGTACACATGCCGTTACCCATGGCTCCAGACATAGAGGCACCAGAGTATGGTTTTGTTAAACACCAAAGGGAGGAGAGGCCCTTGGTTCTGGAAAGACTTGATGCCATAGTGTAGAGGAATACCAGGACAGGGAAACAGGGGAGGGTTTGTTGGGGAAGGGAAGATGGCTTATGGGATTTTCGGGGGAGGGAGGAACCAGGAAAGGGGATAACATTTGAAATGTAAATAAAGAATATATTTAATAAAAAAATAAAAGAAAAAATTAATAGTTGAAGATAATATATAGGAAAAAAGAAATTAGGAAAAAGACACTCCGCATAAAAGTCACAAATAATATAAAATATCTGGGTGCGACTCTAACTAAATAAGTGAAAGATCTGTATGACAAGAACATCAAGCCTCTGAAGAAAGAAATCAAAGAAGATCTCAGAAGATGGAAAGATCTCCCATGATCATAGATTTGCAGGATTATTATAATAAAAATGACCACCTTGCTGAAAGCAATCTACAGATTTAATGCAATCCCCATCAAAATTCCAACTCAATTCTTCATAAAGTTAGAAAAAGCAATTCTCAAATTCATTTGGAATAACAAAAAAAAACAGGATAGCAAAAATTATTCTCAACAATAAAAGTCCATCTGGGGGAAATCACCATCCCTGACCTCAAGCTGTACTACAGAGCAATAGTGATTAAAAAATATGCATAATATTGGTACAAAGATAGACAGGTAGATCAATGAAATAGAATAGAACTGAAGGCCCAGAAATGAACCCACATACCTATAGTCACTTTATCTTTGACAAAGGAACTAAAACCATCCAGTGAATAAAAGACAGCATTTTCAACAAATGGTGCTGGTTCAACTCAAGGTCAACATGTAGAAGAATGCAAATTGATCCATTGTTATCTCCCTGTACAAAGCTCAAGTCCAAATGGATCAAGGACCTTTATATAAAACCAGATACAGTGAATCTAATACAAGAGAAAGTGGGAAAAAGTCTCGAACATATGGGCACAGAGGAAAAGTTCCTTAACAGAATATCAATGGCTTATGCCCTAAGATCAAGAATTGACAAATGAGACCTCATAAAATTGCAAAGCTTCTGTAAGGCAAAGGACACTGCCAACAGGACTAAATGGCAACCAACAAATTGGGAAAAGATCTTATCAATCCTACATCCAATAGAGGACTAATATCCAATATATACAAAGAATTCAAGAAGGTAAACTCCAGAGAACCAAATAACCCTATTAAGAAATGGGAAACCATTCTTATCTCCTTGCACTAAGCTCAATTCCAAGTGGATCAAGGACCTCCACATAAAACCAGACACACTGAAACTAATAGAAAGGAAACTAGGGAAGAACCTTGAACATATGGGCACAGGGGAGAACTTCCTGAACAGAACTCCAATAGCTTATGCTCTAAGATCAAGAATTGACAAATGGGACCTCATTAAATTACAAAGTTTCTGTAAGGCAAAAGACACTGTCAAAAGGACAAAGCGGCAACCAACTAACTGGGAAATGATCTTTACCAACCCTACAGCCAACAGAGGGCTAATATCCAATATATACAAAGAACTCAAGAAGTTAGACTCCAGAGAGCCAAGTAACCCTATTAAAAAATGGGGTACAGAGCTAAACAAAGAGTTCTCACCTGAAGAATATCTAATGGCTGAAAAGCACTTAAAGAGATGTTCATCATCCTTAGTCATTAGGGAAATGCAAATCAAAACAATCCTGAGATTCCATCTCACACCAGTCAGAATGGCTAAGATCAAAAACACAGGAGACAGCAGTTGTTGGCGAGGATGTGGAGAAAGAGGAAGGAACACTCCTCCATTGCTGGTGGGATTGCAAGCTGGTACAACCACTCTGGAAAGCTGTCTGGCAGTTCCTCAGAAAACTGAGCATGACACTCCCAGAGGATCCGGCTATACCACTCCTGGGCATATACACAGAGGATTCCCCTGCATGCAATAAGGACACATGCTCCACTATGTTCATAGCAGCCTTATTTATAATAGCCAGAAGCTGGAAAGAACCCAGATGCCCCTCGATGGAGGAATGGATTCAGAAGATGTGGTATATTTACACAATGGAATATTACTTTGCAATTAAAAACAATGAATTCACGAAATTCCTAGGCAAATGGTCAGAACTGGAAAATATCATCCTTAGTGAGGTAACCCAGTCACAAAAGAACACACATGGTATGCAGTCACTGATAAGGGGATATTAACCCAGAATCTCAGAATACCCTAGACACAATTCACATATCAATAGATTTCCAAGAAGATGGAAGGAGAGACCCCTGGTTCTGGAAAGACTGGATGTAGGGGAATGCCAGGATAGAGAAGCAAGAGGGGGTTGAATGGGGAAAAGAGGGAGGGAAGGGGGCTTATGGGACTTTTGGGGAAGGAGGAAACGGGAAAGGGGAAACGATTTGGAATGTAAATAAAAAAACTTAGAAAATAAAAAAATAAAGTAAAATAAAATAAAGAAAAAGAAATGGGAAACGTAGCTAAACAGAGATTTCTCAACTGAGAAAACTCAAAGGGCTCAGAAACACCTAAAGAAATGTTCAACATTGTTAGTCATCAGAGAAATGCAAATCAAAACAACCCTGAAATTTCACCTCCCACCAGTCAGAATGGCTAAGATGAAAAACTCAGGTGACAGCAGATACTGGCAAAGATGTGGAGAAAGAGGAACACTCTTCCATTGCTGGTGGAATTGCAAGCTGGTACAACCACTCTGGAAATCAGTCTGGTGGTTCCTCAGAAAATCAGGTATAGCACTACCTGAGGATGCAGCTATACCATTCCTGAGCATATACCTAGAAGATACTCCAACATGTAATAAGGACATATATTCCACTATGTTCATAGCAGCCATATTTATAATATCCAGAAACTGGAAAGAACCCAGATGTCCCTCAACAGAGGAATGGATACAGAAAATGTGGTACATTTACACAATGGAGTACCACTCAGCCATTAAAAACAAATGACTTCATGAAATTCACAGGCAAATGGATGGAACGTGAGAATATCATCCTGAGGTGACTCAGTCACAAAGGAACAAACATCATGTGTACTCTGATAAATGGATATTAGCCCAAAAGTTAGGAGTACCCAAGATTCAATTCACAGACCATATGAAGAAGGAAGACCAAAATGTGGATGCTTCAGCGCTTTTTAGAAGGGTGAACAAAAGACTCAGAGGAGAAAATATGGAGATAAAGTGTGGAGCAGCGACTGAAAGAAAGGCCATACAGAGACTGCCCCACCTGGGGATCCATCCCATATACAGCCACCAAACCCGGATGTTAAGGTGGATGCCGGGAAGTGCTTGTTCATAGAAGCCTGGTATGGCTGTCTCCTGAGAGGCTCTGCCAGAGCCTGACAAATACAGAGGCAGAAGCTCACAGCCAACCATTGGACTGAGTTCAGGGGTCCCCGATGGAGGAGTTGGAGAAGGGACTGAAGATGCTGAGGGGGTTTGTAGCCTCATGGAAGGAGCAATAGTGTCAACAGGCCAGATCCCCCTCCCCCCGGAGGTCCCAGGGACTGGACCACCAACCAAAGAATACACATGAAGGGACCGATGGTGCTGGCCACATATGTAGCAGAGGATGGCTTTCTTGAACATCAGTGGGAGGAAAGGCTCTCAGGCCTGAGGGTGTTCAATACCCCAGTGTAGGAGAATGCCAGGGCAGGAAGACAGGAGTGGGTGGATGGGGGAGCACCCTCATAGAGGCATGGGGATAGAGAATGGGATAGGGGGGTTGCAGAGGGGAAACCAAGAAAGGGGATAACATCTGAAATGTAAACAATTAAAATATCCAATTAAAAAAATGAAAAAAGAAACATGATACTGGGTCTATGAAATGGCTCAGCCAGGAAAGCACTTGCCATGCATGCCAACATGAAGAACACAGTTATCCTCAGTACTTGTGTAACTGATGGCAGGTCCAGGAGTACCCAGGAAGCAGCGATGAGACCCCTGGAGCTAAGTATGGCTAAGTAGACAACTTCAATCAGAGACATATGCGTTCTAGTGAGAGACACTCGGACATAAGATAAGGAGCGATAGAAGAAGACACCTGATATCAACCTCTGCCACACACATGAGCACACACATGTATGTGCACATCCACACGTGCAAACACACATCCACATCCACATCCTACATTCATGAAACATCGTCCCAGGCATTGGTAAACACATGCACTAAGAGTCCAGAGGAAAGTATTCTAGAATAGAGAGATCGTTCCCCTTAGCAGCCCATTTTCTCCTGTATGGTGCCTGGTGATTTAATACCCTGTATTCCACACTAACAGCTGTATTTCAAGATGATCTGACTCATAGAAATCTAATCAAAGAGGCTAAACCAGCCTTCACTGTAAACTTAGAGCCTCACACTAAGTGAGTGGGTATATCTCAACAGCTAACATCAGAGCCACAGACTTGACTCTGCCCTTGAAACAGGACTCCATTTCCCACACACAACAGTATATCATGACTTCTGTATTCCTCAACAAGCTAATGATATTGGAACAAAAAGTAAATTATCAGACATATGATCAACACACACACACACACACACACACACACACACAAAGGTGGTGATCACAGGAGGCAGAATTTGCTCTTGAAAGACTCCTGTCATACTCAGCAAACTCAGAAATTAAGCAATTAGTCCACTGCCTCCCACTTGCTAATTTAAAAGTAAAAAATAACAACTACTTAGAAACTGCTTTTGCTAAGAAGGACTGACTCTTGTGGGCCCCCGGGTGACAAAAACCATGGAACTATCCTGGCATCCTTATCTTCGTTTACATCTCTCTCTGTTGTCTTAAAAATGGGTCATATTCTTGCTTAACTGTGCAGAGGCACATCAGTCACCCCACAAGTCTCCATCCAAACTGATATACCTTACCTATCTCATTCCCTTCCAGACTAAAGGCACAAGATAAAAGCAATGAAGGTATATGTTACTGTCACCTTTTTCAATGTCCTTTCCCAGACCTACAAAAGGTATCTGAAGGTCTCTAGTCACTGTCCTAGATCTTTAGTCACCTTAGATTCCAGGAACAGCAAATCCTTGCTGACTGGTCAACCCTGTGCCAGAGGAAATGTCATGAAGACCAGCTTGTCCCACAAGCAATGGTTTCTTCCAACTACTTTTCAAACCTAGAACTGAAATAATGCTCAACCAGACCACCCCTAGACCAAGCTTAATAATGCCTCCCACAGCCCAGTTCTTTGTTTTTCTATCTAAAACCTAAAGTTCATGCCAGTGACTGCCTGAGATCTTAATCCTTGTATTCCTTGTTGTTTTCAATCCTGTCCTGAGTTTTACTTTCATTTGCTTTTTTCAAGATGTATTGTTATTTTTAATTATGTGTGTTGCATGGGCTCATGTGCACCTAAGTGCAGGTATCTGCAGAGGCCGGACGAGGGGGTTGGAATGCCTGCACCTGGAGCTACAGCAGCTGTGAGTCCACCTCTACCCACTGTCACACATCACATGGGTGCTCAGAGCCCAATCTGGGTGCTCTGCAAGAGTAGCAAGTGGCCTTAACCTAAGCCATGTCTCTAGCTATTCTATTCGCTTTCTTTGGGGACACGTGGGACCTGACACTTTGGAACAAACTCCCTCTCCCCAGCAAAAGGTAAGAGTCATTCATTATTCTTTTAATCATTCTTTACTTCCAAAATTATTATTGGGCTGGGGAGAGGACTCTGTGGGCAAAGCACTTGCTGTGGAAGGACAGAGATCAGAGTTTTGGTCCCCAGAACCCACGTTAAACTGAGTGGATTGAAGTCTTCAATTTCATTGCTTCTAGAGTGAGATGGGAGGCAGAGTCAGGATAATCCCTGGAATCTTGCAGACCAAGTAGCTTGGAGTACACACCACAATTTCAAACAGCAAAGAGATCCTTTCTCAAAAAAGATGAGAAGAAAAAAACAATATGGAAGCTGTCTACTGATCTCTACCGTAGCACACCACATTCACACACACACACACACTACATATACATACACACAACACACATAAACACACACATACCACACCACATACACACCATATCACACACACATATACCAAACACACATGCATGCATAAACACATACACACTACACACACATATACATGCATACACCCACACATGCACACAATACCACACACACATGTACACATATACACATATACACACACAACATCACATGTACCACATACACACATACACATACATTACACACATACACAACACCATATACACAAACACATCACAAACAAATGAGGTAGGGAAGGAGGGAGGGAGGGAAGAAGGAAGGGAGAAAGGGAAGAGAGAGAGAATATGAAAGTTCCAATGTTATTATCTTTTAAATCTTCAATTAGCTCACTCTGTCTGTCCCAAAGTGACCAAATAAAAGCAAATAATCTTGTGTCATTTCCATCATGTAGGAAACAAGAACATATATATTGAAGGGATGACTTAGAAGATGACTGACTAACATAGTTATCCAGAGACTTTGGAATTGGCTCTTTTATATACTACATCATTAATTGAAATAAAAGCAACTGTTCCAAGGACTTTGCAAGAGATAGAAATCACAGATCATCAGTAAAGCAACCCCTCCTCTGGGATCATTTCATGTTTGTAGCTGATCCCCCCGCTCCCCCCCCACTGATGGATAAACTGCACAGGAAGTCCCCACCCCCCCCACTGATGGATAAACTGCACAGGAAGTCCCCAATCCTGCTGCATCTCATCTTGCTTGTGGAGCATTTCCCCACTTGGATCCTTACCTAGCCTTGCTGGCGTGTCTCCAATAAGGAGCTGCAACAGGGGAAGTTATAATTACCGAATCTCTTCTTTTTACCTATTGAAATAAGGTGACCTGCAGAAATGCAAGACACTACAAAGAAGACTTCCAGACATATAACCAGGTAAATATGCTTGCTTGTGGCTAAATCCCTGGGCTCAAATTCAGAAGGAGTGTATGCTTCAGAGCCTGACAGTGTTCCTTATCTGGTCTGTGTTCTTGGAACATTACCTAAAACAGGAGAAAAATAAGCTATTATCCACAAATGCCTGATCAACAGAAAGGACTCCTTTCAAAGCCAAGTGCTTACATCCTGTCGCTGGAGTTGACTCAATTACTCAGTGACTCATTCTGTAAGTTGTGGCTTTTCCACGTTTATAATTCTCTCCACACTTAGATGGCTGCACTTTCACATTTAGGTCAGTATGTGGGAGGCTAAACTTGCCTTACAAATCATCTAGAGCTAGATAATTAAAACTTTCAGGTACACATTCTTTTTAGTGCTGTAGGTTTTGTAGCAGACATTTAAATGGAATTACTGCCCAAATGAGACATGAAACCTGCCTCTGAATTAGGTTAGCAAGGACTAAAATTCCTGAGTGTTGAACAGGGAGCTCATAATCAGGATGAGGAGTTACAAGAGGTCTGGGAATTCAGTCTTGCCAATAACACACGCACACACACACACACAAACACACACACACATATACCTTGGAACCTTGAGCAGAGGGCAAGAGGTGTTGGTGTAATGTGTGACCATGAAGAAATGGGCAGAAACATGGGAAGGTTTGTTGTCCACAGTATTCCTTCCCATCTGCAATTCAGCTTCAGTTTATTACATAAACTTAGCTCAAAACCAATTTGATATGCTAGCAACTTTTCCTCTTGAGTAGGGAGTGAGATTATTAGCCAAGAGTTGTTGTGTGGTTCTCAACTTTCCTAATACTGCAATCCTTTAATACAGTTCCTCATGTTGTAGTAATACCCAACCATAAAACTATTTCCCTTACCACTTCATAACTGTAATTTTGCTTCTCTTATGAATCGTAGTGTAAATATCTGTATTTTCCAATGGTCTTAGGCAACCCCTGTGAAAGGATTGTTTGGGGTTGGGACCTACAGGTTGAGAACCACTGCTTTATGGTAAATGGGGTTGGAAGTGACAAACTGTTAGCTGGACTCAAGGTTCCCCTCACAAGAATGGCAAGAGCAAAACGCTATACAGCCCACCTGTAAAATGGGTGTGGCCGCACATTTTCAGCATAGAAGAGTCATTTCCACATTGCAGAACTCTGGTCTGTAACAGCTGGGTTACTAAGCGGTGGTACCCTCCCAACCACTAGCAGAAATGCAATCCTCCTCTGGGTGTTCAAACGGGTTCCCTAGGCAGGTACCGCCTGACTCCAGGTGCTGCCATCCAGAAATAAATAAGACAAGGGCAGAGGCTCAGTGGCACAGGGCAGTCTCAGTGTGCCCTCCGCCATCTTGGAAATGTGTTTAAAGATTGAGTTCCTAATTTGTTAACTGTTATAAAATACTAAAGAATTTACAAGTATGTGAAACCCACCAGGTGTTTCAGATCGCCAGCTGTTTGTGAGTCAAGGCTCCTTTCATTCAATACCTCCTGTAATTACACAATGTGTTTATAGTCCTGCTTGACAAGAGAGAATGCTGAGGATTGGAAGTAGGAAGCTGTTCCCAGTAACACCACTAAACGCCTTTACCGGCACCAGACCTAAGTTGCTCACCAAAATATTCATCATATCTGGAGCAAATAACTACCAAGCATTTCACTGCCTCCAGTCTATAACTGCTAAGAGCTGTCTTTCTTAAGCTGTCTTCAAAAGTGCAATACATACACATAGATGTGTGTATGTTTACATATATATAGTATGTGTATATGTGTGTCTGTATATATGTATATATGTATTTTTATATAAAATATTTTATTTAAAAAGTATCTCCACACATATATGAAAATAATATATAATATATGATATATATCATATATATATATATATCAACAAGATTTCTCTTTTCATGGACCTTCTTTTACATCAGAACTTTCTTCTCTTTCCCATGTTGGGAGTTACTGATTCTCCTTACCTTCTGAGACTCGTCCTGCTTCAGAAGCCTTCTTAGTCTAGGTTTCTTCCCCAGTAAGGAGGTCCTGATGAGCCGATATGAGAAACTGAGCATGCCCACCCAAGATCTCACTCTCCTCGACAAGATCAATGTCCTTATCCCCAAGTCCACCCAATCACCTCCTGCCATGTCCATGAAGGTCATGTAGGGAAAGGCATTGGCTTACAAAGCAAATCCTTGGCTCTGATCATTTGTCCACCTTAAGACAACACATCTGTATTAAAGGAGCTCTAATACATACAAAATAATTCTATTTCCAAAACCAAGACACCTATGCTGTCATCGTGTGGTCTAATCAGAGCTAATGTATATTTTTCTTTCAAGTCCTTACAAAAACTACAAAAAAAAAATGCAAAACCCAAAGGATGCCTAAGAGTTCTAAGTAGGAAATAACCATAGGCAAAGGAATAATTTTAACAGTGAGAATTGCAGACATCATTAACGGAAAGGGGAAATCTGATCTTGGGCTTCATATAAAAGTTTGCCTAAGTAATTGCCACATACCCTGGTAGGCATCAAACCTGCCTAGCAGTAATCTATCAAAGCAAACTCGGGTGGTGTGGAGGGGGAGACAATGTCGAAAGATTGCACCGGTAAGCTAAGAATGTACAGTACTCCAAATGCAGCTGGATGTGTTCCTCCTGGAGGAAGTGTGGAGAAGAAAGGAGTGCCTTACTGGGTCCTATGGGACCTCTCAAACTGCAGCCTTCCTGAGCAACACCCGAGAGCCCGGGATGCAATTCCACGGCCAGCTCCACCTGCTGGAGATGCCCGTGGGGTGGGGGAAGGGCAGTGCCTGTGCGTTCAAGTGGCTCTTGGGACTGCTACAGGTTTTTTTCATTGTATTTTTTTAAGTTCTCCAAATGTTGAGACATTCCACGAACAAGACAAGGAACCTGACCAGTGGGCCTTTCCCCAAGATCGAGGCTCAGCAAACTTTTCCAGTAAAGTGTTTAGTAGTAGAATCTGGGGGTTCTTGTCGGCCAAAGGCTCCTTCAATATCACCAAGGCACACAATAGAACTCACTCCTCCACCGACAATGTATTTTATTATACATATCATATAGCAATGTATTAAATATCTCAATGTAATGAGGAGTTTGAATGTATTCACCATAAAGAATGATGAACCTTCAAGGAGTAGATATGGTCATATCTAATGGATACATGGGTATATCAAAACTTCACAGCGTACCTTGTATGTGCGATTATGACACTGGAAAAAACTAGCAAATAAAAAAGCGAAACCTCACCATTCTTAACTCAAAATTGTAGGGAGGAGCTACCACTTCAGTTTGGTAACTTTGATTATAAAACCATGTGTTACTTTGCTTATATAAGACAATCATTTTGTCTATCAAGAAAATTTTTTAAAAAAATCATCCATGCATACTTCCCAACCTTCTTAGTATTTTCAGCTAAAACATTTTTATCATGTAGCTAATGTTTTTGGAGTTCCTCTGGGGCACAGTTGCTCATTCAGAAAGTGAAGTTCACTCCATGAGTCTCCTTATCATCTACCAATAAAGGGTATGGCAGGCCCCAAGTGAGCATCTTTCAATCAGCTAGCTTCTTCACCCTGAAGCTAAAGAAAAGTGAAAAGAACCTTCTTTTCCGAATGGCTTGAGTCACCCACCCAGCAAACTGTAACAAATATCCCTTGGGAACAAGGAACCTGGGGATGTGCTCTCCAGGGCTTTTTTAAGGTTGAAATACTTGGGGTCTAGACTTACATTTAGAGCATCTGCGCAACATGTGGGAGGCCTGTATTCAACCCCCAGTACGGAGGAAGGAAAAGATATGGTAAGAGGAAAAAAGACCAGAGTGGGAAAGAGGGAACAGGGAGAGAGAAAAAAGAGGGGGTGGGGTAGAGAGAAGAGAGAGAACAGACTCGCTTCAGCCCAGAGTGTCTAATCGTATGTGTAGCAACCTGACGTGGCTCACCACCAAGTCAGACTGGCAATCTGTTGTCCTAGTAACAGTAATGATGTGATCCTATTAAAGGTCTTCACCCTAGAATTCTTCTAAGTCATTAAATATGCCTAAGTAAGTACCTGAACCCTCATCAAGAAGTCCAGAGGTCTGGCTTGAACAAGGCCCTAGAAGAAGCTGGATGCTAGAACTACTGGTAACTACGGTACTTGGGAGGCTGAAGAGAGGGACGATCTTGAGCAAGAGTCTAGCCTGGGCTGCATAGTAAGAGCGCACCTCAAAGTAAAAAGAATTAAGAGGATGAAGTCCAATTCTGCAGAAACAGAGCTACTAAGTATTCTCAGTGGGATCCGAGCGCTTCTCTGCCAGAAGAGGACGTGCCCTGGGTTAAGTGCGTGCCCTCCTCTGGGATGCCTTTCCACTGGGCTGCTCACCATCACTCACTGAGGAATGAAAACCCAGTTACCAGGAGCACCCAGACCTGGCCCACCTCCTCTGTGGCCTCCCCTCCTCCACACAGAGTAACTTGCTTAATGGTATAAAGATATGAGAAGGGTGAAGTACACTTGGCAAACAGAGGAGCCCTGAGCCTGTCTCCACCCCAGAGTGTAAACATCAGCTTGAAGAAAGCTTGAGAATTATCGGCCTCGAGGCCATGCACCTGTTCTTCATCTTCCCAGACACGAAGTCTTCACCTTTCAAAATAATCTATGCAACACCGGCTCGGGTAGCCACCCATAGGCAGGACCTTCCATCAAAGATAGAAAACAGGCGCCGGTTGACGTCTGAAAGCCACTGTATTTCTCCTTAGTCAGTTGATGAGTGGAAACCCATATTTCTGGAACCCAGCCAAGTCCCTCACCAGAGAGAAAATGCCTCCCCCCCTCCCCAAGTTGTAAATTACCTTGGAATACAATTACTCAGCACAAAGAGAATACAGTGAAACCTGGGCATTAGCCTGTGTGCCTAAAAAGCGAAGACTACAAGCTGAAAGCTACATTTAAAAAAGCCATGTAAAAAAGCACTGGCAGTAGGATACTTTAAGAGTGAGAATCCGTGAGTGATGTAGGGGTCTCAGAAGAACATGCAGATACTTGAAGGTGGTTTTTAATGAACAGTTTTGCAAATGAAAGCTGTACAGTGGGGTTGTACTTACAGTGTTTCCAACATGGCTGCATGCTGGAATCACCCAAAGAGCTTAAAATTAAATTAATAAAAAATTAAAATGACAAAAGACATCACATGTCTCAGCCATACCCAAAATCAATTAACTCAAATCTGGGAGTAAGCCGGTAGGATCCAGACCTCTTGTGTTTTTTTTTTAAAGCTCTGCGGGTGATTCCAACATGCAACGAAACCTGGTCTACTCTTCACGGTAAAACGTGTTCCCTTTTAACTCAGCCTTACAAAAATCTGCTGTGTGGATGGTCAACCTTTATTACTGCCAATAACTTCTTTAAAGTTAGACTCTGCGACCTTAGCAATTACAGAGATTCACAAATACAGAGACATAAAATACATGCACACACATTTTTATTTATTTAACTTAGGCCCTAATTATTAGTACATAAAATCAGAAAAAGAGTGCCTTGAAACTTGCATACCTTCTCCAAATATATATAAAAAAGGAACTCTAAAACAGCACATATCAAATATATTTAAGTCATAACACACACACACACACACACACACAATTCATCACCTTCAGGAACCATGACCCACTAAATATATTTAATAGGTAAGATCGCACTGTACAACAACAACAAAAAAAAAAGAAAGAAGAGGAAGAAGACGAAGGAGGAGGAGGAGGAGGAGGAAAAAAAGAAAAAGAAAAAAACAAACAACAAAAACCACATCCAAAAAAACCCGGATAAACAACCAAACTTTGATTAAGACACGTGCCCGTCCTATGAGCACTACAGTCTGCATGGTTTGTCACAGCACTTTGAGGTAGCATGTTCTGTAAAGTAACACAAGTCACAGAGCTGTTCTAGAACGTCTCCTGGACACAATATACAGGCATCAGCCTCGGCCCTCTACAGAGGAAGATGAACTTTTCTGCTCCTGTCGGCCCCTGTTCCGCCACACGCCTTCATGCAGCTCAGCAGCATTCGAATGCAGCTTTTCCCTCTCGGCTGCCACACGTGTCCCCACTGCCTGAAGAAAAGCCCAGAAGCAACACTGGGCGACATGGAGTCCTTTCTTCTTGTCTTTGAAAGCTACATTCACTAAGAGAGACTCCCTCTTTTAAAGGCTACAAAGAGGTTCAGATGTGATTCCGGCCTAAATAGGTATCTCCTTCCTTTCCTTGGATACGATATTTGTGGAGTAGCAAGCAGTAAGCTCTCTGGGATTTTCTGGTAGGACAATAAGCAGAGAAGCTTTAAAAAAAAAACAAATCCACACAACAAAACAAAGGTACAAGACCAAAACCAAGGACAGGTTTCCTTTTGCAAGTTATTTTGTTGGCAGGGTGATTTTGTTTTGTTTTGTTTTGAGATACGGTAACTCTACATAGCCCTGGCTATCCCAGAACTAACTATGTAGACCAGGCTAGCCTCAAACTTGCAGAGCTCCACCCACTTCTGGAGTGCTGTGATCAAAGGCACGCAGCACCACAGCCTGGCTTTCTTTTGCAAGTTCAAATGACTGACAGGAGTTTACAGTTTAGGAAGTGACTCCTTTCTTTTAAAGAAAAGTCATTCAGTTGAGCTCTGCATTTCAAATGCAGATATACAGGTCAAGGCAGGTTAAGGATTAAAGCTACAGAAAAAGTCTCAGCAACTTCAGACCTGGATGCAAGTAAAAATTCTATGCTGTTTCTTCCTTCCTTCCTTCCTTTCTACCTATCTTTCTTTCTTTCTTTCTTTCTTTCTTCCTTTCTTTTTCTCAAAGGTCACAAATCTAAGATTTCAAAAGCCCTTTTGTCCCAATATGGTCCCCTCTTTGAAAGGTGAACCCTCAAAAGTAATCAGTATACAAGTGAATAAAAAGAACACATGACCAGACAAGAAGGACATGTGCTGGGCCTGAGTTGCCACTGAAGACCGGATCTGGCATCACAGAAAAGCCTCGTGGGCTGTACAAAAATGAGCCCCAGACATCACTGAACAGGGCAGCCACCGGAGTTGACTGCAGGACTGAGCATTCAAGTATCTGAAATGCTACAGCAGCCAGTCCTCTAAGGAGCTCAAGGAGCCCTTGGACTCCCTGCGCCCCACTATACAAAAAACAAAGCACCCCTGATGCACTTATTAAAGCAAGGGCCAAGAGAGCTGCTCCCCTAACTCAGCAGCCTCACGAAGACAAAAGGGTTCTTTACCACCTGCGCAATGCCATGGTGTGTGAGTTGACACTCAGGCAATTGCTTCGAGTTCTTTCTCTCCCTTTTGTATCAAACAAGAAAATGGTTCCATAGAGTTAACAGTGTTGTCTTAAAATGCCATAAATTAAATAAGTTAGTTCACATTTTTTTTTCTTTCCCAGCACTTAAATTACAGTCAAGTCTCTAAAGCACTTTCAAAGCCTGCTGTAACAGTTCAAGGTCTCTTCTGTGGACACTGCTGGTCCTGAAGCACCCATAGTTCTCCATCTGCAAAGGGAGATACTGCTCGAGCACCCCGAGGCCCTGCTCATCAGGACTGGTGAACAGCTTAGTCCATGATGGTGTGAAGCTTCCGCTGAATCCCAAAAATACGATACTACCTATAAAAAGAGAGAGAGATAAAAGTTAATGTGTCTAGCTACCATTTCCAACAAGATAATGAGAGAAATGAGTCAGGTTAAACAAAACAAAGACAGTTTTTTATATTTATATGTGTGTGTGTGTATGTATATATATATATATATATATATATATATATATATATATATATATATATATAATTATAAATATAGATATAGATAAAACACCTGCACTTCCTTACATCAGCAAGAAACTCTTGCCTCCAAAATACAAGCCATATCCCAACACACTTCCTCTGACACAGTCCTTACTCACTCCGGGCAGAGCTCATGAGAACAGTCTAACACATAAACACTACCATAAAGATACATTCACTGTGGCATCACAAGACTATCATAGGATACAGCCAATACAAACCTTTGCTGTAGAGATGTGCTGGTTTGGCCAATCCCAGAAGTACTAATGAATCCGATATATTCATCTTCTTTATTTCTCCTCTTGTGCTCAACAGAACGATTGACCTGTGGGTCCAAGTTAGACAGTCAGCACCAATGCTCATCACTCAGCAGGGATTTACTGAGAATCTTTCTGGACTGAGAACAGTAGAGGCATACCAGATAAAAGCAAATTTAGAAAGGCAAAGAGGCCAGATGCTTTTCACCCTGACACAAGTCCCAGCTCCCTGCTGCAAAGGGAACTGCTCATGTTCTTGGGAGGGTGGTAACACAGGGAAACCCACAAGAGTCACTTAGGCATGAGGGCGGGCTGGAAGCCAGCCTTCCAGAATTAGTCTACTCAGTGAAGAGAGGTCTTAGTTTCTCTTGGGTGCTCTACCACTCTCTGGGTCAATACCTCTATGATGAATAGGTGAACATAAACTTAAAATGTAAAGATAAAGGGATGCTGATCAGCAGTGCAGTGTTGGTCTAGCATAGTGAGGCCCTGGACTCCCCAGTGCTACAATAACAGCAACAAATAAATAAAAACGAATATACACTGCTCTCCATGGATTAAAACTTTTTGTTTGTTTGTTTCTTTGGTTTTTTTTTTAAAGATTTATTTATTGGTTTTATGTATATGAGTACACTGTAGCTGTACAGATAGATGGTTGTTGAGTCTTCATGTGGTTGCTGGGAATTGAACTTCAGTCGGTCCTGCTCAGTCTGGTTAACCTTGCTTGCTCCGGCCCAAAGACTTATTTATTACTATAAATAAGTACACTATAGCTGTCTTCAGACACACTGGAAGAGAGTGTCAGATCTCATTACAGATGGTTGTGAGCCACCATCTCGTTGCTGGGACTTGAACTCGGGACCTTCAGAAGAACAGTCAGTGCTCTTAACCGCTGAGCCATCTCTCCAACCCTGTTTCTTTGTTTTAATTGCCATCTTTAGGGCTGCTGAGATGGCTCAGGAGTTGAGACCCAGCACCTACATGGCAGCTCACAATCACTTGCAACTCCAGTTCTAATGTATCCGATGCCCTCTTCTGGTCTCTGAAGGCACCAGGCACACACATACATATGAAAAATAATAATAAAATTTTTTTAAAAATTGTCATCTTCAATGTACAGTAAATCAACAAAATACTTATGAGCTGTTTGTGGATTCCTGCTTTTCTTGCTGGTGTAAACGCTATGTCTTCAAGGTTTATTTTTGTATCTGACCAGCAAGCTCACTGTATTGGTATAATTTCTTTAAAAAGAACTTAGCACTCTCAGAAGTGAACTGCAGTACCAGCTGCCAAGTACAACAGGAAAGCAAGCTGTTTACTCCCACTTATAGAAAATGTGCAACCTTCATAATTTAACTTAGTTAGGGGCATCTTATAGTATTAGCTTCCATTCAGAAAAAGAATCCTCCTTTGAACTCTGGCTGGGATTCCTTTAGCAATGTAGATCTTCATGTGGGACTTGACAAGTGCTAAAGACGGGCTAGGCTGTGGGTTCTTGGTTGCAGTCTTCCTACAGCAGTGGTGACTGGACTCAGAATTACTACAGAGGGCTGCCACAGCATTCTGCAGAGCTGAACTTGTTCATAGGATGGAATTATCCGGGCTTGTCGGAAAAAGTCCTTCATATACATGTACACACACACACACATCAACAAGCTCTCAAAAAGTTACTGTCAGTTGTGCTATCACACAACTTCCATTCCTTTGTTTTTGAGAAAGGGCCTCACTCTGAAGCCTTGCTGGCTGGAACTTGCTAGGCAGACCTTATAGTGATCCTCCTGTCTCCACCTCCAGAATGCTGAGATTATAGGCATGCTCCACCAACCCTGGTCCCTTCTTTCTGACTTCTCAACACTATGTTACAATGCAGTATACATACACATAAGTTTCTGAAGACTAAACAGTAATAGAGCCAGCAGCCAGATGGAAAAGAGCTTACTCTGAAAAGCCTCTCCTTGGGTAGTTGCTTTTAAATCTTCGGTGTGTAGGGTACCTAGCAAAACTGTATTTTCTAATATTTATGGTGAGATTTAAGGAAAAGTGAGTATATGGGTTTTTAAACACTAAGAAAAATCTTTAAAGAGCACAGAAACCTCAGAAACTATCTGAAACTATCCTGAACCATGAGGCAGACCTATAGCTGTTCCTCTTATCCACAGGGTCTGCACACATAAATTCAACGGGCCACTCATCAGAACTATTTGGGAAAAAACACCACCCAAATGGTGCTGTAGGTGAAGGGGCTTGCCATGAAAGCCCCGATAGCCTGAGTTCAATTCCCAGGACCCACATGGTGGAAAGAGAAAAACAACCCTGCAAGATATTCTCTGACCTCTGTGTGCACCCTGGCATGCCTGGGCCCACATTCCATCATATGCAAAGTAAACAGAATGAAAAATGGGGGGGGGGTATCTGCACATGTTCTGAGTATAAACAGACTTCTTCCCTTATTGTGGTTCCCTAAACAACATAACATAACAAGGATTTAAATGGCATTTACGTGGATCTTGTCATCATAGAGAGATGATTTAAAGAGGATGGAAAAACTGTGATGATAATATGCAAATATTACACCATCTTAAAAAAGAGACATGGACAACCTAACATTTGGGTATCTGTAGGGGGAACTCAAATCAAACCTCTGTGGGTACTGAAGGAAGACTACTAAGGAATGACCCCCTCCATACACACCATACCTTCATCCCCCACACATACACACAAACAGCATGAACACGTGTATACAGAGTTTATTCCAAAATAATCCAGATCAATGGAAATGACTAGAAAGCCAGGTGAGGCTCACTACATGGGAAGAAGGAAATGGTAACCTGAAAAGCTGCACTTAACACCCACCACAGAGCAGCAAGGGTCTGGGAATTCCTCTCCTTGTCCTCATGCATGGTCTGGTCAACCCCGAACAACAACAACAACAAAATCAGACCCTGATCTTAAAAGAGAGCGGGGACACACAACAACTTAAAAATTAAGTTACTCTTTTCCAGATACCACGTGACCTGGACGATGACTTCCTGAATACCAGTCACCGTGCATAGCTATGTGAGAGTCCGTTAGTGGGACCAATGAAGAAAACTAACAGGAAATTACTTCAATATTATAAGCCTTCTGAGCCAGTTGGGTGGGAGGTAGATTCTTAAAAGCACCATTGGTAAGCACTGAGCAATGGCATTTTTCTCTTCCTAGGAACCTTCTTATCAGCCACAAAATCTAGCATCCAGGCTCTGTCAATGGCCCAGGGATCAGCCTGAGGTGGGAAGGGATAGCTCAGGGAGCCTGGGATGCTCATGGAATAAACAGAACTCCGAAGTAAGCATATCCCATGGTAGTGAGGAGTCACATCTTAGGGTAGCCTGTCTCTGGTGCACGGCAAGCTTGACCTACCTTGGAGGGATGCTAGCCTTTAAATATTCTTCCATGTGACTGACATCTGCAGAAAGGAACATCCGTTTCTCTGTCACCCGGAAGGGCACACTGCAGGCATCCACAATGAGGAGGAGGGCACCTGCGCTCCGGAAGGTAAAGTCAGTACCATTGACCTGAGAATACAAAAAGGTCTTACAGTGTCATCTCCATTTCAGAAATATCCCCAGGAGGGTTGAATCTTCTCAAGCTCCTTCTAAACCCAGGATTCAAATTCTATTGAGTTTGGTTTACACTGTCTCCCTGAAATGTCTGTCTACAATGGTTCCCAAACTCCTCTAGATTTCAGTGTCTTCAACTGTAGGTCATAACCCCATGTAAAGTCCCATGACTGAAAGGTTCTGAGTGCCTAAAACCCAAAAATTCATATAAAAAATAAAACACATAATGCATCCAGGGTATTTCTGGCTGTCCTCAGCCACGTTTCATCATGTGACTTTACCAGAGTGTTGGTTCTGAACACACAGTACATGTGTGCACTTTCCACTGTACATGTTACCACCCATAGCCCAGCAAATGCTGCTTCAAACACTCCGACTGTGTCAAGGTTACTGCACGCTACTGCCTGCAGTGTGTTAAATTCACAAAGTCCTCTGCTCGGGTAGAAAAATAATGACTGAAATTATGGAAAACAAAACCCTTCCTATTTTCCTACCATCTTTTTTTATGCCTATAAGTACCAACTTAGTCTATCTTTGGAATGTACTATGTTAGAATGTTTGATTTTTAAAAATTTGCTTAAGATGTTGACTTGTGTTTCATTTAAAAAAAAATCATCCAGTAAATTTTGGCCTGGGATTAGGACAGAATTCCCAATAATTTCTAAAATGACCCTGAAATTCCTTTAGCTGTTTTGTACTATATATTTATGTGAGATAGAATTCTCAGCATTGGTGATTATAATGTCAAAATATGGATAAACTACAAAAAAAAAAACCACGAAAGATGCTCTGTATCTTAAAGTATCAGAAATGCAGCCAAAATTTAATTCTTTTTGTGAATATAGACAAAGAAATCCATCTCACTATTCAAATTCATTTTAATCTTTGATAATATTTAGTAAAATTATATGCAGACCAAAGAATTCTCTTGAAATAGATTTCTTTATGGTTTTTCAGGAGCAAGTGTTTTATTTGTGTAGGTATTTTATATATTTATATATAATTATATTTATATACTTACATCCCGACATTTTAATAAAAATTCCTTTGCAGAAAGGAGGCTAAGGATAGGAAAAGGTTAAGAGGCTCTCCTAGCCTCCCCTGGGGGAAGGGGGATGGAATCCTTGTTGGCCAGATAACATTCTCTAAGCAAGAGAGGGCAGCCTCCTCAGCTGCAAGGGTGAACACTTTTGCTGAAGTCTGGAAGTCAGAGTTCAGGTGCTGGCACCATGACATATAACCTGTGGAAGGCCTGGGAAGCATCTGGTCCAGAATACCAAATCCACTGAATGCATTCTTTCTCCTATAAATACAAATGTCTCTTCTGACATCAAAATGGCAAAGTGGGACTTTTATTGATGCTTAAGCTACTAGGGCAAAAAACAGAATGGTGGGGAGCAGAGGAAACACAGGAAGAAAAAGACACCCTCACAGTGGAACCAGGCTGAGAGACAAGAAGACACTGCAAGACAACCGATCAATCAAATTTGCCTACTAAGAAGGCACTTGTCTTCCTTAAAGATATCTTATAGAAGAAGTTAAAGGAAACAAGCCACAAGTACTTGTGGTCAGAATGTATATGACCTTGTTTATCATGTTAGCAGCCTACCAACCCTAAATCCCCAAAAACATATCTCACAAAGCTACCTTATAGGCGTTATTTACAAAAAGAATGCCAACTTGTATGGTTCCTTCCAATTTTATACTTAACCTATGAGCACTGCCACGAATGATTTTTTTGTTTTAGAAAGTTATGTTAGAAAGCCATAGACTTGAAAAGACCTCCATTGTAGGTGCCAAAGCACAACTCCTTCTGTCTTGGGCTGAGCATTCTCCTTTACAGTTTGTTCCCTCTGCCCTCCGGCACACACCCTTGCTCTCTTGATTTCTTTCCTGTGCTCACATCTAAGACATAGATTCTCCCCTTCCTATCTCTATATGGCAGTTTGAACGACAATGGCCTCGATAGCCTTGTGTATTTCAATGCTTGGTCCCCAGTTGGCAGAATTCTTTGGTAGGGATTAGGAGATACAGCCTCGTTGGAAGAGGTGTGTCACATGGGGTAGGCTTGAGATTTTAAAAGTCTATGGCATTACCAATTAGCTCTTCCTTCCTTTTGATTGTTGCCTCAAGCTGTATGCTCTCAGCTACCACTCCACGGCTACCTGCCTCCTGCCATGTTCCCTGCCATGACGGTCATGGACTTGCCCTTTGAAACCATGGGCTGAGCCCCAAGAAACTCGCCTATCAGTTGCTTTGGCCATGGTATCTCTCTGCAGCAATAGAAAAGTAACTAAGCCACTCTACCTAAAGTCAACCAATGTTGGCTCCCATCCCAAGACTCTTATATGACCGTCGAGGACGGCCTTTGCTGTCGAGCTTTGCTGAGAGAAGTCCCACAAGGCCTCCATTGGTAATGTTGACCTTCCTCTCCCTTCTGCTGGCAGGATTACCACACAGTTTCATAAAACCTCTCCCTCAGTCGCAATATGTGATCTTCTCAAGAGGAGAAATGCCAATTGGGGCATGAAGGCACATGCCTGTACCTCAGCCCTCCAAACGCTGAGGCAGAAGGGTCCAGGCCAGCCTGGGCTACTTATGAACATCTTGACTCAAGAATAAAGAGGAAAGTCAAAATTACCAAATATTATCTTCTCAGCAAAAGGAGAAAAGACAAAACAAAAAATGACTACATACTAGACACATACTGCTTCTGTCTATTAAGAGTAAATCACACTACACTGACAGCTAACAGGTGTTCCACAGGCTCTCCTCACTATGCCTGTCCTTCCTGAACTATTTCTAACCCATGACTTGGCTCATGAAAATACAAAATTATTTGTTTAGCTAGGTTTAAATTGCTGTAACTCAGGAAATAGTTCTGCAATAGTAATCTTTTCTCTTTCAATTACATTTTATCTCGTGTATGTGCATGTATGTGTGTGAGTGGGTGCATGTGTAAGTCAGAGAACAACTTATAGGAGGCAGTTTCCTGTTTCCATTATGAGAGTCCCGGGGATTGAACTCAAGTAGTTGAGCATGAGGACAAGTGCTTTCAGCCACTGAGTCATCTTGTCTACCCACCAAAGTGAATCTTATATGTGAAATAAATACACATGATCCACTATTTATAAATATCAGAATATTCACATTTCATGTAAAACAAGAAAATCTAGATACTCAGCAATTCAAACTATGCTTGCAAAAGACACCCCATCTCCCCCGAAAGCACATGCGTGCACGGGCACACACACACACACACACACACACACACACGTTAATGAATGGAGGGAGAAAGATTAGCTTTCAGAAGGAATTAACACCATGCCAAGGCCTCCAAAGTGGGTCACGATGTGAAAGTTCTGGAGATAGATGTGCAAACAGAAGATGGGCAACTGTTAGTCAGGACTGTGGAAATCAGAGCTAGGTGGTGGCTGACAGTAACCTATTATGAATGCACTTCATATCACCAGACATAAGTCTGGGTAAGATGGGAAATTTAATGTTACATATATCTTATTACCTTAAAAAATTGATAGTATAAAACTAATTCTGGATTTATGACTATCCTATTCATTGCTTTAACAAACTGAACTCCTGTAGAGACTACAGGAGACTGTGGACAGATTTATTCTCTAATAAAAGGTACCTTTCCCTCTGTATTGGTGAATGGAATGGAATGTAAACAGATTTTTAACATTAGCCTAAGAGTAATTAATAAACAATTCACTTGAAAAAAAGAAAACAAAACAAAAACCTTTAAACACAACCGTTAAAGAGGTATTTCTACCTCAGCTGCACCTCTGCCACCTATAAATCAAAGTGGATGACAAACCCGTGACTGGTCCCCAAAATAATGTATGTCACTAGGATTAAAGATCAAAGTCAGAAGCCACAGCAGTTCACAGTTCATAGGCGTGTGGTCTGTACTTGGCCAAAAGGCCAAGAAGCAATGCTGTGATTTGATATTGGTCCTCTTACAAATTCCTATTTTTGAGACTCTAGTCCCCAAAGTGATGGCATTAGGAGGAAGACTGAGCCTTTGTGGAAAGAGATGGGAAGTCCTTATGAATGAGTCTTCTAAACTACAGCCAAGAGAGGATAGGACAGAGAAGACGTGCAATCTAAGAGCCAGCAAACCGGTCCTCCCTAGACATACTTCTAATACTGCCTTGATCTAGGACTTCCCAGCTCTAACACTGTGAGCAGTAGGTTCCTGTCACTTCTAAACTATAGTCTGTGGCAATTTCTTACAACAGTCCCCAAAAGGCTGAGGCCACACCGGACTGTACTTACAGAAATAATGGATGGATCTCCACGCTGAATTTCTGCTTTCCCAGGTGACTGGAATCGTACAGGGAGGTAGCTTTTGTGAGGGTCACTGGTAAACACCATCTAGACAAGAACACATTGCATCTTTAAAGGCAACTATATCCATGCCCACAGGTCCCTCAAAACATACCAAGTGCCCATTCCTTTATCTGAACTTCTTATAACTACTTCATGACCTGGACTGAACGAGATAGAATGTTATTACTAGGAAGTGTATGCCTCTTGGTTTTTGGAGAAAAAAAAAAAATCACAGTTTTAAGCAAGAGTATTCTTGTTAATGAAATCAATAGGGATGGGGGATATGTCTAGCTCAGTGGTACATCACATGCTTAGAATGCATACCCACACATAATCAAGTCAGTACATTAACTCAGTAATATGTGCTAAGTATACATTGTTGTATTTCATGGAAAATCAGGTATACATCTTTTAAAAATCTATTTATTTTTAATTTTTATATATTTATTTATATCTGTCTCTCCCTGCCTAAGTATGCATGTGTGTGCATATATATGTATGTTCAAATGTACAGGTGTCCATGGAGGCTTAGAGAAAGCATCAAAGCCCCTAGAGGAGGAGCTACCGATGGTTGTGAGCCAAGCTGCCCTATCTATATCAGTACTAGCTTTTGCAAGAACAGCAAGTGCTCTTAACAGCCAAGCCATCTCTCCAATCCTGGAACAAGTCTTTTTAAGAGATCTTTGTCAGATCAATTATCCTGAAATGAGGTTCATCCATCTAAGACCAAGGAAAGTTTCTACATAAGGAGAGCTGTACTATTAACCAACTTCTAGTGTCCTGAACAGAGCCAGGTCTCAGCCTCTCTCAAACAGAGCCAATCATTACATGCAGGCTCCCTCCCACTTCCCTCTGTTCTATCACAGCTAACAGAGCGGTCATCCACTTCCCAGCAGACCTCCCATTCTTTCCTGCCTCCCTGCTTCCTCTGACGCTGTCCCTCCCACCTTCTCCTTTTCTGTCCAATCCTCCAATTCACTCCTGGTCCTTAAGGTCCACCTCCCTGACCAATCTGAATCATTCACAATTCCTAGGCAGATGAAGAGTCTTATAAATAACCATCAACAGCTTCACCAAGCCATATTTGGAAGTTGGGTATTTCTTTTGAGTCCTAGTTTGGGACAGAGTTCTGTGAATTTTTCTAATTACTTCTAATATACATGTGTTTGGCTCTGAGATACAAATACTTTTCTCAAGTTTCCAAGTAAACACAATGCTCCTAAACACTTCAAATGCACTGCAGCTGTGCAGCCAGCCTGTACTGATGTTTCTGTCTTCCTGTTTTCTTTATGAGATGAGGGGTCTCTACTGTAGAGCAGGCTGGCCTCAAACTTAAAATCCTCTTGCCTCAGTATCAAGTATTTGCAATTATAGGCATATATCACCACATCTGGCATCAATATTCTCATAATGAATTCTTCTATGTGTATATGAAATAGCAACTAAGAATGCTAAAGGTAGAAGAGGAAGCTGTTTGTTGGGGGGGGGGGATGGGGTAGACAGCCCAGGGCACCAATGATGAATAAGTCATTTTGAAAAGCTATCAAGTTTATTTAGTAAGGACATTCTGAACACTGGGTTAGAGGATTCAGTGTCCCTTGGTATTACCTAAAGGCAAAAATGGTACTACATGGTTCTCTGCAGCCCAGGCTGGCTTTGAAATTGACACCCATCAGTTTTTTAATGGCAATTTATTGTCAGCACCTCATTTCCTCGTATTTGTTAATGATCTTTGCTCTCCTGGAAGCCAGCCAACAAATGCCAACGTGTGCATGAAGAGTGCTCACATATGCGTATATGTGTGCTGATATGGGTCTAACCTGGGTCATATACATTTTGATTTTCTTTGTCAAGCTTTGGCCAGAATATGCTATGCATATGCTAAACACATATTCTTCCACAATACATACTCTACCACTGAGATTCCAGCTCTCTTTTTGATGTGGTGTGTGTGAGTGTGAGTGTGTGTGTGTGTGTGTGTGCGCGCAAGTGCTCTTTAAAAGCTCTTGCTCACTTGATGTGTGCAGCGTCAGCATCCTCCAGGCTGTGGGAGTTGCTGGGTTTGGGCTGAAGCACTAACTTGGTAGCCCTGCAGTAGAGCAAGAATTCCTAGTGACAGACAGGTTCCCAGGGGAGGCCGGCCCAGAAGCACAGAGTCAGAACCCTCTCTTCCTTCACCTATATTTGTTTCTATATTAAGTATGTCAGGTAGTTATTGGTTCTTGATTCCGTTTTCCCTTGGAATGCGTCTGACTTTCCTTAGGGCCCCATCTGTGTGCAATTCTAGCGATTTGCTTCAACTGCCATTTTTTCCAAGCTAACTGGAATACATTCTAAGCATGAGCATATCAAGAGAAGCATTTTTACTTCTAACCAAAGTCAGTCTGCATTTTCAGTTACAAGAAAATATGATAGCATAGGTTTCAAAATAGTGACCTTATGCCTTAAACAAGGAAACACGTTTTGACATGAGCTGGAATTTCACACTACTAATAAAACAGAAAATTATGGGGCATGGAGGCATATGCCTATAATCCCAGTACTCAAAGGTAGAGGCAGAAAGATCAGGAGTTCAAGTCATCCTAAGCTGTATATCAAGGCCATCCTTCACTTGATGATACCATATATCTCCAAAAACCATTAAATACATACATGAATAAACAAAACAGTTTTAAAATACTTTTAGACATATAAACCCAATAGTACTATTGGAAAAGAATTCTAAACCTAGGAAATAAATAATTTTAACCAGCACAATAACCTATAATCAACTCATAATCAAGGTAAATCAATCAAGAAACAAGATACTTTTACTACAAATGGGGACTGTTCTGCTTCTATGAGCAACACGTTCTATAACAAACCCAAACTCGAGAGGTGTCAGCATGTATTTATAAAGTTGCAAGATAGATGTTTCAAAGCCAAGTGCTCCTGCTGCCAAGACAAGAATCTGACTTTCCCAAAGGCCCCCTCCTCTTCCCTGCTTACCTGGTAGGTGCCACAGCCTTGACAGAGCCCTGTGAGCATGGCTGGCATGCGCTTCGCCGCCGAGGGCTTCTTGTAATACTGTGGGTACGCTTTGGCCATGCAGTTACTGATATCTTTGGAGTCTGTTGCTGCCTGAATCTTGACTCTTTCACATCCCTGAGATGAACAGTAACTGTGGCCATCTCTGTGGCTGTGGGCTCTGAGATACAGAAACAATAACCTGTAAAATAGAAACCAAGCCAATTGATGTTAGTTCCTCTCAGAAGCATAACATTTCTTAACTTGATTCATGGCCAAGGGGATATTTCTCCAATAAAGTAACTTTTCCTTAAAAGAAAAATAAATTGCAATGCTAATAAAGTGTCTCTCTTTCCTCTTTATCCCCCTAGTGCAATAAGTCAAATTCATGACTGCCTTGGGGAGTATGCTGATGGTTTCATTCAGCTGTCCTGAAAGACATCAGGGTTGATTTCTTGTTTAAATTAGTTCAAGGGATCATCTGAGAGAATGGAATTTAGCTTGTTTCAAAAACTCCTTGAAAACTATATTTATTTTGAGCTTAGAATATAGGGCATTAATATCAGCTATTCCCTTTGTTGTTATTGCTCATAAATCACTTTGGAAACAGGAATAATAAAACAGTGACTACGATTTGTTTAACAAAGGCTAAGACAGTCAAAGCTCTATGGTGCTTGCCAAGACACATAGGCCTGTGGTCTATCCTTATCAACCAGGCCAAAACCAGGCTAAGGGAACACTTTTACCAGTCCTGAATTATAGTCTACCTACCAAGATGAAGAGAAAACCCAGGTTCTAAGACATGCTGCAGCGCTATCTAAAAACCTAGTATTTCCAAACAGAAGAAGTCAAGCAAGATTCAAAGGACTTGATAAAATGTGGCTGATTACCAGAAACCAAGAGTTCACATTCTAAGATGAGATCAATGGACAAGGAAAAGTTACAACTGAAAGGTAAGAATTCAATCAAAATGGACTGTGCAAAATTCTCAAAGAAATAAAACTCGCCTTTTAAGTCCAGCTCACAGGAGGCAGGACAGGTTAATCTCTGTGAGTTCAAAGGTAGCTTTGTCTACACAGAGAAAATTCCAGGCCAGCCAGAGTTCAAAATGAGACCCTGTCTTTCCCCCAAACCCCCAAAAGGTAAGAAAATTGGTGATTATCCTAACATCTAGTAATTTTAGCACAAATAGTTAAAGAATAACAGGGTTAAATTGCTAAATAGGCAAGAGTCTTTTAATATATAATTTAAATTGTCAAAATGAATAGAATTAAAAAAAATACATCTTCAGAAACTGGATTTTTTTTAAATACCCAAACCAGAAAATAATGAATGTCCCATCTTTGTACATGTGTACTCACTAATTTGTAGCCACGGGAATGCCCTTTCAAATTTGGGTGTCCCATTAATTTTTGTAAAAGTTCCACTGAGAATGCGGAAATTCTGTCACCAACAAAATAAAAGTCCAGTTAAGACTATTTACATTTAATCAGAGATTGAAAATTGGAGACTCTTCAATGACCACACCGGCTGCTGGGGAAGGGGGTACCAGAGGGCAAATGAGTTGCTTCATCATCAGAGGTTAACCAGATAATTAACAAATGAACCCAACTTTCTTCCCCCCAAGCAACCTTGCTCCCACTTCTTCCCACTCTGAACCTTTTGCCTTTCCCAAGCATGCCATGCCAATGTCAGCTCATGCCTCCATGCATCTGTGGAGTTTCCTCCGCCTGAGACTCCTCGCCCAGCTGTTTCTACCTTCCCCTAATTGACGGGAATTAGCTAGCGTGGCACCCTTTCCAGGCTGTCCTTGCCTACTCTGGGTAAACCTGTTAGTCACCCACTAAGTCTCAGTAACCACGCCGCTGTCGGACTTACAGCATTTAAGCTTTCCACTCTCTAACACTTCGCTTCAGTGACTGAATTTACTGGAGAAATGAAGCCCATCTTCTTTGGTGTCTTTATACCTAAATAGTGGACTGTTGGCCTAGGATAGAGTCAGAAGGAGCATGCTACTTGCTGGAGAGAAGAGGAGATCAAGCCTACCATAGCCCACAGGCTGAGAGACTGTAACTGGACAAAAGCAGACAAAGCCACCAGGACCCCAGGAGAGCAGGATAAGAATTAAAAAGTGGAAAGACGCACGCAGCCTAGAGAAAGTTGGAAGCAAATATGCCATGGTTACACAGTGATGTTTAAAAACTCATGGTCAGCTCGAGAAATAACCTTAGCTTAGAAAGGGGAAACAGGATTTCAGTGAAATACAATCAATATCCTATATAAATAACTATCATAGAGTTGCTGTGGAAGAACAAATTATTCTTACTTTCAATTGGGCCTAGTGATGGCTCTTCAGAGTGATAATCTCTTCTCCTAAATTGCCTTAATAAGTAAACAGCAAATATCTTCACTTGAGTCCTACTGCCAACTACAATTACTGGTCATTTGAACTTTGCTCCTAACCCCTAACAGTGATGTGCAGAAATCTCCTCCACACCAGCGCCCTTGCTACACACATCAACATCCCAGGGTTCTGAGCTATGCTAGAGAGTCAGCAATTTCATCCTTAAAGAAAAACAGCATTAATTCTCATTCACTGCTTCCATGAATTACCCTGTGCCAGAGTCAAAATAGAATTTTCTCTCAGACGGCTTCTTTTGTAGCTCTTCCATCGACTGCGCAGGCTCATACTCCTCGATTCTGGATAATGAGCCGTTCTGCCGCTGCAGAAAGCCAACGGTAACCTGAAAGCTTGTGTTGGATGGGTAACAGAGCCCAACCCGGATCCAGTCATCCCTTTAAAAGAGACAGAAAAAAAAATCACACTTGAGCTGTTATCTTTTGAACACTGCAGCATACAGAACTTTTACAATGATTTCTCTCTGCCTTTTGAGTCCCGAGTCTAATATACTTATTTAGTTTCCAAATATCTTGTGTGAAGGTATATACAACAGAAATATGATCTAACAAAAATATTAACACCAAAATGTGGTTTCAGGAGAAGTTGGAATTTGTGAATTAAAATTAGGTAACATATGCTCTAAACAGATAAAGTTCAAGTTGGATATGGGGACACTAACATGAAACCATCAACATCCTGAGGATTTGCCAGCTAGCAAAACCATTTGAGAAAATGTTTGAACACACACACACCCCACACACACATCCCACACACCACATACATACACCCACGCACCCCACACATACCCCCCCACACACACACACGTACTCAAACATACACACGTCTTTAAAAACTGCAGTTAAGTGATTTTTCCAATGGCATAAGTGACAAAAACAAAAATACATGCCAATTATCCATACTAACAAACTACTACAATAGACTTCCTGAATTACCTTAAATATAAAATTATTTCTTAAAAAAAATTAAAACATTTTCTTTGATTATTTTCTTTTGTGACATTTTTTTATTGTGATAATATCAATATACCCTAAGTCATTTTCAGCATCTTGGCTTATGCAGTTCAGTGCACTAACTATATACCCAAGGCTGTGCAGCCAGCACACTACCACTGGCCAGGTCACAACCTTTCTCTATCATTCTAAAGAGCTTTAATATGGAGTAAGAATTTGGCGATGGTTCATACATTTTACCAAATAGTCTCACTAAGGAATAAATAGGAATGCAGACAAAAAGCTTTCGAAGCAAAGGTATCCTATGAAGTATTGTTAGTAACAGCAGAAGGAGTTAGAAAGCCTCAATGTTTGTGGTTGTTTAAACAGCTACAGACTATCCAGAGCTCAGAAAACCCCGAGGGTAAAGGGAAAAGAGACCATGTGCTTGTATGCTTTGCTTTAGTCAGGATTAAGGATTATCTCCATTTTCTTTTTGTTTGTCTGAATTGTCCTTATTTTGCTTAATAAGTACAGCATTTAAATGTTTAAAGTGTTATTTGCAGAAGTAGCGCTATGACCACTCTGTAATTACACTAAATTCAGAAAAATTATTCATCTCTTCCTCTTGCCTCTGCCCATCATATAATTTTTACGAACTTTTAGCTAATTAGGCTAGGAAAAGATGACTTGATCTCAAGCTCATGCTGATTTTTCAAACTCTGGGCTCACCCTTTTTCCCTTTAAAAGCCTTTTTCTTTTTCTCTTTTTTTTTTTTTAAATCAGAATTGAATGAAAAGTTTGCATTGTACCTTCCAGAACCTGTCCATCATTTCACTGGAATATCTCACCTCAAACCCTTGATCCAACTCAATATAACTTTCAGGAATAGGAACACTGGCTACTCTTCTGCATTTCTCCCCAACACCTTACTGTTCTTTTCTCATTGGCTTCTCTGTCTCACTGGGAACATCAGGCTGGGCCAGAAGAAATCTAACCAGGAACACTCTGTGAACTAGGGACCGAAGGTGTGGAGACCGAGCTAGGGGCTGCTCCGAGGATCTGGGCAAAGATGTGGGTAGCCTACATTCAGCCATCACCTAGGAAGGCCGAACTGGAAATATCCAAATGACATTAAGGAGCCAGAAATGAGAGTTTGCCAACAATGGGATGAAAAGGGAAGGATCAGCATAAGGAGTGAGTGCCAGGTGTTGGGGCTGGGTGATGTCAGCTGAACACAGGCAAACAGCAAAGTTAGAGAAAAAAACCAATGGTTCATTTGGACCACCACCAATCTCACAGGAAGGGCATCCACCATCGTGATCACGCAGCCTTGGAAGTGAGCTGTACCCCAAATCCCAGCTCTCTCTTTATTTCAACTACTTACTGAGCAAATTCCAACAAGTCAAAGCTTCATGACCAAAAAATTAAACAAGGCAATCAATTTTCAGGTACAGGTTTGAGCAACTGCATGGAACCCTAGGAGCTGGCTACCGCACAATTCTAGATTATTTTACCCCGAGGCTTCCACATACTCAGATCCAACTAACTAAACAAAAACAAAAACAAACATTATAACTATTCTGAAAATATACACTTTTCCCTTGCCACTGTTTCTTAAATAATAAGGTGAAACAACTGCTGACAATGCTGTAACATGGAAAGTAATCAGATGATCAAAGAGTACAGAGGTGTTTAAATGTGAGTTACGTGCAAGCACCATGTCATTTCATTTAAGGATGTGAACATCTATAGAGTTTAATATTTGCAAGGTGGCCTCACACCAGCTCCACAGAGACATAGGGGGAAGATCACTCCCCCTCCTTTCTAGTCTAAAGTTTTCCCTTTCTCTGATGTTCCCCACATCCTATTTACCAAATCTACCATTATGAGCCAAACAAGCCCTTTCTCAACTCTGGACTTTGAACAAGACCAACAAGGTAGAGAGAGGGTAATGGCTCCTCACTCTGTCCTGACTCTACTCCCCTAGGCAGAGTGTGGGATTAGTGGTCCTATCTAATGTCAACTAAAGAAGACTAGGAGGAGGAGGAGGAGGAAGAGGAGGAGGAGGAGGAGGAGGAGGAGGAGACAGATAGCTATTTACTCACTGTTTTCCCCACCTCCCTAATGTGAACTCATTTATCTTTATATCAACTGACACACAATAAATGAATAAATTCGTAAAAGAAAAATACAGCCCTTTATTGAATGTGACATTATGAGGACAGACAACTGGTTAGTTGAGACAGTGTGGCGAGGTATTATTATGAAAAATCTTTTATATTCTAACACTCGAAGAGATTGAATTTTTTCTCCTGAGAAAGTGACATTTATTTAAAGAGAGAAAAAGAAGAACAAGACATTCATGCCTTGGCTCCCTTCCCTCCCCGCTCCAGATGTTCTTCGGCTCCCCAGGACTGAACCCTGGCTAGGGCCAGGTAGCAGGACAGACACTCAAATGAAGTCCACAACCCTGAAGGGCATCTCTTCAATGGAGGAGCAGTAGAGGATCTCAATGTCAAGAGTCTTCCTGTCTTCTGCTGTCACTATGTTAGTAGCCACCCCCTTATGCTCAAACTGACCACCACAACCAATTTGTGCATGTATCTTGCGTTGTTAGTGATAGTCAGAACTGATAGCTTCTGGTTCATAGGTCAGTAGTAATTCATACTCTTCTTGAACTAGACTGGAACCCTCTCTTGGTCATATCTTATGCCTTTTGGTCCCTATCTCCATCCATGGCAGAAACCATGAACTCCCAGACATGCATCTTCTCAGTGAACAATTACTGCCTGGGTGATAGTGTTTCACACAAGTCACAGCTTCCACTCCTACCATTCCACATTGACATATATTGCCAGATACCCTCCAGGGTCAATTCTTCCTTCTTGACAAGAATCTGAACTTCTCAATGTCCTTGAGGACATCAGAAGGCATTGTAGCAGACAACAATACTACCTGATACCGTTGAGCTTTTGGGATATATCATAGATGTGGTCCTTGACCCGTAGGTTAACATTTCATCAGCTTCATCCAGTACAAACACCTTGTTGTACTTGGGGGTATCTCCAGCTAAGCTTGTATTCCTGGCCAGGAGCACTCATCATGATATCGGAGAGCTTCAGTCTGCAGTTTCTGCACCTAAGCATGCACATTGGTGCCCCCCACCAAACACGCAAGACAAGAGACACCCATGCAGTTTCCTAATGCTATAACTACATTGTCAGCTGAACCAACTCATGAATGAGTGAGTGCCAGACGGAGGCACTGAGTGGCCCGTAGATCTAGGTCGATCTGCTGAACAATGATATGACAAGTGTAGCTGTTTTCCCAGTCCCAGACTGGGCTTGAGAAATCCATTCATACCTTCGTGACACAATGAAGAATGGCTTCCCACTGGATGGCAGAGAGCTTCCCAAAACCATAGGCATAAATCCCACAGAGGACGGATTCTGAGAGATTCATGTCATCAAAGCTGTCATAGTCTGACTCCAGTTACTCCTGATCTCATGCCTGCAGACTCCATCCTACCAGAGCCATCCCATTACCTCTGAACCAAGAATCCTGGCTTGATCCTTAGTGAGACTGGAACTTTGGCTGGACCAAAAGCCAAAGTTAAGAATCGAGGTCACTTAAGACTGAAGACTTCTATGGTACTGTGTACTTAGCCTGTCTGATCAACCTGCCTTTAAGAGGACAATGTAGAGTCAACCTTACTTGGATTTTCTATCCACGGTTCTACAAAACTAAGCTAATACACAGTTGTAATCTTAAATTATGTATTCTTCCATGTCCTGACCCAGAGTATGTATTTAGATAATGGTAATAAATGTGGAAAATAACAAATATGTTGAAAGCAACCTAAAAAAACAAATGTCCAACATAGATGGATGCTAGAAGCCACATGGAAACAGGTTGATAAAACTGTTTGCAGATGCTTGCAGTAGTCTGTTATCTGGGACAGCTGGGCTCAGTGAGTCAGGAAAGCTTCATTTGTTGTGAAACTTTAAGATTTCTGTAAAGTGTCCCTCATTCCCTCCCCATGTGATGCTTTCTATGCTGTTCAACATTAAGAGTGAAGCCCTTTGTTAAGGACACAGACACAGATGCAGACACAGGGACAGACAGACAGCATTCAGGGAAACAGATCCAGACTCATACAACAGATGATTATTGACAGTAGACAGGGAGAGAGAGCAGGAGAGAATCCACATCAGGGCTTGGTAAACCTACTAGAAGGAAAGGTGCTTTGATTTCTTTTCCTTAGTGTGACATCTACACATTTTAGGGACTCAGATTATTACAAATGTACTTAAACAGGATAGAAGGCTTCAAGGCAGGCGTTTAAGAAAATATCTGGTATTCACACCCACCACTCCTTCCTCTTGCCCTAGCAGCCATTATCAACCAATCACGTCACCTTCTTTTTTGTCCAGTCTCTGCTTGGAGTCAAAATTCTTTCAGTTTTGTCAGCTATTGTGATTCATACCATAGTCCCAGCACTTGGGAAGTTGTGGCAGAAGGACTGTCACAATCTCAAGGCTAGTGTGAACTACATAGCAAGGTTGTGTTGTTCTTCTTCCCCTGGGTGGGGGTGGGGGGCAGGCAGTGAAAAAAAGAGAAAAGAAAAAAAAAAAGCCCAGCCCTTTAATTTAATTTAATTTTCCGCAAGCTTACTCAGAAAACCACATAAAACTGGGGCCAGCTTTCGGAAACTGCAGCACTCAGCATATGATATTAAAACCTATCTTTTGAGCAGATGACATGGCTTAGAGTAAAAACTCTTGCTAACATGCTTGAGGTCCTGGATCCAATCCCAACTACCTCAGAAGGCAAAGAACAAAGCAAGGTAGACTCCACTGTGGGACAGCCTTTCTGTACACAATACCCTGATGACAGAGAAAGAGGAACCATTTAAAAAGCCAAATCGATTTGCATAATCAATATGCACAATCATACTTCCATCTACACAGCCTAGACAGCTTCTCCACAAGAGTAAAGTGCATGAAATGGCTTTATGTTATGTTATTTTTTTTCTCTGCTGTGACTCTGCCTGTTCAACTGCTTGCAACAACAGAAAGAGAAACATTACTTGTTGAAGTTCACGAGGTACAAGAAAGTGGTACGTGGCGCTGGACCATTCCAGTGGATGGTGTAGCCCTTCTCCAGCATGACAACAGGCTGGTACTGTGGAGAGATGGCCCTCTGGTTGATACCCCGAAGCACCATTGGGTGGGATGGGTATTCATCTCGTGTGATGATCATGCTAAGATTCGGAGTGTTCCACGTCTGAACATACACCTTCAAGAAAAAGAGAATTCAAAGGAAGTGAATAAAAGATTAAACTGCTCCAAGAACTTACCAGTATACATCAAAGGTCTCTCAATTTTGAAAAGAGAGATTCTGTGCTAAGTGCCAGACCAAATAAGCAGTGGCCAAGTGGTGTAAGCCTGCTGAAGCTAGACATGGCTAAAAGCAGACCCTCACTCTGCTAGCCAACATCATCACTTCCACCACCACAGGCCAGCTTATTCATCAGGATAGGGAACTTCTGTGGCTTCCCCTCCATCTCAAGAGCTCACATTCAAAGCAAATCAGCAAACACAGGGGAAAACTGATATGTTCCAGGCGAAGCTAAGACTTCCCTCTGATCCACGAGATGGAAAATGCATATCTGAGGGCTCTGGCTTTACTGTTGCATGACCTCCATTTGCCCAAGAAGTCATTTTTCACCTATTCAAAAAATAACAGTTAAAAAAGCTCTCTACGGCATCTGGAAAAACATGTTAAACTTAGATAAACTGGAAAGTCCTGAATTTTTTCCAATAGCATTTGAACCGAGGTCCAGGCCAAACTAAAACCTTCCACCAAGGCATCCTCCACAGCACAGCCTCTGAACAGTTTCCTAAAACAAATCAATATCCAGCAACACATTCTCCAGGAGAGTAAAATCATCTGCAGAGCACTGACATGTTACCAAACCTTCACTGGACTCCTCTACAACCTTGTTCGCGCTGGAAACAAACACGAGGAGTCTGTCTTGACCTCCTGTTGCTCTCCCCTTCTCCCACAAGAGCACACTATATTCACTTCTAAACAAAAGCAATCAGCTATGCATCTGGGCTTCTGCCCAAACGTCAGATCTTCAGGAAAGAATTTCTGACCCATGGTTCTCCCACTCCTAGAGTCTCCCAGGACGCATAAATGACTCAAGCCTTCCTTCAGCTACAAATAGAGATAAATTATTACCCTGCTTCCTAAAATGATTAGGTTCCTATCTCAAATAGCATTACCAATCCAAAGAGCCTAAAGGTCGACTGAGTTACGAATGAGAACATATAGTATTTAGTTAAAAACTAGAACTTATAAGAATTATGGGCTATTATAACCAAATACCACATACTTTACAGACATAACATCTTCATTCTTCACCATCTTCAGTCATAGTCTAGCACGCACACATACACGTACATATACATATATATAAAATCACACATACACATTTATACACAAACACATACAAACACACATATACATATGCACACATACACATGCATACAAACACAAACATACACACACATACACACATGTACACAGACACGTAGATAGTAAAAAAAAATTTAATAAAAGCGGCAGCTACTGAAAAAGAGTAAAGATTCCTTATTTTTGTTCTGGTTTTAATTTTACATTATCTGTAGAGTCTTAGTATTGATGGGGGACATTTAATGTCGGCCAGGGGTAATTCTGAATAAGAACAAAATGGAAAGATGGGGATCCCATTTTAAAGCCCCCCTTTTATTTTCATTCTTGTTATGCTGTAGGTAACTCTCCATCCACTACTTGACCCTTAAATGACCTCCTCCTCTATGACTGTTCTTTTCCCCATCTGCTCAAAGGAATGAGAATTCCCACAACAAAGTCACTAATAAAATAAACAGGAAATGCTGTCCTGTCTTCATCCTTTTTCTTGTCTACAGAGAACAAGTTGAGACTTTTTTTTTGTCTTAAGAGTAACATTGTTTTACAATCATTCCAAAGTCAGAAGAATAATGAAGAATTCTGTTCTTAGGAATGTCAACTACAGAAGGCTAAGAGGATGAAAACCACATAAGACTAGGGGCACTTGGGAAAGCAACAAGGCAGGAACCCACAAGCAAATGCACTTGGCTGCTAAGCCAAGGTCAGTGGCAGGGAGAACCCACACAATAAAAAAGGCATCTGGTATAAGCTATCGCAAGCCAGTGTGACTTAAGAGTATTCCTTGTTCTTCCTCCAATTTTCTTCTTTGTGCTCAGATCAGCCCCTTCTTGTATTCTTAGTTCCCCTCTGATTTTTCTTTTTGAGATACTATCTTACTATGTAGCCCAATTTAACCATGAAATAGAGCTCTATCTGCATTAGCCTCCTGAATGCTGAAATCGCAGCCATGCACCACCATGCCTAGCCTAGGAGTCTGTTATTAAATCCCACACTTTTACTGCCCTAAATACGGGGCTAAGGATTCTACCCTCCTCCTCCAAATTTCTGGATAATTGATGCTTCAGCTCTGTAAGATCTTCCTCCATCCTCTCACTGCTAAAACCAGCTTTGGGACTTACAACCCCACTCTTCAAATGTCAGCAGGTTCCCCAGTGGCGGCCAGACCACATGCTAACTGTATTCCATGGACGTATCCTATCCTGTCACTGTCCTTATTATGCATGGCCACAGGATATCTTTTAATTTCAGCACTTAACAGAATCCAGGCAGTCTGACTCCAGAGTCTGCTGTTAACTAGGCACACTTTACAGATAAGGCCCTCATCTGTCAAAATACACATAGCTTAATGATTTCAAAGAAGTATTTCCCCATATATCTGGGCTATCCCTTTCATATCTCCACAGACTATCATAATAGAATTAGGATTTCCCTGGATTCCTTCTTGTCTATTTATTTCCAAACCTCAGTTCCTTCCTTGGAATCTCATTCTTTCTCGGTCACTCACTGATGTTCTATCTCAAAGTCAGATGTCACAGAGATAAGGACCAGGAAAGCAAAGGATAAAATTCCGTTAAGGGAACACACTTGAAATGTAGTAAGAAAACCCTAAGAGTCAAGAAACATCAGACCTACCTATCTGTTACAGTGCCTGCCTGGAGTCTCAGGCCACAAGAAGAAGAGGCAGAGCCAGGAGGATTGCCACAAATTCCAAACCAGCCTGGGCTGCAAGGGGAGACCTTGACTGAGAAAAGGGAAAGTGGCTTCTCCTGTCTCAGTTGCATCCCAACTATATCACAAAGTAACTTACCTCCACTGCTGGCTTGCGTCTTTAACTGGTTTTGGGGAGCTTTTAGTAAACTGTTCTTCCTTTCTCTTCCATGGCTGCTTGCTTTCTTCCCCACCTCTATAAAAACTGCTTGGGACACCCCCAGTCACCCTGCAGTCACCATCCTCCTCCCAGGGGCAGCACTGCCAGGAGCTTCGGGCCTGGACCACCTCCCTGGCCTACCTGGGCATAGGTCCCACTGCAGACCACTGCGTTCCATTTAGTAACATTGACACAGTTTGGATGGCGGATCAGGTAGTTGTCCATCCTTCCCACATAGGCGTCCTTGTATCCTGTCACAGAGCCATCAATGTCATGGAAGATGGAGTTCTTATCACCATCCAGCTCACAATCCTCAAACCAGGGGCCAGGCTTTCCAAAGAAGACGTTCAAAGAGACCTGGCAGCAGAGAGGACCAGAAACATCACAGAATGAGGCTCCTGCAGACTCACTCAACACCCTCCACAGAGCCCCACTGTAGTATTACAGCTTTCCTGCTGAGGCATAGAAGTCACACGTCACTGATGTCAACTGTGGTAGACAGTTGATCTGAGTTCTACAAGACGACATGCTTGAGCAAAAATTTCTAAAGCTCGACTAGGAAGCATTAAACTTCATTTTTATTTTTTTTTTCCCTTAAATGATAAAGCTGGGGGAGGGGAAAAGTAGAACCAGCCATTCTGTTTGGAAAACTATTATTAACTCCATGTGTAGCCGGGCTTGGAAGTACACGCCTTTTATTCCCAGCACTTGTCAGGCAGAGGCAAGCAAATCTCTGTGAGTTTCAGGCCAGCATGGTCTGATGGCCAGCATGGAAACCGAATTCCAGGCTGGCCAGTGTTTATATGCAGAAAAATCCTGTCTTGAAAAAATGAAATAAGTAAATAAAATCAATGTGTAAGATTCTGTGCATTTACCTGTATGCAAATCAAACCTGAACTCAATTAAAATCTATTCAAACTATACCAATAATTGCTTTACTTCATGCTAGATGATTTATTTAGCTGTAAATATTACTCATACCCATCAAAAAATCAGTACAGTACAAAACCAACAGTGTTGGTGCAGCTTTAGATGGCCAAGTTCTGCGGAACTCGCTAGAATCTGCTGGAAAACAGGGGCTCTTCTAAACACAACACGCCTGGCTCAGTAACTTCCATGTCAGGCATTTACTGCAAAGCCTATCCTGGGAGACTAGGGATGTAGCTCAGTTGGTGGAACTCTGGCCAGAGTATGCAAAGACCCTGATTTGAATTCCTAGCACAGGAGATAAAGATGAAATAAATCCTTCACTACACTCAGCATCCAGTTAGAAAGCAGGCTTTCTATTTATAATTTTTAGCTATTTCCTGTTAGGAGAAAACCACTAACATTTTTCAAGGCACACAAAAGCACTTATAAAGGCTCTGTGCACTCGTCATCAGGGACGCTGTGCATCAACAGCACATCTAAGTGATCAGCACCTCAAAGGAAAATGACATTGCTTGGGGTTGACTGGCTCCGGGTTCTTGGTGCTGCTGTCGCTTGATCTCCTGCTTTTACAAACTGTTCCCACGGCATCCCCACCATATGGAGGTCGGATGAGATCACTACGGATTCTCTCATGTTATGGCTTTTGAAAAACCCATCTCAAGCCCTATTTTAAACCAAGCCACTCTGGGTTTCATGTGGATGTGACAAAAGAAGGGTAAGCTTTGTTCTAGTTTTGGCTGTCTGTGAGTCAGGGAGCTGGAGACTCGAACTCTCTCCTGCCATGGCGACCATGGAATCAGCAAGATAGAAAGGACAGATGGAAAGGACAGAAGTTCTAAGAAGACTGTCCTGTGGATTGTGGGTAATGAAGACTGTCCTGTGGATTGTGGGTAATGAAGACTGTCCTGTGGATTGTGGGTAATGATGAAATGGCTAAGAAAAATATTCTGGGGCAACTGCAACATAAATACAAAATACAAATTCTAAGTCTTCTTTATATTCTCCTGTCCAAATCCAATTCTACCACACTGCCCCAATATGCCTCCTTATACCAGATTTTGTCCCTATAAGTCACAGAAAAATGTATCACTTGGCAGAAACCAAATCTCTTAGTGGAGACGGGTTTACTGTCCAGCTTACTACTTAGTGTCCCAAAACTCATAAGCCATCTTGTTCCTGTGTTTCTGGACAATCTCCCCATATCTCCACTCTAAGTTATTATCCTGTTGAAGACATCATCTCATGTTAAAAAATAGTCCAAGTCACATCAGACTTGTGTTCCCACCTGAACCCAATGGGATCCGGAATGTGAGTTAGGAATTGCTACTACTGCACTTTTCTTTCTGTCATTCAGACACAGTGCCAATCTTTTGTTGGCACCCTGTCTTTGGAAATGTGTTACTGCCTTTTCTCACCACGGTCCCTGTGGAGGAGCCATGAGAACATACTTACCTGTGGACCAAACTTCACGAGGGAGACGTTATTCCTGGGCGTGGTCTGCCAGGAATTCTTCATGAGGAAGCCAATGGCGCTGCTGTACCTGTCTGGAGTTGGCACATACTTTTTAAAAGTGCTCTTTGTGAGATGAATAGGCCCATCGTAAATCTGAAAGCCTCGGATTGGGAATGTCCTATAAAAATACAAGATATGTTTAATAAATATTGGTCTGACTCTTTCATAACATTTATGTTTTATAAATACTGCTAAGTATTCATAACTGGAGAGTAAGCAGCAAATAAAATCTCAAGACACAGTGGTAACCAAGATACAAGCCCTAATGTCAGGAAAATACAAGATCTTAGGTGAGACTTAAACAAATTGCAGCTGATTAGTGCTCTGGAGATGATATGCTACAGCACACTGGGTGGGGAGAGGCCTGCTGATCTGAGTACAACAGAGGTCTCTCTAAAGAACTGACTTGAATTTCCCTCAATCAACTCCGCAATGATGCTTTGTTCAGAGCTGGGGATGTAGCTCAGTGTTTGCCTTACGTGACCAAGGTACCATTAAAAAAAAATGAGAATAAAGAAGAAGCAAAGGAAGGAGAGAGGAGGAGATGGAAAGAGGAGGTGGTTTTATTTGCTAACTCTTTGTGGTTTTGTTCTAAAAGATAAATCCATGAGCAGAGAAGGCCTCCTGTCCAGCTACAGAACAAAGGTAAAAAGGTGAAACATAGAAGTCTGTGAGGATGTGAAAGCCAAGGCCTCGGGGGCTGGGCTGTCAGAGAGACTAGCTAGATTAAAATTTTCAGTGTGTCAGTCTTCTTCCTTTCCTCATAATCATTAACCAGAATTAATGGATAAAAGAAATGTTTTAATTTGTGACTTCATTATAATAAAGCAATTTTATTTAATATATAATATTCTGAATTTTTTGGGTTTCTTATTAAAGCCTTTAAAGTATTTATTAGGGTAATTCAGAGGATTTCTACAGCAGCTGACCTGCACCTTGGCAGAGATTGACAACAAAAATGTTTAGACTAGCAAGAAAAATGAACTGTCTGATTTAAACTATACTTTATACATAGACTCTGGGCACATAAATCAACAGGACTATAACATAAACCAGACGAGACTATAAACACAGTCAAATAAAACCTGAGTTCATTAATCCAGGAGCGAATTTTTGTTGTTTCTTTAATCTCCCTTAGCAAAGATACAAAAAGCATTTTTGAAATAAAACTAGCTGTCAAAATTGAAACAACAACAAAAATAAAAAGAGCCAGAAATAAGCTGGTCAGAATCTCACTACAGCCCATACAGCTAACCACCTGTGCTTCCATAAAACACAAGTACAGCACAATCATGAAACATGCAGAGCTGAAGCCAAACTCAGTGGGTTCAAATCCCACCTCCCCTCCTTAACAAGCTCTCATCTATAAAGCAGAAGGATGCAAGACATACCTGCCTGCATTTTGAGAGTGAAGGTGAGCTACCTAGAACAGGCTTTGGCAAGCATCTGATAAATGTTAGCCACGGGAGATTCTCGAGTATGGCTGGGGATACATGTAGGCACACAGAGCACTTTCCTCAAACAGGTGAGGGTTTGGGCTCAGGCTTCAGCACCATAACATACAAACCAGGAAGTTGTTTTTCTAGCAGTACTCATGATCCAACAGGAAAGCTACACAGAATGGCGTGCTTGCTACCTCACGGATCCAGCACAGGACACCAGGAAAACTCACGGTATGTCTTTCCCATTCCCCCTGCCTCACCCTGACCCACACCCACAGAGAGCATCCCCACACTGGGCTGATTCTCAACGGGCCACAGCATCAGCTTGGAACTGAGGTCTTGAGAATACCACTGAGATTCTTCTTTACCTGGTTTTCTCTCACATATAATGAAGGCAGCTCCAAACCTCAGACCTGGGTGCTGGGTTAACTAGCTTTCAAGGTGGCTCTAATCCAAATGCTACTTTAAGAACTCTGATTGTCAAAATGGCAGTTCCTCAGCAAACTGAGAATAAATACACCTACAACCCAAGTATACCACTCTTGGGCACATCTCCAAAGGACATTCCACCCTATCACATGGATACTTGCTCAAGTATGTTCATGGCAGCTTTATTCATAATAGTCAGAACAGCCTAGATGTCCCTCAACTGAGGAACAGATAAAGAAACCGTGGTACATCTACACAATGAAGTATTGCTTAGTGGCTTAAAAAAAATGACATCATGAAATTTGAAGGCAAATGGACCCAGACCCGAAAGACAAATATACTATGTATTCACTTGAAAATCAACATTAGATGTTAAGGCATTACAGATAATCAAGCTACAGTCCACAGACCCAGTGAGATTAGGTAAAGAGGGGGCCTTTAGGGGGACACATGGGTCTTCCTGAGAAGGGGAAAGAGAATAGATTTTTCAGGTGGCTGGGGGTGCGTAGAGACAGGAGTGAGAAGTTGGGAGTTGATGGGAGGGATGGAGGGAGAAGATATGGGAAGAGAGAGCTGTTTAGTTAACTTGAAGCCTACCTCATGAGAGGGAATCCATGCCCTACCCTGCCTGGCTGACCAGGAACCAGAGACTGGACAGCTCAGAGACCTAGGGTGGAACTGAATACAACTGTCGAAGGGGAGGACCAATGAAATGATTCCTAATGATATTCTGCTATACTTATAGATCAATACCTTGTCTGGTCATCATCAGAGTCCTCCTCTGGCAGCAGATAGAAATGGATATAGAGACCCAAAGCCAGACATACAGAGAGAATCTAAACTGGGAGTCTCCATCAGGTCTCTCCCCTGGGACATCAGGGAGTTCCTCAGAAAAGTGGGAGGAAAGACTTCCTAACAGTGGGAGCAGGTGTATCTCTAGCTTTCTGGCCTGCTCTCCAGACTCTTTTCCTCCTTCTGGGTTGCCTTGTTCAGCCTCGATAGGAGGCTTTTATATTGTCTTATTGTATCTTGTTTCGTCCTGTCTGGCTGTCATCTCTTGGAGACCTGGTCCTTGCTAAAGAGGAAATGGAGATGGAGTAGATCTGGGAGAGAAGGGAGGGAGAGGGGAGCAAAATGGAGTGGAGGGAAGGGAAAGTATGGTTGGGATGTATTGTATGGGAAAAGATTCTATTTTCAAAAAAAAAAGTTTATACACACACACACGCACACACACACACACACACACGCACACACACACACACGCACACACACGCACACACGCACACACACGCACACGCACGCACACGCACGCACACGCACACACACACGCACACACGCACGCACACACGCACACGCACACACACACGCACACGCACGCACACGCACACACGCACACGCACACACACACGCACACGCACACACACGCACACGCACACACACGCACACACGCACACGCACACACACGCACACACGCACACGCACACACACACACGCACGCACACACGCACACACGCACGCACACACGCACACGCACAGGCACACACACGCACACACGCACACGCACACACACACACGCACGCACACACGCACACGCACACACACGCACGCACACACACACGCACGCACACGCACACACACGCACACACACACACGCACACACACACGCACACACGCACACACACGCACACACACACGCACACACACACGCACGCACACGCATTCTGACCGTCATGACAGAACGCCTGCCCATTTTGCCCCAGCTCCTCACCAGCTCAAGACCCCTTTAATTACATGGCCTCGGCTGGGCTCTGCTGCAGCTTTGGCATCCACCAACTCTCACTTTCTGAGGCTCTTTTCAGAGGTAATTTCCCTTTTCCAGTGGCTATTTCTGAAAAGCCAGCATCATGAATTGCAGGAAAGCTGACCTAATGTCATAGTTTATGGTTTGGCAACTTTCTAGGTCTCAAGAAAGAAAAAAAACATTAAGAGGGAAAAAAAATCCACTTATATAATAAGGTCTTACGTAAGGGATAAGAAACAAGAACAACTCCTTCATAAAACCGATAATAAAACCTATGACATGGATAAGTATTAATGCTCTAACATCCCAGGAGGATAACAGACAAAGATAATAACAGTAACAGTGAGTGCTGGAAACAAGACAGGAAGGAGCCAAAGGGAGGCGATCTGTCCAGGCTCAGTACATGGAAAGACCGTGTCTCCGCTGTTTTAATTCACCACAGCCAAAGTCCTACTCACCTGTTCCTGGGTAGCGTCCGAGGCTTCTGGTCTATTCCCCCTGTGCCCATGTACTTGTTTTGGCCACCCTGAAAGCCATAATTCCTACTCTCCCCAACAAAGAGGGACTCCGACACCTCCTGGCTGGACCCTTCGTCGCTTGGGAAGCTCCCATCACTGGTGAAAAGAGGAGAGAGGATACAGACATTGTCGGGGAAGTTTAAATGCCCCCCCCAAAAGAAGTCAAGCTATAATTTAAAAAGCTAAACCATAAAACTTAAGCTGATATCTTTTTTTTCCGATGTGTATTAGAAAATCCTCAGAAATTGCTTTTATGCTATGAAAATTCCTTTTTTAATTAGTGAGTAATTTGAAAATTATATACAAATGCAAGAAGTTTAATTTATTAGCAACAGCTAATTAGCCTCAAGCAACAATGAACTTGCCCAGAATACAGCAATTAAGTGACAAGCATGTGTAACGTGGCCAGTAGAATAATCATTATCTACAGAAAAATCAAGTTACATAAAAGGCCAGAGGTGTAGGTCAGCAGCAAAGTACACAGGCAGTGTGGACTGATTTGATCCACAGCACTGTGGAAAAATACACAAAAGCCCAAACAGAGACCCATGTGCTCACACACACACACACACACGCTCACACACACACACACACACACACACACACACAATTTAGTTCTCAAAGCTTATCTTTTTTTGTAACTTAAATCTGAGAGGCAAGTTTAGAATTTTTAATCTTCACCCCACTTATCTTCTTTCATCCTTTATTTTTAAAGACTTTTAGCCCAAAGTTCAAGAGTTTTCTTCTAGGCACAGTTAATGACTACCCTACCCTTCTGTGGAATTTCAGCTAAATTCATCTACCACTTTGGCATAAATGCAATTAGTCTATTTAAAAAAAAATGTGTGTGTTTTGGCCCTCTAGTGGTACCAAGAAGAGTGTGGGGTTTTTTTTTCTTTCTTTTTTTTATGCTAATGAATTATAAAACCTCTCTGGGTTAACTCCCCACCCCCACTCCAAACACACAGGCAAAAATACTAAGGCTGGTTTTACCTTAAAGCTTTAAAATAATCAAATTAAAACTGTTACAAACCTGGCAAAGGTCAACCCCTTTCCATTATCTGCAAATCTGTAAGAGGAAAAGGATGAGAATTTGTCTAAGTGATCAGGAAACATGGAAGAGGCAACTCCCTCAGTGTGTGACCATGAAACCCCAGATTCCTAAAGCTCAAATCTGCAACCATACAGCAGTCCAACTTCCGGGTCACCAGAGTACCATCTCCATGCTGAAAGTGCTGGGTTCAAATACTGACATTGCCAACTGTGACCTGTTTCTCAGCCCCTTCCCCTCAGTTTTCTCATCCATAGGTTGAAATAATAAATTTCTTACATGATTCTTGAAAGAATTAAATATACTAAACAATTGCAAGTATTTGAATAGTATCTGGAACTCAGTAAACACCATATAAAGGTATTAGCTAAAATGTGTTTTTAATCTTTATTTTTAGAAAGAATTGGGCTCTTTGCTTCACAATTTTTCAGTCTGAAAAGTATGCCATCCCTACAGATTTAATATGATGTTAAATTCAGGGGTGAAAATTGCCAGAGAAAATCAAAACTTTTTTTTTGTTTTGGTGAACAGTAAAACTGAACTCAGAATCCAACAGGACTTTCTTTTAAATTCATGCAAATGGAAAAAAAACAACAAGCAAGGTGCTTCCTGCCTCTAATAACACACAAGTCGGCGGGCGTATTAAGACAGAATTAGACAACTTTCATTTTGAGAGGAGTGGAAAGAAGACTGGACAAACTTTAAAGCGTTTCCAAAAAGAACAACAATAAAATCAAAACCCCCAAGTAGTTTCAAAATCTCTATTTAGCTTTCTGACACAAACACTGTTTGGTTATAGAAAGCTAAATTCTGGCTTTCTGGTCAACCTACTGAAGGCCTCTCATGTCGCCAGACAAGTTCACTTCCAACAAAAGCTCCAGAATGAGAGGGTTCCAAACCTCAGCAGTAGTGTCCATCCTCAGAGCCCAGCCAGTCCGGTAATAACAATGCAATAGTTAATTCCAGGAACTACAACTGCACCTTCATTCTACTCAGTTTAAAAAAAATGCAACTGGCTGTGGTGGCACTCAGTGCTAACAGTACTTGGAAAGATCTGTTCGGGCTGGAGAGGTGGCTCAGTGGTTAAGAGCACTGACTGCTCTTCCACAGATCCGGAGTTCAAATCCCAGCAACCACAGGGTGACTCACAACCATCTGTAATGGGATCTGATGCCCTCTCCTGGTGTGTCTGAAGACAACTACAATGTACTTATCATACATATACATATATATCAAATAAATAAATAAAATCTTAAAAAAAAAAAAAGGAAGATCTGTCCAAGGTCTTGTTACACAAGTTCAAGGCCAACCTGGTATACCTGAGGCCCTGTCTTTAAAAAAATAAAAATAAAAAACTTAAAAATAGCCGGCAGTGTCGGCAGGTCTTATCTCTATAGACAACTCACGCTGAATTCTGAACAATGATGTCTCCTCCTCGGACCCAGGCACCATTGTCGTTGTTTTTAAAAGCAATGAGCCTGTCGATGACGGCGGCAACGCGTGGCTTTTCAGGGTCTGCATCCTGATGGGGCCGAAACCTGTGGGGTAAAAAAAGTATTTTGTTAAGAACTGAAATAAGCAAAAGAAATAGAAATTGTGTATGTATATACATGCTCTGGTCAAAAGGAAAGATTCAAATTGGGCCAACATAAATAAATCAAAAAAAAAAGTTAAGATACAACTCAGTTATAGTTCAAATACTCAAAACAATTACATTTATTTATATGTAAATTTGCAGGAAAAAAATCCTTTCTTGTATTCTTAGAAAGTCAATGCATAGAGTAGGTCTACCTGAGGCATAGCCAGCAGAGACAGAACCCTACCATAACTGTCCTCTGAGAGGTTCCACCCAGCAGCTGACCAAAACAGATGCTGAGACCCACAGCTAAACTTTAGATGGAGCTCAGGAGGTCTTGTGGAAGAGTTGGGGAAAGGATTGAGGGACCCAAAGAGGATAGGGATTCCACAGGAAGACCAACATAGTCAACTAACCTGGACCCTTGAGGGCTCCCAGAGACTGAACCACCAACCAACGAACACACACAGGCTGGGACCCAGTCCTATCCCATACACACACATACACACACACATACATATATGCAGCAGAAGTACAGCTTGGTCTTCATGTTGGTCCACCCATACTAGAGTAGTAGCATACCCTAACTCTGTTGCCTGCCTGTGGATCCTGTTCCCCTAACTGTGCTGCCTTGTCTAGCCTCAGTGGGAGAGGATATGCCTAGTTCTGCAGTAAAACTTGAGGTACAGGGTGGACTGGTACCCAGCTAGTACCTCCCCCTACTAGGGTGTAAAGGGAAGGTGGGGAGGGGCTCTGTTAGGGGGGAAAGGAGGGGGCTGAGATTAGGATGTAAAGTAAATAAATTAATTAATGGAGAAAAAAGTCACTGTGTACAAGGCTTCTGTGAAAACATGCACACAGAAAGATAGCCATATGTATACCAGGTACTTCAGTGTATCTTCTCCAATTCGTAAGTCACATATTCTTAACATAAACTCACTATGAAAATTAACCATATATTTCAACATAAGTCTATATGAATTATGTTGTTGAATTATATGCTGTTTAGATGTTTTTAGCTAGAGAGACTAATCTAAGTTCAGTAGAAAGCTTAGAAATGCCTAAACCTAAAAGACTAACTGAATTATTAGTTACAAAGACTAAATTTCTCATATTCTTCACTCAACATTTACAAGGACCTTAGTGAAAAAGTAAAAAACTGGCCACATGATAACTCAACCCCACAAAGATAGGAGAAAGAATAAAAAACCAAAATTTTAAAAACGATAACTAAGAGTTTCAAAAATCAAGTCATTGCACTGAGTATTTCAACAGCACAGGAAAGATCCTTTGTACAATGCTGTGGGCCCACAGTAGGTGCTCAAAACAAGCCATGAGAGAAGCATCTTTGTGAGAAGAGAGCCCAGCCCGGGTGCCTTGGGCACGTGAGCTGCACACTCTATACCAACCACTACACTGTGTACCAAGCAAGTCACTGGAGAACAAGAAATGAGGTGGGAAGGAGGGAAATGGAACAGGTCCAAGGCACACACATCCCCCTTTGCTCAATAAACAATGGGAGGTCAGCAAAAGCAGGAAACCGTGTAATCAGATCCTCCCCACCCCTCCCAGCATATCCCAGGATGACATTTGGTGAATGGACTATGAGACGCTATGGAGGCTCCTTGTGTGTTTCTAATAGATGCTGATAGTACAGACTGGAATGGGAGCACTGAGGATGAAGAGGATGATGTCTACCCAAGCCCTGTGCCCTAACTAGCTCTGACTGAAGAGGTAAAAAGCTTTGCACAAAGTTATTACATCAAGTCAAACTAGGAGAGCCTTGGAAAGGAACTCCGGAATGTTCTAAATTAGCAGAGTTCCCAACCTTCCTACTGTTGTGACCTTTTAATACAGCTCCTCATGCGGTGCTGACCCACAACCATAAAATTATTTCATTGCTACTTCATAACTGTAATTCTGTTACTGTTACAAATTTTAATGTAAATATCTGATATGTAGAGTATCAGCTATGTGACATCTCCCCAAAGGGGTCATGACCCACAGATTAAGAACTGCTATTCTAAATAAAGACACACAAATATTATAAAGCAACAAGTGACCCCTGCTGCAGACACCTCATCTCTTCTCAGTGTCTCTATATAGCCCAATCACTGATCATTTACACCAAAGCCATGTCCCCGATTTCAACTTTTTCACTGGTATTTAGAAAATACAGTTCGGGGCTGGCAAGATGGCTCAGCGGTTAAGAGCACTATCTATCCTTCCAGAGGTCTTAGGTTCAATTCTCAGCCCCCATATCGTAGCTCACAACCATCTATAACTCCAGCCCCAGGGGACCTGATAACCTCTTTTGGGTCATGAATGTGGTACACTAACACACATATAGACAAAAGACTCATGCACAAATAATAATAAAATATTTTTTTAATTCTAAACACAAAAGAAAATAATTATATCAAATTTCATCATTATGACGGTTAATTTAAGATTTATTTTATTTTTATTTAAGTGTATATGTGGTTCTGTGTCTCTGTGTATGCATGAACACATAAGTGCAAGCACCCATAGAGGCCAGATGCTGGAGGTACAGGTGGTTGTGAGCCACCCAACCTAGGCTGTGAACAAAACTCCTGTCCTCCGAGAGCAGCAAGCACTCCTAATGGTTAAGCCATCTCTCCAGTCTCTTGGTTGCTAATACTGTTGACAACTTGATGGGATTTAAATCACTATAGAAATACATCTCTAGGCATGTCTGGGAGGAGGTTTCCAAAGACTGGGTAAACTGAAGTAGGATGGCCCACCCTAAATGCTAGCGGCACCAGTCTGTGAAAGAGCCAGCTGACCGCCAGTGTTCGTCTCTTTCTGGTTGATGACTAGAGATTCGCTGTGCTCAGCTGCTACACAACCTGACCACTCACTGAGCCTTCCTTCCCTGCCGTGATAGCCCTTCTCAGACTATGAGCAAGCAAAACCCTCCCCGCTCTTCAGGTGCTTCCTGTAAAATATTTGGTCACAGCAATGACAAAAATAACTGATACAATCCCCTCCCCTGATTTGAATGTACTAATTAGTTATAATGCACTGATCGGCTACAATGCCTCACCCTACCCCCTTTAAAAACTTCCTTATGAAATTCCCCAACTTCTAATGAAGTTTCCCAATCTCTGAATTCCCACTATTTCCCATCTTGAGGACTCTGATAACCGGTGAGTCAGCTTCCTCTCTGAGGAACAGGATGAGTGTGTCCCCTGGATCCCACGAGCCTGGTGTTCAGTTCAGTCTGACTTATTTATTACTCACTTGTGTCCTGTCATTTTGACTCATGTCTAGGTTGCATGTACACACATGGGCATAGTCTACACCTCGGTCTATACGAAACTACACATTCACACAGCTGCCAAGTATCTTGCCATTCTCCTTCTATAATTAGCTCTTCAGTTACAGCTTCCTAACGGAGTCTAATTCCTTAGTATGTATGCATTGTAAAACTGGTAAGAGAACTCACACAGTATGGAGGAATAATTACCATTTTCACCGTCTGTACAGGTTTATCTAGTAACAAACATCTGAAGCCATAATGAGTTACAAGGTCCACAGCCTATTAATAAACATATTCCTCCATCCATGTACATACATGTATATAAACATACAAAGTACATAGAGTGCCTTTGCACACATGCATACAAACGTGAGGGAATAAACACGTGTGGAGGCCAGATGCTCCTGTCAGCTGGTTTCCTGACTCATGATTCACCTTAGTTTTCGAGACAGGGTCTCTCAGTGAACCCAGTGCTTCACGCTTCAGCTAGACTCTGTTCCGCAATCCCAGGGCTCCTCATCTCTCCTCCCATCTCGCCTGCCTTTTTCGTGGGTCCAGGAGGTTGGACTAACAGCTCATACTTGGGAAGCAAGCACTGAGCCACCTCAGCCAGCAGGCTTATATAAATTCTTTCAGGCAGAACAGGGAGCCAAATGTTTACCAAATTTTCTGGCAACACCAGTTGACAAAGCACACCTCACTAAAACTAACAATTATAAAAGGCTTTCTAAAAGCAGGTATGATCAAGTTTGGTGGCTCCTGCCCGTAATCCCAACACTTGGGATGCAGAGGCAGGCAGGTCCTGTGAGTTCTAGACCAGACTGAATTCCATATTGAGTCTAGTCTCATAACACACATAATTTAAAAAAAAAGGGGGGGGGCAACTTTCCAATAGCAACTTTGTGGGTTTTTGTTTTTGTTTTTGTTTTTGGGGGGGAGAGGAGAAACTTGGCCAATAAGCTAATTGGATTTATTGTCAACTTGATATAAAAATAGAGTCACCTGGGAAGAAGCAACCTCAACTGAGGAATTTCCTAGATCAGACTAGCCCATTGGCCTGTTTGGGGGGCATTTTCTTGATTGCAACAGCATTCCCACAGAGTCTCGGCTTCAAGCTCCTGCTGTAAGCTTCTGCCACTGCCTCCCTCAATACAGTTGTAGCCTATGAGCTGAAATAGACCCTCTCCTCCCCAAGTTGCCTTTTTTTTGGGGGGGGGTTGTTTTTTTCAAGGCAGGGTTTCTCTGTATAGCCCTAGCTGTCCTGGAACTCACTCTGTAGATCTGGCTGGCCTTGAACTCAGAAATCCACCTGCCTCTGCCTCCCAAGTGCTGGGCATAAAGTGCTTGGGCATAAAGTGCTCGGGCACTGCCCGGCGCCCAAGTTGTTTTGACTCTTGGTGTTTTTCTCACAATAACAGGAAGCAAACTGGGACAGCCGATATTTCTGGTTCGTAATTTTATTCTCATCTAACTGGGGCTCCTTAAGGTGTTGTCCTTTTTGGTATTTCAGGTTGGTCTCCTTGGGCCTTAAATGCTCCCTGATCACGGCTCTCAGAGGTTTCATGCTTAACTTGACCTTGGGAATCCTGATGCACAATCACCACATGGACTCTGCCATGCTTCTCCTGACCTCACATCTTAGCAGTGTAGGGCAAGAATCCTGCCTTGCACATTAGATCACATTCAGCCACCTCTAGTCTGGCTCCTGCTTTATTTCCTTAACAAGTGAGCTGATCCTGCTTCTCTCCTAAGTCTGGCAAAAGCCTTTGCAATCTATCGCCCATTCAACTTCATGATCTGGTCAATAAACTTGAAGACTAGAACAACATTATGTTCCCAGTTTCTACCGAGCATGACTTCAGGTTGCCACATTGTCCAGAACACTTTCTGCACCTGAGATGTTTTGTTTCCTTTGGCTGGCAGAGAAGGAGACATAGCACTGAACCGCATTCCAAGCACAGATACAGTTACATGGGCGAGTAACACAGCCTGCCAGGAGGTTAACCTGAGGCTACCAACGAAAACCAGAGCCAGCTTAAAACTGAATCTGGGATCATTCCCTCGAAACAAAATCCAGTACTCTACCACATCTGAGCCCTCCCTGTAATTCTATATGCTTAGGGGTTTTGGGGGGAGGTGGGGGGGAGGGAGGTTGATTTGTTTCTCAGGGAGTAAGTCTTTGTTCCCAAATCTGAAACGGTTGTTAACCTTTCTTTCTCTTTCTGTTTCTCTCTGTAACTCCCTCTCCCAGGAATCTCCACTGTGAAAGAGGAACAAGGAAGGCACCAACTTCCTCCGCATTTCAGAAAGATAACCGCCTCTTATATGAGCTTTCAAAACTTCCTCTACAGAGGCTGCCATCAAAGAGAACACCCGTGCTTGAATTCCAATGGTCTCACCCTGGGAAGGCTGAGCCGAGGTGTACACTGAGAAGAGGCCCTACCTTGCACTGTTATCCAGGCAGAGGTACTCCCTTGGGTCAGAGGCACTGGAGTTGGTCGTTTTGACACCTTTGTCAACAAATAAACCAGCCTGAAACACACAACAATGGGATAAAATGAATATGGATCCTGAGGTACATCCACATGCATAAGGAGGTGGGAAAATACTTTTGAGCTTCTCATTTCACCCAGAACTGCCGGGGGGGGGGGGGCGCGCAGGGAAGCTGCCTTGAAAAGCAATAAGGTTCCTGGGTATTTTTAGCTATCCATCCGGTCATTTAGTATACACTTAACATTTTACATGTTAATTAGAAAAAAGAAGCATTCCCTGGCAAAATGGCTCCGAGATGAAGCTTTCTCGGGGCCGGCAGAGGACTCCAGACATGTCTCCTACATGATGCCAAAATCCTCAAGACAGGGAGGGACTGTCTGGGCAGAAGAATGGGCTGGGGGTGAACATGAAGCAGCTTAAGAGCCCAGAGGAAAGTACTCACGGGAAGAGTCTATACGAAAAACTGCAGAGAGGAGAGATGGCATGGAATACTGGTGAACAAGTCCTGAATGGACTAACAAGACCAAGGGCCAGGGAAGGGAAGAGCGAGCACATGTCAGGCCATGCAGATTTATAACCTTTGATTTAATTCTCTTACGACTAGTGAGGTAAGTGCATGTTGTCCTGCCTATGACATAATTAGTTTTCATATCATGAAGGTAATGTTTAAAAATGGTATGCTGAAGATGTAAGACAATGGGGATTTGAAAAAAAAAGCATCAAAAGCAATACTATACATAGGAAGCGAATACTCGATCTAAAAGTGGATTAAAGCGGGCAGAAGAGATGAGCTGAGAAACAGGAGGAAACTGAAAAACTCGGGTTCCTCAGAAGCAGAGAGGAAACGGTTCGGCGTAACTGAGGAGCTACCCGGGGCCAAGAAGAGAAGCTTAGACTGTTTTGATTAGGTCAAACACAGAATTAACTAGATGTTTAATTCACTGAAATAGAAATAGAGAAATCAGGCAAGCATAAAGGGAAGGATTTCCATTTTGAATGTTTTTAATGCATTCATAAAACACTAAGGTGTAGCCCTGTAAACAACCATGTAAATGTGGGAGCCGACCTGGGCTAGGTAAGGATTCAGGAAGCCGAGCATGCAAAGTCAAAGCCGTGGGGTCTGGTCAGACTGCGCACATGCGTGATGAGTGAACCCAACATACCATGCTTCTTTTTATGACTCCAATGGTTCAATTTCCTTTGGTTATAAAATACTCTGCATAATCATTCCCAAATTTAACAAATTAAAACCTAATTGTACCCTCAGATTTAATACTCTTACAATTAATGAGATAAGTGAGTGTTGTCACGGCACATGACACCAAGAATTAATTAGAGATAGTTTTCACATCACAAATATAATTTTGAAAATTTTAATATTTTTTTCCCCCTTTGAGATACTACTTTCTAAATATTAGCCTTAGTCAATTACCTATCTCACAGCAATAACAGTAGGTTTTTCTTGTCTTGGTTCAAGTATTTCAGTCTCTCGTAACACTTAGATTCACATGTTGTATATGCACATTTTGTGTGTGTGTGTATATAGGAGGTTATGAATCTGTATGCACAAGTACAAAAGTCAGAGAAGAGCACCGGCTATCCTGTCTATCACCCTCACCATATTCTTTTGAGACAGTGTCTCTCTCTGAACCTGGGACTTGGCTGGTAGCCGGGAAGCACCAGCCATTCCCCTGACTCTGCCTGTACCAGCTCTAGGGTTACAGGAGCACAGTCACCTCGGTGTCCATGGCTGTTCGCTCAGGGGCTTGGATCCTAACTCAGGGGCCCGTGCTTGCACGAGCCCCTTGCCTACTAAACCGTCTAACTCCAACACTCTGGTTTTTAAAGGTCATCCATGAAAATGTTGATTGGAGTCTGATTTGAGTCATATCACAGGGAAGGATCTAATGATCCATATACAATAAAGAGATTGAAGTGACCTGAGAACAGGAGATGGACCAAGAATATTCATCATGATAGAAGGGAGGAGGAGCTACAAATAACCCAGAAACTGGAGGTTCTAAATGGCCTTTATGTGACTTAAATTAAGTGCAATGTTCTAAAATAGTATTTCACCATTGAAATACTTGGTGGTAGTAATAAATGGCCAAGGACACTCAGCCAGCACTGTGTAGAGAAGCAGGGAAGTGAAGCAGGAAGAAAAGTCCTAAGTCCCAGATATGTCCTATAACAGGCACGGAAACTTGACATGGAAGAGAGGAAAGAGAGAAAAGGGGAAGGAGGGCAGGCAGGTGGGCGGGCGGGCAGCAAGGACAAGAGAGACGGTGAGGACTGACCATCAAGTCTACGTTAGATTTAAACAGATCACACCTGCAAGTGTATGCAGTGCCTTGGGATGGTGTGACTATACCAGCCCTTGCCAGATGTTGGCTGAAGATTAGAAGAAGCAGCCACCAGAACCCTGAGACAGGTGAAGATTTGCTCATTATAAATTGCTACTCTGTCACTGCAGCACAAAGAGGATGAAGGGATCACGGTAGCAAAATCGACGCTGTGATCACACGCACTTCAGAAGCCTACCTTAAAATTTGAATGAACCCTGTTGTTATAAAATATCCCCAGTGGAGTGAGTTCTGGCTTCTCCAGGAGCTGCAGTCCACTGGACTCCCCAGTTGGTTCCTTGTGGAATAAATACCATATCCCGGCATCCTACAAATGAAAAGGCAAGGCCATTAAAAACATTATTTTTTTTTAAAAAATTATGTACAATAAAATGGGTTTCATTATGACATTTTTATACATACATAAACACACATACATACACATACATATATATGCCTTGCTCACATCCATTCCATCTAATATTTCTGGCCCTCCTCCAAGCTCCTCCTCTTCCCCATCCCCCCACAAACAGTTCCCCTCTGGTTAGATATTATATATACAGATACTCATATACATATGTTTAATCCAGATTCTTTCTATGAAGAAAATCTGTAGTATTTGTCTTTCGCCTTCCTTGTCCCACTTCCTTCCTCCATAATAGACTCCCTCTTTCTAGTCCCTTGGAGTCCCCTCCTATAACTTTCATGTCATATAGACATATATTTGTATTCTATCCAGATTCTGAATATGAGAGAAAATATGCAACACTGACCTTCCACACACATAAAGCCTCAGTTTTTATGAAGCCACCATGTGAGACACCCTCCTAAGCTGCAGCAAATGTTTCTCATTGTTTCAAGTTCAGAACTGAATGCAAAACGTTGCCCACACTGTATAGCCTCCCCGAGCGGTTATATCTGGTTATTTTTCAAAGCAAATAAGATTTTACTTGCAGGACGGGACAAAAGACATAGTTGGCAAACACCCAAACCCAACTTTCCCATCATTATGAAGTCTGAAATGTGATACAGAGGAGAGCCCTGCTTGTCTTCTGTATGACCAGGACAGCACAGCCCTTAAGCAATGTGGTTTTTCATGTTTACCTCCGAACCTGATCAATAGATGAGTCATGTCTATTAAACAACTGTCTGCTGGCAGACAGAGCTCACTGGCTTCTTTCAAACAACTCCAATGCCCTTCCTGTTCTCGGGCAAGTTTGTGCCAAAGGAAGGGGGGGCGCGGGGGACGCCACATGTATGAATCAGGGTGCTGTCTCTCAGTGTAGACCCTGTCTGTTCGACTGCAGGACTACTGGCCCTAACAGGAACAGAACAGTTTAGAAGTTTCTGCTATAAAGTGAGATGTGAAAACAGAAATAAAAGTTCTTAACTCATTTTTTAATTTTGTAACTGAATTTAATAATTAGCTCTATGTGAAGGACAACATACTATGGAACATTGCAAAGGCATTTTTTTTAACTTAAACATACAGTGTAAAAAGATAAATTGGTGTAAATCCAGCATGTCTTTATTTAGTGCCCACTATATATTCAGGTGTAGCAAAACTATTGTAAAGTAATTCACAAAGTAGTGGGAAAAAAGATCATTAAAATAAAACATATGTAGTATCCTGTTAGTTATTACTAAAGTCCTTTAGGGACACAGAGGAGATATGAAGTGTACATACCTACACACTCAAGTGACTGTAATGTTAACATTTTTCCACGATCACAGTTTACAAATGGGTCTTAATAAAACGAACTTTTTAAAAAAACCGTTGGCCACCTCAACATTTTGGATGCAATTCAGACAGCAAAAGGAAACAGAAAGGGGCTGGAGAAAAGGCTTGAGACTGCACCCCTGCAAGCAGAGGGCAGAGCCAGCCTTCCCAAGAAGCCCAGAGCTTGGGGGATGAGGAGGTGCAGGCGCACAGCAGCTATCTGCTGTTATGCTCCGTCCAGTCTAAACAGGTAACCGCAGCTTTATAGAAGGCAATGTCAAGGCATGATGAAAGGGCTTCGTCTACTCTGACAAAACACCCTACCAAATGCTGGCTTTACTGAAGCAGTTTTTCTAGAGAGAAAACTTCTAGAACGGCCATGCATGAGACACATTCATTATTCTTGCTCAGGATCGGAGGACGTCTCACAGCTTTGCCCCAGGCTTTTATGAACTATTTGCATCTGCTCTCCTCTGTGGTCCCAGCTTCTGGCAAAGTTAAGAGGAAGCCGCGTTCTGATGGCCTAACTTTCCAGTAAGAAATAGTGAAAACAAACCCACACAAGCTCCTTAGATACTCGACGGAGAACGAATGAATGAAAATCTAAACCATTCACTTTCCGGTGCCTGCGCAGTCAAATCACAATCTTCAAATGTGGAATTCTTCATATTTAAGCACGATTGCTGGTGTAGGTTCAGGGGTTACAAGGTGACGCCAGTGTTCTGGTTTGCTCAAGGCAGGTCACCTCTTAGTTCTCAGAAATGATGTTCTACATTATCATATTGAATAACTGTTATGTGTACATATGTTATGTACAATAACTATTTAAGTTTCTGCATGTTCACAGACCAGCACTGTAATTCTTCAGCCCAGTTACAATCTAGATGATATCATTAAAAACTCATTTATATAAATCAGTAATTTTGAACTACACTTAACAGTAAGGATAAATTTTTACCATTTAAAAATAATATTTGTTTCTCTTAGAAATCGTTCTTCTAGCGGGTCAGTGGTGGCACATGCCTTTAATCCCAGCACTTGGGAGGCAGAGACAGGCAGATCTCTGAGTTCAAGGCCAGCCTGGTCTACAAAGTAAGTTCCAGGACAGCCAGGGCTATACAGAGAAACCCTGTCTCGAAAAACCAAAAAAAAAAAAAAAAAAAAAATCATTCTTCTGTGTGTTTATGTGCCTATTTGTCTGTCTTATACAAATCATAGCTGAGGTTTTAGCCTGCTTTATCAAGATGACCCTAAATGTAACTAATTTCTGCAAAAAGATGTGTTCCCTGGCCAGAATGACACAGTACTCTCTCCACACACTGACTCATTCCCATAAAGCCATGGAAAGGCTTTCCTTGATCATCAGCACTAGAGATGGAAGTGACGAGCTGCTTGTCCACCCAAGATATAAACACAAGAAGCCAGAGAGCTCATACATCACACCCTACCACTCCATCCCAGGGATGACATCATCCTGGAGACCGCTCACCTCTGTTCCTGCATTTTCTGTCTGACTCTAGATTCATAGCTCCTAACCAGCAAGGATATAGAAGGAAGGGAAGAACCATCTCAGTTACCTCCTGCTCTCGATGAGACAAGCAGAACCAGCAAACAGTATCATGCCTGGATTTTTGAGCAACCATGACATCATACCTGTATAAGCCAGAGCCGTCACAAGCTCGAAGAGAAACAGAACAGAATGATTTACCTGTGAGCCTGCAGCTGCGTTACTGATCAGATGGTTGTTGGGGTGGGCAATCCAGAAAGTTGAAACAGCCCTGCAAGACATTGTTGAAGGTGACTTAAAACAGTCATAAAACCCGTCCATTAAAATCTCCCCAACAAGAGCTTTCCACAAAGTCGAAGGCCTTGACCACCACACAACACCCTGTCCACTAATTACTCACATACAATCTGTGGTAGGCACAGGGATATAATTTCCAAACACTCCATCACGCATGACGGTGCACATGGAGCTGTTCCTGTCCGTGGGGAGGAGAGTGCCTGGCTTGGTAAGAAGCCCCAGGTTATGGAACAAAATATTTCGCTGTTCAACACCATCTTCCAAAAAGAAGCAATGGCCTAGTGTGTCGAATCCAATGGTGTCTTTGATCTGCAGAAATGTAGGTACATAATGTCATTGGACACGAGGCTGCTTGGGGTTTCCATGATAAGTGAGCATAAGATAATTTAGGTGATAAAAAAGAAACTAGGTGTCTACAGAAAGAAAAAGGATATCTTCGGCATGTGGTCAGTCATGAGCATCAGGGAGAGCAGACATTTCAATGAAAACTGTTGCATGTCAGCATAATGTGAGGCTACTTACTAGCAAGCCACTGGTCCCATGCACAGTGATGCACCTTGAAAAGCTGTGATGAACAGACAGGCCATCCACAGACGCTGGCTGGCTGTACCCTCCTTTAGAATCCACATCTCCACACAGGTGAAAATGCACAGGATACCGTCCCAGATGCTGCTGGCCCATGTGTTTCAATTCCACGTAAGAAAGATGAACTGAGGTAAAATTCTTCTCTATCTAGAAGACAAAATGAATCCTTTTCAGGACAGGAAAGAAGCAAGGAATGTGCATATATATTAAACAGAAGGTATCTATGGAGAAAACATGGTATGATGTTTTGTTGGAGAGATGGATCAGTTGCGAAAATTAAGGATCTGAGTCCAATCTCCAGCCCTATGTAAGAAGATAAGGAAAGGAGGGAAAGATCTGTGATCCCTGTACTGAGGAGACAGACACAGGCAGATTCATGGGGCCTACTGGTCAACCGGTCTAGCCTAACTGCTGAGTCCTAGGTCTCAGTGAGCCCTGGTCTTAAGCATAGGATGCATAGGTGGACAAATCCTGAGGGAGAATCCTCAGGATGACTTATGGCCTTCATACATATGCAACACACACACACACACACACACACAAAAATATACATACGCTCCCACACAAATGTACCAATAAAATATGTCTCTTCCTTTGTATTTTACTAGAGCCTCACTTAACAATGCAGCACTTTGAGGGCTAGAGATGTAACTGAGTAATGCTATTTGGTTGGCTTGTGTAAGGCACCCAGTTTGATTCCCAGCAATGAAAACAGGAAAAAATAACAGGAAATACTCTTTATATGGGTGCTTGTTTCAAAGAGCCATGAGACTAACTTCTAATCAGAAATAAAAATGAAATAAGGAAAATCACAAACTGGATTTCCCAGAGTGGGGACCACAGGATAGGACAGGGAATTATGGGGTAGGGTTGGGTTCGTTTCCTTTGAGTTTCTCAGACAAAGCCTTGCTGTGCAACCTTGGCTGGCCTGGCAGTCAATATATAGCTCAGGCTGGCCTCATTGTTGTCCTTACAGGAATCCACCTTCCTTGGCACTGCAAGTCCTGGGATGACAGGTGTGTTCCACTACACCTGGCTATGTTTTGCTGAAACTGTGGGTATGACTCAACAATGTAAACAAGGCTACAACATTATAAAGTCACTGCTGAACTGAAACTATCAAAATCCGAGGATGCACTTTATCCCATAGCTACAGGCCATCGTTCATAGTGAAAAAGATCAAAATCCTAACTTTCGTAGAAGGTGACTTCTCAATGCACACTACTTTTGAACCACAATGAAGCCAAGATAATTAATAAATCAAATCAGAGGCTGTCTATATTTTGGTCATTCACAATTTTTTTTTCATTTTTATATCCTCTGCCACAGCTAGATAGCTACCTACTTCTAACTCCTTACCAGTGTTTAGTTTGTGGAAACTCTCCTTAAAAATTCCCCTATGAGGAGAAAAAAATCCCCTATGATACAAAGTTTGAGTACTCTCAGTACCTTCAAAAACTGGATTTGCCAATCATATAATTGAAATAATGTAGGAATGCTGGCCCAGTATTCCTGAAGCCAGAAATTCAGAAGCATAACTAATATCCAAAGGTCACCCAACACAAAAAGAGATCTCAGTCTGCAGACCAGACCCAATAACTGGATACACAGAACACTACCTACCACATGGTAACTGTTTGCTATTCTAAGGAATAAAATTCTGCACACAATAATTTTTATAGAACCAGATTTGGACTGTGCACATTAGTACTGTCTACCCTTTAGTAGTATCAGGTTCTTCAGAAGCCCAGAGATCTGGAGAAATTACAGGCATGGATAGCAAGCTCATCATGGTCCTCTGTGTGACTGGTTTCTTCCCACTACATCCAGTTAATAATTCTTCACAGAAAAATTCTTAAATGGATGAACTACAGTCCAGGCTACCTAAAGTCACAACTTTCTTATTTATTTGTGTGTGTGAGAAAGAGACAGAATCTCACATAACCCAGCCTAATATAATAGTCAAAGTTAGCCTTGAACTCCTTGATTCTCCTGGTTCAGCCTCCCAATTTCTTGGATTATAGATATATACCATCACACCTGGCTATCTTATAGTTTTTTGTTTTGAGGTTTTTAACATTTTCTAATATTTTTTAAAAGTATGTCTTCTTTTTATATCTCTATATATGGATAACACACAGACACACACACACACACACACACGTACCTAATTCCACCACTCAAAAGTTCTTCAGCACCTTAAATATTTCCAACTACGTTTCAAAGAAGCCATCAAATCCTTTTACCCACCATGACATGTCCCCCAAAGGTGTCATAATCAAAGAACTGGCAGTGATTTTCAGCATAGCATGAGTCCTCCATTTCTCCTTGGATCACAATGTTCCGGGTGAGAAGTCCAACCTCCGCTCTCATGTCTATCCCGTCTATGATCTCACCAACGTGTAGGTACTGGGGAGTCTCTGGTGATGCAGACAAAGGACAATGTGAGAACAAATAAAGGAAAATATGAACCCATACAAAAGGGCATTCTTGCTCATTCAGCAAGCTCCAGACACTACCTAACACCTCAGGATAACAGCCTCCCAGAAGCAGGGCTCTTAAAGACAGTCTATTCCAACTACGCACCCAGAGCCTGAACCTCGGGCTGCGGCTCCCATCCCCAGGCAAGCAGAGAGCTTGCTCCGCCCTCTGTAGCATCCCTCAGTAGCTGGCACGGAAGATCTGGGACCGGTCTAACATTTACTCCCTACTTCTTGCAGCCACCTCAAGGACACAGGAAGAACCAAATGCCAGGGGTCTTAGAAACAAACACTTTTGCAGCTCCTGTCATGGTGTGTCACATCGGGCTTCCACTTCACACTAAGTGATCAACATCTGCACACCAACCAATGGACAGTCCATCTTTTTCTTCCCGCTTACTGTCTTTTTGTTGGTGTGTATTTGTGTTTGTGTGATTTTTTTTGTTTTTCAAGACAGGGTTTTCTCTGTGGAGTCCTGGATGCACTGAAACTCACTCTGTAACCAGGCTGACCGAAAACGTACAGAGATCTGCCTGCCTCTGTCTGCCCAGTGCTGGGATTAAAAGTGTGTGCCACCACCGCTGGGCTACTACTTACTATCTTTTAAATATCTACCTTTCCTGGAAGTTTACAACCAATTTAAAAGAAGTTTGTTTTCTCCCTCTGATGTTTTTCTCTTAAACTCAGGAAGAAAAGAGGGAATTTCCACAGACGGTAATGACGATGGTATGGTATCATTCTAACTCGGGATTTTCCTTTCTTTTTTTTTTTTTTTTTGGCATGTGCCTGGTATTATCAAAAGAAAGACAACTAGAAAACTGAGTAATACCCAGAGGGAAAGCAAATACCAACTCTAAGCTAAGCCTTCCACTTAACATTCTACCAAAGCCCAAAAATTTCAAGCTTCAAAGGTCTTTACTCAAAACAAGCAAGTACTTTTTGAAGAGCGTCTGTAGTTTTTGATTCTTAGCAGCACAATATGAGTGCGAAGAAGCAAGAAAGCACATAATGTGTGCCGAAGCCCACAAGGAAAACAGGTCCCAAGCAGCTTCGGGCAGGACCAGAGGAGCAGGTACAGGAGTAGAACTGAGTCCCTGGCCAACGGGAGCCACTCTTCCCCCCATTGCTCCGGTAAGAATCGCTTTGTGAACTGCTCTCTTCCAAAAACTGTACAATTCACTATCACAGGAAGAAATAAAGTCTGATGGAAATATTTTATATGGTTCAATTTTAAACATGACTAAAGATCTCTCTTTCTCTCTCTTTTTTTTTCTTAGCTAAGCAAGTAAGAACTCAAAAACCACTTACTGTACTTATGAAAGACTAATATTAAAAAATTAGTTGTTAGGCCAGTTTACTATCTGACAGTAAAAAAAAAAATTAGTAAAAAACTAGAATGGATTTTAGGAAACCAGTTTGCCTAGTCCTCATCTTTACCTGTTATGGCTCACCAGTGGCACGATCACTACCTGTGAGGGTAGCATTCTCTGTGCCACCCCTGGAATCTAGCTACTGGCGCCCTCACCGCTAAGACCATCAGTGGTATCCATCCACGCTGACACAAGGTGATGGGAGAAAAGACTACAGGAATGGGAGGCCAAGGAAAGAGTGTCTCCCCAGTCAGTGAGGAGTCCTATACCTTTAACTTTGACCTGAAAACGAGTGCACTCGGGGCAGGGGAGAAGAGTCAGCTCCTCTGCTTGGTACATGGAATAGTCAGTGCTCGCGACCACAATTTGGTCTCCGGCTTCCCAACCACTGACGTCGTCCAGCAGGTGAAGCTTCACTCCATCCGCAACGTCCACCCGGAAACCTGAAAGGGAAATTCCTACACAAACAAACAAGCAGGCATGAACACAAGTGTTCTCTTAAATAAATCATGAATGCACATACCTGATTTACAAATCAAAAGCTAAAATAAATAGAACTCAGCAATTCTTTTCCTAACCATGTGCTAATCATTCATCTCTGAGTCTCTCAATGATAAAAATTAGAAAATAGGGATCCTGGCCCCTAAAGAAAGAGAGCCCTACTAGGCATGATACAAATTGTTACATCAGTAAACTATTCTTTAAAATTCTGAAGATTTTCAATGTTGACATCATTTGCTTATTTCATCTCAGCCAAAAAACTGTAATACTGTGCCCCCCATATTCATATGTACCAGGAACAGATCACACTTAAGCAGAAGTGGCCAGACACAGAATAGTTTTGAAATAAAGGTCCAGTGGCTTTATTTGGTCTGAGTCATCAGAAGTGACAGTACTTTAATCCACAGACCATTTTTGTGCTAGGAATAAGAGTATACTGTAAAATATTCCTCACTTCTGTGCTTTTGTGCATGCTTTATTCATTTTCTTTCTGAATTTACGAATAATGGAAATCCCTTTTTCAGAGTTCTGGAGACTGGAAGGTCCAAGGTCGAGGCAGCAGCTAAGTCACTGTGTACTACAAGCTGGCCTTCTCGCGCTTGCCACCTTCCCTCTTCTCTCAGTACTACACAGAGGAAGGGCAAACAGTTTCTGCATTCTTTACCTGGGATGTGTTTCCACTCTTGTTCACCAAACACAGGACTACATAAGTGTTTATAAAATGTTAGAATATTGCTATGGGAAACCAGCCTAACACACAACAATGCCTGGATTTGACTCCCCAGCACCTCAATCTCAGGTCACAAGAAGTCTTCAAAGACCTCCACAACATCCTTCCAGGAAGTAAGTAACCTGCTCTGGGCCCAAGCAAAGGCTCACTCTTGCAAGGGTTAACAGTGAAGGCAGCATCATCCTAGCTACTTCTTGTGTATTCACTACGATTTCTCTTCTTCACAGTGCAGGTTACTAGTGTCTGTTGAGTGGATAATTAACCATTTTGATACACTGTGACCTGTGAGTACGTGATTGTGACCTGTCTACCTTAGCATTTAGAGAATGACATATTATAAATTATGGAAAGTTCTGACTGCTGATGGGTGGTAGAGTGGTTTGAATGAGAATGGTCCCTAGGTGCTCATACCTCTGAATACTTGGTTCCTATCCTGGTTGGTGGAACTGTTTGGGAAGGATTAGATGTGAAGATGTGTCATAGGCTTTGAGATTTCAAAAGCCTATGCTATTACCAGTTAGCTCTCTCTGCCCTGGGGTTGTATCAAGATGTGAGCTCTCAGCTCCTGCTCCAGCCTACCTACCTGACCACCATGATGGCCATGAACTCTGACCATCTGAAACGGTGAGCCCCAGAGTAAATGCTTCACTTTTAAAAGTTGCCTTGACCATAGCATTTTAACATAACAATAAAAAGTGACAAAGGCAGGTGGTCTCTCCAAATATTGCCTGTGAAAGTCAAAGTTGGTCTGTAATCAGGAAGAGAAGAACTGGATCACCAATCCGGCTTCTCTCTAGCTCACACTTTTGTTTGTTTTTTGCATTCTCATCAATGTTGAAACACATACTGTTCCTACAATATTTGTGGCTAAAAAAAAAAGTCATGAACAAAAAGCTGATGTCAGGGAAATATGAAGAGAACAGAAGACAGCTGCTTTACAAAAGCAACAGACATGGGAAGCCCTCCTCTTTAAAGATTTCTTCTCCAGCATCATCTTAATTCCCAAGATGCTGCTGACTCAACTGAACTGAAGAATATGTCTACTTGAGTTGGGAAAGTAAAAAGACAGAACATTTGGGCAAGGAACAGGATTAATATGGATAATTCAGTCTTAGTCAATTGCCTAATAAAACCTAACCTAGCCAAGTCGTGGAGTCCATTACTGGAGACTAGTATGCCCTGTCTGTGTATTTTCTGCACAGAATGTATATGTATGCATATGTGCAAACTCACACACACATAAAAGTACCTAGTAAGCTTTATATACAGTCTCAGTATGTTTCTTAGAGTCATATTTACTACCATAAATAATTAATTACTGCAGCAATTATAATAGATTTTTGTTTATAACATATTTTTATTGTTTACGGTGAAATTATAAACCACCTTCCAAAAATATAAAAACAGGCAATTTAAGAACAAAGGTCATCAGAAATCCTAGGACAAAAAAATAATTTCCCCAAATTTGAGGTTTTATAAACATATAATACTCCATATAAAAGGGAGCAATGAGAAAATATTTAATTTTTTCACATTAAATTTCAATACTTTTATCCCAAGATATGATACTAAATAAATAAATTTTGATTTGAAAGGACATTAGAATTTATTTCTCTAAAAATAAAAGTCAGAAAGACCTTGGGAATACTTTAGTGTTTAATAATTTCTCAGTTTTTTTTTCTAGGCTTAGGAGAAATTCCTGTTTACTACAATAATCTCCTGGCACCCCTCACTCAAGTAAGAAAGGAAGTAAGTTCAATCTCCTGCTTCCAACCGAGAATTTCCACCCCTTCTAGAAAGCAGGAACTCCATGACAGAAGGCAGGAATTCCCCTCTTCCAGAAGCGAGCAGCGAGTGTGATGTGGAAACGAGGGTCCTCACACAAGAGAAGCTGACTCAAAGCCCAGCTACAGTCACCTCCAGCCTGGAACTTTCCTGGAGACAGGACCATTGAACACATACTGGACCAAACTCCAGCTGGGACTCGTACTGACCACCTGTGCCTGACAGGACTATGGGAGCCGGAAGCAGGGCTTGGCCAGCTTCTCCATCCATCACAGACAGCACTTCCTCTCCTTTGCCTCCCACATTGCTTAGAAGTGATACATGGAACCTTCCTGTCACATTTCAGAGATTCCATTTATTTGGGTTTTGTTTTTAATATTTTATTTGTTTTTATTTTATGTGTTTGGGTGTTCTGTCTGCCGGTATGACTGTGTGTCATATGCATACACTGCCCACAAAGGCCAAAAGAGAGCATCAGATTCTCTGGAACCAGAGTTACAGATAGTTGTACCGGCCATGTGGGTGCCGGGAACTGAACCGGGGTCTTCCGGAAAAACACCCGTGCTTTAATCACTGAGCCATCTCTCCAGCCCCTCACTGATCTGTTTTAAAGGAGAACGTCGTATTTAATGTGGCATTAGCCTAGCTTTAGTGTCTACATGCACTATGCTGAAAACATTTGATACGTGTGAATCCCTATCTAGTGTTCCTCTTCTTATACTCATTCTTCAAATGAGAAGGCTGAGGTTTAGGAAGTGAATCCCAAGCCTGTGATCAAATGGGAAGTAAAAGAACCAGGATGGGATCCTAGGCATTCTGTCAACAACAATCTAAATTAACAAACAATTTGTTTGCCACACTGAGGAGCAATCCTGGGTAACTGCAGATACAGTAAAGCTCTTAACTTTGCTCAAATCACATTAATATGGGTATCAGACTTGCTTGGAAAAGACAGGTGTTGAACAAACACAAATAGGAAGGAGCCAATTCACAACTCAAGGGGGAAAAAAGACCTGGCAATAAATAGGTAAATTAAGAAATCCCAAAGTCGCCGGGCAGTGGTGGCGCAAGCCTTTAATCCCAGTACTTGGGAGGCAGAGGCAGGCGGATTTCTGAGTTCGAGGCCAGCCTGGTCTACAAAGTGAGTTCCAGGACAGCCAGGGCTACACAGAGAAACCCTGTCTCAACCCCCCCCCCAAAAAAAAAGAATTTATTAAAAAAAAAATAAAAGAAATCCCAAAGTCAGACACTCCCTAAATACCCAATGCTAAGCACTAGTCAAATAAATCATAGCAGCCAGGGCTACACAATGAGTTACAGGCAAGCCTGGGCTACAGAGTGAGAGTCCACTTAAAGAAAAACAAAACTTTGTTAAGGATTACAGTACAATAAAAATTTATACTGAAGAAAATTTAAAGACTCGGGGGTCAGAAAGACAGCTTAGCAGGAGAAAGGCATTCGATGATAGGAGAACTAACTCTTCTGCACATACAGGAACACAACGCTAAATGAAAGAGAGAGAAGGAGAGAGAGAGAGAGAGAGAGAGAGAGAGAGAGAGAGAGAGAGAGAGAGAGAGAGAGAGAGAGAAAGAAAGAAAGAAAGAAAGAAACCTGTTTTAGGAGCTTGAGAGATGCCTGAGCAGTTAAAAGCACTTGTTAATTTATAGACAGCCTGGGTTCAGTTCCCAGCACCCACCTGGCAGCTCACAACCACCTGTAACTCCAGTCCCAGGGAATCTGTTGTTCTCTCTGGCCTCAAGCACTAGGCACACACATGATGCACATACACACACCGGCATTCACACACATACACACACAACAGAAACAAATCTCCTTGTTTTAAAAAAAAAAAAAAAACTGACTTAGGAAAATGAGTCAAAAAAAATAGAAAGGTCAAATTTTAAAATCCCTATAATATTGTGAGATAAAAAAAAATCTCTGAATAATATGATTAAAATTATTTTTTATTTTATATTGTTTCTGTATTTCCCATTTGTCCATAAGAAATATTTAAGTAGATTATTGGGACATGGCAACATGACCATATGGGACACAACTAAGTAACAAGGTGGGGATTTTTTTTTTCCTCTGCATGTAGCCAAAGGCAGCATTTGCTGGCACGCCTGCCGTAAGAGTCTGAGCATATCATGTTCAGTCGGCACACACCATGCAGATCAGCTCTGCTGGTCAATGCCAGAAAAGAAAACAGTTCTATTATTTGTATTGATTACTTTTCTGTTGCTATAATAAAATACCCTAAGGAAGAGGATTTTTTTTTCCCCCTCATAGGTTGAGGGTACAGTCTGTCATGGTGGGGAACACAAGGCAGCAGGAGCTTGGAGCAGCTGGTCACACTGTGCCCGCAGGCAGAAAGAAGAGAGAGATGAGTCCTGGGTTCAGTTTACCTCTTCCCTTTTATTCTGGACAGGGAAGGTGCCGCCCACAGTGGGTAGGTCTTCTCACCTCAGTTAACCTTGCAAGATAATCCCTCACCCGCGCCAGAAGACAGGTGACTTATCAAGCTGACAACCAGGAGAGTCCAGCATCCTACTTAATTAGACACTATGACTCAGCGTCAAGGACACGGTCCAAGTATCACTGTGTAAACTAAAATAGATCAGTAGCTAGTCTGGATTTCCTGAGTCTACAAGACTTACGTGTAGTAAGGAAATCAGTTTCAACTTCAACTAGCTGACAAATCAACCGAGACAGACTGATGTTTGGACAGAGTGATACCGCACAGCAATCTGTCCCAGTACTTCTGCCTGTCTCACAGAGTTTAAACAACCTTTGCCTACCTTGAATCCATTCACTGTAAGCTGTCACAGAGAACTTCTGACCATCCAGGGTGTAGAATTCTCCTTGAGCCAGGGCTTTCCCACCAGTGCTGTGGTTTTCATAATTTCTTACAGATTCATTGCAGGAAGAACTTCCACCATCAATGACACCAACTAAAGCCCAAGCTTGCCTATAAGGAAGAAACAGCAAGCACAGCGGGTTATTTGTCATAGAAAAGACCCAAACCCCAGACAGGTTGATGTTGAACATCTGTATTTCATCTTTCTCTTTTCCCAGGGGGCTGCACTTCTAGGCTTGTGCTAAAGTAGCTGACGGCACAGAAGCAAATGCACCTGATTTTCAGAAACTTGTTTTTCCAGCTCTCTTGTGAGTGAAACGCTGATACTTACAGCTTCTGTTAATCATGGACTTCCTGGACACCCACAGGAGTATGTGTCATTCTAGCTATAAATCCTTATGTCCCCTACAATGACTATTATGTGCTCTCTTGTAGGGTCTGGTGGTTATTGTTGTTGTTGAGATGGGGTCTTGGGCAACCCAGGCTAGCCCTGAACACACTATGTAGTTGAGAGTACATTCCTGACCCTCTTGCCTCTGCGGTCACACTGCTGCGACTGTCATCACACCTAGCGTCTCCATTTGTTTGTTTGCTCTCATTATGTTACTAGGGACAGAACTCAGGGCCTGAAAACTAGAAAAGCTCATTCTGTACCTGAATGTGCAGGTGGATAACTCAACACTGAGTTGAACGGTGGCTCTCAAACTTTAGCATCAGAAGGACTAGAGGAAAGAATTGTTAAACCAGACCTCTTCCCCACTCCCCTGCCACTACACCTTGAGAATCAGAGGATCAAAGCATCTGCATGTCTAGCACATTCTCCAGTGATGCTAAGTGATGCTTACTAACCATACTATGAGAACCCTTAGGGTTTAGGGAGAGGGCTCAGTCAGTAGAGATTTGGAAAATCATAAAGACCTGAGTACAGATTCCCCCAAGGTATAGTCTAGTGGCACACATCTGTGAGGGGCAGACGATGGGCAGATCACTATCGCTTATTGGCTAGCTAGCCTAAGCAAATCTATGTGCTCCAGGTTCAGTGGAAGATGTCCCAAAAAAATGAGGTAGAGAACAATTGAGAGAGACACTAAAGGTTGTCAAAGGGCCTACACATACATACACGCACACACATACACACACCACACACATACACACCACACACACACACACACACACACACACACACACTCACACCACACACACATACACACCACACACACACACACATACACCACACACACATACACACACAAACACATATACAAACACACACCACACACACACACCTCTAATTTAGAGATCACAGTTTACAGTAGTAATTATCACTCTTGTGACTAGGGTCCTACCCTTTGAAAACCTGACCCAAGACACCCTAAGCATTAGCATTTTTTAATGTCTGTGTATTTGACAAGGTTGAAAATCACTGAGTTACAAGTTTCTAAACATCCTTAAAGACACAGAATTACAATCCAACAGAGTTTCAATTTTACAAACAATTACCTGAAGAAAGCAATGTGTTTAAAAATGTCATCTGGCTTCCACAACAACAAATATCCAATGGACTCGCCCAAGCTTGTGTCCAAAGTTAGTCACAGAAAAAAATATAGCAACAAAAGCCAGAAAATTTTCCTTAAGCCTCCTGGTTCAAAACATGAAAAGAAAAATGTGAACTTCCTACTCTGGGAGGCAGAAAAATACTAAATATAATCTCTGCCAGACAGATGGCTTGATACTCAGAGATAAAAGTTCACTAAAGCAAGCCTACATTCTGCCTTCTAAGTCTCGCAGCTGCCCCTGTGAGGATTAGCGACTGAGAACCAGTCAGGGCTGTTTATATCCCTTGATGCAGTAGAAAGGATCAAACAAAGAGTGTCTCAACTATTATCTCCCAATAGAGAAGAGAGGAAGCCTGTCCATGGCCCTCTTTACTGACCAGAACTGCCTCAGCAACTATGAAACAATATTCTGTTCAATTAACATTATGTCAAGCACACTCCTACTTCCGGCCTCCACTTGCAAAAAATTTCAATGCACTCAAACAGTCTTCAAAGGGGTGACTGTTTATGAGCACTGGAGATAATGTAAGAGGCAATGAACACCCTTCTAACATCTCCATTAAATGGGTGGTAATATTTTTAAGAATATTTTTAAGAGAATTTAGAAAGCAGCAAAGGAGATGCTCACAATGTCCACACAAAGGTCCGCCGTGTATTGAAGGCTTGCTTCCCAGCCTATGATGCTCCTGAACAGTATTAGAACCTATAAGAGGTGGCAGGGAGACATGGGTTGGGGCAGCCAGTTAAGGGCTGAGAAGTTAATAGCACTGGCCGCTCTTCCAGAGGACCAGTTTTCAGTACCCTGCACCTAAGTGAGGAGGTTCAGTACCTAGCTCCACGGGATCTGACCCCCTCTTCTGGCCTCTGTGGGCACACTCACCCGTGGTACCCTGTGTGTATCTTTGCTACCGATACAGCACAGTCCTCAAGTTCTGCAGGCCTCTTGTCTCTGGGTCGCCTGCCTCTTATTTCCCCATGTCAGTTTTTGGCTGGTGCTTTCCCTTCTTGTATTTTGACATAAGAATAAATAGCAATCCAAGATCATAATAGATCCCTTTCCTTCACTAACATTATCTTCAATAATGTCTATAGATAATATTGTGCCCTAAAGGAAAATCTAAGTGTGTCATTTCAGTATACAGTAAAGTCCTGTTCTGTCACTACAGGTATTTATTTCCCAATGATCCTAAGAATATTCAGCAGAATTACAATGTTGGGTTTCTATTTTCATCTTCCTTTCTTCCATTTTATTTTGCTCTGTCTTAATTAAATGGTGAGTCAGTAACTTCCCTCAGCCTGAAGACAACATTAGGAAATCAAGGTTGATTAGCAGAGAAACTAGAAGCAGGAGTGACTTCTGTAAGAACAATTAGCTTAGCTCTCCAACTTTTGGCTGCCTCTCCTATGCCAGAATTCAACAGACCTGAGCCAATAAAGCAAGTGGAATCAAGTTAGCATGTAAAGGATTCCAACCGAATTAGCGAGCTAGAGATTCCAAAAGGAAAAAAGCAGCCCAAGCAAGCCTACCCCTCGGGGCTTTTATGACAGGCTTTCCATGGGACACCGCCCTAACCTTTCAGCTCCTCTACATCTCCATTAGCCTAGCCTTCAGTATGTTCGATTTCATTAAGCTCAGAAGATAATGCTGAGAGGAAGGCTCTTCAGAGGTAAATTATCTTCACTCTTCCCATTCTTTTGCAGAACCACATCTCTGTGCTTTCCATTGGCCTTAGAGACAATTCACAAAGGGCTTCATCAACCCATCAAGCCAATACGTTCTGTGTACATCAGTAGTTAAATCCACGGTTCAGACAAGAGGCAATCTGATGCACCAATGTAAAAGACCTTTAGTTGGGTGGCCACACAGCCAGCTAAAGTAGCATCAGCTGCCTGGGGTTCTTTGCTCACCATCTCTGTTTTCCCAGAATACAGGCGCTAACACAGAGCTTGGAGGAGAAGAACAAGGTCTACCTACCTGTAGCCCAGACCTTGGATCAGCTTACTTCCCAACCGGTCCTGGATCGTCTGGATTGTTCCCTGTAACAGGCTCTTGACTGCTGAATCTCCAACAGCAATAGCAACTATCCGGCCGGGATCCTGAGCTTTCAAAAACTCCTGAAGTCTCCTGCTCTCATTGTGGTACTCGTGGGTGTCAAACTTCTCATATTCTAAAACTCTGGCTGTGTCTTGGTCAATGACCCTCACATTAAGGCCCCGGGAAAAGTCCTTTTCGAAGGCATACGACCCAAAGGGCAAGCCTGAGGAATGCAGAGTCCTTGCCAGCATTGTCCACGATGTCCTCCGTGCTCCGTGTAACTCCAATGTCCCACCAGCCTCCACGCCAATAAACTTCTTGCCAAATGTTGGCATACTTTCGCGTTCATCTGACTTGCCGTACAAGGTAATGGTCGCTTTGGATCTATAGCGGCATTTTTCTGCTCCAATATGAAGCGCCCCACCATCCTGGATCAGGATGTATCGAGTCCTCAAAGTTATATTCCTGGATCCGTCTTTATCATCCCCAAACACAAGCAGTCCTACAAGAAACACCACCACTTAAACCTTTGGAACTGTGTTCTAGCTGGCAGATGTGGGTCCCTGGGGATGGCCCGTAAGGGTGACAGGTGCCCTGGTTCCAATCCCAGCTGCTTCCTGGCTGCCACCATGATGTGCCCAGCTACAGGCTCCTCAGAGGAAGACACACCAGTGGCCATGGTGTGGCCCCTTCCCCCACCATTGCAGACTGTACCCTCTGGAACTCCAGTCAAAATAAACTGCTCCCTTAAGCCACTCTGTAAAGCACTAATCCCAGCAATGAGCAAATAACTGGGCATTCTTCTCTTTGTCTTATGTCTTTCTTAAGCATACTACAGACATTCTATACGGGGAATAGCAATGTCCCCCACATTACAGAGCATCCATATGGTACCCACAAACAGGGACTATTACCTACCTCCATCCTGAATGACTATAGAATTCACTGTAGCATCTGAGGTCAGGCGGAACATATCCCCCTCCTTGATAACAACGTCTTTCGAAAAATCTTGTCCTGGATCCCAGTTCCTGAGACGAGGGTTTTGATCTGGACAATTCTCTACAAAACAACACAAGCCAGATATAAAATACAAGCCAACAAAGTACAAGAAAACCAGGAGACCAGCCAAGCCCAAGACTCACAGTCACTGAACACAGATCTGCATGGAAGGTGCAGAGACAAGAACTTACTGCCCCTAGAATGGTACCCCTTCCCAAACACGAGAGGAATCCATTTTTTACTTCAATATATTTATTTAAATTTAATATTAAATTATTTACACTATATTTAATATATATAGGCTTATCATGCCTGAGGTCCTGGATTTGGTTCCTAACCCCACCCCGTCTGTCTGTCTGTCTGTCTGTGTCTCTGTCTCTCTGTCTCTGTCTCTCTCTCTGTCTCTCTCTCTCTCTCTCTCTCTCTCTCTCTCAACACGTTGACTAACGGAACCAGAAATTGTAGAAACTTCTAACGTGCACACTATATATTTACAAGTTCCTTCCTAAACGCAAAGAATCGGAAAGCAGGCAGTAACAGCGCCTCTTTCACCACATGCACACTTTCCCAACGCAACTGAAGAATGCAAGGTGGCCAAGGCCATGACTTCTCATTTCTCAGAGAGGAGGAAATTAGGAGGAGAGAGGCCACCACAAACATTACTTAGCAAGTTGAGTGACATGGAAGTGCCACATGAAGAAATGAGGTCGGTTACTTGTAATCTTCCTTTAACAGAATTGTAACTTACCTCTTAAACAGTAGATAATAAAATGATTGTATATGTATTTGAAATATTTATAGGGGAAAGAAAAATCACAGCTTCACTTTTGATCTACTAATAACTCAAATTTATCAAAGGTTTGTATACTCTGTAAAAGACACTATGAATTTTTGTAAAATATAGACAGGATGGGGGATAAGGGGTAGGGGGCATGGACAGGACATATTCCTTTAAGTCTACAAATTAGCCTTGGGGGAAAAAGCCATCATGAATGAAATAATTAAATGATAAATCATGTGGTCCTTAATTTAGGTGCAAGTATCCTCAGACAAAGGAAGAGAAAACTGGAGTTATTGAGACAGCTTCACAGAATAAGAGGCCAAAGGATGGATAGTATTTAAATCAGAGAAGCATGAAGAGAAGAGAACACAAGAAATGTTAAGGCTGGAGACAGAACAATGAACAATGCTTAGGAGCACTAAGAGCTCTTACAAAGGACTGAAATGTGGTTTCCACCCCTATATCTAGCTCACAAGTGCCTGTAACTACAAGTCAAGGGATCTAATATCCTCTCCTAGTCTCTGTGATCAACCCACACAGGTGGCATACACTCACACAGATATATGAATACACACATACACATTCGTGAAAACAATAAAGAATACCTATGTTAAATAGAAGAAATATATGTATCTCCCCCATCCTGGTCCAATGGCTACTCACATCACCTATATTTAAATTAGGCACCTGTATTTAAGGAATGAGTGGCATATGCTTAGGACAATGAGAAGATATACTGTGTTTAGGTTGAAGGCTCCTGTGTGAAAGTAGAGTACTGTTAAGGAAACGAGCATTCTAAACTTGCACTTTGAACCTCTACACCCAAGGTTGTCATCATCTTGTTTCTAAGCACCTAAGTAGCTTATGTTATTACTTTGAAGTGGGAGCAACTAGAATTAAATCAGCATCACTAAGGTCTTGGCATCTGCTTGATGGAATTGTTCTTCTCATACCAGATTCTTAATTAGTATTTAACTCCTCACATTATTCGGTGATCATTGTCATTATACTAAAGGCAGTAGTATCCTTGGGGCTGGCAATGTGCCTCACTGGCAGATTCTTGCTTAGCATAAAGTCCAGGGATCAATGCCTAGTACTACTACCAAAAATAAAATGACTTTTCTGCCAGCTCCCAATTCTTTCATAAACATACAGCTGGAATTCTCCATAGTGTTAGATAAGAAGCAAATGTGTGCCCCACAGTGTCACAAGCTACTGAGAAGGAATTCCAGTCTGTGGAGACATGAAGTTCACTGCAATAGCTATGGGCATTTTCTTGTTTGAAATCAATTCCTAGAGATCACACTTCAGGAGAACCATCACTCCCCCAAATACACACACACCAAATACACACACACACACACACACACACACACACACACACACACACACACACACGCATGCATCAGTTCCTTCCAGTAAAATATGCTTAAGCCAGCCCCATCCTCCAGGCTAGCCCAACTGCAGAGTAAGCACATTTCTAACAGCAAAAACCACAGTGAGGTTGACCATAAAACATTTCAGCACGCGAGATGCTTCCAGCGATCATTTGCACTTGTATGACCAACATGTGAAACTGAAGAACACCAACACAAGGAACCATATCTGCAGCCCAGTGCTTCAGATGGACTAAGAAAATTCCAAGGAAAGCCACAGACTTCAGTTCTGATTCCCCACTAGTCTGGCTTCCCTCTCCTGAAGATCATTTGGAAAATGTGAATCAGAACTTGGTTATTAAGTTTGGAGCTGGGAATAGAAATTCAGCTCTCCATGTAAGGGAAATCAAATAAATTCACGGTGTGGCCAACTGGCTCAATCAACAACGCTGTGGACAGGCTCATCTCTCTTACTCCCGGGTATTCTCTTAGAAATGTTAGTAACTACTTCCTACGGGAACTTAAAATGTATAAAATCCTTTAATGTACCCTGAAAACCTAAATAAAATAATACTTGAAAGTTTTATAAAAGGCCAAAGGGTCCTCAACTGCTCCACTGCTATATCCAGTTAAGGAGGTGTCTACTCAGAAATCTGTCGAAGACTTCATCAAAAAAAAAAGAGAGAAGACAAAAGAGGTGCTCAACTTGAGTCGTAACGATGGACCAGACGGTCCTCTATGTCACAGGCCCAGGGACTCTAAGGGTTAGAATGCTCCATAAGCACTTCTATGAAGCTACTGTCGGCTGAAAACATATTAAAGCTGACAGACAACAAGTTTCTCCAGCACAGACACACAGACACACACACACACACAGACATACACACACATACATACACACATATTCACTCTCTCCCTCTCTCCCTCCTTCCCTCCCTCTCTCCATGTGTGTGTATGTGTGTGTGTGTGTGTCTGAGGAGTGAGGAGTGAGGAACCCATGCATGTGGAGACGAGAGAGCAACCCAGAGAGCCAGTCAGTCAGTCAGTCAGTCAGTCCTCAGTCCGGCAGGCCGGCTTCATTCAGACTCAGGAGTCCCCCTGGCCCCCACCTTCCCAGCACTGGGATTACAAGCACATGCCACCACACCCAGTTTTGGTTTTGTCTTCTTTTTAAAGATCGTTTTTAAAATTTTGACTCAGATCTGTCTGTGAATGCATGGCAGGGGTGTCCAAGGGAAGCAGAAGAGGGTCTGGAGCCCCTAGAGTCCCAAGTGACTGGAACCTCACACAGGTTGTGGGAACTAAACTCAGATCCTCACCAGCTGAAGTATCTCCTCAGCACTGATCATTAAGTTTCTGGCCTGGTTTCTTGATAAACAAATATCATTTAGGGAATTAAAGCTCCTTATGTGATATTCAGCTCTGAACAGAATGAGTAGACTGGACAAATGTACCAACTTCCACACCCGGAGGCAAGTGTAAGGATGCATTCCATGACTCAAAAGTATTAACAACTTTTTTGCACTGTTTATCACGCCTGTTTCAAAGCACTAAACAAGATCTTCTTGTGTGCGTTTTATCGCTGTATGGATAACCAAATAAACTTTTCGTGATCCAAAATTCACAGCTCCCACAAAGCACAATCCTGCACTCCCATGGGGATTTGTGAAGAACATTTAAAGAGATGCTCCAAGAACAACTTGAGCCCTGAGACACAGTGGAGGGGGGAAAAAAAAAAACCAGAAAGACAAGCCTTCTCATTCACAATGTCCCACAGATCCCTCAAACAACTGCTCTCATGAAGCCACACCTCATCCTACTTGTGCATTCAGTAGCTACAGGCAGCCTCAGCATCCTCCCCTTAGCTCTCCTTTTGGATTATGCTCTCACATACATCACACACACACACACACACACACACACACACACACACACACACACGTGGCACATACCATCTGGAGCATATTTTGAGGATATGCCCAAAATGACTGCAAGCGCCACAAAGAACGAGAAGCTGGTTATGGCGAAGCAGATGAAGGTGTTCTTGTGTCTCCTCTTCTGCTTTCGGTTCTCCCTCAGAGTCCGCTGCTCCTCCGGGGAGAAAGCAAAGGTTGCCGGGGCTTCTTGGCTCCTGGAGGTCAGTTTGGCTGCAGCTTGGTTCTTTGGAGGAGGAGCGGGGCGTAAGGGAACCACCTTCCCGGGAACATAACCAGGTGAGCGGTGGCCGTTTCCGTTTTGAGGTTGCAGGAAAGCAGGGGCGTGCCCCCGGGAGCCAGTGGCGTACATGATACCCTGTCACTGCGAAAAGGAAAAGAAGGTTTTGAACGTGTACACTGCAGTAGCATTAAAACTTTGTTTGGAGACAGTGCCCTATAGACCAAGCTGGGTTAGAACTTCCTATATAGCCCAGGCTAGCCTCAAAGGCATGGCAATGCTCCTGCCTCAGCCTCCCAAATACTGGGATTAGAGGCATGATCCCAGTATTTGGGAGGCTTATTGAAAAACATTTTCAGCGCTGGGGATCAAGTACCTTGTATATTCGAGGCAAGCACTCTACCATTAAGCCAGACCCCCAGCTGTCAAACATGTAATGTGCTACGACGAGCATAAATCGTCGTCTTATTTTTTTTTATCCAGTGGCATTAAATATATTCATAAAGCTGTGTGACCATCAGCACCATCCTTTTTCCAGGAATAATTCAATGCCCTGAGCAGCTCTACACCATTAGCACACTTCTCCACTCTCACCGGAGCCTGACACTGACTGAAAATATCAAGTCAGTCACATCCTGATTCCGTTAACTGGGTACCGCCATCCTTCAGTGTCAGGTTGTCTTCTAAGGACACTGCCTCTCCACTCCACTGCAGAGCACATAACAGCATCCTACAGCTGCCCAGGGCCACACCCCAGAACAATTCAGTGAAGGTGGTGAGGCCGGGTCAAAGCTGCTGGAAATTAACATTCCCAAGGGACTCTAAGGAGCACCTGGAGCCACCTGCTCCCCCAACTGTTCAGAACGGATAATAAGCATTAAAAAAGCCTGTTAGAAATGGAGACTCCTGGACTCTTTCTTATGTGATTCAGGCCCAACTACCGCAAAGAGGACTCCAGATTTACATGTTTTAGAAACATACTTTTTTTTAACAAAGGGGCAAGTGATTTAATTACATTATGATCTCAAGAATAGGGCAGTGGTGGCTCACGCCTTTAGTCCCAGCACTTGGGAGGCAGAGGCAGGCAGATTTCTGAGTTCGAGGTCAGCCTGGTCTACTGAGTGAGTTCCAGGACAGCCAGGGCTATACAGAGAAACCCTGTCTCGAAAAACAAAACAAAACAAAACAAAAAAACAAAAAAATCAAGAATAAAAGAAAAATATGTGTCTATAAACACACTCAGGTGACACCGAAGACAAGTGGTCACACTTTGAGCCACACAACCCTCTTTAAACTGAAATTACAAGTCCATGTATCCCATGAGAACCCAACAGATGCCCTAGGAAGTTCCAACAGACAGGCATTCGAGTCTGGGTGTTCAACTTCCCCACTGGGGCTATCTCGCCCGTTAAGCAGTGTAACTGTTTCTATCCATTACTTCATTTACATACAGACTCTGAATGCACTCAGTATGAATGTTTAGCCTAGCGTGGTGATGTGTGCCTAGAAACCAGCATTTGAAAGGTCTAGAGGCAGGAGGATCAGGACTCCAGTGCTAACCGCAGTCACATAGCAAGTTCAAAGCCAACATGAACTACAGTAGGCCATGTCTTCCCGTCCATCTCCAACACCAGCCAAACATGAAGGTAAAAAAGAATCTACATTTTTTTTCTTCTCTTAAATCCTAAAATAGTCAAAGTCCCAATGATTCTTTTAAACTAAAATGCATTTCATCCAACAAATCTACAAGTAAGCACCATTATCCCCATTTTGTTCATGAAAAAAGCTGAACCCTAGAAAGAGATCTACACTTAACAGCCCAGGACCATGATGCAGAAAGATCGGTTCTTAACAGGTTGCAAGGGGATAATCAGAATAACTAGCCTCAGACAGTATGTTATTTTCTGGAATGTTCCATGAATAAGTTCACTGAACTAATGACACATGATTCTTTTTGAGCTAAGAGAAACTGATGCACACAAAGGTCCTCCTCTTTATGTTCATCATAGTTGGCACTAGGAAGAACAAGTTTTGGATGAAACTGTTGATTTAGTAGAGAGAGGATAGGGAAAGAATAAAGAAGGGAGGGAGGGGCCAGCTAGCTTTACCATAATGCCTTACTACAGTGACTGTTGAAAACTATGATGTGCTCAATAGCTTCAGAAAAAAATGACATCCATTATATCCCTTCCTTAACAACCAAAGCATCCCAGGTCACCTGACTTTATCTAATACCCTCACAGTAAATTCCACGTCTGCTCCCAAATAAAGAACAAGAATCCAGTGGTACAGTGAGCCTCCAAATTGCTCTAAATAATCAACAAACCCATTAAACATAAACTGGCCCACAAATAAGTACTTCCAGGACCCAAATGACATGGAAATTAATGGGGACCAAAGAGAAAATTGAAGCAGAAATTGATCATGAGTTTACAGGAGGCAAAGACCATTGTCTTGAGTTGGTGTGTCTGTCAAAATGACTAGATCCATGAGGCTTGATATGTGAATTAAAGCCATTGCTTAGATGAAGCTTGAGGTCATTATTCAAATGAAGCTTACACTTCAGACAAAGAAAAAACACCACCATCCAAGGTGCTATTGAGGGAAACTGCTCCCTGTACCAAGCAGCAGGCCCAAACAATGGGCACCGCCAGGCGGGAGTGTGACAAAGAAAAGCTGTCCATTAGCAAAGAAAGGGTAGAAGGGATGTTCCTGGGGCCAGGCTTGCTGGGAGGGGACACAACTGTGGAAGGTCTGCAGTGAAGGGGGGAGTGCCCCTTGAGCCGCAATCTGTCTGCCTCATTGTCTCAGGGTGAGAAGGGCTGGTGGTAGTCATCAGACTGAAGGGCCTTTTCGGGAGATAATGTGTTACACCAGATGTAGCCACACAAAAAAACCAAAAAGCAGAAAGGCTCCAGGGAGTCACCAATCCACTGGAAATAACAATGACATGTCCTCAATGTCACAAAATGGCAACTTAACATGAAAAGTGAGAAGGCATCTGCCACAAATGAGTCCTTCAGAATCCGTTAGATTTCTGGCTGGAAACTACAGCTTCCACAAGCCACCATTCTTGGCTTGAAGGTAAAATAGTACTTCCACGATATTTTAGGATAAACAACACAAAAAATTAACTTACTTTCAATGCATGAAAACTGTTAAAATTGTAAAGCACACACATTTAACACTAATGGATTTACTTTAGAGATGGTACTATGAATCCATTACTTCAAAAAAAAATATCGATTGCCACTTAGAGATTTAAATTATTCATGAAAAAAGATGTGTCACAAATTCAGAAAGCAGCAGCGCTGCTCACACCATGAGAGGGGGTCATTAGAGGGCTGTGACAGAAACCATGAGGGTCAGACAAAAACACGGCAGCATCCTCAAGAAACTAGCTTCCAAATTCAGTTTAAGTCCTTTGTTTGGAAGAAAAGGTAACTTTCACCCAGGAAATACCGACAAAATGCTGTTCCACCTCCCAAGCTCTCAACGATAGCTGCTTAAGCCTGAAAACCCAGCGCACGGGGCACAGGCGCCTCCTCCAGTGTTGCGGCTTCAGTGTGGACATCAGGCACCATCTGGGTTTTACCGGGGGCTCAGGTACACTTTCACTTTAATGGTGTGAGCTGGCATCACCAGTCACTATTTAAAGGTCACTCTTGTAGTGCAAATCAGGTTACAATAAATGGGCTCATCCATATTTTATACACACACACACACACACAAAAGACTAATATGGCATAGCACTGTCCCTGAAATAAACAAGCCATCCACAATGGGAATACCCAAGTCGTTCGTGTAGAGATCAGAAAAGCATTCTGTTGTGATTATAAAAAGATAATATTTTCTGGGCGGTGGGGAGGTATGGGGGAAGGCACTGTGGGGAGGGGCACACCTGGCTGTTGCCAGGTAACTGTGGAGGTGGAGCTTAGACAGAATCCTAACACTTTCCAGTTTTTAAAGCATAATTTTTGGTGTTTGATTATATTTCAGAAATCCTTACAATGATTATCTTTTTTTAATTTACTTATTTTTATTTTATGTGCACTAGTATTTTGCCTGCATGTATGTCTGTGTGAGGATGTCACATCTTGGAGTTACAGACAGTTGGGAGCTGCCATATGGGTGTTGGGAATTGAACCTGGGTCCCCTGGAAGAGTAGTCAGTGCTCTTAGAACACTGAGTCATCTCTCCAGCCCCCTGAAACAATTATCTTATGAGTATATACCTGGTGACATAAAAATATTAGCTCAAACAGAATTGGTTATAAACCAAACAAGCAAGTAATTAGAAATATTTACCTGACCAATATAAGTAAACACTTAAGGCAGATAACTAAAGCAATTTCTAAGACTATAAAAGCCTGACTTACAAATGCTGATAAATGTTAGGAAAAATAAGCATTCAAAGTAGTATGCAATATGTAATTTTTTTTAATTTTCAGTCCCTCCTCACCCACCCCCCAAAAACAACCCTAAAACCTTACTGTAATTTAAATGAAATATTTTTCTTGGGAAACAGGTATGTGCATGCCCCATATAATAGCAAGGCTGGAGGAGCACATACGCTGATAAAGAGTCACAAATTAATTTGTGTAATGTAAGTACAGCCAGATATCACAGGAAGCAATTATTTCTAATGATGATAATGGTAAAGAGAGTTGTGAATTTTAACCTTTAAGAAGGGGTGGGGCTTAGAAAAGGACTGTTTTGGGGTTTTAAACAATTGAAAACTGTCTTGTCTAAGAGGCCAGCTCAAGAGTCTCCAAGTTCCCAATGTGTTTGCTCTTCCCATACTGCTTAAAGTCTTGCTTTGACCCTTATGCGTCCATTAGTTTATATAATTATCCATCCTGTGTCCCCTGGGTGTTTGCACAGGACCTTATAGACAGTAGGTGCTCAGTAAGGGGTTGCTGTAGTCAGACTACAAATTCCTGCAAAGGAATTCCTCATAAATGCTAGGAGATGGGGTGTGTGTGTGTGTGTGTGTTCCAAGTATAATAGGGCATATATTTACTCTGTATATATACACATGCACAGGCACATAGTGGAAGGAAAACAGAGTGGGTGAAAAGTCTGTTTAATTTTGTGTTAATTATAGTCCCGAAAAATCTGTTAAACTACAGATTTCTGGTTTTCTCTTTCCATCCCTCCTCTCTTTCCCCAAGCTTCTCTTCTCCACATCTTTTCTCTGTACCCACCCCCACAGGAATTTTCCATTTATGCCTTCAATAGTTTTTAAATTTATTTTTATTTGATGTTCATTGGTGTTTTGCCTGTATGTATATCTATGTGAGGCCATCACCCTAGAACTAAAGTTACAGACAGATGTGGAGTGCTGGGAATTGAACCCTCATCCCATTCCAAAATATAGTTCTAGTCTGCAAGCAGGAATACTATAGAGAGGGTGGCAAACTGGCTGGCTAACCTTACCCTTTTACAGTGTGCTATAACGGTTTCAACCACACAGTATAATGGAAAGCCTGCTCCTGTATAATGCTGGCAGAAAATGATGAGTCAGATGAAAGGGAGAGTCCCCTGTATATGGAGACGCCAGATGCACACCACAGGTGCTTATTACAGTGATGGAAGACACTTGGTCTCCTTCTGAATCATCAGTTTTCCAAATGAGCCAGCCCCACCGCCCACCGCAGAGGCCCCCGCTGTGCTGCATCACACACACAGCTCCCAATCATACAGAACACTCGGTAAGAGTGCTCCGTTGAGACATTTTCATTTGAGGATCTATTTATAAATGACAAATTCAGGCCAGTAGAAACAGCCAAGATATCAGCAGAATCTAATCAAAGACTTCTTAGCAAGGTGGTAATTTCTGAAAGAACGACCAACGGAACAGTCAACAATCTTTGCTTCTAAGAATTTCTGTCCGACTGGTTAAAATTTGGCTAAGCTAACCTTCTCTTCTGTTATGACCTTAGAAAATCTTTACAATGTGATCGTTATTGTATCTAAAAAGTAAAAACATGCACTAAAAAGTAAAATATGCCAGAAAAAAAGGGGGTTACACAAACTATGAAAACACAGAATACAAAATATAATATATCTGAACTTCTGACCCAATCAAACTATTAGCTACTAGCTGCTTTGAATTTTCGATTAAGATTCTATTTAGAGAGATACCGAACAGAGAAAAACTGCAAAGTGACTTTCAGGTCGGTAGTTTAGTTTGGCTTAAAGAGATAATGTTAGGTGTCTCATAGTTCTTCTTAACATAGAGATTGTGTCTGCCGCTAAAGAATGGACAGGGATTTGAACACACAAAACTGCTCAATGAGAAATAACCTTAACACCTGGGGACGTTTTAGGCTCTTTAAGATTTCAAACTTTCAACTGCATATTTAAATTTGATCAGTGTCAAGTAAATTGCCGGACAAAGAGAGGTTGGGAAATTTTGTGTGCATGTGAGTGCGTGCGCCTGTGCGTGTGCATGTGTGTTTTAGGGAAAAAATAAAGTCCTACGCACTGTATTCCCAAAGCATACAGTATAACTCCTAAAATAACCACTGTGCAGAGTTCAGCATGAATCCTATGTCTGCACGTACAATGGCCACGGGAGCAGACAGCAGGCTGAGAGCACCAGCCTTTCACTCAGAGCTGAGATTTGAATAAGCAAGCCCCCAGAGAACTGAAAGCCCATATGCCCCGTTGCTACAAGGCACACCCTCCATCAGGACACCAAGCCACTTTTTCCTTTCAGTCTCATCATCAGGGGATGCCACATTCCCTGTAACAGTCTGGCTTTGAAATCTTGGCTGATTTCACTGCAACTACTTTACTTGCACTGAATCCATTTCACTTTCACGAAGCAGCATGTACCCAAGCCGACGTTCCCAGGTGCAAGAACAGATAAGTCCTAAGTACAAACCTCCTCCGACATAGGAAAGGGTAGGGATTAAGAAATGAATTATTAGCCAGGCAGTGGTGTCACGTACCTTTAACTCCCAGCACTGGGAAGGCAGAGGCAGGTGGACCTCTGAGCTCTATCCAGCCTGGTCTACAGAGTGAGTTTCAGGACAGCCAAGGCTACACAGAGAAACCCTGTCTCTCAAAAATCAAAATCTGGATATTTACAAATGTCTGAGACTAAAAGCCAGTCAAGTGAATATTTCCATTATTGTTAGGTAAGTGGCTTTCAAGCATTTGAATTAATTCTTACGATCCTGCCCTTCGCATCATAAGAGGCATATATGTCTAGCAATAAATATTCTGAAGAGTGCTGCCCTTTCAACTCTGCTAACCAAGTCCACCAAGCAGTGGGTGGCGACTCTAAATCCTCAACAGCTGAAAGAAACCAAAGGTATCCATCACACCAGAGTTAGGAAAAACATGGCTTATCTATAGCCTGAGGGGCTGAGGCAGCAAAGACTATAGCTAACACTACTCTGGCCCAAGCAGAAATAAAAGCAAAAGGAAACAGAGTACACAGGCCTGGGGGATGGGATTGGGGGGCGGGGGCGGGGGTGGGAGTACTGTGAAACTGTCAATTATGAATGGCTTTCCTCTAGAATGAGCTCCTGCATTAGGACCAAGAAAACAGACCAAACCAAACTGGATTCGGTCACTTGTGCTCAATGCCACATAATCAAACTGTAAGTAAAACAAAGAAAAAGATCTCAAAACAAAAAATTTCCCCTAAATACAGGGGATGGCAGTCTACCAGGGCCCTTATAGCAAGGAAGAGCCTTCCGCCTCAGGCAGGTACTAACCAGTCAGCTTTTACGGATTGTTCCATTTCTGTTCCGTTTTGTGTTCCTGCCATACAAAGCCCACAGGCCTGCTACTGCCTTTCTGCAGAGTGAGAGCTGCCCCCATTCATGAATCCCAAATAAAGGCCAAGCAGATCCACAACTGTACTCAGTGAGTTCCTATTTCAGATAGATCTCAAAGGCTCCTCAATCTGAAGAATCAGACAAAGGGAGGGAAGAGTCATTTGCATCTCGGCCCTCAGCTGTTTCTTTTTACCCCAGAACTCTTACTCAGATCCCTTCCCTCTCCCCTCATTCGGTCTCTTAGAAATCTCCCCAACCCCTTCCAAGACTCCTTAGGCCACCAAACCCTTGTTCCCCATTGGCTAGAAAGATACAAGAGAGGCTCCCAACCTGCTGACAGTGACAGATGGCTGTGCAGAGGCGCACAATGGAGGCTCCTGCGTGTCATACCCTTGCAGCTGACCTTCCAAAGGAAGACCCAAAGCCGGGCTCTGACCTGAAGGAGGCTGATTTAATTAACCCAGCAAAGGGCAGGGCTGCCAGCAGCCTGCACTGGTTGGCTGCTTTCTCTGCACACTGCCAGGACAACCCTTTAAAATGTTACTCAAGAAGAAAGCACCAGGAAGTAACGTTGAGAGAAGTCAAAGGTAGGGGAAAGGATGAAACAGGAGTATTTGATTAACAGGCACAGAGTCACCACAAGGTCACACTCTAGGGATACGCAAACCTTGAGATGCTGTGACTCACAAAATAAACACACATTCTGGCTTATTTTTCAAACCAAGAATTCTAGATTAGCAACGTTGCCCAAGCTGAAATGATCTAGGGTATTCAATCACAGGACCAGGACCCAAGTATACTACTGCCCTTCCCTTAAACAGGAAGCTTCTAATCTTGAGAACACAAGAACAAAGTCCAGTTTGTTTGTGTTCATTCTTTGAGACAGGGTCTTTCTAAGTAGTTTGGCTATCTTGGAATTTAACTACGGAGACCAGGTGACCTCTAATTCAGAAAGCCACCTGCCTCTTTCCTGGGATTAAAGGTGTGGAACACCATCTCTTAACACAAGGGTTTTGCCTCAGAATAGAGACATGGTAGTCAATATTGACATGGTAGTTAAAATACACACAAACACACACACGTACCACACACACATACAGGGCACACCCATGCATAGATGACCCTCCAATCAAGAAGCTCTAAGTTCAGTGCTAAGGGCAATAGGGAGATAATGTAAGTCAACAAGGAACTGCAGTACATGGTACAACAAAGAAACTGTCTCAGTCTCCAGGAATACAATACTCTTTGCATTTCCTAAAAACCCCCATCAAACTGGCTCACTCAAACACATAGAGCACAGGACCAATTCCCCTATCTTGAGAATGTGGGCCAACACCCTGAATGACAACGCACTGCCCAACAACAACCAAGGTGGCTGGGGAAACCCAAGAAGTCTTTCAGAGTCTTTGGCTCTTGAGGGCATGATGTCACCTGCAGGAGAACTCTAAGCCAAGCTACAAGTCATGCTCCATCCTCTCCCAGAGCAAGCAAAGTGGCCTTATCTCACCAGGGTCAGCCTGTTGCTAACTCTTCCTAGCTGCCTAGTGAGCACACTGTCTTATCTTGATCTGGAACCTTCTGGTCTTTTTCAGTTTCGTTGCCAATGTTATCGAGTCTGGGACACTTGCTGGTCAAGCTTCTCAAGTCTTCAGTTCTCCCTGACTTGGTTGTGAAGTCCAGGCACTATCATAGTGCTGACAATGCTTGCTCATGAGAGGACCTGTCCTTCAACCCCTGTACCCCTCTGTCTATCATAGAATTCCCATACCCAGAAGGAAGGAAGCAAATGCAGGGTTCAAGATCATCCTTGACTGTATTATAAATTCAAGGCCAGCCTGAGCTCCGTGGGGCACCATGTCAAACAAGGAAACAGCAAACATCAACAAAAATTCTTATTAAATGCAACTTAACTTTCATCTACTGTCTCCACTAAGAAGCAGTCCTGGTACACCTCACATAAAAAGTTCATTTTTCCAACTTGTGTAAAGAATGTCTTGTTACAAATCAAGATTACAGAGGTAACCTACTAATAATTTCGAAACAGATTTGTCTCATAGAACAAAGATCTAATTTGTAAGGAGACACTTTGTACATTTTCTGGGTCTGTTTTACTTTTTCTAGAGGCATTTTACTAAAGACTCTATGCCTCATTTATCTAACTGACGCTATGTGCCTCGCCTAGTCTAGAGGTGCAATAAAATACTTGCTGAACAGAGTTCCTGATGACCAGCATTAAAGCTTTCTCAAAAGGAGCAAAGAGAAAACAAAAGAACACACAAACTATCCTATCATGGTTTTATCCCTATGATTCACAAAGAAAGAAAGAAAAAAGGCCTGCATGTTTCCAGGAACTTGCTTATTAGGGGAAAAAAACTGCACTTCTACAATATTGCAAGTTAGCATCCTGTTTACAGAAAATGCAAGTCAGGCTAACATGTTCAGAGTTCCTTATGTGACAGAAATTTCCCACAAATGTCACCCTACTATGTGTTCCATATCATGGACAATAAATATGGGAGATGAAAAGACATGGGTCGGCCTTTTAAACTTAAGTACAATGGGTTTCTCGGCTCAAGTGAAAACTAAACAGTTAAATAACTAAACGAGTAAATAGGGAAGGAGCGGGAAATCACCGTCTGGAAAGAAGGACAAAGGGGTTCTTGTCCCTGCTCAGTCATTAGTTTACTACATGACCTTACCTAATTAGTGAGCCTCTCAGGGTCTCCACTTCCTACTTTATCAGTATTTTTAGGATCCCTTGGAACTACAGGCCAGGACTCAGCAATGTACAGTAACATCCAACACCCTGGCTCACATTCATGCCACCCACAAAAGCCACGTTTAACTTTATAGCTTTAAATATCTGAGTCTAGATTGCCAGCAATGGTGATTTATAAAACATCAGCTGACCTTATGTGCATTTCTAGTGGGGGAACTAAAGCGAGCACCGCTGACAGTTTCAGGTTTCACCCCCCCAACAGCTGCTGTTAGGAAGGAGAGCATTCAACAGTCTCATTGACAATTGTACCTCTTTACAAATGGAGACAGTAAGAGTGATTTTTTCATAGTCTCAGATGTGCTGATGCCCCACCCCCACCCTATTCCTATGTTGACCTTGTTGGGACAGTGGAGTAAAAGGGAAGCTGGCTTAAAAGACAAGCTCAGACAAGGCCATTCTTGAGTGATGCCCTACACCAGACAGCTCATCCCTCTAGTCAATGTTTGTAAGCCAAAGCCAGTGAAAAGATTCCCTGTGGGGGGAGGGGCAGATGCCTTGACAAGGGAGGTGTATCACAGAACAGCAGGCAGCCTGCATCCCACACACCTGCTTCCATTCTGACAAGAGCCAATAAATGGAAACCTATGGCGGAAGCCAGTTTGATTAAGCTATAATTTATATCTAGTTACAGCTTGTTTCAAAACTACAGTACTACAGTATAAAATACCTTTGGGTTGGCTAATTCAGTAATTCAGTAATTTGCATATCAGTTGGAAATTTAGTTGACTCCAGTATATTCATCAAGCATTTTAAACCTTACCCCAGGGATGAAAAAATTTAGCAATTAGCCCAGCAGTAAACTGTGTTCAACAGCCAAAGTCGCCTTCTTTCAAACCCATGCCTGACTTCCCGCCTTCAGTTTTGCTGGGTGGAATGGCAGGTCAGTGACAGGGAGACATGGTGGCTAAGCAGTGTGGGACCAGCCTTGGCTACACAGTGAGATCCTGTCTCAAAAAAATAAAGAAAAATAAAAACGAAGCTTCTTACGCCAACTTTCAGTCTCTATTTTGCCCGATTTAACAAATAATGTCAGAAACGATCCTGCAGCCCGCCCTCTACCCTCCTAAAGAAGCATGGGCCGAGTGGCTCTCCCATTCACACACTGCTGATCTTAGTATTGTTCGTTTGCTTGGGTCCCCAGCAACACTCATTTCCTCAGCTACAGCCTTACTCATCTTTGTCAATGGAAACACACAGGGAGCTCCCGCCCTCTGGCTTCCCCAACTGCAACCACTCCTTCTCTTCCCTCTCCCACTAACAGAAAGTGCCAGAGTATGCTGAGAGTCCTTCCAGAATGTCTGGCACGTGATGAGTGGTCTTATTAAGTATTCAGTTTATTAAGTATTCAGATCCATGGCAGACGGATAGTTGGGCGCATTACTAATAAATACTCCAGAGCACTTTATAAGTACATAGACGTTTACAGATGTGGGACTCAAGCGATCCATTCAAGAGTGATTATGGTTTTCTCTTTCTGAGATGTGGCTCATTTATCCCAATTTCAGAAGCTTGCTCAGAGGCACACATTGCTACTAAGTGGTATCCTTTCAATTTCATAATGGTCCACAAGTCTGCTCTATGCCCATTTTCTTGGTATCTGTCACAACAGGCTTAACAGCGTCCTCTACAGCATAACAGAGGTGTTGCCACATTTGACTTTCCTGCGATTCTAACACTTCAGGAAACCCACAGGCTATGGGCTAGAAGAAGAAAGGAGACCTTCCTCAAACAATTAGCCATGGACCTGCTATCCCAACAACACAGAACTTCCTAGGAGCCTGGAGAAGAATTTAGATGCTAATGTCTTGAGCAGACATTAACACACACACACACACACACAACACACACAGATGCACACTCACCACACCTCAACTTGCTCTCAATCACAGAGACCAGGTGACGGCTCCAAGTTCACTTCTAACCTTTACTTTCCGTTCTGTGGGGACAGAAATCAGATAAACAGTATTGGACAGAGTGAACTTAAGTCAGAAGACAAATTTCCAGCTCCAACCCACCACCCTACACATAAATAAGGAATGTTATTTCTAAGGCTGAAGACACTTTCACAAGCTGTCCTATGTTAACTAAAGAACAGCACACCTGGTGCACATTTTGCTTTGCCCAGAAATGCAAACTTAAAGGAACCCCTTAAAAGACAATGAGAGACACACCAGAGTAGGACACCCAGACCAGTGCTAACTGGTCAAGTTTTCGTAGTTAGGGGTATTTGGGTTTAGTGGCCATTTCCAACCGATATGCCTGGTTGCAGTGGGAATTCAGAATTCCCTTCGCTTTGATGAAACTCTTTTCCCACCTCCTCTTCCTCTAAATTTTCTTTTTACTGGCAAGAGCCCTTAAGACTTCTGCAGGCCTTCAACATGTGCAACTATATAGCATCACACTAGTCATCAGCACAAGGGAGTCAGTTCAAGACTCTGTGATTCAGGAGCAGATGGAAGTTCCTAAAAGAGGAGGCACTCTACCTTTAACCCCAACTGCTGAAGAAAGGAGCTGTGTCAAAGTCTGTTTTCCTAACCTTCAACGGAGGATTTAAGGGAAGAGTTTCTGCACCACAGAGGGGTCTGGTGACAAACACCAATCCCCAGCAGAGACCTTGGTTTTATTGCTAGAGGGCTGTAAGTAGTATTAGGGCACTCGCAGTGAGAACCCCATTCTTTGCCAGGGCCTCCCAACTCTGACAGGAATTGTTGAGTGAGGTCCTGGGCTAAAACTGGTCCCCAGCTTTAAAGATGCCAAGATTCTGAAGTTGCGCCTTACCACAAGGAGCAGGGTCACACTAACTCAGGGGAACAGTAGGAGACAAAGATCCATACCCCCCCCACACCCCCCAAACTTTACACAAGCGTGCTCTTGTAGACGCCAAGGTTCCACAATGCACATTCCATCAATCTTTCACTGCGGTCCGCGTCCCCCACGCAGCCTTTCCAGAAACTTTAGGGCTGTTCACACCGACTTTAAAAGATCCATTGTTACCCTCCCCGGGAACACAAAGTGGGTGAAAGGGGGATCAAACCCCTATTCCTAAGGACCCCTTTTCATGGAAGAAGGTTGAGTCTCGGGGCGCTTTGGGAGAACCCCGGCGGGAAGGCGCCGGTGAAGAAGGACGCTGGGACCCACAGGATGTCGTGCTTCTCGGCAAAAAAAACGCCAGCACAGAAACCGCCAGGCCTCCAGGACGCCAAGGTGCGCAAGTCGGGTCTGCGCCCTCCGGGCCCCTGGGACCGCCAAGGAGGCGGGGCTGGGCACCCGGGACCAGAGGAGCCTTACCTTCCCCTCCCCCTCCTGGCGTCGCTCTACTCAGGTGTCTAAGCGATGGCCAGAGGAGCGGGAGCGGGAGCGGAGCTCCTGGAGTCCCCGCGTGCAGATCTCCTCTCCATGGCCAGGAACCCGCGACCCGCTGCCGCTCTGAATTCAGCGGCAACCTACGCCGGAGGAAAAGCAGTCGGGGCCGGGGAGTAACGCTCCTCCCTCCGCCTTCGCGGCCACCTCCTCCAGCCAGCCCGGCTTGGCGCTCTTGGATCCTTCCCTCCCGGAGGAAGAGGAGGGGAATCGCCGTCCGGGCGGCGCGAGCCTGTGCGGCCCGAGACAATAGCGGCAGGGCGCGTCCCCGAGCCGCGCAGGTTCCCGGTCCGGCGGGCGCAGCTGCTCGCTAGGGTCCCCTAGTCACCCTCCGGCCACACAAGCGCCGGCTCGGCTGGGCCGAGAGTGCTGCGGATTGGGCCGGCGGCCGCGAGCTAGGGAGGCGGGCCAAAGGAGGGGTGGGCGGGGCTTGTTGTCAGAGGGACGAGACCTGCGGAGGCTCCGCCCCCCACAAGCTGCGGACGAAGGCTCAGCGCCCCCAGCAGCCTACAGCCGGAAGGGCGCCCGCCAACACTGCCGGCGGCCAGGCTTCCCCAGCGGCGCCTTGACCTTCGGTTACAGATGACTACCTGGGAGCTCACGAAAACCGGCGGGACTGAGCCTGAGTCTGTGTTCCTCATCAGCCCCGCTGAGTCTGATACTGCATTTTTGTCACCTCTTAACAAAGTCGATCTGAGCCTGCGCCCCTCATCTCTCGAAACTGAGCCTGCATCTTCTCAGGTCTGGTCAGGCTGCTGAACCTCTATTACCACCCCCACCCCCACCACACACACACACACACACACACACACACACACACACACGCACGCACGCACGCATGCACGCACAAGGGTTGAACTCTATTCTCTTCCCTCGTCATCCAGTGGCTGAATTCGACATCTTTCATAGCTCCGGAATGAGGCTGACTCGGCATAAGCAGTAGTCCCCCAATAATATCCCGCAAGCCCCCCACCACACTCAAAACTTGCTGAGCCTCGGGTCTTGGCACCTCGACTGCCCCCACCTGGCCAGCAAGGGAGCTGGATTTGTAGCCCTCTCCGCAGAGGCAGTGTGTTCTTGACTTCAGACCGTTCTCGGGTTCTGGGTTCTCGTTGGGAGCTTGGAGCAGCCCCCCAGCATCTCACACTAAGGCCCGAATAAATATACCTAGGTCTGGTCACGCCTTCTGCCCAAGCTACTCTAGAGTGGCTGAAGCTTGCAGGGGGCGGAGATGCAACACTGAAAGCCAATCCTCAGCCCACCCTACTCCAGAATATACTGGCCGGGTGGCTTGAGTAGCCCTGCCACCACCCTGTCCCCTGGAGGAAGTTGCCCTGGCAGAGGAAAAGCCTTTCCTGAAGCAAAGGGCGCGACCTGACTTGGTCTGTCAGACCCACGAGGTCAGGAGCTAATGACAACTGCCAGATTGCCAAATCCGGACAGTCCTCATCCTCCGCTTAATTCGGAGTTGGAAGTGCCCCCGCTGGGGAACTGTTTCAGTGAACTCTGTACAGACAGGATTGCTCACTTTTCGGGCTCACCGTTGTTGTTATTGTTTGTTTGTTTGTTTGTTTGTTTTCTCCCCCTTCCAGTAAAAATTTAACCATGTAACCGTGACACACCAGCAGACAGGAAGGGGAATACACTATTTCCAAGGTTTGGTTCAGGACTTCGTAGAACTGAATCAGTGTTTCCAAACTGAGGTCAATAAGAACCCCCTGAGAGCCTGAAAAACTTGGGATTGCCTCAACAAAGCTCTATGGACTGAGTCAGAGAAGTCTGCAAATGTAAATTTTGGAAACGCTTCTAGACCCAACCCACAGTTAACTAAAACCTTGGAAAGATGTACCGAAGGAGCAGCTCTACATACTTCTGAGAAGTCGCAGGATCCTTACCCATCTGCCATCTCCAGTCACAGTCCCTTTTTAGAAAAGAAAATGGGACGACTTAAAATAATAGAGCAGATGGTTTAAAAAAAAAAAAGGTTGAGCAGTGGTAGCACACACCTTTAATCCCAACACTTGGGAGGCAGAGGCAGGCGGATTTCTGAGTTCGAGGCCAGCCTGGTCTATAGAATGAGTTCCAGGACAGCCAGGGCTACACAAAGAAACCCTGTCTCAAAAAATAAAAATAAATAAATAGAGCAGATGGTTTTCTATGACAAACTAACTGTAAAGGAGGAGGAAGGACACTTTTGGTGGCCTCAACAGGAGATGTATAGAACTTAAGAAGAGGGATGGGAGGCTGGAGATACGGCTCTGGCTCCTCTTCCAGAGAACCCAGCTTCGATTCCCAGCAACCTACAGAGAAGCTCATAACTGTCTCTAATTCCGTTTTAGGGGATCCAATGCCCTCTTCCAACCTCAATGGTAGGTACACAGACATACATGCAGCAAATGCTCACACACATAAAATAATAAAAATATTTTTAAAAGAGAAGAGACGCAGGCCATCCTAATGTGTGGACACACACACACACACACACACACAAACACACACGCGCACACACACACACACATCTATGTATATGATTCTAGTCCTGGAACCTACTGGGTATGGAGATGTGATTAAGGTAAGAGTCTTGACTGAGAGATTTTTTTCTGAGTTGCCTGGGTGAGCCCTAACTGCAATCACACTTACGAGAGGAAGACAGAGAGAAATTTAAAACATAAAGGTGTGGAAGTTTCATGGCCAGGGAAGCAATGGCTGAAGTAATAAAACCAACCAAAAGACAAGGAGGTAAGCAGCCATCAGAAGTTGGAAGGGTCCAAGGAGAAACCTCCCTAGAAGCTGACTACACTAGTATAACAGAGTTCAAATGTTAGACCTCTAGAAACACAGGAATCCATTTGTTGTTTTGGCCTATCGATTGTGATGATGTGGTTTGAGGCCACCTGCATCCAGACTTGTGCCAAATTTATACAAAGTGTCCCTTCTGGATCTTTATTAAGCTCTAGGCATTTTGGTTGGAGTTCAGACATATTAATCCCTCTGGAATTGATTATGCCAATGTGACACTAAACCAGGAATGTTTAAATAACTCCTGCAAGAGCATCTTAGAATTAAGGCGACCAACTACTCTGTAGCTATAAATAGTCCTCACGAATTCATGTAGACTATTTTAAAAGAGGTTTTGATTGTAAAGAGTTCTTCCACCATCTGTATTCCTTGCCAAACCAAGGAAAATGGATGCTGAGAGTTGGGAAGATTAGGAAGACAAAACTCTCTCTTCTGTTCAGTTTTCAGGTGAAACTAAAACTGCATTTAAAAACTGAAGTCTGTTAACAAGGAGTTTGGGGACATTTTTTCATAGACCACCTTTAAGAATTTTTATAAACTTTGCCTTAGATGTTCATCTCAAACATGAAAAAAAAATCAAAAAGAGACTGATAAGAAAGTTGCAAAGGAGACAGAGTAGGAACACACACCACCCCATCAGTGGAATCAGTTGTGGTTCCCAGGGAAGCAGGCTCTGAGACAGAGTAGCAGGATGTTGGTTAGGCCTGTCCTTCAAGTGGTACCTGTAAATGGTGGGTCCAGAAGCAGTTGGGAAAGGAGAAGTTACGCACCAGTGTGCTCCCGATGCCCACCACCAACCCCACTGGAGGCATTCCAGCTAGTATGACCCAGTGAAATGGGGCTAAAGGACTAGGTGTTTGGACTCTCTTCTGAAACAGCCATTGGACCTGGTCCATCCTGGGAATACCACCCACTTACATGGTATGCGATGTCCTCGCTACTATGTTCAAAGCATCAGGGAGCGAGGCAATTCTCAGAGCATGTTCTCCATCTCTACCCCTGTCAAGACTATGTCCTCATTGTCTTCAGGCAGGATAGCCCATTGTCTGAGAGTTAAGACTGAGAGTCAGATTGTTTGGATTAGAACCAAGGTCCACAGCTTACTACTATAACTCTGGACAAGATACCCAACCTCTCTGGGTTGCATATTTGCATTTTTAAAGAGGAACAATTATAGTACCTAGCTGGTAGAGTCGTTATGAGAATTAAATACAGTGACGTTGTAAGCAGCTCAACTATGGCACTCATAAGTTCCCATCTATTTCTGCTACTGAGATATATGATTTGCTCTTCTTTAGCTCCCCAAGATTAGGCTAAACTGAAATATTAAATCAGGTAATTTTCACAGTGTTTTTTTTGTTTGTTTGTTTGTTTGTTTGTTTTTTTAGGAGTCAAGCACAGAAACTGACTGCTCTTGGAACCCAGGTCATACCTGAAGGTCACAGATAAATTTTAACAAACACTACCCACGTGAAGTTAAAACATTCTAATGTTAAAAAGTGGCACTCACCCTTTAAATATGCTTCATTTTTTCAAGCTTCTAGTGTCTGTGTGTGTGTGTGTGAGAGAGAGAGAGAGAGAGAGTCAGAGAGAGTCAGAGAGAAAGTCATAGAAAGAGATAGAGGAATTCTTCCCTGGTCTCTCTGAAACACCAGTCCTCATCTTCCATAACTTAGTAGCCCTGACTATTATCACAGTTGCTGCTTCTTCTCCTGATGACTAGCAAATGTCACCTTCTTGGTGAACCATCCCAGGGACAACTGTGGCTTCCCCTCAGTGCCAGTGACCCACCCACATGCTTGCTATGTTCCTTATCTAAAGGCTCTGATGTCCCATAATTCTCAACCCAGCTGGTCCCATCCTGCCCACTGCTCACAGTTGGTGGACTGGACACCTAAAGACTCCAAGAGTCATGATTAGCCTTTATTCATTTCTGCAACCTCAGATTACAGGGCTTGACAACTGATGCTGCCTGCCAGGTAGAGGAAACTGGAGTTGCCATTGAGAAGAAGGGAGGGGAGCTCATGCTGACACAGGGAGCATTTGGGCACCTGTGTTCTGTTCAGCAAGACTGTCACTACCCCCCATTTTGCAATGTCCAGCTTTAAACCTTTTAAAGACAGACCATCACTTGACATTCATCCACTCTTCCTTTTGCACATTTCCTCCCGGTCTGTCAGAACTTCATTCCTTGGAACACAACTTTCATCCTGTGAAAGCCAGAATGATTGTTTTGGAGTTGTGTCCTCCTGGTCATACTTGTTCCTGCTAGCACCAGTGCATGGGTGTGGAATGACTCATGAGAAAGGTGTTGAGAGGCCATTTCCCTCCACACCTTAATTCTCAGTTTTAGAAACACCCCCTCTCCTATCCACTGGGTGCAATAACATTACCAAATGTTACTGTGACCTTTCGCCACCATGGTGTAACTGCGTGTCAACAAACCATCTTTTCTTTATTTATTTCCTTGTGTCCAGCCAACTACATTCTCATACTTTATTGGTTCCTAATGAAGGTTGCTTGCTTCCTGTTGAGCTTGCTGGCCATTTGCCTTAACTTATGATGTAAGCAATTCCTAGTGTAATTAAAATTCTGACACAATCTTTTTACAAAAAGAAAAAATATATATGTGTTCTATTTCAAACTTCCAAATTCTATTTGATTGATAAGAATTAAATTAAATCTCTTTTATCATTAAAAACAAACAAATGGGATTTTGTACTCTAAGGAAAAGGTAACCTCATACAACATCTAAAAGAAAAAAAATCACACAAAATATTTTGTTACGTAGTGTGCATATGTACATGCTGTGTCAATGTATCTGGGGGTATGCACACGTGCACACTTGGAGTCTGGAAGTAGACATTGGAGGTTTTCCTCTGTGACTCTTCATTTTTTTTTAATAGGATTGTTGAAGTTTGGTTTGTTGCTATATATTATAATGCTAAATATTGGTTGCCCCCAGGGACAAGGAAATCTTCATGATGCTATGAAACCTTGCTCCTTAATTTAAAACCATTGGTTGAATAAAAATGTGACAGCCTACAGCTGGGTGGAAGAGTAAGTGGGGTTTTGGTTCCTGGGCTTGGGGTCTGAGGAGAGACCACAAGTAGGAAGAGAGAAAAAGGTGGAAAGAGGAGAAAATGACATGGGGTAGATGAATCATGAAACCATGGCCTTGATGGTTGGCCAATTGGAGTTAAGAGCAGTCCAGTTGGAATACGGCAATTTATAACTTGGGATTATTGATAGGGAAGTAGATACTAATAGATTGGAGGGTAGATATCTGCCCAGCTCTAGTGCATTAAAGGCTTATTATAAATATAAAGGTTGTGAGTCTCTTATCTGAGAACTGAATGATCAAAGGTGGGGTAGAAACTCTGAATTGAGATTAATATTTACTACAACACAGGATCTTTTACTGAACCTGGGGCTCACTGATTGGTTAGTTTAGCTGGCCAGCAAGCCCCCAGGTCCCACATGCCTCCACCTCCCGACACTGATGTTTCAGCCACACAACCACATCTGCCTGCCTGCATGAATGCTGAAGATCTAAAGTCGGGCCCTCAGGCAGCAAGCATGTTACCATACGATAAACCATCTCTCCAACCCCTATAAAACATTCTTAAATGATATATCTTCCGAATTTACTTTTTCTTTTTTCTAGATTTTTTTCTTTCATGACTTGCACAGTCACTTTTATATATGGGGTATTCTTGGAGGCTAGCACTCAGACCTAAGAATCTGAAAAGGGTCCCTCTCACTGATTCTCATCCCACAGTTAAGGACTGCTCTTGAGAATGGTTATGAGTTATTTCAGGTTATTTGTCCTAAATGAAGTAGCTTCTGTAGCTTAATTTGGATTAAGATTTTCTATCAGATGTGCCTAAGATACATACAGCTTCATTATTCCTCTTTGCTGTGCATTTTATGTTATCTATAAAGAGTAAAAGACATAAGAACTGTGGCATCTCTTAGTATGCTCATATATATGCAACATACAGAGAGATTTCTAATAAAATAATGAATTTGTATAATAGAGAGTTTTATATATACATATATAGGTACATCTGTACACACACACACACACACACACACACACAGCTCATGTGTGCAAAGCTCACTGTCCAAGGTGGTGATCAGAGATTTGAAGGAAGCTACAAGAACTGAGGCCAAGAAGAGGATCTAGATTAGGTTGGGGGATTCATGTACTTCTCTCCTATCAAGACTCTGAGGTTAGCTCCTAAGGGGAATGGGTTATTATAAGTTTTAGAAAGTAAGACTAGCGCCTTCAAATCTGGGGTTTCCTGTCTTGCCATGTGGTCTCCAACAAAAGTCCCTGCCTTCTGATGTCTCCTCCACCAAGCCTGTCATCAGCTCCCAAGACTGTGGCCTCTTTCTTTATAAGCTGCCCAGGTGTTTTGTCAAGGCAACCAAATATGGAGTGACCCAGCACGTAAATTTCAACTTGGAATAAAACCAATATCCTAAATCACATATTATTGCCTAGATTTTATTCCTTCCTTCCTCCCTTCCAGGCACCCAGAAAAAAAAGTATAAATCCACTCTGACTAGAAAGGTTATGATCCTGTGTTCTCTTCAAGCAGGAGAATTATAAGGGAAAAATGTAATTTCCAGTAATGTGTCGCTATTGAAATTACCTCAAAATATATTATACAAAAGCTCTCCATGTTTCCCAGAGTTATTACTGAAAACCAATTTAAATGCAAAAGTTGTAGTGGATCCCCTCAACATCACATGGTCCTTTGGGTGGAAAAAGAATTCTCTAGGAACTGGAAGCTCACCTCGACTTGAAAAATCATAATTAACAAACATTTAAAGTTACCATTCCAATTAAATTCCACGATTTTTAAATTACTTTTCTATATTTCTCTCTAGAAAAAAAAAATGAGGATGAGACTATTTTGAAAGACAGCCAAGATCACTAGCCTAACACATGCAAAGAAGAATGTATTGATGGATTCGATGGTGGTAGCCCTTGCCCAAAGTCCATGAGTATCGAAGCATTGTATGGATGCTTTCGGTACACACTATTTTTATTTATAAATTGTGCCTCAATAAACCTAGCTAGAAATTACTTAAATAATATTAACAAACTAACAAAACTGTCAAATGTGTGTGTGTGTGTGTATATATATATATATATACATACAAACTGTCAAATATATATGTATACATACATATATATGCCATTTAGAATAAAAGTGGAAAGCATGATTTTTATATTCCATTTGGATATAAGTTTTTGTTACATGCCGCCAGGTGTGATAGCACATATCTTTAATTCTAGCACTCAGGAGTCATAGACAAGTAGATCTCTGAGTTTGAAACCAACCTGGTCTACAGTGCAAGTTACAGGACAGCTAGGGCTAGAGAAAAACAAACAAACAAACAACAACAAAAAAAAACCCTGTCTCAGAAAAAAAAAGCTACATAATTAAACTAAGGTACTCACGTGCTGTCAGAAAAGCACTGCTAAAATGTGTAAGTTGCTTTACATTTGAGGAAGGATTTCTAAACCTTTTTATTGTCACATTGTTACCACATCTTTTCTAAATGAGCTAAATACTGCTCAGAACACTTGGAGAAAGCTCACTTAGTCATTCAGCAATCATTTGCCATTCCTCCCTCTGCACTGATAGATTCCAGAAGGTAAATGAAATCACAAAACTACGTTTTTATAGGGATTTGCTAGTTACTTTTGTCTACTTTACACAAACTGAAGTTACTGGGAAAAGGAAACCTTGCCGCCATTATTGGCCTATTGACTTGTCTATAGTGTGTTTTCTCAATTATTGGTTGGCTAATCGATTGGTTGGTGGGGGAGGACCCAGCCAATCCTAGGTAGTGCCAACCCTGGCCAGGTGGTCAGGAGGTATATAAGAGATCAAGCTGAGCAAGCCACGGAGAGCAAGCCAGTGAGCTGGGCTTCTCCGTGGTCTCTGCTTCGGTTCCTACCTCCAGGTTTCTGCCTTGAGCTCCTGCCCTAGCTTCCCTATAACCTGTAAAATGCAGTAAAACCTTTTCTTTTTTCCACAAGTTGCTTCTGGTCGGTGTTCTATCACAGCACCGGAGAAACAAAGTAGGGCAGGATCCCTCCTCCTGATAAGAGCAAACTGGGCCGAGACCATAGCTCAACAGGAGAGTTCTTGCTGAATGTACACAAGGCCACGGCTCAATCCCTAGCACTTGGTAGGGAAAGAGGGCTGGTATTAGCTATGTCTCTGTTGCTGGGATTAAACTTCAAACTCTATAACCAAGGAAGCTTATAAAAGTACAGTTTACGTTGACTCACTGTTTCAGATGCTTAGTCTGTAATGGTAGTGAGACACGTCAGCCGGCAGGCAGTATGTCAGCCTGAATGGGAAGCTGAAGGCCTGCATTCTTTATCACAATCATGAATCAGAGAGCGAATTGTAAGCGTCACAATGTTTTTAATCTCAAAGTCCATCCACAGTGTCACACCTCCTCCAGCAAGACTGGGCCACCTAAGCATCCACAAACGGTGCTACCGACTTGAGACCAAGTGTTCACATATCTAAGGTCTCAAGTATCTGGGGTCTCAAGAAAATGACCAAGGGAACAAGGCTACGAGGCAAAAGTTTGTTTCTGCAGAAGGACACAGAGCTGTACTAAATCAAGCAAGCAAGCACACCCACCAGGCGTCCCGCTAGGTTTTTATTCTAAACTAAGAGGGTGCCCTGCCTCTCTCTGAGTGGTCAGAGCTCAGCCTCACTTTCTTACACTACTGGCTAATACTGAACAGTGCAGTTTCTACAGAGAAATGAAACTCAAGCATGCATTTTGATTTCAAGAAATGCAGACCTTGGATGAATTTGAATCTCTGCCAAGTAACTTCTTCACAGTTTCATGGTTTTGTTTTGTTTTACTTTTTTAATGGAGTTTTGTCTTCTTTAACCCTTTGATAAGAAAAAAGCAACTCATTCAACTTACATTTCCCAAACATTGATGGCATCTCTCTGGTGTTCACATTTTTTGGGAGCTCCCTTGACATATATCTTTCTTTCTCTGTCACATACGTTCTGTAGGGAGAGCATTTACAAAGAGGGACAAGGCTTGGTAGGGGAAGAGGAATTGGTAATAACATGGACAGGGAATGCTTCTCCCAAACTGTGATACTTAAACTGAGATCTAAAGGAAGTTACTGACCCTGCAGAAGAGAATTTTGACAAGGAAGATAAGCTGTGTTGGTAAAAGAGCCTGGGAGTCTGGAAAGCCAGGCTGAAAACACTGTGTACCTTGGAAAGGCCAGCTACAAACTCTCTTGCCTAACTTCTGTTTGAGCCATCCAACCTCTACCCAGAAACCACAATATACCAACGGAAGTCATGAATGTACGCTTATTTCTTTGACAGTGTTTTGCACTGTGTAAAGAAATGTAAAAATACTGCTTAGTTGAAATTTAGCAATAGCTTCATAAATGCCAGGCAGGAGTCTATGTCACTGGCAGACCAGGACACACTCTGCTAGAGAGAGCAGGCGATAGACCATTGAATCTTTACTCTGACACTGGCCTGAGAGGCCGTGTGTTGGGAAAGAGGACTCAGAGGGAGGATCCAGCCATCCCAATATTCACCTGAGCCGGGTCCTTCGGCCCTTTATTTAAATTCACCCAGGAACATTGCAGCTGAATCCAAGAAAACAAGCAACAAGCTGAACTCATAGTTTTCTTTTCCTTTCTCTTTAGAATCAGTCTCTCTCTGTAGCCTTGGCCCATCTCAAACTCTCCATTCCCCTGCCTCAGTCTCCTACATGCTGAGATACATAATCTCCAGAACAAGTCTCCATTCCCAAATCAATCAGTACATCTTAAATAGATGTGATCTTGTCTCACAGAAAGTATTTGGCAACATGTGGAGGCACTTTTGATGTTTTGTTTTTTTTCCACTCAAAGGTTTTGTGGGTAAATTGCTACTGGCATTTAGTGAATATAGTCCAGGTAAGATCCTATCCATCCCCCAACCCCATAGTATGAGGCAAAGACTGGTCCAAACTCTCAAGGATACCTATGTTAAGAAACTCTGGCCTAAACAAATGATTTCGTATAATTTTTGAAAAGGTCATTGACACACAATCCTACACAAAGGTCTTGCCAATATATTTTATCAATGGCATGAGATAAAAATCCTATGTTCTATTCCTTCATTGGACACACAGAAGTATATTAGTAAGTATATAGCATATCCTTATATTTCAACTGATACCATGATCTCAAGACATAGCTCTTTAGGAGTGCGGTTGGGTGTGGTTGAGTGGTAGTGTGAGTCAGTTGTCGTTCCTTCGTGCCCTCATGCTTACTATCTGTCCATTGCTCTCTTTCTCTGTGGTTTTCTTCTTCTCTATGCAGTACTGAGGATTAAACACAGCCAAGCACAGTCTCTCAGCTATGCTGCCAACCCTTCCTGTTGACTCGCTAACGCTCTAGATGTGTCCCTTTGTTTATGACTTCAGTTGAAACTATGCTCTGTCTGTTTAGCAAGCTGACTTAAAGTGGTAAATAGTTAGAACCTAAACCATACCAAGAGAAGTACACATAAGTGAAAAAATATGTTTGCATGCTGTAACTTGAACCAGTGAAAACCAACAAATAGATGTGTTAGAGAAAAATGTCAATATTTGCTGCCAAAACCATACAGAGAGGTACAAAGAGGCAGCTCGCGTGAGCAGGCGCTGATGGACTGCATACCACACAGAGGCTGGAAGGAAGCCCCCTCTGAGGCCAGGCAGGCTGAGGAGCTGAGAAACTGGATTTCAAAATGCAAGTAACTACCTACACATGTAGTGAGGCTTGGCAAAAGTCTTACTCAACTTTATTCTCCCAGTTACCTTTTCCTTTCTGATCCATGGAAATCTCTCTTTTTTAGCTCTGCTTAATTAATATCAACGTACCCATCATCCCACGGCTCAGATCCAGTTTTGGCTCTACTGAGGACTAGCTGTGTGATTCTGTAGGAGCTACTTAACTTCCCCACATCTCCACTTAATTATCTGGCAAATGAGAATAAGGATTCCCAGCTCACAGAGCAGTCAATGGGCAATCAGCATGACAAAGAGGAATGGCCAGTTAAAGTTAGTTAATACACTTACGCACACTAATACATGTATATGATTACTCTGTCTCTAACAAATAGGATAATACCTAGATTTTTAATCTTATGTTAAGGCTACCTGTCCTCATTTCACAGATAGACTGAAACTCAGAGAAAGTAAGGCTCATTTTTCCTCATCAGCTTTAGGTTGTCTGCAATGTTAGGGAAACAGCTATCTTTTCAAGGAAACCCAGGAGAACAAGAAGTCTCCGTCACACAGCTAGCTGGAAAAGGATCTTCAACTATATGAAGAGTCATTGTGAGGACCAGAAATTAACCTTGATTTCTGCGGCTCATCTCGGAAGTGTTACCAACAAGGGGATCAAAGGATGCAGAACGTGGTTCCTGGTCATTTCACTTGCTAAGGTTTCTACAGATCTCCCGCAGCCCTGACAACACAGGTCCCATCTCTGTCTATTGAATGAATGAACGAGGGCAAAGACATTCAAGTTCAAATCCCGACTCACCCATAACTCATTCTTTCAGTTTAGACGGTTATCAATTCCTTCATCCTTCAGTGTTGCCACGTGTAAATCAACAAAATGAGAGAAACTCATTCCCCAAGGCTACAACATACTATTTAATTAATTAATCTACCAAGGAACCCAGCATAGTCCTGGTGCTATACTCTGCTCCTCCCCCCAAATCACACAATACCAAAAGTCACAACTTGGAGTTGAACAAAGATTAAATGCTTAACTTCAGGAGCTAGAGAATCTTCACCTTAAGAGGTAATTGCTTAATTGCTTGTTTTTGCTGTGTTGGGGCCTCATACTCCCACTGAGCACGAAGAACAAAATCTGCAAATATATAAATAGTGGCAGAGTGGCACATATACTGTCAATATAAGCCAGGCTCTCTCTCTCTCTCTCTCTCTCTCTCTCTCTCTCTCTCTCTCTCTCTCTCTCTCTCTCTCTCTCTGTGTGTGTGTGTGTGTGTGTGTGTGTGTGTGTGTGTGTAGATATGGAGTCCATTGGTTCATACACCACCCTGAGGAAGTAGATACAACTGAAAGACCTAAGATAGAACATCTGGCTTACCTCTGGCAGAGTGTGTAGTTAGCACCAACAATGTGAACCTAGGGAGTCTGGCCTGTTACACTCCCTTTACCACAAGAGGGGAAAAAAAACAAAACCCAAAAAACGTGCACATGATCTCCAGTATGAATGACATTTGACTGTGAGGCAGATGTTAGTGTCCTTGACTTCAAATTCCCTTCCAGGAAGCATACAGGTCAAAGGTGTGGACGACTGGGGGATTCGAGCTTGACAAACAGTACAAAACAGTAAGTTGGACTTGGCCTTATGCCAAGGAAGGGAATCCTGCCGGATAGAGTGGGACATTTCTTCTAGACCATGCTGCTCAGACAGAGCCATGAACTGGGGCCCTTGGGGTGACCAAGTGACGTGGGACCCTGACGCACTTTCATTTACACAGGAAATAACACTGTCATCGACAGAGTTACGCACTGAGAGCACAGCAGGGATGCTGACGCACAGAGAGGGGCAAGCAGGGTTGGGAAAGTTGGTTCTTTGTGCCAGCAGGTTGCCAGTTTAGGGCAACCAAGTCAAGCCAAGCCATGTTGGGCAGACTGTGTGCCACAGAGGAGGAGAATGGACTCCCCTTGCGTATCTTGGCATTTTGGTTGTGAGCCTAGCCTTTATGGCTGAACCATCATCTCTCCACCCTCCCTCCCCCAGTGCATAGCTACAAATCAGGTTTTTAAAGGTTTAGCACCAGCTTCAATTTTGGTATTTGGATTTTAAGGGAAAAACAGGAAGAAAAGGGTGAGTATTTTCAACTGGACTCTTGCTCTCTACTTTTAAAATTATTTAGATGTAATAATACCTTGTGCTAACTCTCAAGTTTGCTGGTTAAGTTGTTGTGACAATGAAAAAAAAAATAGTGTCAATTTGCAAGTGTGTGTGTGTGTGTGTGTGTGTTACTAAAAAGAATGTCCACACATGCTGTATACATTCGGTAATGCATGGAAGGACTGTCATCAATATCATCTCACAAAGAGAGCAGCGGGGACCCAGAGGATAGCTAACACTATTAGAAACTCCATTTAGCTTGTTCTTAAGGAGAAAAACATCCTTAGTTTTAAATTTTGTGTGTTTTGGTATAATTAGCCTATCTGGCAAAGACTTTTCCTCGTTAACTGTCTCAACCCACTCCACATTATCCTCTGTCAAGGGCAGGAAGGAGGGAAGAAAGTGGGAGGGGCCTCAGGAATACTGGGAAGAGACAATGTGCACTTTGCTTCCTGATTCCAACTGATTAGTGAGTGACACATTTGGGATTGAGTGAAAATATTTTAATATGGACCAAGAATTAGGCACCATTGAGGGATCACCATTAATCTAGCCAGGTTTGACCATGGCACAATAGTTACAAATGTCCTGATTCCCTTAGTTTTAAAACGTTAGCACAAAACAGTACCATCAGCACAAAACAGTACGTGAAACATCTGTAGCAATTGCTGACAGTTGCTGCCTCCAGGTTGTGAATGGATGCATGTTGATATTACTGTTCTCTGCACGTATTTTTCTACATGTTAAATTCTGCATATTTAAAACTGTTACAAGTCACTTCGTATTTTTCTTGAATGCCTTTGTCTGTTTCATTTTGTATTTTTACCTCTTGCTTCACTCTCTTTCACTCAACAAAAACTTCTGTATACATGAGACATAATTTGAAGACTAAGTCTGATATCATATTTGATTGGCATTTTAGAGGCGTATCTTTGATACAATTCCATCATGTACCACTAGGAAAAAATACTAAGGCCTTTTCCTCTCTCTCTCTCTCTCTCTCTCTCTCTCTCTCTCTCTCTCTCTCACACACACACACACACACACACAAACACACACACACGACACACACATTTTTGCACTATTGGAGTGTTTGCAAGACATGCTCTCTGACTGAGATCACAGAAACATGTGTCTGAGCTCTGCCCCAGCCTTCTTTATTCAATCATGGTCACTTTGTGAGACAGCCTTACTAAGTTGCCCAGAAAGGTCTTGACCTTGAACTTGTGCCTCAGTTTTCTAAGAGCACTGGGCATTGCAGGCCTGTGCCACTGGGCACAGGTTTTCTTTTTCATTTGACATCATTTCAAGCCTACAGGACTTCTAAGGATGGAGTGAGAGATTCCTCACCCAGATGCATCAGTTGTCAGCACTATGCCATATCTTTGTACATTTGCCTCTTTCTTTTTTCTGCCCATTTAGATATGTTTTCTCCGAACCACTGGAAAATAAACAGCAGATGCCATTTCCTTTAGTACCTGAATACTTCAGTTGCACCTCCTGGGAAAGGGGATGTTATGGCACAACATAGCACACTGTCAATTTCAGCACGCTGTCCACATTCAGACTTCACCCATGGCCTCAGCAATGTCCCCAGTCCAGAACTCAGGATCCAACCAAGGGGTTGTGTGTCACCTTTGTCGTGCCCCTTGGCTCCCTTTAGTCTAGACCAGTTTGTCAGAACTTCTTTGTCTTCTGTGGCATGAATGGGGTAGGGCACAGGCATTGTTTTGAATAAAGTCCCTTAGTGTAGGCAGAAAAGCAAGTGATTGTTTATTATCAAGACTACTGTCAATTCAACCTTTCTTTTTTGGAAGAACAGCTCTAATCGTTTTATTTTTTTTTTCCTAAATAAAATGAACTGTTAAACCTGTGTGGAGTATCATTCTCTAGAGGGTTCAGACGAGCTTTGCTAATGAGAAAAATTAATTGAATAAATTTCTCTGACAGAATCAGCTTGAAGCTAGGCAAAAGATAACTAACAGCTGAAGTGACTTAGTATTAATACATGCTATCAAGTGAATCTTTAGGGATTTCTAAAGGTTTGAGGCTGACTTCTGTTCATTTCAGTTATTTTTGAAGCTATGAGTATTTCATCTAATCTATGCAAGATAAATTTATGTAGAAGCAAGAAAACCGTGTTATAATTTAGGGATATCTGCCATAATTAGATTCTTAAACAGAGGGAAACTTAGGGATTATCCCATTCAACTGTTCAGGGTTGTTTGTTTGTTTGTTGATTGTTTGGTTTATTTCAGAAAACAAGACTCAGATCTAGACAAGATCAGTCCTCGTGAACAGTTACAGAAGGCAACTCACTCAGCACTATTCGTAAGAGTTGGGACAACCTCCCAACCTCCATTCAGGTTCTCTGTCATCATTAACACACGGTGTAAATGCATATTTATTGAGACACTCAATAGATGTGAAGTGGGAAGCCAGGTTCTAAAACAGCATGCACAATAGAATCTCATTTTTAGAAAAGCAAGTGCGGATGGTTGTGTGGGGGTGTAGAGTAGAGTTGAGAAATAAATATACCAAATGTCACTAGTGATTATCTCTAGGCAAGACTAGAATTGATTTACACTGATGTGTGTGTGGTGTGTGGTATGAGTGTGTGGTGGGGGGAGAGGAGGGATACTGGGATTAAAATGAGGGCCAAGACAGGGTATCTCTGTGTGACCCTGGCTGCCCTAAAATTTGCTCTGTAGACCAGTCTGGCCTCAAACTCAGAAATCTGCCTGTTTCTGCCTCTTGAGTGCTGGATTTAAAGATGTACATCATCGCCATTCAGCTAACCATTTTTTTTTGAGACAGAATCTGATTACTTAGCTCTAACTGGTTTTGAACTCTATATTAGACCAAACTGACCTTGAATTCACAGAGTTCCACCTCTCTCTTCCTGCCATGTGCTCAAATTAAAAGCTTGAGCCGCCATGCCTGGCCACTTAAGGAATTTGTGCTATCTTTAGAAGGTCTCTCTTAAAAATCGACAGAAATCGATGATCTAGCTCTTCAAAACAAAATGAATAAAAAGCACATTATTCTGGCATAATTCCAAAATGACTTTCCTACCCATAGATGGCACTGGGGTTCTCTAGCTCCAGATTAAGAAATTCTGGATTACACAGAGTCAATTAAGCAGACTTCACAGGGGCTCACAGAGTCTGAAGCAACAAGGTTCTGAGCTAGGTCCGCTGCATAGTGTTCCTACGGGACTCCGAACAGTGAGAGTGGGAGCTAGCGCTGACCTTTGTGCCTGCTCTTTGGGACTCTTCCCTTTGCCTCACCCTTGATATACAGGCTCGTGCCTCACCTTATTGTAACTTGTTATGCCATGTTTGGTTGATATCCCTGTGAGGCCTACTCTCTTCTGAAGGGAAATGGAGGAGGAGTGTGGGTCTGGGGAAGAGGGAAAGTGGCAGGAGGCACTGGGGAGAGTGGAGGAAGGGGAGGCTGCAGTTGTGATATAATGTGTGGGAGAAGAATTTAAAAAAAAATCTGGATTAAACTGTACAAGAAATGACTGGTCTGGTACGGAGAGTCAGGATTGGCCAGAGAAGCTTTGGAGATTATACTTTTGTATTCTAGTGGCAGAAAGGGTTCTGGCAAGTTAAAACTAGCTAAAGTAACTAACTAGGCATGGAAAGCAGTTTGGTGCACATCTGTAATCTCAGCAATTGGGAGGCTAAGGCATGGGGATTTGAAGTTCTAAGCCAGCTTTAGCTACATACTGAGACCCTGTCTCAGAAAGCAAAAGAAAAAAAATTAGAAGAAGTTAGAAGTCAAGATATTTTTCTGATTGGTATTTTGAGTTATAACAAAGCCATTCAGTAATAAATAATTCACCATAGTTCCAAGTGATGAATTAAAGACAAGAGTTCATGATTCCTTACAAACAAACAAAGAAAACTACATTCATCTACTAACAAATCTATATTGAGTTCCCAGTGTATGCCAAGCCTTGTTCCAGGAGCTGGAGACACGACAAAGAACAACACTGGAAACAACAACACTGGAAACATGCCTGCCATGTAGAATCTACTTTCTCACTCAAGTGAAGGAATGGAACAATAAACAAATGGAGTATGACATGACGCCATACTATAATATGTGACCCAAAGAAAAATCCAATAAACAAAAGAGAACAACAGAGTGGTCATGTGCCAGGAAGCAGACAGGCAAACCTAATCTCAGGAGGCTAATCACAGCTATGCTGAAACTGTTATCTTTGACAGAGAACAGTAATGTAGTTTCAGGCACGAAAGAGGCAAACACTGATTTTGTAAATGTGTTCTTTTCTACCCTAGTTAGAAAACAGGGACCATTTGTTGGAATTGTTGAAATTTATATATGTCATAGATCATGATATGGCACTGTAATTTTACCTCGGGGCTATATGGACTTGTAGCCTCTGCTGTAACATAGCCCAGTGAGATCCAGACCTTCTAAATATCTCACAAAGCATCATATTGGTGACACTGTGTGAATGTGAAGTGACTAGCATACTGAAGGCTATAGTAAGAGACATATATTCCACAGAGTGGGGAAGACACCCTTTGAACTCAAGACTTCTATATCCATAAAATTTCACAAATCCTGAGGGTAAGGTGTATGCCAGAGTAAGGTTCCAAAATAAGGGTTAATTACTTTATCTTGCATCTCTCCCAGTGAAAGGAAGCACAATGCCTCCTGGGCCTCTTTGGGTCCCCAAGGTTACACACTCCATACCTACAAGCATGACTGGGGTCCATACACTTAGTGTCACCAAAGGCTTTGAATGGGGTTTAGAGCAGGAAAAAGATGAACTGCAGACCAAGTGTGATCTGTAACAGGAACAGCCCAGCCACCGTGTAGTTTCTCAACTCTGTGGTGCAGAAGGCCCATGTGCAGTTAGCCCCCAGCCCTGTGTGCAGACCTACCTACCCTTCCAAATATTGTTTGAGAGCTGGCCCTGAGCTGAGCCTTCAATAGGCTGTCCCAACACTTTGAAGTTGTGGACCCTAGCTGACCTGGCCTGCGATAGGCATTACTTTTACATCTCTTTTGCTAAAATCAAGTCCCTTTTCTAGTACAAAGACACAAATGGGTTCCATACTAGTGATTTGAGCCCTTCCCAAGTCCTCAGAAAGGAGTCTTTCCGGAGGCCCAGAATTCAGGAAAAGGAAAACCCATACTCAGAATATCTGTCTATTGCTGACAACACAGGTAGTCCTCAAGACAAATGGAGTCCCGTGCAGTCATCTCTTTCCTATTCTCTGTTGCTGGCGGACAGACACTCACAGTAAGTTCAAACTCACCAAGCTTGTTCCCCATGCGGCCTTCATTTCAGCTACCCTGGCTGCTTGATTCACACATTCATCATGCGGACAGTGGAATGGCATGGGCTAGCCGCCAGCCCATTATCCAGGTGATTTGCCTTGTGGGATTTCCATGCCTTTGCCATGTCTGTAGCTTAATATTTCTTCAAGCTTATCCACTTGCCTCCACCCTAAGCCACAAATCATTTTTCTTTCCAGGCTCCTGGCTAACTCACCAGTCCATTTGCCCATGGGTTTATATATATATATATATTACCCCCAAACGACTTGTGTTTCCACACAAAATGGATGCCCAGGTGCACAACTAAAAGTCCTATTGCCTGGGAGGCTTTTCCTTGGCCAGCCTCCCTCAACCACCTCTGAATGCTGCATAGACAAACCACCGTTAGTTTTTAGCTCGCCCTCACTTACAGAGCCAATGTTTTTTCTCCTGTTCAACTTGGTCATGCAGAATTCCTTGCCAGCCAAGAGTGTTCACTGGGTGGGGAGGATTATTAAGGCAATGTCCCCTTGAATGGCTGAGCTACATCTCACACAGCTTTCCTCTCCCTTCTGGCCTTCCTAATGCTCAAGCCTAGTTGTCTTACCTTCATTTTTGACAAATTACTGCTGTGTTTCCCCTTATTTTTGTTGATATGCGTTAGCTCACAACACAAAGTTTCACAGTCAGGAAAATACTGACAGGGTTTCCCTCATTCGTATCATGGAAGAAGTCATTTTCCAGGTTGTGATTCTCCACCGTACATAAAGTGCTCTTCCTGCCAACTCCTAGGGTTCTGACTCTTACGTTTCCTTATCACAAAATCCACCATGGACGCCAACAACATCTGCAGGATCACGTGCCTCAAGGGACAAGACCTGGACTTACTCCAGATGCTTTCTCTGCCCTTGACCCCCTACACATCTGAGCCTTTCACATCACCACAATATTCACATAGCTTTAAGTTGTCATCTATTTTATATAAATATAGTGGTGAAAACTGGAGGGTCCTGTTTTATATGTAGGCCTTCAGTCTAGACAAGCAGTAACCTTCTCAGAACCAGTTTGGATCACTTTTTACTGAGATATGCAAAAGCCAGACTTTCTCCTTGATCAGTCAGGCATGCGCACTTTACCTTGACAAAAGGGAAATACATTCTGCTGTCCTCCTGCCTTGCAGACATTAGTACATTGCATGTCCTTCAACACAGGAAGTATTTGAAGTCTGTTTTCTCAAAGGGTAAGAACAGCACAGTACATCTTCTCTTGCCATGCTCAGAAGCTATCTGAGATGTCTGGCTAGTTGCATAAAGTCTTCATTGATGCAAAACCAGCAGAAGGGTCAAAGCATTATATACTATCCCAACTGTTCTGATATAAGTTCATGTGAGTTCCTAGAGTCTTAGTATCCAGCATTTTCATTGGGGAACTGGCTACACAAATACCAAAGCACAGACTTCTCAGGAGAAAATCAGATGTTCAACTTAAACCATGTTGTTTACATAAACTGTTTAGGTGGCCTATAGCATCCTTATCATAGAGTGGTAGAAACCTTCCCCAGGTCCAAATATTTTAAACCAATATTAATTTAGATATTTTCAACATGGTCTCAAATTCCTGACCCAACTGCCTCCTTGTTCTAAGTGCTAGGATTACAGGTATAAGTTTATGGAATGTTGAAGATCAACCCATGTTTTGTGCATGGTAGGTTTGTGGGTTTAATGAGACTGCCCCCATAGATTTTTGGTCAGTAGTTGGTAGAACTATTAGGGAAGGACTAGGATGTGTGGCCTTGTTGGAAGAGGTGTGTTACTTGGGTGGGGGGTGGAGGTTGAAATTTCAAAAGCCCATGCTATTAGTAGTTAGTTCTTTCTCTGTCTCACACTTGAGGCTAAGTATGTAAGCTACTGCCCCAGCACCACACCTGCCTGCCTGCCTGCCTGCCTGCCTAATGCCATGGTCCCCAACATGTCTTTAGTAGTTATAGACTCACTGTTTGAACTGTAAGCCCTACTAAACTCTTTGATGAGTTGCCTTGGTTATGGTGTCATGGCCATGAAAAATTAGCTAAGACAGTAGGCAAGCATTCTACTAACTAAGCTACATCCCCAACCCTTTATTTGTTTGCTTATTTTGTTTCTTTGTTTAGCACAGGATCTTGCTATATATCTCTGCCTAGCCTTGACTTCAGAGCAATCCTTCTGCTTGTCCTCCCAAGTACTAGAATTACAGATGTGTAGCTCACTTTCAGATACTTCTATGAATGGATTCTTTCACAGATAGCTATGTCTGCCCATAGTTATTCCTATTCATAGAAATCTATGGGTAGAGAAAAGAAAAGGAATAGAGCTTTGTTTGTGGGATGGCCTGGGGTTTTACTTAAGACATTTGGGTCAAGAACTATTCTGCTAAACTACACCCCAGTCCTAAGGGTTTTCAGCACTGCTCATTTCTAAAACACTTAGGATAAAATAAAAAAAAAAAGTAAGACATTGGGATTCTGAACTTGTCACAGTCAGGGTTTTATTACTGTGAAGAGACACCATGCCCAAGGCAACTCTTAGAAAGGACAACATTTAATTGGGACTGGCTTACAGTTTCAGAATTTAGACCATTATCATCATGGTAGGAATTACAGTAGCATTCAAAGAGACAAGGTGCTGGAGAAGAAGCTGAGATTTCTACATCTTGATTCACAGGCAGCAGAAGGGGGCTATGTTCCACACTGAGCAGAGTTTGAGCATAGAACACCTCAAAGCCCACCCCTACAGTGACATACCTCCTCCAACAAGGCCACACTTCTTCATAGTGCCACTTCCTATGGGCCAAGCATTCTAACATATGAGTTTCTGGGGGCCAAACCTATTCAAACCACCACAGTACTTTTGTTAGTTCCTTTACATCATAGTCAGTTTCCACTTTGACCAGTACTGTGAAAAAATAGTGGTGTAGGCCATCAAAGCTTATAATTTCTATCTTGGAAGTTTAAATGATACAGTGATTGAATCACTTCATACACAGGTATAAGATGGATGCCTAATCAATGTTTTCACTACTACTATCATAAATGCCATTCAGAGGTAATGAACAATTTATTTTGAAAACACTCTGCTCTCTTTTTAAAATAGAAATCCAGAGCTCAGAGATTAAGAGCATTTGCTGCTCTTACAGAGCATCTGGGGTTGATTCCCAAGCCCTACAACGTAGTTTACACCTATCCTTAACTCCAGTTCCAGGGGATTCAACAACAACCTCTTCTGACCTCTACAGGCACCAGCTATTCATGGTATGCACATACCTGTGTTACAAAACTAAAATAAATAAATAAACCACACACAGATAAAATAAAACAAAACAGAAATCCTGTCCTTCCCTTCTGAGAAAAATGAGAAAAAAGTATTAATTCACTGTTAACATTGTTCTTATCTGTGAGGATTGGGTAATGGGAAAGTCATGGAAAACCCAGGTGATTAATGTTGAGAGCACAGGGTTCTCTCTGAAATGGAAGAGGATGACAGGAAACAGGAAAGTGAATATCATCAGCTGAGAACTTCAGAGCTGGGAATGGAGGCTGTAATTTATCGGTACTTTTCTTGGAAAGTTTCCTGACAAAAGTTTGCCTAGTTGGCATGTGGGTTGCAGTAGTGATAAGATGATAGGAAAGAATCAGGTAACAGATGGACCTAATGCATTTTAACTTTGCCAAAGTTTATTTCATTCAGGCAAAACTGGAATGGTATATGTCTATCTGAAGAAACTGGTGAGTATCAAAAGAGTTTGAACCAGCCTATGTCTTTAAATTTTCTTATGACCCAGGAAGGAATTTATTATATATCTAGGATATTGGTTCTCAACCCATGGTTACAGACCCCTTTCACAGGGGTTGTGTATCAGACAGCCTGCATATCAGATATGTACATTATGATCCATAACAGCAGCAAAATTACAGCTATGAAGTAGCAATTGAAGGTAACTTTATGATTAGGAATAGTGGAGTCACCACAACATGAGGAACTATATTAAAGGGTCACAGAATAGGAAGGCTGAGAATCACTAATCTAGGAAGTAGTTTAGACTGTTTTTATCTTTCTGTATTTCCTAATATAAGAAATTTACATATGGGTCTCTGTCTTCCCAATATTTCCTAATGACTCAGGAAGGTCACTGTGTTGACCAAGTAATGATGTTTGGTGAGGCCAGGGAGTGGTGGCCTTTAATCTCAGGAGGCAGAGGCAGGTGGATCTATATGAGTTCAAAACCAGACTGGTCTACAGAGCAAGATCCAGGACAGCCAGCACTACACAGAGAAGCCCTGTCCCTACTCTCCAAAAAAACCCAAAATAAACAAACAAACAAAATGTTTGGTAAGAGTTAGAAACTTATGATAGCCGTAAGAGTGGGCTTAAAGGATTCAGAATATTTTACTGCAAGTTGAAAAAGGCACTTGAAATTAAGAGTTACAAAAATTTGGAGGTCAAAGCTTGCTCTACCACCCATGAGTTCTGTGTTCTGAGGTGTGTCAAGTTCTCTCTAAGACATTGTAAAGCAATGTTTCATGAACATTTCAATATATGCTAACGTTTCATACATGTATGTTTCATACATGTAATGATTTCAATATATAGAAACATTTTATACATGGTAATGAACAGATCATGCATGGTAATGATACTTCATACTAAGTGAAGGCATTGGATTGAAGTGACACATAACCCTAGGGGGAGTATTGCTTTCTATGTCTAAGAATGAAATCATTGAGCTGGATTAGAGACGGAAAGAATGTAAAAGCTAGAGGGTTGGGAGGAGTGCTGTGAAGTGCTGCCTTCTGGATGTAACATGACTAAAGCTATCATGAATTCATAGCAGTTGTGGTGACCTGTTCAAGACCTATTCAAGATCAAGCCAGCCAAAATTACATCATAGATGGCACAGATAGACCCAGCCCCCATCCTGTACTCAGGCACTGTAAACAGTGGATAGTTGCTAGGGGAAAGAAGACTTATTCTTTGCCACACCGATCCTAGTAGAATCTGTGTGACAAGTTCCAAAGACTGAGGCACTAGGCTTCAAAAGAAGGAGGTCTCCTGGAACTAAGAAAAGAAAGAAAACAAAGCAGAAAAATTGCCATGAGAACTACGGCTCAATATGTTTGCTCCGGCCGAGAGTTCCACAACCAGTTCCAGGAGACCTCCTTCTTTTGAATAGTTTAAATTTATGCGTGAAGATTTATAAATAAAAAAAAATCAGGCATTAAATGTTAAATAATAATTAACCATATGGGGCTGGAAACTTAGTTCAGTGGTTAAGAGCACTGACCATAAAGATTTTTTAACCTGTTCTTGGGAATATGCCACTAGTTTTGGACAACCGCCCTATTGAATACATTCTTTTAAAATTGTTATATTTTGGTGATTTATATTATTAATAATGATGTTGCCTGTTCTGTTTGTGATTCACTGAACTTGTAGTTTCAGAGTTGTGATGCTCGGATGATTTTTGTATTTTACTGTGCCAAATGATTTTTGTTGGTATTAGTGATTTCTTCGCTGGATACGGTTTCTAAGAGTTGTTAAGTTTGGTTTTTAATGTATAACATCCCCTGCTTGAGAGCTGCAATATACACTCAGATTCAAACTGCCTGTGTTTGTTTCTGTTTGTCACTGAGGAATCCTTACCCACCTAAACTTCGAACCCTCATCCCAGGGACACCGGCTGGGGTGGTCTGTGGAAACTCTTTAGGAAGATGGACCCCGGCTGGAGTGGTCTGTGGAAGCTCTTTAGGAAGATGGCACCACTGATAGGTTTCTCATGATGTAGAGCATGCTTCCATACCCATGCACATATGGGCACCACTAACTGCATTTAGTGGATTATTTCTTTAAGACATGAAAATGGGATGGGGGCATGTTAGGGAGCACATAGTGGGAGTTGGGGATGAGAAATGGAGGTTAAATATGGTCATATTTCATCATACATATATAAGAAATTCCTAAAAACAAAGAGAAAAAGTTTTAGTAATTAAATTAGAAGGTACCTAATCCTCATCAACAATCCACCAATGTAATGCGCACGGCAAATAAGAATTCTGGAAAATTGCTAAATACAACATAATCTCTTTTAAGCCTAGCTTATTGAATCTACCTGTGGTTCAAAGGGGCCAGGCAAGTTAATGTCTTGTTTGGCCTGATGAATTTTGGTTTTGTCTTGCTTTGATCATTTCTTACTATGCAAAAATGCTTCCATTTAGAATGGGAATGTTTACTCTGTGACATTGCATTTTGGAAGTTTTTTTTTCTTTTTTATTTTTTTCAATTGACACAGTTAAGAGACCTTGGAGTGTTACAGTGTTGGAACTGTTAACAACTGTGGAAACCTTTATAACTAGACTATAATAACTTAACATTGGACTGATTATATTTTTATACGACCATGTGTCTATGGTGGTTTAAAAAGGTTTGACCCTCATCGGCTCATGTTTTTAAATGTTTGGCACATAGGGAGTGGCACTATAGGAGGTGTGGCCTTGTTGGAGTAGGTGTGAACTTGTTGGAGGGAGTGTGTCACTGTGGGAACAGGCTTTGAAGTCTCCTATGCTCAAATTCTTCCCTGTCACCTTCTGCTGCCTGTGAATCAAGATGTAGAGCTCTCAGCTCCTCCAGTGCCGTGCCTGCCTGGACACTGCCATGCTTCCCACCATGATGATAATGGACTGAACCTCTGAACCTGTAACTCAGCCCCAATTCAATGTTGCCCTTATAAGAGTTTCCTTGGTCATGGTGTCTCTAGTCAGCAATAAAACCCTAAGACAGGGTTTCTTTGTCCTGAAAAGGCATCAGGTAAGATATCTGGAAAAGGGGATAATGGTGTAAAGTGATGTATTTGAGTGTCAGTGTGGCAAAGGGGTGGAGTTGTGGTGGTTACTTTTAATTGTCAACTTACTAGAATCTACAATCAGCTTGGAGAAGAGCCTCTGAGAATGTTCCCAGAGGGACATTCCATTACTCGATATGGAAGAGTCATCTCAACTGTGGGCAGGACTAGAGGTGTATGAACGCAGGAAGCAAGCTGAGCACTAGCGTGCATGCCTTCCTCACTCTCTCCTTCCGATTGCAAATGCACAGTGACCAGCTGCTTCAGATCCTGACACCTCGACTTCCACATCATTACAGACTGCAGCCTAGAACTGTGAGCCAAAATGAACCCTTCTTTCTTCATTTGCTTTTAATATGCTGTTTTACCACAGAAGTATGAAAAGAAACTGAGACACTTTTCCTTGTATATTTCTCAGTGATAAACGTTTTACTTGCCATGAAATTAAAACTTTAGAATTAGGGGTGGAGATATGGTTCAGCGGTTAAGAGCTGCTCTTCCATAGGTACTGAATTCAACCTCAGCACCCACATGATGGCTCATAACCATCTGTAATGAGATTTAATGCCCTCTACTGGCATTCAGGCATAAATGCAGGCCAAACACATAAATAAATAAATAAATAAATAAATAAATAAATAAATAAATAAATAAGCAAGCAAGCAAGCAATCTTTAAAAACATGTGCCAAGTGTCCTTGTTATATGTTGGAGCATCTTCTGGGTATACGCCCAGGGGTGATATAGCTGTGTTCTCAGGTAGTACTTTGTCCAATTTTCTGAGGAACCTCCAGACTGCTTTCCAGAGTGGTTGTATCAGCTTGCAATCTCACCAGCAATGGAGGTGTGTTCCTCTTTCTCCACATCCTTACCAGCACCTGCTGTCACCAGAGTTTTTGATCTTAGCTATTCTGACTAGTGTGAGGTGGAATCTTAGGGACTAAACAACAACTCATGGCTCCAGCTGTTTATGTAGCAGAGGATAGCCTTAAGTGGCATCAATGGGAGGGGAGGCCCTTGGTCCTGTGGAGATTCGATGCTCCAATGTAGAAGAATGCTAGGGCAGTGAGACGGGAGTGGGGGGGCACACCCTCATGGAAGCAGGGGGGAGAGAGGATAGGATAGGGGGCTTTCGGTAGGGAAACTGGGAAGGGGGCTAGATAACATTTGAAATGTAGACAAATAAAATAACCAATAAAAAAATGTGCCAAGCCTTAAAAAAATCAAAACAAAACAAAGACCTTTAGAATTAGAAGTTGACTTGATGTTTTAAATGACTCAGACTGCTTATTTATTTGTTTGCTTGTTTGTTTAAAAGAGTAATTGGAAATGGGGAAATAGTAGTTCGGCACTTGTCTAGCGTGCACAATATCCCGGATTTGGCTCCTAGCACCCCAGCAGGTACAGGTCCCCTCAGATTTTCTAAACCGAGCTTTAATAAATACTTGGCAATCATTCAATAAAATGATTCACAGGAATAAACATGTAAGATGCAGAAACTTAGCTCTGAAAGATATTGCCAGAAATATGGGAAACAGTGAACAAATATTTTCTAGTGTTTTAAACTATTAAAATCATAGGCAAATGGACCTTAGTCTATTTTTAGTACTTGGAGGTTTTTATTTATTTCTTATGTAAATTTTTGTTTATTTTTATTTCGTGTGTCTGAGTATGGCACAGTGTAAGTATGATCGGTACCAGCCAAGGCCAAAATCCCAGCACTAGAGTTACAAATGATTGTGAGCTACAAAGTTGGTGCTTAGAACTGAACCCTCTGCCAGAGCCGGAAGCTCTTAACCACTGAGTCATCTTCCAGCCCCTTGATTTTTATTTTTATTCATTTTTCATACATGTGGTTAATTACATGTGTTTAGTTACAAGTAATACAGGCAATTACATGTGTAACTGTCAGTTTCTTAAATGAACTATTTCTTCATGTTCCATCTTTGTGCTACATATGTGAGTGTAGTGTAGATGTGTTTATATGCATGCTCACATGTATGTGGGCACAGATGCATGTATATGTCTGTGCATTTAGAGACCTGAAGCAGCTATCAAGAGTCTTCTTTGGTTTCTATCTAACTCATTGAGGCAGGTTGTCTCAAACCTTGAACCAGTATATAGCAAGTCTAGTTAATATTTATCTTGATACACATGGTACATAATTGGCTTGAATCCCTTGGTAACAGCAGAGCAAGCTATTGGTATATCGGATCATCATAATTACAGGGAAGTTCTCTTTTTGAACATATGTTCCTGTTTTCTATCTGATCCATGATCAACAGTGTCATATTCTTTTGTAAAGAGCATGAATAAATTTTCAAGTATGATGATATATTTCCATCTCTACAGAATATTTTTCATTCCATGGAAACCTAAAACATAGATTTCTGCATAGAACATTTGTTCAAAAATTATTATTGCCTATACCAAGCCTTAATCATTTGACAGTTATTCTTCTCTGTGGAAAAGTAAAAAAAAAAAGTTATAATTTTTGCACTTTACAATGCTTTCAGTGTTTTAAAAGAAAATTTTTCCTCAACATGAATAGCCTTTCTTCTTAATTATGCAATAAATAGAACTGTGCAAAAGAAGCTATCGGTTTAAAAACACAGGGCACTATAAAAGGCTTTTGTTTTTCCTTGCTCCAAGGAAATTCAATATAATGCTTTAAAGAAGTTGGCAGGGGTGCGAAGAAGGGTAAGAAGGGACCTGTGCCCCAGTTTCAAGTGTTTGAAGTGTAACCTGAATTCTAGGCCTTTCACTGTGTGTGAGCCTTAGCCTTTTGTTCTAGAATATTTTACCCACATAAAAAGAGCATTTTAAAACTTGTCATAATATGTTTTAGAAATGAAAGTAAGATAAAATGCCCCAAAGAAAATACACAATTTATAGTGTGCTGGAACTCTATTAAAAGTTTGGACCCAATTTTTCATGTCCCCAAACACCTTGGTTCTCAGCCACTGCTGACAGGGTTGTTTCAGGTCTTTATTGACAATGACACTATGAAAGAAAAATATACGGCGGCGGCCCCATATTTTTTTATATCCTTACGTCGTAACTAACCATAGGTCATCTCTAATGATGACCTATGGTCATGTCAAATAAATGGCTGTTAAATGTCAACTTTGGCAGTTGTGCCAATACGTTCACACCAATTTAAAAAAAAAAAAAAGATCTAGGAAGACATACTGGTGGAGAAGAACAGGGAGTTGGATTTTTAAACAGAGAGTAGAATCTGTCTCTTTATGCAGAATCGACCACAAAGCCTCACATGAAAACTCAGCTCATGGCATCAACCAACTTACTCTGTAAATGACTGCAAGTTCAAAAGCTAGTGCCAAGGAGATGGCGGCTCCCAGCTCCATTTCCAAAAGGCAAAACTGGAAAGTTAAATATTCCAACCCCAGCATATACCAGGTGACCCCTCTTTCTGGAAAGGAGTAGGGGCCGCCTAGCTCTGGCATCGCCACCACACCTGTAGGTTGCTATAGGTCCTAGCTTCTCTTCTGTTGCTGTGATGAAATACTCCTGACAGAAGCAGCTTAAGGGAGAGAGGATTTATTCTGGCTCACAGCTCTAAGGTACAGTCTAGCCATTATGGTGGTGAGGTCATAATGGTAGGAGCTTGAAGCTGGTCATCATATCACGTCCACAATCAAAACAGAACTATGGGTGTGTGTTGCTGCTCAGCCACTGACACACCTAGTCCCACAGGGAATGTTGTTGCCCACAGTGGGTGTGTCTTCCCATCTCAACGAATGCTCTCCAGATAATCCCCCAAAGGCATACAGAAAGGTCATCTCCCAGGTGATTGCAAATTCTTTCACGTTACCAATTAGCACTAACCATCACATTATTGCATACAAAGGACCACTATAAGGCTCAGCTTTTAAATATGTGAAGACATTTGACATGAACAAATGATGTGACTACAGAGAAATCATCCCTAGAGCTACTGTTCAATAGGAAATAACTTTTTTTTTTTTTTGGTACCATGAACCCCTGATCCTCCTGCCTCCCTGCATGTGCTGCCATCGTCAATTTTATGAGGTGCTGGGGATGAACCCCAGGGTTTTGTGAGCATTCTACTAACTGAACCCTGACTCAAGCCCCTATAAAAATATTTTAATTATATTGAGCTGAATCCTAATCATGCTGATATCCATGAGAGTGCTGTAAGTGTGAAGGAATCATCAGTTCAAAAAGAATGTTAGAAAGCAGGAAGAGAAACTCTCTCTTCCTGTTGGAAGTTCTGATCCTCGAAACAGACTCTCCCAAGGTGCCACCCTGCAGAGCAGCTAAGGAGGGCCTCATGGTGTGGACCATTTCGGCTTCCCAGCTGTACCCTGAACTGTTTGAAGGAATGAAGACAACTTAGAAATGAGGTTATAATTGTGAGATGCCTTACATGCTTAAAGTGCAAAAGGAATTCATGGGTCCAGTTTAGCATGCAATAGGAAAATATTGAAGATTGGTGTAAAATTCTCCTTGAAGGAATAGGATACATTTAGATGTTGTAGATGAAGTCACCACTAAATGGTGTTTAAAACATGGGAAATTCTGGAAATGACTGATCAGTTAAGAGCATGGCGGACTCTTCCAGAGGATGCAGGTTTGACTCCCAGTGTGCAAGTGATGGCTCATGACTGTCTAGAACTCCAGTTCCAGAGGATAGGATGTGTTCTTCTGGCCTCCCCAGAACTAGACATGCAAGTGCTGGCAAATACTAATACACATATAATGTTTTTGAAATTAGAAAATCAATGAGGAACTTCAGAGGTGTTTTTTTTTGTTAATTCAATGATTATGATTATCTGCTAAGCAGTGGGTATTTAGAATGTGTCTATTTAACACCAAGGCTTAAGATAAGTAGTTGGCTCTTATTCTGATCAGTTACTGGAAATAAGTATCTTATTTACAAATAAACTTTATTATGTTTAAGTAATCAAAAACAGCATAAAAATGAAATATCTGGCTACTTAAAAATTGCAAGCCCCACCCCCTTTCCCAGTGACCCTAATTAAATGATGCTATTTAGAAAAATAACATGGCAGTTGTGTGGTTTAGGAAGCTCCATGGAGGCTGGGAAGATCGCTCAGTGAGTCAAGTACTTGTCATGCATCATAAAGACCTGATTCAATTCTCAGGACCAGCACGGCCTGGGAGCCTCAGAGATAGGGTAGGAAAGACAGTAGGAATGTTGTGGCTTGCTGACTAGTCAGTGTAGCCTACTTGATGAGCTCCAGGCCAGTGAGAGACTTTGTGTCAATAACAAAGTAGACCTGCTGCTGAGAAACAACATCTCAGATTGTCCTCTGGCCTCCAAACATATGTGCAAGCTCACTACCCTGCCTATACACACACACACACACACACACACACACACACACACACATACACAGAGAGAGAGAGATACACATACACACACACACACACACACACAGAGAGAGAGAGAGAGAGAGAGAGAGAGAGAAAGAGAGATACACACACACACACACACACATACAAATAAACCCCTACCATCATGTGAGATATTTCTGGACACAGCTGAATTCAAAGTTTAATAAAGTGGATTATGAATGCATGAAGCATGGTGACCCTGATAGAGTAGCAGCCAAGTGGCTTGTACTATGGGGCCACAGTGCATTATTGTGGCCAGCACAGACAGCAGGAGGACTACAAGAACATTTCAATGGAATATCCTGTCTAGACAAGCACATTTAAGCAACTGATGCCACTGACTGCACCATGACATCGGGTTGGATCGCATGGAGAGCTAGAGCATGCTGGAAAATGAAGGCTGCACAATGCTGTTTCAATGAAACGAAGACAACTGTTTGCAGAGGCTTAGTCCACTTGAGAAATTACAAAGGTGCCTATTAGAAACAGAGAGTGGCCTGTGGAAGGGACATAGATGGGAGCATCACCGCTTTGCATCATGTTAGAAACCTCGGACGGTCTGCCCTTAAGTGAGGCGCCTGAAAGATGAGTGTAGTGGCTATTCCTGGTTGTCAACTTGACTATATCTGGAATGAACTACAATCAGGAATTAGAAGGCTCACCTATGATCCTAATCTGGAGGCTCAGAGATACAAATTTCTGACCTGGATCTTGGCATGGAGATCTTGAAGCATGGTAGCTATGAATTCCAGAAGATTAAGACAAGAAGATCTCCGAGTTCAAGGTCATCTGGGATTAAAGGCTCGGTGGCACATGCCTTTAATCTGGGCCACACCCTCTGCTGGAGACCTACATAAGGACATTGGAAGAAGGGAGACTCACTCACTCTTCTTTGCCTGCTTGCCTCGTGGGACTGAGCAACTGCTAGATCCTTGGACTTCCATCCACAGCTGCTGCTGACCATTGTTGGGGAGTTGGACTACAAGCTGTAAGTCATCGACAAACTCCCTAACTATATAGAGACTACCCATCCATTCTGTGATTCTAGAGAACCCTGACTAATACAATGAGAAAGGGAAATTTTGCCCGAGTCATTAAGATGACACGGCCTTCTCGAAGCTCTGATAGCACTTCAAGTAGAGTGATATCAATTAGGAATTGTCTTGGTTCAGTATCTAAGGCCGTTTCTAAATCACTGATTTTAAATAGCAGCCAGTATCACATAGTCATCAGTAGAAATGTAAAGAAATGTAAAAACATGTTATTATGAGACACAGTTATGAGGAACTGGTGGGTTAGGTAGGTTTATTGATGGAGTCAATTATGCACACTAGTCTGGTTATTGATTGACACCTGCCTTTCATGGAATGCCCCAGGGTTTGCCAGCATTCCTCATGCTCTTACATTTCTGTGTTCTTCATAGGACAAACCATTGTGTTTGTTGTTTTGTTTTGTTTTTGAAGTATGCATCTTTTCTTAAATAAATAGCTGTTAGTTAATGGCCCTCTTTTAAGTTTTATCACCACTGAATAAAAATGATTGGCTAAATTCAAATGTTTTGCTGATACAATGAAACAGAGGAAACAATCATAAGGATTTTTCAAAGGCTATAATTACTTTTTTTCATTAATTAAAAACTCGTTTGAGAGAGTTGGGAACTCAGTTGATAGACCTAGCATTTAGGAAGGCCTCTTTAAATCCCCTGCAGTCCATAATACAAGGCATTGTGGTACACATCTATAATCCCAGCACTGAGGAGGTAAAGGCAGGAGGATTAGAAGTTCAAGATCACCCTCAGCTACAGAGTGAGTGAGAGGCCAGCCTGAACTGCATGAGCCCTTCCCTCTCTTCAAACAAAAAGCTTGAAACAGAAACATTTAACATCTCAACTAAAAACTAATTTTAGTTCCTCAACTATCTTGTATATTTCCTCTTAAGAGGCCAAGGGACATCAAAAAAGTACAAATGAAAGCGAATTTATATCTAAGAACTAGTAATACAGAATCTCTTGAGAAGCCCACACACAGGTGTGTCCTACTCCTTCTCAGCATAACCCCTGGGCTTAAATCTGAGTAAATCCCCCTCTTCATAACCTATAACTCTGTTTCGGAGAGAGAGACAGAAAGAGAGAGAGACAGAGAGAGAGAGACAGAAAGAGAGAGAAAGAGAAATAGATAAAAAGAAGTCTTTTAGCCTCTTGAAATAACTCTGGTTATGTTATTGTTGATTATGTGCTGACTTGACTATAAGGTTTATTTGTTTTTTTATGCTTGATTTGAACCTTAAGCTGTTGAATATAAATTTGCCTGGAAATGATTTAAAAATAAATGCCATCTATGGTTTAGAATGATAATAAAAGTGACTGGGATATGGCTCAATAGGAGAGGACCTTTCCAGCATGTGCAAGGGCCCGAGTTTGCTCCTCAGCACCATAAAAGCAGATAAAGGGCTGGAAAGATGGTTCAGTGATTAGGAGCACTGGGTGTTCTTCCAGAATACCTGGGTTCAATTCTTAGCACCCACATGTCAGCTTACAACTGTCTGTAACTCTGGTTCCAGAGGACCTGACACCCTCACAAAGACATACATGCAGGCAAAACACCTATGCACACAAGATAAAAATATATAATTTTTTAAAGGTAGATAGATAGACGATAGATAGATAGATAGATAGATAGATAAGTAGGTAGATGGATAGGTAGACAGACAGATAGACAAAACATATAAAATGAAACCCTGAGCCAGGTGTAATAGCACACACCTTTAATTTCAACACTCAGGAGGCAGATGGAGGAATATCTCTGAGTTCCAAGACAGCTTAGTCTACAGAATGAGTTCCCAGGATACAGAGAGAAACCTCATCTCAAAAAAAGAAAAGAAAGATAGAGAAAACCTGAGTTACATAGTCAAATAATAGGTGTTAGTTGCTATTTAAAAATTGTAAATATCGAGCTGGAGAGATGGCACAGCGGTTAAGAGCACCAGCTGCTCTTCCAAAGGTCCTGAGTTCAAATCCCACCAACCACATGGTGACTCACAACCATCCATAAAGAGATCTGCTGCCCTCTTCTAAGACAGCTACAGTGTACTTACATATAATAAAAATAAATAAATCTTTAAAAATGTAAATATGAAATAAGAAATAATGTGATGCTGCACATTAAATATTCAAGATTTTTAGTCAAAATCAGCTGTGGTATAACCCCATCCATCCTTCAGGAGGCAGGAGAAGTATAAACTGTAGCTCTGTCAAAGCTGCCTAGTGAGTTCCAGGTCAGGAGGCCAAAGCTTGTGTGACACAGCTTCAAAGAAACAGATCAAGGTTAAAAACAAAAACAAAGACAAAGACCAAGTTCAAGACTCAGTGAAGGTTATATAAACATAAGAGCATGGTCGTCTGCATTCTTTGGCACTTTTCTGTTACAAATATGCTTTCTTCATTGAGAATGTCATATGTGCATATAGCATTTCAATATAATTCCTCCCTTCCCCTTACCACCTCCCCTTCAATATCTCTCCTGTCCCTCCTTCCTCCGACTATTCCCTCAGTTTCTTGTTTTTGTTTTCCCCCACTAAATCCACTTAGCTTTGCCTGTGTGTGCTTGGGTGTAGGGCCATCTGCTGGAGAATGGATAGCCAGCCTCTCAGGGATCACGTCTCAGCAGATAACTATCTCTGCCTCTCACAGCATCCATCAGTTGCCAACAGCTCCTTGACTGGTCGTGGGACTTCCTAACCACCTCCCCATCCATGCAGAGACTTCATCTAGCTGGACTTTGTATATGCAGTTGCAGCCAGTGTGAGTTAGCACATATGACTTCCCCGGGTCCAGAAATCACTGACTGTAGTCATCCACTGCCCCTGGCTAGCAATCCTATATCCTCTCTTTCCGGAAGATCCCTTATCAGTTGGGAGCGGGGCATGTAATACAGCTGTCTCCTTGAGGCAGAGCACTCCGAAGTCTCTTACTGTCTGCACACTGGCCAGTTGTGGGCTCTGTATTAATCATCATCTATCACAAAAAGAAGTTTCTCGGATGAGAGTTAAGAGACTTGCTATCTGGTAAACATTTGAGAGTTGATTTAGTGCTATTTAGCTAAACACAAAGTAGTAGGTTTATTTAATGACTTGGGTTCATTGCCAATAAGATATCTTGAATGTTCTTTTGAAAAATATTTTATGATTATTGTTAAACTTCACAAATGATTAACTTCATTCATCATATATTAAAATTCCCAAAAGGGAATTATTGCATTTCATATTGCCATGAAAACTTGCATCATTAAGCTGTAGATTAATGTATACTATTATCTACCTATAATTCAAGTGAAGAGTATAGGAAACAAACAAATAAAAGCTATCAGGAAAATATTTGCTGTTGTAAGGATATGGTTCAGTGACTACTCAGCTAGCAAATGTTTTTTCTGGGAATGGCTCCACTCTACCAGCAGAGGGCGCCCTGTGCATACAGGGCCAGCAGCTTAAGTTCATTAGTCTTCCACTTGGCTGTCTCTGAAGGAATAGTGAATGCAGTCAACATGTGGAGATCAAAGCTACTTAGCCTGTTCCTACACAATTCTGTGAGACCTCGAGATTTTGTAAGACGTCTGTCGGCATCAGTCTAAGAGGGCCCGCGTACAGCCTCGTTCCAAATGAGAACCCAGACTGTAATTATGATTAATGGTTCTTTGGGGACATTCCCTTCAATGTCCAGAGATGGGTGGGAGACATGCTAGCAAAAATAAGACCGTTCTGTTTCCATTCTGCTAGAACCAACTCCGCCATCACTTTGTATGAATAAAATCATGTGCAATTTGGAATCTTAGCTTTGGGTTTTGGTTTTGCTAGGAGCAGAGACTCTCCACATAGCCCAGGCTGATTTCACAAACCTCTTCCTCCATCTCCTAAGGAGGACCTCATTTACCCTTGGCATTTATTACACATGTGAAAAATAAGAGTTATTCACATATACTCTCCATTTTCTCTCTGCACAAAAGGTAGTTCTTGGAAAGGAAAAATAGAGAAAGAATATTCTAGATACTTATAGAATAATTAATGATGGGCTGGATAGAGAGCTCAGTGGTTAAGGACATTGGCTGCTCTTGCAGAGGACCCAAGTTAAGGTTCCAGCATACCCCAAGACTGCTTACAACCTACTGTAACTCCAGGGCATCTAATGTTCTCTGATGGAACACACACACACAAGCACACCCCATATACACACATATTGCATAATCAAAAGTATTTAAAAAATCTTTTTAAAATTAAAAATAAAGAAATGGTATCAAAATCTCACACTATCAAGATGAAGAAGAAAGAAGGGACTATGGCTGTGAAAAGATGTTTTTCAAAATGATGTTTGCCTTTCTGTTAGCCTTGTCACCAGCAAATTATTAGCCAGATTTGACATTTTCTGCCTTGATTACATTATCAAAAACCAGAAATAGAATCAGACACTCTTTGACTTGGAAGGCATTGACAACTGCTACATTTTTTTTTTCCCAGAGGACCAGGACCCTATGAGGATGCAGTGTTTGGATGATCTGATTGACTGCTAAGTTGGCACCAGAATCCAGATCCATTAACCCAGCACACCTTGTCTGTCACAACATGTGGCCTTGAGCTAAACCTTTAGCTATTACACTGACATCAGAGTAAAGTCTTTTTTGACTCAAGAACAGCCACAATATCAAAACAAAAATAAAATTACTTAAGACGAGTGACAACGCAAGTGCTCAGCCTGTGTGAAGCACTAGGCACAAAACCCAACATTGTGACCCCATGAGGAACCTGAAGAGGCTAACGCAGGAGGATTCTAGATTTCAGGCCAACCTGGGAAATTACATAGCTTGAGACCAAATTTGAACCTTTTTATACTTTGCTTTTTTCCATTTTATTCATAAAGACAAAATTTTAATGTAGATAATATCATATCAAATGATGTGTTTTAGTTGCAAATACTGTTCCTCAGAATATTATTATGAAATATAATGGTATTGGGGGGCAGCGGTAGAGGGGGTACCTGGCAGGCCCATGCCAAGGCACTCCCTGAGAAATCATATCATGCAATTGACCTGGTATAATGGGGGTTTATTGGGGACAGGGAGGGAAGTGAGGACCTGGAGAAGGAGACGAATAAAGGCAGACAGATGGGAACAGAGCCATGGGGGCAGAGAAGGACAGAAGTGAGGAGAGAAAGAGAAAGGGGGCAGGAACACAAGAGCACAGGGAGAAGGAACCAGAGTGGCAAGCAGCCCTTTACTATGCTGCCCATACATGGCAGCAGCGGGTAATGTAGCAGATGATGACGTAAGCCGTTGCTAGGTCCCTGGGAGGAGTCTAGCAGGATCACCTATAAGCTAACAGACACGCTTAAAAATTCAGAAATATGACTCATGCATTTTTGTAAAAGTTACTTTTATTGGTAATTAGGGAGATGAATATTAAAGAATGTTGTATATATTCAGGAAAATGTTATAATGAAACCTGTTATTTTGTACAGCTAGTATACACTAGTAAAAATTTAAAAGTCACTTTGCAAAAATACCAAGAAAACCAAATTTAGAAACCATTAAACATGTTGATGACATTTTTTTTTTTAAGTTTGTGGTGTCTGCATAGGTCATCTTGCCCAATGTCATCACAGATAAAGCAAAGACAAGAAAGTCATGAGCACCTCACACCGGTAGAAGAGTTACACTCGTCCCATGTTGTGGTTTGAATGAAAACAGCCCCCATAAGGTCATATATATGAATGCTTGGTCCCCAGTTGGTGAACTGTTTGGGAAGGTGAAGAAAAATTCATTCCAAAATACATCTAGGTTATGTAACAGACCACTACAGTACATGACCATTTTGTCAAAATATTGAGCCAAGAAGGCATTTGTTTTGTCTTTCCTGACAGATACCCAAGAAACCACAGAAACCAATCAGTGTTGGAAATAATGATTATCATTGCTGCAAAAGGCTGGGACTGCCTTTTCTTCTGACAAAGAATGTGTGTGTGTGTGTGTGTGTGTGTGTGTGTGTGTGTGTGTGTGTGTTTGTAAAGAGAGATAGAAAGAGGGAGAGGAAGAGAGAGGGAGAGAAGGAGAGGGAGGGAGGGAAGGAGAGGGGGAAGAAGAGGGAGAGGAAGAGGGAAAGACTGAGATTGTTCCAGAATAGAACAATACCAGCTGAGACAAGAATGGTATCATCAGTTTTCAGTATGATTAAAAAAAAGAAGAAGAAGAAGAAAAAGGTCACAAATTTTTGTTGTTCTTTTGTTTGTTTGTTTGTTTGTTTTTGAGACAGGATTTCTCTCTGGCTGTCCTGGAACTGGCTCCGTTGGTCAGGTTGGCCTCAGAGATCTGCCTGACTCTGCCTCCTGAGTGCTGGGATTAAAGGCCTGTGCTCCACCACTGCCAGGATCTTTGTTGTGGTGTGTGTTTGTTTATTTTGTTGTTTTGTTTTGTTTTTAAGATTACAATTTTTAAAAAAAGGTTTATTTATTATTTAATGTAAGTATACTGTAGCTGTCTTCAGACACACCAGAAGAGGGCATCAGATCTCATTACGGATGGTTGTGAGTCACCATGTGGTTGCTGGGATTTGAACTCAGGACCTTTGGAAGAGCAGTCAGTACTTTTAACCACTGAGCCATCTCACCAGCCCCAGATTACAATTTTTAAAAGAGCTTCATCTGTCTCTCTTCTAAGAAGGAAGGACCTCTCTTGGCTCACAGGGTACAGGTGCTCTTGGGGAAGGCACCTCACAGCTCACAGCTGTGATAGCAAGAGTGGGGGCAGCTTAGCCACAGCTCAGCACACGGCACAGCAGAGGCTCGAGCTGTCTTTATACAGATACAAACACGGCTTCATGTTCACGGACCTCTGGAACTAAGGGACGGTGGCTATGAGTGGGCGACAGTAAGGGATCAAATGCTCTCGGTCTTCACGTTTCACATTGGCAGAGATTTTAAGAGAGAATTTCTCATGCTGGCAAGAATTTTGAGACATTTGTTCTACGTTACACTATTGGCAAGGATATAAATCTGCATTTGCTTTCTGGAAAACTGTTTGGCATTGAATCACAAGTCTAAAGGTAGAAGCTAGTCATTGTGACCTCTGATTTGACAATGTTGCTTCTAAGGATTTGCCTGTGATGGGGCTGGGGAGATGGCTCAGTAGGAGAGCACTTGCTGTGCAAGACATAAGGAGCCAAGCCTAGATTCCAGCACCTAAATAGGAAGCCAGGTGTGACAGTATTCATTAGTACCTCCAACGCTTCAGGTCAGAGATAGGTGGAGGCTTACAGTCTAGCAGAGACAGCAAAAGCCTGATCCAGTGAGAGATCCTGTTTCAAAAAATGAGGTAGTGGATCAGTTGAGGAAGGCATCTAGACATCAGAAAGATCTGGTCTCATGTAAGCCCACATGTGCTGGTGCATCTACACAACACACACACACATACACACACACACACACACATATAACACACACGCAGATAGAAAGAGAGAGATTTCAACTATGAAAGCAATCAGAATTTAAAGAAAAGGGAAGCTCATCACTATTTATTTATAACAATAACACACACACCAAATAAATAACAATCTAATACATAAGTGCTCAGCATCAGGGAACTGGCATTTGCCAGGCATGGTAGAGCTTGCCTGTAAGCCTACCACTTCGAATGAAAGGCAATGGGATTAGGAGTTCAAGGTTATCTTAGTTTGCATATTGAGGTCCAGTCTTCAAAAGCCAAATGGAACTAGGTGAGGCAGTGCAGATCTATAGCCCCAACACTTGGATGTAAAAGCAGGAGCATTGGGAGTTCAAGGCCATCCTTGACTTCTTAATGAATTTGTGATCAGTCTGAGCAACTCGAGAACCTATTTCCAAAAAAATAACAACAAAATAATTCCAAATGTCTAGGATGTAACTCAGTTGGTAGAGCCCTTACCTAGCATAAATGAATCCCTGGGTCCACACAAAACTATATGTGGAGGTGCCAGGCCAGGCCTGAAGTACCAGCATGCAGGAGATGGAGGCAGGAGGATCCGAAGGTCAAGTTTATCCTCCACTACATAGTAAGTTCAAGGCTGGCCTTGGCTACTTAAGATACAGTCTTGGAAGGAGGGAGGGGGAAGGAAATAAAAATAAAACAACAGAAGATTATCAAGCAAATTATATTACAATATGAACATAGACTAAAATGATTGCAGCTACTGAATGCTTTATTACTGAGACTTAGAGGTAAAAAGAAATGTGTGTAATGCGTTCCATAGAGAAAGACTGCACACATAGAAAATCCATATAAATAGTTATCATTTGCAAGATGGGGAGGGTGTAGTGTACTACTGAGGTACAACCCAGACCCCGGCCCTGGGTGTGTGTGTGTGTGTGTGTGTATGAGTGTGTGTGTCTATACACTTTAAAAAAATACAAGCAATACATTAAAAAGGCTTCAAAATAGCTCTCCCTGGTAACATGATGAGATGGTATTTATTTCTATTCTGTATTCCTCTGTGCCATGCAAAATTTTTATAATAGACATGTAGTATATTGGTCAAAGGACAAATACTTATATGGAAATAGCTTTATGAAATCTGTGACTTCACTGTGTGTGTGTGTGTGTGTGTGTGTGTGTGTGTGTCTTTTACACTAATCTTAGACAAAAGCCAATAAGTGCAATACGTGGATTTTTTTTTTTAAGTCAAGCTTTTCTAAGTGACTCTCCAAATGTGATGAGGACATGTTTCAGAGAACGTGTACAACAGTGCAAAGGGCTGTTCCTGACACTTACTACTGTCGTTCTACATGAAACCTGTGTCAGCCTCAAGCGCATGCACCCTTAACGCTGAGGCTGAACATAGGCTTCCTTCTCCCAGCCCGCTGCAATCCAAGCGGAAGCACCTGGGAGGGCTGGGCCAGAGCCACACTACGGCCTCCAACACTCTGTGAGAGCCACAGAAGGGCCAACTCCTCATAGAATAGGCAGGTGGCGGAACTTCCTCTTGGCTCGTGTACATCCAGCCATATTGGTGCAGGCACAACTGAAAAAGGCAGGCAGGTTCCCCAGGGCCAAGTGACATGAGTGTTCTCTCAGAGGGGGCTGGGCCAGGCCAGCTGGCATCGCCGGCTAAGTCCCAGCCTGATTCAAGGAAGATAATGGACAGAAATGGAAAGAGCTGAAACTGAAGGGCTGGGGGTTGGTGAGGGTCCGTGCCGGGCTGTGAGCGCTGAGAAGATGCTATCAGGAAACGTCCATTGATCAAGAAGCAAAGGAAGCTCTGTGCTGAGAGCAAGGAGCCTGGGGCCCCTTCTAATCTTAGTTACTGCTACAATAGAATTGAGAGTACATAAATGAGCAGTGGAGCTGCTTCTAGCCTTCACAGCATAGACAGAAATTTATAATGAAGATATACGATGAACATTTCAGTTAATAAAAATGTACTCAATGCCCAGGACACGTGGTGAGGAGAAGCCAGTTAAGTACATCAATTAAGTGCCTCTTCACAGTACTGTGGAATTTCTAATCCGGTGGTTCTCAACCTATGGGCCAAGAGACCTTTGAGGGTTGAACAACCCTTTCACAGGGGTTGCCTAAGACCATCGACAAACAGATACTTAGATTATAATTCATAACAGTAGGAAAATTACTGTTGTGAAGTAGCAGTGAAAATAATTTTGTGGTTTGGGGTCACCACAACATGAGGAACTGTATTAAAGGATTGTAGCATTAGGGAGATGAAAAACCACTGCTCTAATAGGTACAATGATCCTCTCTACCACTTATTTAAGAGGATGCTTGCCACCCAGGCTTGGTTTTCTCTGTTGCTAGAGAAGCTTCCCATCTCACTGTCAGTGGCCAGCGAGGGTTTCCTCTGGAAGACATATATATTTGGCTAAAAGCATTACTCCAGTGAGTCTGCGCACCATTTCCCAACAAGTTGGTCTTTAAAGATGATTTAAGTCATCTTATCTAAAGTTTCATTGTATTTAAAATAGGAATAATAACAGCCCCCACTTTCCTGGTGTTACTGTAGAGACAAAATACCTGAAGTACTCCAGGTCACCTCTCAGCATGCTATTGGTATTTATTTTAATAAAGGAGATATTAAAATGTCAGCTTAGACAAGCACAGGATGCTAAAATGTTAGATTTGGAGGGCACTTTAGACATAATTTTTATTTAAATCATCTTATTTTTCATAAAAATATCATAACTCACAGCAATTTAATAGCATGCAAGGGCCCATAAGAACACCCCATCCTCCTCCTCTCCATCCCCACCCCTCTCAATGTTGCTTATATCAGTTCTCTTTGTCTGCATACTGTTGATTAATAGAAAACATACTTTTCTGAAAAACAAAATAAAAATATTTTGCAAGTGATTTGGAAATTATTTCTGCCATTTATATTACCGTGAATACTTTAGTTGCTGCTTATAACGATCTACCTGCCATTTCAGACAGTCTTTCTTAGATGAACTTGGCATTGGCTAAATAGCCCAGCTGACCCTTGCTGCAGCAGCTCACCCAACCCAAGACTGAGCCAGGAAATTCAGTCTTTGCTCCTTGGAATATAGGAGCCCAGCCTGTTTTGTTACTCTTAACTTCTCTTGTCACTTTTAGCTAGTCTGAAGAAAACAATTATAAGTTTAGACAAGCCATATGTGTTTCATTCATTCCAATGACATAAAACATCTTTTTTAGAAATTAAAACTGGATGTGCATCAGTGTCTGGCAGGTAGCAAGAAAACAGAGGGAACACAAAAAGACAGGTACTGTGTGGTCTCACACATGAGGAATCTAAGGCCCTTGATCTTGTGGAGGCTGCCAGTGGAATAAATAGTGGGTACCAAAGACTAAGGAGGGAAGGGCAGGGGGGTGAATAGATACAGGGTCATCATGCACAGTGCAGAAGAAAGGGTTGGTGTTTAGTTGTAGTGGGATGACTATGGTGGACATGTACACACATATATTTCAAAATAACAAGATCCAGGGGTGGTGATCCATGTGTTTAAACCTTAGCATTCCAGAAGCAGAGTCGGGTGGAGCACCATGAGTTTGAGGCCAGCCTGGTTTATACAGTGAGGTCCAGGCTAGTCAGAGCTACTTAGAAAGACCTTGTCTCACTGGGTAGTTGTGGACCATGCCTTTAATCCCAGTATTTAGGAGGCAGAGGCAAGCAGTTCTCTGAATTTGGGATCAGCCTGGTCTACGGATTGAGTTCCAGAACTGTCAGGGATACACAGACAAACCCTGGAGAGAGAGAGAGAGAGAAAGAGAGAGAGAGAGAGAGAGAGAGAGAGAGAGAGAGAGAGAGAGAGAGAGAGAGAGAGGAAAAAGAAAACAAAAACAAACCAAAAACCCTGTGTCAAAAAAATTACTTTTAATAAAAAAATATTAACTACAAAGATTTTGACAGTTGTTAGCATGAAGAAATGAAAAACAGGGGCCAGCAGTTAAGAGCACTGACTGCTCTTTCAAAGGTCCTGAGTTCAATTCCCAGCAACCACATGGTGGCTCACGACCATCTCTAATGGGATCTGAGTCCCTCTTTCTGGTATGTCTGAAGACAGCTACAGTGTACTCATACACATAAAACAAATAATTCTGAAAGAAAGGAAACATATTTACAGCAATAGACATGTTAATTACCCTGATTGAATCATTTCTATATGGATTCATGTATCAAGTTATAATGAATAAACAAGTATCATTATTTGTATCAGTAAAATAATCAAGAGTTGGCAGTGTAGGCTTATAAGACTAGCTTTTAAGGAGACTTAAGGAGGAAGATCATTATTCAAAGGCAGCCTGGGCTACAGACTAAGTTCAAGACTAGCTGCATAATATAGAGAAACTCTGTTGCAAAATAAAAAGTAAAAGGGGGAGGGTTAAATACTTGCCCATGGAAGCCATCTTCCGTTAACTCACCAAAATGATGAACACAAAGGGAAAGAGGAGAGATATCTGGGATATGTTCTCTAGGCCTTTTAGGAAACATGGAGTTGTTCCTTTGGCCACATACAGGCGAATCTACAAGAAGGGTGATATTGTAGACATCAAGGGAATGGGCACCGTTCAAAAAGGAATGCCCCATAAGTGTTACCACGGCAAAACCGGAAGAGGCTACAGTGTCACCCAGCATGCCATGGGCATCTTTGTAAACAAGCAAGTTAAGGGCAAGATTCTGGCCAAGAAGATCAACGTGCGAACTGAGCACATCAAGTACTCAAAGAGCACAGACAGCTTTCTGAAGCGGGTGAGGGAGAACGAGCAGAGGAAAAAAGAAGCCAAAGAGAAGGGCACCTGGGTTCAGCTGAAGCCCGCACTACCCAGAAGAAGCACACTGTGTGAGGACTAACGGAAAGGAGCCTGAGCTGTTGGAGTCCATTCCATATGCATTCATGGCCTAATGTACAAAACAGAAATAAAGGACCCGGACTGCAAAGTGAAAAAAAAAAGGGGGGGAGGACTAAATAGACAGAGGTGGAGTGCTTGCACAAAGTCCTGAGTTAAATCCCCATGTCCACAAAAAAGTAGTAAGTAAAACTTTGTTTTTGTTTTTGTGTGTGTGTGTGTTGTTTGTTTGTTTGGTTTGATTTTTTGAGACAGGGTTTCTCTGCGTAGCCCTGGCTGTCCTGTAACTTACTCTGTAGACCAGGCTAGCCTCGAACTCAGAAATCTGCCTGCCTCTGCCTCCCAAGTGCTGGGATTAAAGGCATGTGCCCGGCTTAGGTAAAACTTTAAAAAAAAAAAGTAAATATAATAGCGATGATAAGGAGAAATGGAACAAAGGAGAGAACAAGGTTGCTGATGTTTTTCTGTCTGTTTTTAGGTGGCTAGGGAAACATCCAGTCCTCCCAATGGCCTGGTTAGTCATACATTATGATCCCCATCTCAGGTGAAGCCACTGGCAGTCAGAGGGCAGCTTGCTTGATGTCATACAGCCAGGAAATGACGGAGCTGGAATTTGAACCCAGGCCTGTGTGTTGCCAAACTGCTTCCTTTAAGTAACGCTTACTCCAACTCACGCTAGCCATGAGCCATGACATTTCTCTGATAGAGAAGTTCTTACTATCAAAAGGGAAAAATCGTTACATAGTGTTCCTACAGTGGGCCAGGTATTCAGAGACAAGAAATCCTGTATGAAATTCACTAAAATGCGTGTCCAGCATCTAGTAAGTGTTACCAAAGCACTCAAGTTGAGCCCCAGACTCCTCAGCAACAGCGGGAGAGCTCAGGCGTCGATCCTGCCTGGCTACCTTGTTTTCTGTGTTTTAGACAAACTCTAACAACCTCTGCCAGGCTGGCCTTCAGTTTTCCTTCCTCCCACCTCCCCCCTCCAAGGGCAAGGCTTACACTTAGGCACATGGACCCCTGCTGTCAACATGGCTGTCACGTACTATCGAGTCTGACCCTTATATTGTCAGAAACGAGACTGACTCCTTGACACACAGAAGAATCATCGTCCACGTTTTGTTTGCATAAAGGTTTGCCTCTAAGTTCAGCCTCTTTATGACAGGTCAGTTCCTCCTTCCTGGCCTTTCTGGGAGTAGAGATTCTGTGCGCTCTTCACTGGCTTTCCCTCAAAGTGTTTTTCCAGTCCACTTACAGTTGAGAACAGATGTAGATGCTGGCCTGCTCCCAAAACCCTGCAGCTAACTCCTGACTCCGCCATTCCCCACAGACTGAGCAGGGCTGAAGTAGAAAATGACTTCAACCCGTGGCTCAGTCTGCATCACTCACTGCCAATCCAGTTCCAGCCCAAAGGAGCCAATCCTATTTGTAGTTTTCCCCTCAGTTCGTGCTGAGTATGTACAGGGCGCACCACATTTCGGTGATTTAAGGCTTCTTTCTCCCTCCTCTGGTCCAACACCATCGTTTGCCGGTTTCCTTGATTCTAACAGCATAAGAAAAAAAAAAGTCTTTGGAAAACCAGAGACACAATAGATCAAGATTATCTGGCCTTGGCTACCATGCAATTGATCACGAGCTCAGACAGAAAATAATGGGTCTTTTAAAAAGTAAGTGCTTCAGGCTGGAGAGATGGCTCATCCATTAAGAATGCCTCCTCTTGGGGGCTGGAGAGATGGCTCAGTGGTTAAGAGCACCGACTGCTCTTCCAAAGGTCCTGAGTTCAAATCCCAGCAACCACATGGTGGCTCACAACCATCTGTAATGAGATCTGACGCCCTCTTCTGGTGTGTCTGAAGACAGCTACAGTGTACTTACATATAATAAATAAATAAATCTAAAAAAAAAAAAAAAAGAATGCCTCCTCTTGCAGAGGAACCAAATTCAGTTCTCCATACCCATATCAGACAGCTCGCAACAGCCTCTGACTCCAACTTCAGAGGATCCTACATGCCCTGCTCACCTCCTCAGGGCACTGACGCTCGTGGGCACCTACATATGCAAATAAAATTTAAAAAAAATAATAAATCCTAAAACGGAAAAAAGAAGAAAATAACTGGGGATCATTTAAAACAGAAAGTTAAAGCATGGGACGTGGGGGAGGGGCAGAGGAGCAAATACAGTGTAACTTTGAGTCACTCGCATGCTCTAATGTCAGCTGGGTCATTTCCGCATCACTGACAAATACAGGAAACTGTCCTGTGTTGATAAAAAGCAGATGAGAGGACAGCCATCCCTAACACGGTCCTTTATTCCAGTAAAGCCACAGCAGAAAACCCGCTGTGGCAGCAGAGACACAGAGGGAGCGGATAGTTCTGGGAACAGTCCTCCAGGCAGTAGAGCCGAACAACTTCTCTGCATATTAAACAGATGCATCCTATGCTGACCTTTGAGCAAATCTGAGGACTCAAGAATCTACCCATGGTCTTCTTATCTACTTGTTCTAGTAAACTGAGGCTCTGGCATTCCCTCAAACAACCATACAGGTCTTGTCCACTTATTTACTCCCTAAATGTTTGATCTCCAGTCATGAATCAAGCACTGTCTGGGGCACAGGGAACAAAGTTGAACTCGAATGACCAGGAGGTATGGGACCAGCCAATTTACTATGGACAGATTTAAAGCACCTTCATCAGCCTAGGAATCATCTGGAACTCACCAGTGATATTTCAAAGTTTCAATGCCTTTCTGCTGATAACAGAGCTTTTTCCACTCCAAGGATTTTTTTTTTTAAGTTACAGAATTTACAGCCCAGAATGATAGGAAAGCAATGAAAACCTGGTGAGTTGGAAAGAGTCATTTACTGTTCCCCTAAAGTGTGGGCAGACTGACGTTAAGACTCAAATGGGGCATTCTCTCCAAGGCTCGCAGAGCGCTAACCTCTCAGATGTGTCAGTTATAGATGTACCTTGTTAGTTTTTGTTATTAATATTTGAAGAGCGTTTACACGTTAGCACAAAGGATTAGAGTGCATTAATTCTCTGAGCAGGAGGTATAAACAAAATAAATAATAATTGTTCTCTTAGAAGGTCCACTAGGCTGACATGCTATTTTTATAGAGAAGGAGACAGCCTTGTAAGAAGCAAAGTAAACAACACTAAAGGTGGAATTCAGTCACGAGAAGGACCTGGTAGGATGAGGGACCGTAATGAAGATGGTGCCTGAATGTCAGGATCTTATCGAAAAGGAGAAAAAGTTAGGAAAAAGTTATCAAGTGGCACTTTCTTACCAAAGAAGTAAGGGCCCCAGAGTCAGCAAATGGAAACTTGAATATAAGGGGTCACACATTAAGGTTAAATGGGGATTAATAATGAAGGTAGCCAGAGTTTCCCTGTTCTGCAGAAGTTGGGGGTTTAGGACAAGATGGGAGAATAATTACATAATATGAGAAAGGGGGAGGAACCAGAAGGAACCCTGTGTGCTCTCCAGGGCAAGCAATGGATTTATTGAGGCATATAGCACAGACTCCTTAGCAGTGAGGTGACGCTCTGAGCATTGAACTATAAGAGTTTTCATCTTGGTGTGGTGGCACATTCCTATAATCTCAGCAACCTGGAGGCTGAGGTAGGAGAAACAGGAGTTTGAGGTTAGACTATACTACATAGTGAGATCTCGTCTCAAAACCAAAATTAGAAAGGAGTTTTCTGAGTCACAAATGTAGAAGTCAGAGTTTCAACTTCAAGAACAGCATGTGCAGAGGTAATAAATTAAAATCAAGTGCTTTGGCTGGAGAGTAAACATAGAGGTGGAGACTGGCAAGCTGTGTGTCTGAAAAAGTAAGGGCTCTAGACATCCCCAAAGCACAGCCGGCAAAACACATTGTTCTCTCTCTCTCTGTCTCTCTCTGTCTCTCTCTCTCTGTGTGTGTGTGTGTGTTTCTAATCTATCTATCTCTCTGTCTCTCTGTCTTCCTCTCTATCTCTGTTTCTGTCTCTGTCTCTCTCTCCCTCCCTCTCTCTCTCTCTCTTTCTCTCTGTGTCTGTCTCTGTCTGTCTATATACCCAGAATGGCTTTGAACTCACTGTGATCAGGTTGATCACTGTGATCAACTTGAAAATCATGTTTAAGCTTACAGAAAAATTACAACAATGAAAGAAATTTCATGGTGGTGCATTTGGGAGGCTGAGGCAGGAGGATTACAAATTCAAAGCCACCTTGGGCTACAAAGTAGGATCCTGTCTCAAATAACAAACCAAAATAAACAGAAACAGATTTTGTAGAGAACCATTCCAATTGCTAGCACTTTCCATTACCATTCTCTCTGTGTTTGTCTCCACACCCTATACATGGAACATTTTGATACTCAATAAATCATACACAGTCACTGAAGTGACTTCAGTAGTGTAAGAACAATCAGGCTTGTGGTTTAGCTCAATGGTAGATCATTGAGCTAGTGTCCATAGGACTGTTGTCCATACCTGAGATCAATCCACAGGCTTATAAAAAGAAAGAACACAAAGATAAAATGCTCAGGAGGATAGAAAAGCTTTCAGGGGTGTAGTAGATGTCTAGAACTGTAATGATGGGTCATCAGATGAAGACAGTCTTCCTCGGTGTGTGGAAGAGAGAAAAGATAAGAGAAAAACTATTTCTAGGTGGGCACGTCTGAGAGGAACTCTGGCTTGGGGACTTGGTATCTCAGTGGTAGAGGCTGTTGCAAAGCAAAAATTAGTGATAAAAACAATAGAACATGAATATATAGGTGTATAAATATTACCTATATACAAATATATAATTCTATTTATATGATAAGCGTGACTTCAAATCTTTTAGATAAATCAACTCATTTAATTTTTTGTAACAATCCTTCAAAGCTAAATAAGTATAGTCTCCTGTGTCTGGAAGCTCCCAATTAGGGAAGGGGCAAGAGAAATGTAGGGCCATAGATTATCTTTGAAAATTTGCCTTGTTTGGTTAGGAAAGAAATCTTAGAAATTAAGAGCATTGGCCACCTTGTTGGACATCAGTGGCAGGAGCGTCAGTGGGAAAAGAGGCCCTTGGGGCTGAGGGCATTTGATGCCCCAGTGTAGGGGAATGTCAGGAAGGAAAGACTGGAGTGGGTGGTGGGTGGGGGGAGCACCCTTATAGAGGCAGGAGGAGGGGGGATGGGAGAGGGGATTTCCGAAGGGGAGATTTGGAAAGTGGAAAACATTTGAAATGTAAATAAAGAAAATATACAATTTAAAACAAACAAACAATAACAACAAAAACCCAAACACTGGCAGCTCTTGCAGAGGACCTGGTTTTCGTTCCCAGCACCTACACAGTGACTCACAACTATCTTTTACTCCAGTTCTAGGGGATCAACACCCTCTTCAGATTTCCCTTGGCGCCAGACTCACACAGGCATGCATGCAAGCAAGCAAGCAAGCAAGCAAAGCTCATATACACAAAATAAATAAATATAAAACATTTTTAAAAGAAATTTGGAATGTTTCACTCCATTTACATCATGAGATAGTTTGCTATTCTCCAGATCTCCAACCTTGGCTGAAGCCTGTACTCATCTCTTATTCATGTCTGTAAATGCTTTTGATTATATATTATATTAGTATCATCCACATTAAAAACACTAATCCAAAATGTGAAGAATAAGAGATACTTTTGATTACAAATTGTTTTTGAATTAGGTGAAGCACGGTTAGGTTCAGAAATGGCAAGTCATTTTAATTTCTGTTTAAATATTTACAATGGTTCAACTATCACTGGCATGAAAAATCAGTATTTCCCAAGCGCCCCCTTGTGGCATGGATTAATGATCCCCAAATTCCTGATGGATGGTAAGTGGAGAATCGGGGAAGGCAGATTCCTCTTTTCTGTGCTTGGCATTGAACCCAGGTCTTGCACTTCCTAGATGTCTGTGCACTACAGTGCATACCTGACTGTAGATATGTAATCCTGAAAGCTATCCACATTGATTTCCACTGTAGCTACTGTGGAAGCCTACCGCTTAAAACCTTTTCACTGTCCTGGCAACATTGGAAACAAATCTTTCACAGGCACAAGAAAACAGAGATAATTTCTCATATTCCATGCAAAAGAAGGGAATCAGCTCGCTCAAGGTCAGCAAAAATGTGAATGTCAAGATAAAGAGCAGAGCCCAGTGCCTCTGTGGCCTTAACTGCAGCACGAGGAACTGGAGGAACACTGTCTGATCTAGTCCCTCTCAGAGTGCTGATGTGGGAACACTGAGTTCTGCAAAGTTCCCTGCACTGCCACTGCCTCTGACAGGACAACGCAGGCAAATCAGACAAGACATAGTCTTCGAAGATAACCGGCTTCCTTTGCAGTACTCAGCACACCCCAAAGATTGCCTTTAAGGGGGTGAAGGGAAATAATCAGGAGAAAGCAGTCCTCACAGGATGCCGAGTTTCTTCTCAAGAATTAAGCTGTAGCTGACTCTTGGCGGCGCTGGGCAGGAGCCTCCATCCCTCAAATGTCAGGGCATTGCCTGCTGTTCTGTGTTCCGTGGGCCTTGTTACTTGAAGGTGAAGCTGAAACCAGACAGAGGTTAAGTGTCTGGGATCACAGTTACTAGGGAGTTGAGGCAAAAGAGTCACTTCATTTTAGTTCTGAACCAAACTGGGCAACAGATTTAAACTACTCTTAAAAGCAAAAATGAGCAAAGAGAAATTAGCAACCAAGACAGCAATAGGAAAAGAAACAGAAACTGCAGGGAAGGGACCTAAGAGATGCTCAGCTGGTAAGGTGATCGCTCTGCATCATGGGGACCTGAGTCTGATTCCCTGCATCCATGTAAAGATACGGTCATGGTGGCATTTACCTGTACTTTTACCTTAACATGGGGAAGGCGGAGACAGGAGGATCCCAAAGACTCAATGGCCAGCTAGTTTGGTTGAATCAGTGAGATGCAGCAGGTACAGTGAGATACACACACAGTCTTTGTAAGTACAAGATTGCTTTGAGTATCATAAGAATCTTTGAACTCTTGATCAGGCTTGGAACTGCTGAAGACTGGGGAGTTTTTGAAGCTGGATTTAACATGTCTCAATCAATGGCCATAAACCTATTATTGGAGCCAAGGGGGAAAAGGATATGGCTTGGGCATTCAATATCCTCCATGGGCCCACATGTTGGAAAACTTGGTGCCCAACTTGTGTTTGGGAAGGTTGAGGAATGTTTAGAAGGTGGAGCTTTGCTAGAGGAAGTGGGACACAGGAGCTAGACTTTATAGACTGACCCATCTTTCTGTCCCTTCTCTGCTTCCCATGTGTGGATTCAGTGTGAGTATACAGGCTCTGTTCATAGCTCCCTGCCTCAATTCTAAGGGCTCAATCTACCCCTACTCTAAATCTAGTATTACACATTCAGTAAAAATGGAAAGTAACAAAAATCCTGACTTTGATACTTACCAGTTATTCATTCTTAAAATAGTTGGCTTCATTTTTCTTATCTATAAAATGGGACTAACGGCTCCAAGTTTACAGGGTTCTGTAATTACTAAATGAGATAAATTCCCACCAAGTGCTTGGGCCACGTTACCAGGTTACCAATGTGTTAACTTCCTTCCCCACAATGAAATATAAGTTAGTATGCAACTATGCTTATCAATAACAAGAAATGTAACCAGTACATTATTTCAGTTAACTACTATCTAGATGTTTACTGAGTGGCTACTCTCTGTCTAATATTTTGATATTGGGTGAGTAGCTTCACCCTCACAGATGAAACCTCAAAGCCAAGCCCCTGGAGAGATCTCTGGTCCGCACCATGAATGAAGCTACAGAAGCTAGGAAGGTGGCTTAGTGGAGAAGAGCACTTGCTGCACCATTGTGAAGACCAGAGTTTGCATCTTTAGCACCCACATAAGATAAGCAATTGTGGCCATTTGTGCTTGCAATCCCAGAGCTGGGTTGTTGGAGTAGTGGAGATAAGAGATGCTGAGGTTTGCTCGCCAGCCTAGGTAGCTGAAAAACATAAGCTCCAGGGTCAGTGAGAGACAGGTCGTGAAGGAATAAAGTGGAAAGTAAGAGAACAGGAAACTGAGGTCCCCCTCTGGCCTCTGCAGGCACATGCATGGGCAAGTGCACTTACATACACATGCACACATGTGCATACACTACAGACATACACACATGCACCACACACACACACCAAAATGAGAAATTGAGTTACGGATATGTCCCTCTGCGATAGTAAAATGTTTAATAAATAATGACAATGTGACCCTTTCTGCCAGCTTTGTACTTAAGGCCATTCATACTCTATGCTTCCAATGAGTCATCACTAAGCTGAAGAATATGATTTCCTAAAGCTACCTGGAAGGCTGGATATGTCACCTCTGCGAAATGGATTCTAAATACATACCCTCCCAGCAGCCAGGAGGGAGAGGCCTGAACTCCTGGGAAGAGAGATGGTGTTTTGTTCTAGTTTACAAAAAATATCATTAGATTTCATTCCCAGAAACTGGATGGCTTCTGGATGACTCAAAGCAGAGCAAATAAACAGAATGCATATTTTTAATTGGTTATTTCTTTGAACCAAATCCCAAGGGGTGTTGATGATGGCATGAACTATGGCCACGAGTCCCACAATATTGTCAGTTGGTCATGGATGGCTTTGGTCAGAGGAGATAAGTAGTTATTAGTGCCAGAGGCATTGTTGAAAATCTTAAGTGAGTTATCATACTATTCCTGGTACAAAAACATAAACATGGGTCCATTAGGAGAACAGAAAAGATGGTGGCTCTTTTGGCTTCACCTTTCAAGTAGACCCTGGCCTTCCCAATGGTTGTTAATAGATTCCACAACATATTCGGCACTGGCCTCACCCCATTGGATTGACAAGTTCTCACTCTAGGAAGATGGAGATGGCCTTTGAATGAACAAGTTTCTTTTTATCCCTCTTTACTGTGCTGTGCAACTTGCTGTGGGTGGCATCATACAAGACTATGCAGACTGTGTGATGGGGGTCAATGAAAGGGTCATTAACGTCAATAATATCTACTTTGCTAGACTAATTCACCCACTTCAACTTTCTCCATCAGGTCTCAGGGACAAACTGGCACTGCATGAGAAGATGGAGCTGTTCTTGGTAGGACTGAGGTAGGGAGCCTCTACTTTAATTTTTTGAGACATAGTATCTCATTGAACCAAGCTCCAGGAATCCTCTTGTCTACACACACACACACCAGCTGGGTATATATGCCTACTGCCATGCCTGGATCTTTAACATGGATTTGGTGGGTCAAAGCTGAACTCCTCATGACTGTCAACAAGCACTCCACCAACTGAGCCGTCTCCTCAGCCCCTGGATTTACTTTTTATTTTTTATTTTTTATCTATTTAAGTCAGCTTTAGTCTTTCAGAGGTAATATTTTCAATATTGAAGAGGAACTGAGCTAGTGTAGAGTTGAGTTGCTGTTTTCCCCTGTTATTGTGGTAGTTGGGGGAACCAGGTTCAATCCCCGGTACCCTCTTGAAATTAGAATACTTACTATCTGCAAACATAACTATTACAGAGTAGCCCTACAAGGAAAGTACAATAATAGTCAAACAAAAATTACTCAACTCAAAACATTAATTATTTTAGGAAATAAAGGGGTGACAGAATTAGGGTGTATACTAATATATCAGTTACTGTGTGTATGAGTGGAAAGGAAAAGAGAGAAAGAGAAAAATCCTCAGGGCCCCGGAGTGAGTCTAGGGGTTAGTATTGAATTGATGGAGAAAGAACATGCATTTAGAAGCAGGAGCAACAGTGTCAGGGGAAAGTGTGGTCCGGCTGTTTGGGTGGGCTGAGAAGGGAGAGTATCATAAAAACACTATCACGTTACAAAAGCCATTCCCAGCTCTCAGGAGGCTAAGACTTGGAACTCAGAATCTGGTTAGCCTGGAGATTTGAGGAAGGGAAAGGGAAATGAGAAAGAGTAGGGAGAACATGAGTGGGGGTGGGTGGGGCCTTCGGGCCTGCCAAACGGCATGAGAATATTGAATTAATTCAAGGGAGACAGAGCTGGGAAGGATCAAGAGTGCCAAAGCTAGTTGCCCTTGTCAACACAAAAACACAGTTCTCATTCTCAAAAGGAATAAGAACTAGTTTATTCTGGAACCAAATTTTAGTGACCACACTCCAGAAACATAGATTTAGGTATCCCCTCAAATACCATGTTCCAATGTGTGTGCAGTTTCTTGAAGTTTTTATAGTCACAAAACAAAGAAAAGTTATTAATTAAGGAAGTTTTTAAATACATCAGTGGAAAAAATCAGGTAGGTAGTTACAGCACGAAGGAGAAATCTCAGCTACAGGCCTCTAGGCCTCAGATGTTATCTTAGCCCTTTGATTTGTAGAGAATAGAGTTTTGTTAAATATTTTATTTTCCACATTCCAAAGGATTTTATCGGCTTATCAGGGTTTTAGGTCCAACACAGAGGTAGACAAGGAATGGCTCTTAGACCAAGAAAAACTGTAATTAGTCCCTAGACCCGCAACATTCCAAACTCTGCCAGTTGAAGCTTTTAATCAGACAATTGCATTTGTAGATGCGGCTTCTTTCCAGGGATTCTTGTTTACAGCCTGATTGTTGCTTTGCTGGATTCCAACTCAAGTCTGAGTCTCTGAATATTCCTTCCCTGGCTCCCAGAAGTCTGCTGTGCAAGCCTTCCTGCCAGGTGTCAGGGCCCGCTTTGGGGGATCTGTTTACAGATGGGGCCTGGTCAGTAGGTGACCAGGCTTCCCAAGTGATTTCTCAGGAGCTGGACATGCATCTAGATGTCTTTCAGACCGCTTGGTGGTTGCCAATGCTGGTCCTGTTCTTAGTGACTTTTTTTTTTAACTAGTGTTGCAATACATTGTTGTTGTTAAAGATTTATTTATTTATTGTATGTATTCGAACACACTGTTACTCTCTACAGACACACCAGAAGAGGGCATTTGATTCCATTACAGATTGTTGTGAGCCACCACGTGGTTGCTGAGAACCGAACTCAGGACCGCTAGAAGAACAGTCAGTGCTCTTAACCTCTGAGCCATCTTTTCAGCCCTACAGTCCCCACCCCATTTTTTGCCTGAAATTTTTACATAATTCTTGGTATGCAGAATATGAAGTATGTGTGCAAATCAAATCTTTACTGACAACAAGTCATAAAGTTATTTATATTTTACATTAATTTTTCTTTATTCTTAACAATTTCATACAAGGACACATGGTCATCTTCATCTCCTGAGTCCTTACAACACAACTCCTTTCAGCTTCATGTCCTATTTTTCCACTTATTTATTTATCTATTTATTCATTCATTTATTTAAACTTTATTTATTTCTCTTGATAATTCACTAAGCTTAGTTAGAGTTTCCCATGTGCATATTGATGTGGGGCAATGAGAAATTTATTTTAAGGCACTTCTTTGTAATGCATATAATTTTGCCACTTATTTAAAATGTAATCAAACTTGTATGCTAATGAGATGGGCCTGCTTGGTTATTTCTATATAAAAGATTAAATCATGGCTGAACATTCGCTAATGCAGGATGTAGAGTTTTACAGAGTTGATCTATATTTTTATTTTTTTTTTTTTTTTGGTTTTTTCGAGACAGGGTTTCTCTGTGTAGCCCTGGCTGTCCTGGAACTCACTCTGTAGACCAGGCTGGCCTCGAACTCAGAAATCCACCTGCCTCTGCCTCCCAAGTGCTGGGATTAAAGGCGTGCGCCACCACCGCCCGGCTATATTTTTATTTTATAATTGTCAATGTTAAAAATCACATGTCACATGAACAAAATAAAAAATGACAGAAGTATGCTTGGTGACATTTCAAAAACTGCTGCACATTTTGTCCTCATCCCAAGCCAAAATGTATTTGATGTCTTCTTATGAAACTCCAGCCTTAATTTTAAAAATCAAATATTCCAACAGAAGATAGCCCAAAGTCAAACTAACCTCATACATGCTGAATGCCAGTCATGGGAAAGGATTAAATATTTTTATTTTGTATAATTAAGCCATTATGTTTCTATAAGAGTGAGACACTGTAAGTACAGTAAAAATGCTGCCACTCATATAATCATCTCAAAATCCAACATGCACGATGCAAACTGCACATATTATGCTCAGATAAATGCGCTAGTGAGGTCATGTGACATAACCTGGGCAAGCATTCCCAGCAGTACCCCAAATTCATAACATGTTTGGTGTTGGCTGCAGTTTTAGTTGCACAATGCCAAGTCTTTCACCACTGCCAAAGTCTTTGCAAGCTCTGCATTCCGTTACACAACCCCACGTGGGGTCGTGGCCCGCAGCTGAAGACGCTGGGCTCTAAGGAATGCATGATTTCTCTTTTTCCTCTCTTCCAGTTCTACAGATCGAACCCGGAGTCTCAGCAACACTAGCTGCCACGGTGCCAAACCTCAGTTCTGCTACCTGCATTTTATGTTCGGGTTGAGGTAGTCATGTGGTCATCTTTGCAATAAGGGAGGCCTTTTCTGCATAGGCTTTCTGAGAAGGGAGAGGGCTTTCACTGGAGAGCCATGGGCTTTCCTATCAAATAGATCTGGGGAAAGGATGAGGTAGCCCATGGGTTGGCCTTGAGATTGTAGGCAGATTACTTAGAGTACTGCTTTCTTCATCGATAAATTAGAAACTGCTGGGCCTGAAGCCCTGAAGGTGCTAAAGTATAATCCAAAAACCACCTGACACCGAGACTCAAGATTCTAAGCATTTAATTAATGCTACACCTCATTTAGCTTCTTTGTTTTCAGACATCAAAACAGAGGCCCAGGGAAAGTGTCTTTTATAGCCAAGGTCTTGTGACATATAGCAGAGTGTGGACCAGAACTTGGCCCTCTTATCCAGGAGCTGGGTATTAAATCTTGTCAAGGCTAAACATGCACTCTGCTGTACGTGACACCTCAGCCCCCATTTTTTTCTTTTTTTTTTTTTTTTTGGTTGATCGAATGGTAACCTATTATGAGGTGAGTTTGATGTCTTCACGCAGGTATTTAACTACTATTTGAAGCTGAAGCATCCATACTTCCTCAGTGATGCTAATGGACATCCCCGCATGACAGAGACTTACTGAAATGTAGCAGGTCTGTAAAGAGGATGTGACTGGGGAGAAAGCTGAATGAATCAGAAAGCCCTTGGTATACTTGGTTGCTGAGAATTCACAGGCTTCATAGATGGGAAGGTGTCATCCCAGGAGGAGAATAGGAAAGCCCTTTAAAAAGCCATTTTGATTGCAGCTACAGTGTGCAATGTGCTCTTCCTCTGATGCTTTGGGGCTTGCTTTCATAGGCTTGAAGACTCCCAAAAGCAAATGATTTTGACACAATGACATAAATTATGTATGAGTATCAATTGAATATTCAAGCATAATGAGTTTATGGAATCCAAGAGAATGTTTCCATTGAGACACTGCAATACTGCTATTGTTAGGATCAGGACCCAGCTGATCCCTTATAGGGAGGCTTTGTGCACATTTGAAAGAGGCACCCCCTCTGGGTGATGCAGTCCTGTGGGTACATGACTTGGCAAGCAGAGGCCGAGCTGAATCTTAGGCCCCTTTTGTCCCATTGGCTGGATGCCTTTGTGCAATGCACAAACTGCTCCCCTTTAAGTGGCAGTCCCGATTGCCCTTGGAACCCTGTGCCAGCAGAAGAGATTTACAAGCTTAAAAGTGCCTGTGTTGCTCTTTGCAGAGTACATTTGAAAGATGCGGAAGTGACCGGGTGTTTTTTTGCTTTTTGTTTTTTGGTTTTTTCATTACCATCACCCCGAATTCATTTACAAGGGGTAAAGTGTTAGGTTCAAACATCCCCTGAAGGCTGATGTAGGCTTCATGACGGAGAACTAGGTTAGAATCTTTTACCCAATCTTGATGGAACGAACCTGAGGGTAGTGCTTTAGGATTTGCCACTTTGTGGTGCCACAGCAGATTGGACAAAAAGTTGCATAGGGTTGGGGGCAGGAGGCAAAGAAAAGAAAGAAAGGGATGGTTAAATCATAGGCATCAGACCGTACTTCTGGCTCCAAGACCCAAAGGCATAGATATGCATCTTCCCACATCTCCTGGTCATTTCATGGAAAACGGTGCTAGAAAAAAGATGAGTTTGACAGAAGGAACATGGCAGTCTCCACCTCTGTACCTCTTTTGCTTCATAAAATTGAAACAGGCAGTGCAAGAATGCTAGCACACGCAGACAAGCAGCCCCAAGAAAAGCCAATTCTTCCTAGCTGCAGGACAAGGGAAAAGATCGCCTTGCAGAAAAGCTCAGCTCAGTCTACTAGAGCTAAGTATCATGGGATGAACTGTGCCCTAGTACTACTCACAACAGCAAAACCGAGTGAAAGAGCCTACGCTCATGTTCTTATCAAGATCCTCTTCCTCCACCTCAACCCATGGGACTAATGAAGACCCACTGGAGAGGCAGGATTTTCATAGGCACTTGGCAGAAAGGAGCCTCCTGCAACTTCTACTTCAGGTGCTAATGTGTAGGGAGCCAGGTCTTCTACATTTGCTCAGTATTGATTGGGTGCTGTTCTCAATGCAGGTGGTACCAGAGGGGACAGGGTGGGAAGCTAGCAAGAGCTAACTACATAAATGTACTGCTTGTTACTGATTTTTGGCCAACTTGACACAAGCTAATGGAATGTGGGGAAGAAGAACCTCAATTGAGAAAATGCCTCCACCTAAATTGCCTGTAGGTGAGTCGGTAGGCTGTTTGCTTGGATTAATGACTGATGGGGAAGGGCCCAACCCATTGTGGGTGGTTTCCACCTCTGGGCCGATAGCTGATCCTTGGTTGTATTCGAAAGCAGGCTAAGCGAACCATGGAGAGCAGACCAGTAAGCAACATTCCTTCCTGGGCCCTGTGTCAGATCCTGCCTCAAGTTTCTGCTCTGACTTCCCTCAGTGATGAAGTATAACTGAGACTTGTAAAATGAAATAAAATCTTTCCTCTGCAAGCTGCTTTTAGTCCTAGTGTTTTATCACAGCAATAGAAACCCTAAGGCAATATACTGTACTGTACTATACTATACTATACTGCACTGTGCTCTACTATAATCTAGTAGTAACTAGGTTCCTCAGATCCCATTTGGCAGAAGCCTGGGGATAGAAGCTTGAACTTACTCCACCCAGCAGTAAGGTGACATTCTTCTGGTTTTCTGCTTCAGTGGAAGTCAAACAAGTAAGTCATATTTCCACATCAGCTGACAATAATAAAGTGTCACCACCCTCCTCCACTGGTGCTAGCATAACTGCTAACGTGGAAGAATTCGGTCTGACCCAGAGTCTCAGCACAATAGCCAGAGTGCTCAAGATCCAGCTGAAGCCACTAATATCACGAGTCAGGAATAGACAGACATGGCGGCACTCACTTACTTGTAATCCTAGTGCTCGCAATGCTGAGGAAGAATGACCATGAGTTTCAGGCCAATCTGAACAACATAGCGAGACAAAATACTGTCGCAAGAACAAATCAAAACACCTAAAACCAAAACAAAACAAAAACACAATACAACCAACAACAATAAAACAAAGATCCAGAAAAACTAGAAGAGACTACTAACGGAGATAAGTCCAAGATTAAACAAATGCTAGAATTATCTGACAAGAATTTAAGAGCTGTCAGTTGGAGAGATGGCTCAGTCATTAAGAGCACAGGCTGCTCTTCCAGAGGTCCTGAGTTCAATCCCCAGGACCCACATGGTGGTTCACAACCATCTGTAAAGAGATCTGGCATGCAGGCGTGGACGCGGCAGAGCACTCATACATTAAACTAATTAATTAATTATTTTTTAAAAAAAATTTAAGAGCTGTTATGAAAATACTTTAAACAAGTAACCGAAACACACTTAAAAAAATGAAAACCCGACAATTTTAAGCAAAAGGTAGTTGATATAAAAAGAAGCCAAATAGGGACGAGACAGATGCTCAGTGCTGCTCTTGCGAAGGACCAAGGTTGGGTTGCCAGCACATACAAGGTAGCCACAGCCTTTTGCAACAATAGCTCCAGGGGATCCCATCCCCCTCTGTGTTTGGAGGACACTAGTCATACACATGGTACACATACATATATGCAGGCAAAGCACTCAGACACATAAAGTAAATAAGAAAAACTTGTAAAAAGAAGCCAACTAGAGATTTTGCAAATTAAGAATAAAGCAATCAGAATAAAACTTCCATCAAATACTGGGCGTGGTGGCTCCTGCTTGAAAGCAGAGGCAGGCGGATCTCTGTGAGTTCCAGGCCAGCCAGGGCCAGCCAGAGTTTCAGACACAGAGAAGCTATGTCTCAACCACCAAAATCAACCACACACAAAACAAAGACAATAACAACAACAACAACAGCAAACAAAACAAAACAAAAACAAAACCCTTCCATCAATGAGATCATGAGCATAATGTGTGTGGGGGGGGGGTCATAGAAAATAAAACCAATGAACCTGAAGCTAGGACAATATAAATTAAATTACCCAATCTGAACAATAGAAAGAAATAGGTTGGAAAAATAATGGACAGAACCTTATAAAACAGGTACAGTATTCATGAGGGTAAGACTTAAATTAAAAGGTGTTTAAGGAAATTGTTGTCAGTTGGGCTTGGTGGTGCCATCTGAACTCTTGGTGGGGGTGGAAACAACAGGATTGTGAGTTTCAGGACAGCTCAGCCTACATAGCAAAATCTGGTCTGAAAAATAAAAAATAAAAATGGAAACATTTTCTAAATTTCCCAAAGTACACAAATATTTAAGAAACAGAGGGTAAAACCCCAAACAGAAGAATGAACTCTTCTTTTTCTTAAGAAGGAACCAAACACCAAGGTCAACCTCAAAGCCAGGTGAGTTACATAAAAACAAACAAAACTCGTGGGAACATTGCCTTACAGGTCAGTGTCATAGGGCAGTAGGTCATACTCACACCCCGCTTGCGCATTCACAGTGTCATCTTAGGAAAGTTTACATAGCTTGGATGTCCCCCAGAGGCTTGGTCTCTACACAGTGCCGCATTTGGGAGGTGGTGGGACCTTTAAGAAGTGGTAGAGGTGGGGTGCATGCTAGCACTCGGGAGGCAGAGGAAGGCCGATCTCTGAGTTCGAGGCCAGCCTGGTTTACAGAGTGATTTCCAGGACTTCCAGGGCTACACAGAGAAACCTGTCTCAAAAAGAAAAGAAAAAAAGAGTCTCTGCTCCTCCCTGTTCCAGAGACAGCTGCATCCTCTTGTGCAGTGCCAGCCTCGTCCTATAGACAAAATGGTGAAGGTCAGTGTGAACGGATTTGACCGCATTGGGTGCCTGGTTACCAGGGCTGCCTTCGGCTCTCCATCTGGCAAAGTGGAGATTGTTGCCATCAACAAACCCTCCGCTGACCTCAACTACATGGTCTATATGTTCCAGCATGACTCCACCCATGGCAAATTCAACAGCAATCAAGGCTGAGAATGGGAAGCTTGTCATCAATTGAAAGCCCATCACCATCTTCCAGGAGCGAGATCCTGCTAACACCAAATGGGGTGATGCTGGTGCTGAGTATGTCATGGAGTTTACTGGCAAGATGCCACCATGGAGAAGGTTGGGGTCCACTTGAAGGGTGGGGTCAAAAGGGTCATCATCTCTGCCCCTTCTGACGATGCCCCCATGTTTGTGATGGGTGTGAACCATGAGAAATATGACAACTCACTAAAGATTGTCAGCAATGGGCCGGGCAGTGGTGGCGCATGCCTTTAATCCCAGCACTTGAGAGGCAGAGGCAGGAGGATCTTTGAGTTCGAGGCCAGCCTGGTCTACACAGTGAGTTCCAAGGACAGCCAGGGCTACACAGAGAAACCCTGTCTCGAAAAACAAACAAAAAAATTGTCAGCAATGCATCCTGTACCACCAAATGCTTAGCTCCCCTGGCCAAAGTCATCTATGACAACTTTGGCATCGTGGAAGGGCTCATGACCACTGTCCATGCCTTCTCTGTCACTCAGAAGACTGTGGATGGCACCTCTGGGAAGATGTGGCAAGATGGCCGTGGGGCTGCCCAGAACATCATCCCCGCATCCACTGGTGCTGCCAAGGCTGTGGGCAAGGTCATCTCTGAGCTCAACGGGACTCTCACTGGCATGGCCATCTGTGTTCCTACCCCCAATGTACCCATGTGGATCTGATATGCTGCTTGGAGAAACCCACCAAGTATGATGACATCAAGAAGGTGGTGAAGCAGGCATCTGAGGACCCACTGAATGGCATCCTGGGCTACACTGAGGACCAGGTTGTCTCCTGCGACTTCAACAGCAACTCCCACTCTTCCACCTTTGATGCGGGGGCTGGTATTGCTCTCAATGACAACTTTGTAAAGTCCATTTCCTGGTATGACAATGAATACGTCTACAGCAACAGGGTGGTGGACCTCATGGCCTATGTGGCCTCCGAGGAGTAAGAAGCCCTGGACCACCCACCCCAGCAAGAGAGCAAGAGAGAGGCCCTCGACTGCTGAGGAGTCCCTGCCCCAACTCGGCCCCAACACTGAGCATCTCTCTCACAGTTTCCATCCTGGACCTTCATAATAACAGGAGGGGCCCAGGGAGCCCTCCATACTCTCCTGAATACCATCAATAAAGTTCGCTTCACCCCCCCCCCCAAAAAAAAAAAAAGAGAGAAAAGGAAAAAGAAAAAAGTTGTGCCCAGAGTCCAGAGAGATTGCTTGTTCAGTACTGGCTGCTCTTCCTGAAGACACGAGTTCCATTCCCGGCACCCACATGACAGCTCACAACCAGTGCAGCTTCAGCTCCAGGAAATCCCATACCCTCTTTTGGCCTCCACAGGGACCAGGAATGCACGAGGTACATAGACATACAAGCAAAACACTCACACATATAGCAGTCGGGGAGGTGCAGTGAAGAAGCTGCCGACACAACCACTCCACTAGCTGGGAGTTTGTTTCCAATTTCACAGGGTTCCACAGCCCTGGCTGTCCTGGAACTCTCTCTTTAGACCAAGCTGGCCTTGAACTCACAGAGATCAGCCTTCCCGAGTGTTGGGCTTATGGCGTGTGCCACCACAACCTGGCACCAGGCAAGGGAGGAGGTTTTTATTGTGGGCAGGAGAGAGAAAAGATCCAGAGAACTCTGGGGGAGTCCAGCACAAAGAGAAAAGTACACTGGACACGGTTAGGGCTAGGGAAGTGGGAGAGTATATCGGAGACAGCAAGTGTAGCACTGGCGAGCACGAAGGATAGGACGTGCTGGGAGTAGCTAGAGAGTCTGAGAGTGAGGGGGTGGATTAATGATCCCAATCAGAAGGAGGACGAGAGGCTGGGGGAGGGGCTGCTTTGGGATACGGTTTTGCAAGTTCCCAAAGATGCCAGCTTTTATCTACCATCAGGAATCTAAGAGTCCATCTTGAGCTCACTTCTAGACACATGGAGGACCTGAGATCTAACACATGAGGTAAAATAAAATGAAAGAGAATGTATGGAAAAAATTATGGAAAAAAAAATGAAGTGAAACCTACTGGAAGAAAATTATATAATTGGAGGTATGTCCTTTAGGGTGCTATTTGGGCCCCTGTCCCTACCTGTCCTTTCTATTTCCTGACCATTATAAGATATACAGGCTTTCTCTACAACCGGATACCACCATGACGTTCTGTGCTAATCTAGGCTCAAAGCAATAGGGCCAAGAAACCAAGGGTAGAATCTTCTGAGACTGTGAACTAAAACAAACCCTTCCTCCTCAAAAGTGACCATCTCAGGTACCTTCGTCACAGTGATGGAAAAGTAACACATATATGCCCATCAAATACATGGTGACAGAATTCATTCAACTGGCGAATCTCTGATGTTGTTTGAAGAGATGAATTTTGTATGGATGTTTTGTCTGCATGTTTGTTTATGTACCACAGGTGTGCCTGCTGCCTTGCAGTGGCCAGAAGAGGGCATCAGATCCCCCAGTACCTGGGGTTACAGACCTTTGTTAGCTGCCATGTGGGCTCTGGGACCTGAAATTGTGTCCTCTGGAAGAGCAGCCATGAGTGCTCTTAATTTCTGCGCCATTTCTCCAGTGCAGAAGATGAGTGTTAAGAATCTTTCCTTTTTTTTTCCATAATTTTAACAATTGTGACTATTTACAATTCTCACATGCATGCATTCAAGATCCGCTGGCAGCAAAATTAGGATGTAGGCGTGAGGATCTGAGCGTTTAAAAATAAATTCATTGTTTTAATGTATGTAGTATTTAAAGTTATTTAAATTAACATTCTAGTGAGAGTTAAGATCCAGAAGTATTTTCAACAAAATCCAATAACCGCACGAATCACAATTTCCAGCTGGAAGTGGGTCAGCTCCTCGGTCAGCTGCTGGAACTAAATAACCCAAAGGGATGAGATTCCTTGGGCAAGATGCTTGAATATATTTCAGCATATGAAGGAATGTAGCTGACTTTCTCAAAGGACATTTGAAAAGCACTTGGTTTCTTGATGCATTTATTCAGTCATTCTCTGTATCCTTGGAGCAAATGGGAAGACATGAGCCTCTTTCCACAGAACAAAAGAGACACAAGGAGGGAGGTTTATGCTCAGTTCCCCAATCAGGGCAAAGGCAAACACAAATCCGATTACATCTCTGTCCTGGCATTTTAAAGGGTATAGAAACTCTGTTTTATTCTGGTCACAGCTACATATTTATGATGGATAGCACCATTTTATTCATTTGAGCCAAAATAAAATATTTTGTTTAGTGGCAGATCCGTGTCTTTGACAAAGTTAAATAGTTATACATCTTTCACTTCTTAGTTATTCTCCCCCATTTTAACACACATTTGTGCCCGTATGTGCCAAGCACAAGATTGTTTCCTACATTTGAGGGGAACAGGAAGGCTGTGAAATACCATTTGTTGTTTTCTTATACACAAGTCTATTATCAGTTTAATTTCACTACTCGGAACTTTATTTCTAAACCTTTGGATAATGGTCTTTGTTTTCCCCTTTAAGCCACAGAAATCAATTATTCATTATTCTGCTCTCATCTTAGTATCCAGAATACTCCTAAATACTTTGAATGTGAAGCTAAAAACTCCAAGTGCCCTTTGTTCCTATGTTGCATAGTCATCAGGGAGAGCATCTATATTCCTTACCCTTCCATTCCAGTGACATTCAGTGATATAGCTGGGAACTGAGCACGAATATATCAGTAAGGGGGAGTAGAGTGGAGAGATGACTCAGCAATTAAGAGTACTGGCTGCTCTTTCAGAGGACCCAGTCCGGCTCCCCGAACCCACATGGCAGCTCACAAAAAAACTGTGACTCCAGTTCTAGTGGATCTTCTGGCCTCTGTGGTCACCAGGCACATGTACAGTACACATACATACATACATACATACGGACAAAATACTCATACACATAAAAATAAAGCTAAATATTTTTCTTTAAAAAAAGAATGTATCAATCAATCAATCAATCAATCAATCAATCTCCACTCCCTTTCCCCTCCCCAGAAGTCATAAAAGTCAAAACAAGCCTGTCTCTAATGAACTTTTCCCATCTTTTTCTCTTTACATTTTCCTCCAGTCTGAACATGTTTTGCTTTTAGTATCTTCCTGCTGCCACACTCCATTTAACGACAGGAATTTTAAGACTATGCTATGTCCCATGGGTATGTTCAGTTGTTTTCTGTTTTGTTCACAAAAAACTAGAATCTAGGACAGCCTTTAGTCCCTTCTGACACGATTTAGCCTGAACCTGATAAGACCACAGCAAACAGTTTGGCTGGAATTTCATGTGATGTTCTGGCAATTTCTCCAGAAGCTCTTGGTTGTCTGAAGTGGTGTTTTAAAGTGCTGAGGCTTGTGCATGGTTAATTGTGGTGAATGAGAAATATGACGTCATGAGTAATGGCTATGGTAGCAGAAAGAGACTGTCCTTACATGCCCTCCTACTTTACTTGCAGACAGAGTTGTAGCTTGGCACTAGAAGAAAATTTATGCTCTTGGGACCATGCCTCGAACATGCTTCTAGGGTGGGGAACTAATGCATTCCGTTAATCTAAATCAACAAAACCTGAATAGCCCACCTCCCCCAAGACAGCCGAGAAGGTCAGATTCAGTTTATTTTCACAATGAATCAACAAATCATTTATTTCCTGACACCAGAGATTTCACATTTCTTCATTAAATATTATTAATCCCACGGGTCGATAAAAAGACCACTACCACAGTTTAAAATCAATTAAATACTGGTCAGGTTGATGGACTCTCTGGCCAGGTCCATCTCTGGTTCCCAGGAAATGGCTGAGTCACTTCTCGCAGAAGCTTTTAAAGTCAATCCCAGAGGCCACAGTATTTCCTACCAGGTCCAATCAAAGGCAAACCTACATTCTGATGTATTTCCTGAATACTTACCTCCCGCCCACATGTGATCAAATACATCCAGTGCAGTTGGGTCAAACAAAATTGTTTAGGGGAGTGGAAACAGGAGGTTTGTAATCTCTCATAAACAACAGCATCCAGCATTTCGGAACACATCTGTCAGTAGGGCGAGGGCGTTACAGGTTAGAAGCATTTTTGTTTCCCGGATCTCTTAGGCACAGTTATTGAAACAAAACTTTGGCTCTTTCAATAGTAAGCATTCGTGGTTTCCTGGTATGCTAGTTAGTTTTTCTGCTTCCGTTGCTTTGTCAGCTTGACACAAATTATCTCCAACAGACTCCTCCGTATGCAAGTCTGGGGCATTTTCTTGATTAAGGCTTGATATGGGAGGGCAGTGGCACTCGTGGGCAGGTGGTTTTGCATTGTACAAGAAAGGAAGCTGAGAAAGGAGGGCAAAACAAAGCAGGCTTTTTGTTTCAGTCCCTGACTCCAGATTCCCACCCTGGGACTCCTCAAAGAAGACTGTAGTGTGTAGTTTCTACCACCCCGCTTTAAGCCCTAGGCAGTCACGCTACCAGCCTCCGCCCAGGTTCCCTTGGATCTGTTGAAGAAAGGCGCGCGCGCGCGCGCGCACACACACACACACACACACTAGCTTATTTTTAATAAGCTTTTTAGCTCAATGGTCGGGCACTTCTAAACCTCCTGCGGCTAATGTGCCTTTACCTTCATTCCCAGGTCAACGCCTCTAGATCGTCCCTCAGTTTAGTTGCTCAGTAACCTTTATTTCTAGCTCAACACTCTAAATCTGCCCTCCACTTAGTTGCCTGGTTACCTTCTCCTCACTCAGTATCCTAAGTCTGCCCTCCATTTAGTTGCCTGGTTACCTTCTCCTCACTCAGTATCCTAAGTCTGCCCTCCACTTAGTTGTGTTTTTAGTCTCCTGCCTGCTACCCCAGGTTCAGTTGTGGAATCGGCCAATGGCCACTCCACCTGAGATGTCACACGGCTGAGGTCTCTCCCACCAAAGCAAAACGAAACCTTTCTCCTGCTCTCTCTCCCGGCCAGCATGCAGGAACCAGGAAGTCCCGCCTCTTCTGCCCAGCCATTGGCCGCTAGCATCATTATTGACTGATCAAGAACCAATTGGAGGCTGGGCAGTGGTGGCGCTCGCCTTTAATCCCATCACTTGGAGAGACAGAGGCAGGTGGATTTCTGAGTTCAAGGCCAGCCTGGTCTACAGAGTGCGTTCCAGGACAGCCAGGGCTATGTCGAGAAACCCTATCTTGCAAAAACCACCAAAACAAAAACAAAAAAACAACTGTGGAACAGGACTTTCAGCGTTCACACACAAATTCCCAATCAAAGCATCAGAAGCTCCCCCTACACTGAACTGTTGGTTGTGAGCAGAATAAACCCTCTCCTCTTCAAGTTGTTTGCGGCCACGATAATTTGTTGCAGTATAACAGAAGGCAAACTGGAACAGTGGTTACTGCTTGCTTTGTTTTCCTAGGTTAGGATGATATAAGAGCTTCATAAAGTGTCCATCCGTAACAGAACATGAAGAATTCTGAATGGAAACAAGACAAGAGAGGGAAAAGGGAGAAATGAGAAGAGAAACAAGAGGTCAACGATAAAAGACATGTTTTCCCACACGTGGGAAGAAGAACATGCAGATAGAAAGAACCGCACAGAAGCAAATCCCGAACCGAGTGGATACTGTTGGGTTTCAAACCCAGGACCAGAGGCTGAAGTGCATATTTAACATACCAAAGCAGACCTGGCCTCCAGGTCTCACAGCATCGCTCAGTCCCTACCTGTTACAGGGCCTGGCTGGCATACTCGGCTGCCCATGCTGAAGTTTCCAACCCAAGGGCTGGGCTTCCTCTCACAGTGGCTCTTCGCTATATCCTCTAGACATTTTGGTACTCTTTCTTCTCCCTCTGTAAGCCGCTTTCTCTCTTTCTCCTCCCCTTCCCTCTCTCCCTTTCCAAGGCAACTCCACTGACCCCGTCCTGTGTGGTCAGCTAACTAGACCAAGAGCTGCTTCCCCCACACAATAAACTTTCCTTCGTACTTTGGCTTTAATGGGTTCATTTCGTCAGCAGAGATAACTTTTCAGATATAAACTCATTTCTTTAAGTGGCAAAAATGTGAAATGCTGCCCCTCCTTTGTTTTTGTTTGTTTGTTTGTTTGAGACAGGGCTTCTCTAAGTAGCCCTGGCTGTCCTGGAACTTCTTTTGTAGACCCCTCAGCCACTCAACGCCAGCGGCTAATTACGTCATCACCAGTCGACAACCCTTGTTTTCCTATGGTCTTAAGCAACCCCTGTGAAAGGCTAGATCAACCCTCCAAAGGGATTTTGACCCACAGGTTGAGAACCACTGGCCTACAGGCTTGTCAACAGCACAACCATATAGAGGCATTTTCTCATCTGAGGTTCTCTCCTCTCAGGTGACATTAACTTGTGTCAAGTTGACTTAAAAACTAGCCATGACAAACCCTCAGGTTAGTGATTCCATACTGTCACTTTTGGCCTTGTATCATCTTTTCTTCCACGTATGGGTCAGAAGCCATTCCTTTTTACAAACTGAGCCCTATTGGATGTTGTACTATAGTCAAGTGTTGAAATTTTGTTTTTCTCCTTAAAAATTCCTTTCTACCCGCCATTCAACAGGGTCTCTATATAGCTAGGCTGGCCTCACATAATCATCATTCCTCAGTATCTTGTTTGTGGGCAACAAGCATGAAACATCTTCAGGAAGTTATTTGCAAAGATAACCTTAATTTTTTTCGAAGGCTTTAAAAACATTGTTAAAATTTTGTCTTGTTTTGTTTTGTTTTGCTAGGGTCTGAGCCCAGGGACTTCCATGGGGTCAGCAAGAGCTCTGTAACTGATCTAAATTGCCAATCCCCTGGATGAACTTATATTTTTTTTAATATTAAAATTAGTGTTTCTTTATAGTACCTATTATTATTTATTTATATTTATTATGTATTATTATTTATTTATAGTACCTATTATTAAGAGATGAGCTTTTTTAAAGGTCTCTAATAGCCCTGTATGTCCAGAGATGTCCCTGAGGTCTGAATGCATGGGATTCAAACGCCCCCAAGCCATGTGAGAACCTGGCAATCTTTACTCTTTCCTGTGGGGATTTCACGCTATACATATAGAGTAGCACTCAGCTAAGAAATCTTAGAGGTCCGTGTGAAGATTTCAAGGGCCCTTTCATATTCAGTTTGCTCCCTTCCATTATTCTGTTCTGGAAATTTTTGCCACTTCAGCATCCTGAAACTAGTATTAACATATTCCATTTGGATTTTCTTTCCCTATGTCTGTATCTAAAAACTTCCCCTTAGAAGGGTTGCCAAATACAACCTTGTACTTTTACAAATATTTTGCCTGAGCACCTTTCTTTCTAACCTTCACATTTAAATCTGCTGAGCTTACTTTCCAAAAAATTCTGACTGTACTTCAAACCGGTTCTTCCTGATTTTTTTTTTCCCAGAAGACACTGAGGGTCCAGCTCTGCCTGAGTGGAAGTCCCTAGGAGATAAGGGGCCCCTGAGACCGTGGGCAGCAGTTCTGGGCTGTCTCTTCCTTGCTTCCACAGGCACACTGAAATTTGTTGTCTGAGATTTCACAAGATTTGTCTAGGAACCGTACTTGTAGACAGAGCTCTGGGACAGTTGTGGAGTTGATTTCAGTTTTCTGTACAGAATAAAAATCTTGAATATGCTGTAGCCATACTACTACCATAGAGCTGTTTCTTGTATGCTGTCTAGATTTCCAGCCATTTACAATAGGAGAGTAATATCGTAAAAGTTACTTCTTGGTTAGAAATCCAGGTCCATAGAGCATCCTCAATGAAACTGGGCTTGGTGGCACATATCTACAATCTTAGCGCTCAGGAGATGGAAGCAGGATTGGTAGTTCCCGACCGGCTTTGGCTACAAAGTAAGACCCCTTCTCAAAATAAAACCAAACAATACTGAACCATCTAGAATTCTCTATAGAGGTCACTTAAAACAAGTACATAAAGCTGAGTGTGGTGGCTCTAATTCCAGCACCTTAGGGGTAGAGGCAGGAAGATCATTACAAGTTTAAGGGGCCAGCTTGGTCTACATATCAAGATTCTATTTCACTGTGCCTCCCAAGGAGTAAATTAGTATGTGTCTTCTTCTTATGCCAGACTTTAAGTTATCCATATGAGAATGAGCTAACCCATTATTCAGAGGCTCTGTCTGACATTTGGTGTTAATATAATTAAATAACAGCTTCTACCTCTGTCTCTGTGTTCACCTTGAAAATAATAATTTCCCCCAAGCTTTAAGGTCGTCATAAGCTTTTATCTGCCTTAATGTCGGGTGGTCCGGAGAATGCTAAGCCTGTGGGGTTGTCTTATCATTGCTTACCTGCTGTTTTCTTCTGCCACCCCATCTTCTTCTCTCTTTCATTATCTCCCTCTTTTTCTTTTCTTATTTTATTTTATTTTTATTTTTTTATTCTTTGGGAAGACCCAGTAAAAAGCCAGGCTCTGTTTATAATGGAGAAGGAATGGAGCCAGTGTAGATGCCCATCAACAGATGGATGGATTCTGAAAGTGTGGCACACATACACATTGGATTTTTCTCAGTGGTAAAGAAAAACAAAATTACAAAATCGGCAGGAAAATAAATGTAGCTTGAAAGTCTCACAATGAGTCAAGTGACCCAAAGAGACTGGGCATGGGGCGTTGGGCACGACAATGGTAGCAGAGTCAGAGAGTAAAGTCATCAATGCAGATACAATACTGTAAACACTTAAAAGATGAGACTGAGAGGTTCCAAACTATTGTATAAAGCCCACACTGCCAGGACCAGAATTAAGACCCAGTCATTTCTTATAGGAAACCTCTCTCTTTCCATCTCAGAGCTTTCTCAGGTCCTCCACAGAGATCAGAGTAGTTTGGGGTTCAGTGTTCTGACAGGATACTTCCTTTAATGCAATCCCTTTCAAGATATCTGACAGATACAATACGAGACAAAGATTTGGGAGCAACAGAATAAACAAGATACAACTCACAGACCACACGAAGCTCAAGAAGAAGGAAGACCAAAGTGGGGGTGCTTCGATTTTTCTGAGAAAGGGAACAACATACTCACAGGAGCAATTATGGAGACAAAGTGTGGGGCAGAGACTGAAGGAAAGGTCACCCAGAGACTGTCCTACCTGGGGATTCATCCTATAAACAGTCACTAAACTCTGATACTATTATGGATGACAAGAAATGCTTGCCGAAAGCAGCCTGCTATGGCTGTCTCCTGAGGGGCCCTGCCAGAGCCTTACAGATACAGAGGCAGATGCTAGCAGCCAACCATTGGACTGAGAGCGGGGTCCCCAATGGAGGGAGGACTGGAGGAGCTGAAGGGGTTTGCAGCCCCATGGGAATAATGATGATGTCAGCCAACCAGGATCCCCCCCCCTGCACTCCCCCTTACCCCGGGCTCCCAGGAACTAAGCCGTCAACCAAGAGGTACTCATGGTTCCAGTGGAAATTGTGGCAGAGGAATGCCTTGTCGGGCATTGCTGGGAGGAGAGGTCCTTGGTCCTATGAAGGATCCATAGATGCCCCAGCATGGGGAAATCAAGAGGGGGGGGGGAGGTATGTGGGAGTGGGTTGGGCAGAGGGGCATCTTCTTGGAGGCAGGGGATGGGAGGCTGGGTTGGGGGTTTTCTGAGAGGGAGGAAACAGGGAAAGGGTATAACATTTGAAATGTAAATGAAGAATATATTCAACAAAAAAAAAATAAAAAAAGTGATTTGGGAGCAAACAGTTTTCTTTGACGTGAAGAAAAAGCTAGAAAACCTGGGCAAGACAGGAGAAACAGCCAGTCAAGTTTATGAAATCAAGCCAGCAGAACGGCTGGAGTGCCCGATGAACAGCGCTTACGCAGTTGTCATACACACTTTTCATCATTAGCACTGGAGATCATTAGAACTGGAGATAGCTTTAAATCCTAAAGAGCTTTTCACATGTACCATATTGTAAGACCATTTATAAGAGTATTGTGAAATAGAAAAGTCAGACGGAAAAATACTTGGTCATTGGCACTGAACACCTTTTAGGACGTATGCATTTGGCCTCTTCCATGAATACTTGTAAATTTAAAAGTTTTCCTTTGTTTATTCAAAGTCACGGTCATCCTTATTTTGGAAACTCACAAAACTCATTTGGTGGGACAGGCATGGGAGTGGCAAAATTTAGAAGTGGATTATAGAGTATTTGGGATCTCACTCTAAAAACCTCTTTCAGAAACACACAAGCTTGGAGAGCATGGTAGAACCTCACCGAATGATACAAACACAAAATAATATGGGTGGTTTAAGTTGAGCAATTAAATGCATTAAAATGTTATTATTAGTCATACATACACATATATTTGGGGATGTTTTATGTGTGCCTGTGAATGCAGTTTCCTGAGTTATCTATGAGAGTATATCAGATCCTCTGAACTGGAGTTACAGGCAGTTGTGGGCCACCTGATGAGCAGTAAGTGTTCCTAACCACTAGGGCATCTCTCCAGCCCACATACATTTTTACACCACATTATATATGTGTGTGTGTGTGTGTGTGTGTGTGTGTGTGTAAGGGGATATTCTTGGTGACTTGGTTTAAATCAGAGTGTTTCTTCATCCTCCAAGGTCAGGTGAAGTGTGTTCCTTCCTGTAGAGCCACTTTGTCGAAGTCCTGAGGGAGAACCTGGAGTCTGAAGTAAAGGATGCTGTGTTCCTCAGCCTGTGTTTCAGGACAGCTGAGGGAATGGTGTCTGGGAACACCTCCCTCAGAAGCAGAGCTGTTCATTTTAAAACTCCTGCACACCAATCCCTTATTGTGGGTTAATGCAAAGCAGTGACCTTGCTGTCAGCTATCACAGCAAAGAAACTCAGTGTATTAGTCAGGGTTCTCTGGAGTCATAGAGCTTATGGGTAGTCTCTATATAGTAAGGGAGTTTGTTGATGACTCACAGTCTGTAGTCCAACTCCCCAACAATGGCCAGCAGCAGCTATGAATGGAAGTCCAAGGATCTAGCAGTTGCTCAGTCCCACAAGGCAAGCAGGAGAAGAGAGAGTGAATCTTCCTTCTTCCAATGTCCTCATGTAGGTCTCCAGCAGAAAGAGTTGCTTTGTCGCAGATGACCTTGAACTCAGATCTCCCTGTCTTAATCTTCTGGGATTCATAGCCACTATGCCTCAAGATCTCCATTTCAAGATCCAGGTCAGAAACTTGTATCTCCCAGCCTCCAGATTAGAATCACAGGTGAGCCTTCCAATTCTGGATTGTAGTTCATTCCAGATATAGTCAAGTTGACAACCAGGAATAGCCACTACACTCGGACTGGTAGAAGCCATGACTTTGAGGGGACAAGGGAAGAGCTGGAGAAAAGGAGTGTGTGTGTGTGTAATGTTATTCTATTTTAATTAAAGCAAAATAAAAGTATGTCATAAACTTAGCTAGAGTTGTTGACTGCATTTTTGTGCCATCTTAGAGAAAATCTAACAGTAAGAAATTACTTATAGGAGCTGGAAAGATGGCTCAGTGGTTAAGAGCACCGACTGCTCTTCTGAAGGTCCTGAGTTCAAATCCCAGCAATCACATGGTGGCTCACAACCATCCGTAACAAGATCTGATGCCCTCTTCTGGAGTGTCTGAAGACAGCTACAGTGTACTTACATATAATAAATAAATCTTAAAAAAAAAAAGAAATTACTGATATTTAAATTTTCCTTGTAGCATATTATTAAATCTTATTTAGCAAGCTAATAATTAAGTTTTTAAACATCACTCTCCCAATAGAATTTGAATCCTTATATCAGCAGGGAAGCACTGAAGTGAAATGGACAGGGTAGTCATCATTATCATCTTCTACTCATTTATTTTTATCTCTTCTAAGGACTGATTGTCATTTCTTGTACACTGGGGTTTTGTTTGCATGTCTGTCTGTCTATGTGAAGGTGTCAGATCTCCTACGCATGGAGTAACAGGCAGTTGTGAGCTGCCATGTAGGTACTGGGACTTGAACCCAGGTCCTCTGGAAGAACAGCCAGAGTTCCTAACTGCTTAGTCATCTCTTCAGCCCCACACTGTTTTAAGGAAAAGTGAACTTCATCCATGGTTTACCACTTCAGGAAAGGTTCATTTCATGTTCCAGGGCAGGTCTGTCTTGTCTCTGGCCTCTTTAATTTAACCAGCAAGACTAGGAAGACAAAAGAAGCATGTTTGGGGACAAAGAGTCACCAAAGCAGGGCAGAATTGGACATGACAAAAGGTGTATTTGCTCTCATTTGCTGCTTTAGGCTGTGTAATATCAGTCACACAATGCAAATACCTATATGGATAAATATATACAACACACACACACACACACACACATACTCACATCTCTAAACAGTGATGGGCTTCTTTAACCTTGAAAACCATCAAACTTTGACCCTATTCAATTCCATGGTCATTATATCTGGACAGAAGAATGGAAAGGCTAACAGCTCTAAACTGGTTTTAGATGCATGTCCAATAAGGCTTATTGTGGCATTTTAGGAACAAAATCCCAACTTACCATCTTATGCCTTTGCATAATTAGATATACATCATGAGAGGGGACATGTATTATCAATAGGACCTGATGTATCAAAATAGAAAACCACCCAAACTACATCCCTAGTAATCAACCAAAATTCCTTCTTCTTTTTAATCCCCTATAGGAGAGCTCCGAGTAGTATTGGACCCCTCCTATATGCTCATGTGGCCTGCTGTTTTCTGACCTGTCCTAGAGACTTGTGTAATTTGTCTCTTTGAATAAGAAACCTAGAGACATCTGACCTCAGGCGCAACCTGTGGCCACACTGGGCAGGATTGGACTTGGTGCAGTACCAGTAACCTTGCTCTCAAGCCTGTTTAGATCCATTCCGCAATTATGCTTTACTTCTTGTCTTTGGTACTCTGGCTTTTCCAAAGTACAGCAATGGTCCAGACATGGCTACAATATGGACTGAAACTGCTCTCGTGACTGATTCCTGTTCAGTTCCCATCAACACATTTTAAGTATTTAAAAAAAGTTTCATTACAGTTCCCATCTGAAATATTCCCCATCAGATAACTGCTGTCTGGGGTTGGAGCCTTTAGAGGAAGGTCTGGCTGGCAGAGAACTGTCAATATGGGTGAATCTTCGAAAGTCTAAATCTCCTCAGTTCCAGAGCTGCTCTCTGCTGTCTGCTTTGCATGTACACAGCTGCTATCCCAACCTCTCTCCACCACGCTTTCCTAGCCAGGATGAACTGAGCCCCTCTAAAAGTATAAGGCGAAACTCCTTGTTTGCCACAAATTTTGCCATAGGAATGCCAAAGTAAGACACGTTTTCAATTTTATCTTTTTTTTTTCCTTTTTCTGAGACAGGTTCTCACTATGCAGCCCTGTCTGGTCTGGAAATTTCTGTGTAGGACAGGCTGGCCTCAAACTCAAGAGATCTGTTTGTCTCCCTTTTCAGGATCAAGTGTATTTATTCATATTTAAATTATTATTATTTGTTTGTGAAGTAGGTTCCATTTGGCCCAGAGTGTTGCTGGATTCAGAATCTTCCTGCCATAACATCCCAAAACTAGGATTACAGATAAGCCCCACTCCGCCAACTTTTCAAGTTAACTGCATTTGGAATCAACTAAAAACCTACGGAGCTGAGCACACCTGTGTGGTTTTCCTTGGATTATTTGAGGTGGGAAGACCCATCCTAAATCTGGACCACACCTTCTAGTGGTAGCCTGTATGAAAGGACATGGAAGGAAGCTTTTCCTGTTTACCTGTTATGATGAACCATTATGCTTGCTGGCACGTTCATCTATCCTGCTGCTGAGTCATTCCTCTGCTGATATTCAAATGTACTTCAAGATTCCAATGTATTTTGAAGACTAGCCGAGTCATCCAGCCTTACAGACTGAACAACTCTTGGATTCTTGACTTTCTGTCAGAATATGACCATTGTTGGACTAGTCAGACCACAGCTGGGGAACCACTCTAATAAATCCCATATATAAATTCAGCCTATCAGCAGTGTTCCTCTAGAGAACTAATTCAGACTGTGGTACCAGGAGTGGTGTATGTCTTCTGACTTCAAATGATCCAATCAAGAAAATTCCCTTACAGGTGTGCCCAGATGCTTCCGTTTTAGTTGATTGCACATATAGTTGTGGCAGGATTTTCCCTGTCCAATTAATTTAAATATTAGTGCAGCAGGAGGCCTGTGATTGGACAGAGAAAGGGAGGTGGAGCTAAGTGTTGCAAAGACAGGGAACAACTCAGGAGAAGGGAGGAAGAAAGATGGAGCAAGAGGAGGATGATTCAGATTCTGCATGGCTTTAAATAACCACAGGTAGCTATAATTATCATAAAGGATAGAATACTTGGGATAACTTGTCTATTCTAGGTGGGCAGCTTGTATCATTATCTATTGGCTCTGAAACTATTGTATGGGAATCTTGTGAACTGAGAATTTATTGATATATAAATGTGTCTGGTTAATTATGAGCTTCAAGAGTTTTGTTTTACAGGGATACTGAAGTGTGGGACTGCTGACCACAGGGGATCTATGGCTGAGAAGGTCTGGGTGGCACTGAGACACCCAGACTGAGAAGACTGTGATCAGTTGCTGAGGGGCTAGCTTAGAGACAGACACAGGCACTTGCCAGTCTTTTTAATATTTCCCATAACATATAGTCAAGGCGATACCAAGATTGGCTACCAAATAAGATGTCACCATCATATACCCTGCATAGACAGCAAACATGTGATGACCCATAGCATGAACCACCATGCCTAGCTTCCTTTCTGTCAATGCTATACTCAGGGTTTCCTATTAGTAGCAAAAGGTTTCTTAACTGGGCCTTCACATACTTACGTGAACTTTCTCTAGATTATGTGTATTTGTGGTTATTTATTAGCTTAAGGTATATTACTACACTGATTTTTCTCAGCCTGTTTTTTTTTCTTTTTTCTTTTTTTCTTGGTATTAGTAAGCTCATTCTTTCATATTCATGGTTACTTTTTTTTTCCTTTGTAATTGCTCAACTTTCTGAGCAGCATGTTTCAACTTTTCAGGGATGGCTTTAAACTGTGCCAATCTGAATGCAGACATTGTACCACTGCACATGTCCCCCTGCACCTTCTAAAATTAATGTGATTAGTCATTTGGATGCTGCTGGAAAATTTAGACAAAACATGTTGCTCTGTTTCTAAAAAATTCATGAAGTTTTTGTTTCCAGAGACAAGGTTTTGCTATGTAGCCTAGCTCTGTCTCATACTTAAGTGTGAGAAACGTAAATGTATTCACATGTGCTAGAGCTCATGGAGGCCAGGGAGGACATCAGATTCCCTGGGGCTGGAGTTACAGGCATTGTGACCTGCCCAGCCTGGGTGTTGAGAACTGAACTCTGGAATCCAGGCTGAGTGGCTTCTCAGTCTTTTCTGTTTGCATTCTTCTTGTTTTACAATCCTCTCACAGTTAACTGTCACTTTAGAGTCCTATAAATTCATTTCATTGGCTCAAATAGTTTAGAAAACTACAGTCATCAAATGTCTAGGACTAGCAGTGTGCCCAGTCATAGGGTGTGTGCTTAACATGCCCAAGGTCCTGAACTCCCACTCTTAAGTGTGAGACAGAGCTAGGCTACATAGCAAAATTAAAATTCTTTGAGTAACCACATTTCTAGTAGTGCTGGAGATCCATCCCAGGACCACGGTTAACCAACACACACTTACCCACGTCATATGACCCCTCCATTTCCCAGGTTTCCAGTGGGGCTGTTTAGGGCATACCATGCACACTCTACGGCAGAGCGTCTTGCCCACCCAGACAGTGATGGCTCTTCCAAGTGTCATATGGACTCAGCTATTCTGTTATTTCCTCGTGGTAAACCTAGAAGGCTTAGAAACCTGGCTTTGACACTCAGAAGGGCTTCAAATACTACTAAGTCTTTGATGATAGTATAGGCAGCTTCTGATTTTGCAAAAGAAACAATGTATGTAAAGGCAAATGTTTAACCAGACTAAATAATATTGAATGCTAATTATAAGTTTTGATTTATAGCTCATGTATTCACTGAGTATGAAAGGAACAGCTTTTTTTTTTTTGCAACAAAGGGTTGCTCTGCAGCCCAGTGTGGTTTGAAACTCACGGCGATCGTGAACTACCATGCCAAGCTCTTGTTTTAAAATTCTTATTCAGACTGCCCCATGTCCACAAATCTGCCTCCCCATGCCAATTTATAACTACTGTAAGCAGTCACTTTGGAATATATTAAGTTTTTTATTCCTGTGATGCTAGGGATCAAACACATTGTACATGTGTGGCAAGCACTCTACCACAGACATCTCACCTCAACCACGTCCCAGTTATTTTAGGAGGGGAAATTCTAACTCTGAGTTACTTAAGGAATAACACTACAAAACAGCATTCCTCACTTTTTTCCAATATAGGAGTTTGTTGTTTTCTGTGACTAGGGTGTACTCAGCTCCAGATGGCCTTGAACTTTTGTTCCTGTGTGCTCAGATTACAGGTGTGTGCCTTAGTGCCTGGATGAATTTTATTCTTAAATCATACTATTAAAGCCTTTTCCTGCGTGTTCTAATTGTATTATGCATGTTTAGTAATGGATGCCAAGAGGAAATAAAGTCTGAGTCCATCTGGACTCACACAGCCAATTTAACAGCTTTCAGCTGAACACCATTTGTAGCTGTATTCTTCCTGTTCTTTCTTTTGCTGTTTTTAAAGCTCAAATGTCAAGTAGGTCACTTCCAGGCCAGCGGGGTTTGCTTCCTTCCTCAGCATTATTCATCCCTATTCAGTCAGAGGCATCATCTATTTGGAAACAGGAAAAACGTTGCCTCTCATTTCTGAAAACAGTACCTCAGTCTAATTTCTAGTTTAAACTGTTCTCAGTGTTATAATTTGTAGTAAATGGGCAGTAGAAATAAACCCTTTTTTATTCACGTAGTCACACCGATTAGGTACTGCCATACTAAAATACTAGGTTATTTCACCTAGTAAGCAAAATAAGTTAGCATTAATTAAATCATTAAGAAACAGGAAAGTTTAGAATCATTTAAAATACAGAATTAAGTGTTGGAGAGCAAATCAATTTGTGCTGTAAAGTCCAAAGGGGTCACTGGAGGAATCCCAGCACACAGCAGACTGAGGCAGGAGGATAGCACAGTCAAGGCAGTCTTGGACTCTATAGCTAGAATAAAAAAAGAATCATAGTTTTATTACTTAAAGGAAGCTAATGGGATCTAGCCGCCTCACCACAACATTGCTAATAAATTTAACCTAGAGCAAGCAACTCCCTCACCTGGGTTTGTTTCTGCATTTCTAAAATGCAGGGTCAGGCTGTACAATCACGAAGCTTAAGGTTTCCAGGTTTACTTTGCTTTCTCTAATACCTGTCTAGGGAAAGTTGTCTTAAGCCAAGTTTTGGTTACGCAGAATTCATAAATGTACCAAGAATATGACAGTTGCTACCAGTTACAATTTCAAAGCTCATTTTATTTATTAAGTTCTTAAACAGAACGCCTATACGAATATGCCATTAAGAAAAACCTGCCCAGGTGGTAGTGGTACATGCCTTTTAATTCCCACAGTTGGGAGGCAGGGGCTGGTGGTTCTCTTGAGTGCGAAAGCCTGTCTCAAACAAGCAGACAGACAGACAGACTTACATAGACAGAGAACTGGTAAATTTGCCAAAGGTCCAGGTCCAGAAAAGTCTGACACTGATAAGCTTTATGTTACAGTTTTCTGATCTACCAAAAGGCAAGTATGTAGTAATAATGAGTCTACATAAAAGACCCACAAAGCTCTCAAATACACAGCTTAACACTGCCTCTTAACCACAAACTAAATTAAAATTAGCAGAAGGAAATAAAGATGACAGAGATAAAGGAAGGAGACTAAAGAAAACAATAGAAATGATCAATGAAACATATTTAAACTGGTCTGAGATAGTACCTTACTATGTAGCCCTGGCTGATCAAAAACTCAGGACACAACTACACAAGCCTCATCAGAGCAAGGGTTACAGGCATGGGTTTGCACACCTGGTCAAAGAGCTGGCTTTCTGAAAAGACTAACGAACCTTTACTCGGACTAAGCAAGAAAAGGGGTGAGAAACATAATAACCAACATCATTCAAGGGCTCTTTAGGGACTATCCTGAAGAATTATATGCTAACCAACTGAAAAATCCTCTAGAACAAAGTTCTCAATACCTATGATGTACGGAAATAGATCTATGAGACCATTAAACCACTTAAACAGACCAATTAACAGAAGATTGAATCTGTAGTTAAATCTCTCAACCCAAAGCCGTGTCAACTGACTTCATGGACAGATTCTGTCAAAATTAAGAGAATTAAAATTATTTTCTTTCAACCCATTCTAAAGGCATAAAAGGGAGGGAAAATAGCTGTTCAAGTTTAAATGGGACCCACTTGGTATCTAGCTGTAAGAGCTATTTTGGGAGGTTGTGGGATCTTTACAGAAGATATGGAGAAACTGGAGGAAGTGGGTCACAAGGAATGAGTTTTCTGGGTTACTAAGGTCTGGGCTGAGTACAGACTGCACTTCAGTGACGTGAGAAAGCAGCCTGCTGCCATAAACTGTACGATCCTGGCTAGAAGATACTGTACCCTCAAATGGCATGCCAAGATAAATCTCCCTCCTTCAAACTGCTTCTGATCAGTTATTTTGGTCACAGTGGCACGCTTTCCAAACCCATTCTAAACAACTGACACCACACAAGGACACAACACAAAAAGAAACCATCAATATTCCTCATGATCAGAGATGCAAAAATTTTACACAAAGAATAAGACAAGCAGTGATGCCCATACACAGAGGTGGGACAGTAAGGGGCTATGAAAGCAAACATTGATATCTGCAAGCGATTGAAAGGCCTCACAACACAAACAAATCAATGCCCTCCCTTTGGACATCTGGTTTCTAAAACTAACAGAATTTAAATTTTGTTGTCAAACCCCACAATGGCAGTAAATTGAATTCAACATCGTATTTTTAAAAACCTTGTTAGGTTGGTTAAGTCCTAGAGATATGAGCAGGCCAACCACCTAATTGAATGAAGAATTAAAGAGCATATGATCATCAACATGCAAAAAAGGATTTGATAAAGTTCAACGATGCACTGTGATGAAAACCCTAAACAAATTCAGGAAAACCACCTTAGCCTAATAAGTACGTATGAGGAAGCCACAGTCAGTGTCACAGTGAGTGGGGAACGGCTGCAGAATGAACAGCAACAAGAGGCATCCATGGACACGATTCCTATTCAGTTCAGCACGAAGAGGTCTGGTTAGAAAAACTACACAGGAACACAAAAAGCATACAAATAGGAAGGAAATCAAATTATTCCTGTGTGCAGATGATGCTGTATTTAGAAAAACCCAAGACTCTACAAAAAACAAATTCAATAAGGTAGGATACAAGATTAATAACTTTTCTATATCTATATATCAGTACAAAAATCTGCTAAAACACAGCTGGGTGAAGGTGGCCCACACCTATAGCCCCAGCACTAGGGAAGCATAGGCAAGTGGGTCCCTGGGTTTGCTGCCAGCCTGAGCTACACAGTGAGTTCCGGGACTGCCAGGACTACACAGAGAAACCCTGTCTTGAAAAACAAGAAAAGAGAAAATAATAACAAGAAATGTGCTAAAATAATGAAAGCAGTCTTAAAACAACTATAACAAAAGAAAATGATATAAAACTTAAACAAAGAAGTCCTCTGTAATAATTACAAAACACTAATGGGAAATATTAAACACAAAAAGTAAAATGCAAGTAACTTCCATGTTCACTGGCTGAAGACTCAATATTTTTTAAAAAGTTCACATTTCTTAAAGTGTTCTTTATTTGGACACAACCCCTATCAAAATACCAGTATTATTATTCACAGAACTAAGAACTAGAAATAACAATGCTGAAGTTCTATGTAAGCACAAAAACCTCCAAATAGCAATCTTGGGCAAAATGACCAAAGCAAGGTGCCATCACAACACTGTAAACCATACTAAAGGGCCATAACAACCAAACCTGACATGGTATTTGCCTAAAACCAGCCCCTCCAACAATGGAGACAGAAATAAATACACATACCTCACAGCCAGCTCATCTTCACCAAAAGCACCACAAACATGTCCAGGAGAAAGGGCAGCCTCTTCAATAAACAGTACCAGGAAGCTGAATGGCCAGAGGCTCCTCTCTTCTATTTTATGCAAAAAATTCAAGGTGGATCAAGGGCCTAAATGAAAGAGCTGACACTCTCAAACTAGGGAAAATAGAAATGAAATAGTTGAGAAACTGGTAAGGGCAATGGCTACTTGGATAGGACCCTAAACACAGGAAACAATAGTAAGAATCAGATGTGTGACCACACTGAATAAATTTGCTTTTTACTGTAATGTTTTAACTGTTTTTGTTTTTTGAGACAGGGTTTCTGTGTACCCTGGCTATCCTGAAACTTGATTTTTAGACCAGACTAGCCTCAAACTCAGAGATCCACCTGCCTCTGCCTTCTAAGTGTAGGGATTAAAGGTGTGTGCCACCAGTACCTGACTCTGCTTTTCACTGTTAATCTTTTAATGGGTTTATTAAAGATGGATGCCAAGCCTGGCTTGTTAGGGCTGCCAGGGAACAAGCTCTGACCTTAACCCTGGCCACAGTTAGACAGGAGCTGAGACAGTGATGGGCTGGACACTTTAATGGGCACTACTTAGCTATATGCATACTGCTTGCCCTCTAATTAAACTTAAACCGAATGTCAGGACTCCAAAGAAGGACCTGGAAAGAGGGGTCTGGGGATCTCTCTCCCCAGTGCGGACCTCCGCTTTTGACTTACTTTTTACTACTGTTTAATTGGCTTCTAAAAACTGTCAGGGCCCAGGCTCTAACCAATTAAATAATTAGTACAGTAACAAGCAGATCAGTGAACAAGTGAAATGTGTCATACACCCACAATAGAGCATTACTTTAACTATAATAAAATCCTGCCATATGCAATAAATGAATGAAATTAAAGAAGATTATGTAAAGTAAATGAGCCAGATATAGAATGATAAGCATGTTTTCTTTTCTATGTAGAAGCTAAAACAGTTCATCTAAAAGTAGACCACTGAAGACGAGCATGGTGGTCCACACCTTTGATTCTAGCACTTGGGAGGCAGAGGCAGGTGCATCTCTGAATGCAAGGTCAGCCTATTCTACATGCAAGTTCCAGTGAGACCCTGTCTCAAAAAAAAAAAAAAAAAATCAAATCAGCCAACCAACCAACAAACCAACCAAAGCAAATGTAGGATTCTTATTGTTAGAGACTGGGAAGGTGGTGGAAAACAAAAGCCTACAGTTATTCACATATATGTAAATATCAAAGTAATCTTCTTAAATGTGTGACTTTTACTCTTCAGTGTGGGGGTAAGGAGTTCAGAAGAAGGCAAACAAGCACACAGCCAAGTGATACATTTGTTGTTTTACTGTTAATTTGACATATCTGAACCAAAGCATTCACAATATTTGATATACTTTGAAGATCATATACTATAATCTTAGACATAACCACAGAACAAGCAGAACAATTAAAACTACATAAGGCCTTAAAACATATCCACAGTGTGTATTATTTCAATTCTCATTCATTACAAATTAGACTATATACCATTAGTTTAATTTTTATTTTTCTTTCATTTATTCAGGCAGGATTCATTCAAGGAAAGGCAACTTAGTTTTTGTGTGTGAGCTTTATTTTTTTTTTTTTACTATACTGGTTAATATAAAACATATGGCATGTTTTCTTATCCCCTGCATTCAGGAGGGAACCCATGACATTCTCAGATAGTATTTCATAAGAATTGGCCCTACTCTTAAAAACAGCCAAGATGGAAAAGAACCGGTCAGTCTCTCTGTGGTCTTGAAGATCAACTAATGGAGTTTCAAGTATTCATATAAGGAAGACTACTACAATTCTAATAATTAGTCAAATTTAAAACAACATTGCATACAAAATCATTCGTGAAGCCCTAAATGTCCTTTAAATAACTGAATGAAAATGTTAAGTAGTTGTCTCACAGTACCAAACATAAATCAGAATTAGTTAAAATCCAGCGCCATCAGGACTTCTCATTTACACGATGAATAGCTGGTAAGTTAACAGATGGCATAAAAATTAAGACTTCATTTTTTTTAAAGGATAAATGTACTATAATTGGAGAATACAGAAAAGTCAATGTATTTTTTTTTTTACAATAAAATAACCATTTAAGCCTCTATCCCTGTACAATAGAGTATACATCAACTCAACGTGGATGTTTTCATACAGTTTTGTTTTTTACAGTTTATTCTGAGTACTTGAATTGCTTTAGATATACAGCTTTCTGAAAGAATATTACATTTGTATACCAGGATATTTAGTATGTTGAGATGTTTAAAAATATTTATAAATTTGCTTTTGATATGCAAAAGCATTTGACAATACTTTTACAGCATTTGATTTTATAGAATTAAAATTTCATACAGTACTCATCTTGATGTTTAAAAAAAATTCACAGAAAAAATATAAATTACACAGCCTGACTGCATGATACTGCTATTTCCAGTTTCAAGTTATGGTAATTAAAACCTTCACTAAGTCTGTTAACAAATCATTACCTGTACAGTTATGAAGGCAACTTACATGATTTGTAAACAAAACCTTCAGGTTTTATGTTATTTACCAAGGAGTGCAGTTCAGCAAGAAAAGAAAACCCAGTATGCAAATTTACAGAGTAGTTTACAAATTTACCAGTTCCTGTGACACAAACTGTTTTAACCTCTCAAGGTATTGTCCATAAAGCTCCACGTCATTGTGTCCTGCCCCTTCAACCCAGAGAGGCTCCACAGGTCTTTGGCAACGCTCAAACAATGCGAGGCCATGTGAAAAGTCAATGACTTCATCTTCAGTCCCATGAATTATTAATACTGGAGAGGTTATCTTAGAGATTTTGTCAATACTAGAGAGAATAGAGAAAGGAAAAAAAAGTCAATGAATAATATAAAAAAGTTTCCTGTGTTAGAACAGAAAATTCAAACATTAGAACTGTACAAATCAGCTTTAGGGACAGAAACCACTTAAGTTTCAGTAAGATCCAAAAGTCATCCATCCTTTCCATGACCTCTATGGTACTGAAGGAAGTTACCTTTGCACAGTTGTTCTGCTTGAGTCACTCACTGCCACCCTTACACGATAGCGCTGTTCCTCAATGCTGAGTTTCCCCTAGGCTTTAAGAACCATAACCCAAGGACCATGCCTGACTGGGCTACCTTCATTCCCTACTGCACTTATTTTATTCTACCAGTTACTAAAACTCGAGCAAAATCCTTTGGGTTTGTTCTGGTTAAAGGTTAAAATCAGAGAGAAAACATAAAAAAAAGTTTGAAGCTACAAATCGGATGAGTGTATGAAATAACTATTAATAAAGCTGAGTAACTTTCTTCCACTCTGGAAGGTCTACAGATGTAGGACTCTAGTTTAGGGGAAAGGTACTACAGTCACACAGCACACAAAAGGCTGATTCTGTGGGGCCTGTTTGGGTTCTGAAAATCCTCTATGGCAGGCTTCATCATCCAAGGCAGAGTTTCCCAGAGCTATATTTGTATAGTATATTCGAGCAGCTCTTTGGTTCTCTACTCTGAACATAAGAATACTCAGATACTGAGTGATCAGATATTGAAGAGAACACCTCAAATGTAAGGTAGAGATCAAAACAGACTTTTAGAAAGGCAACTTGGAAAAAGAAACTATGCAAAGAAATCTTATATGTTTTCTGAATTTCCCCCCCCCGGACAGAAAACATTTTAATGGAATCTTATAAGGAATAAGTTACTTAGTGACTCTGCACTCTCAAGGTTCTATTTCCTAATAAATGCAGAAATGTTTACTTAAGAGGACTCAAGATTAAAATAGTATATTTTCCTTTTCAACTAGCTTATTCCTGAGAAATATCTAGGTATGTCAAACATAAAAAAAATTCAGAGTATAAACCGGCAAAGCATCACCTCACCAACTCTCTGTAATTCAGTTAAACCGACTAGGTTCTGTGGCCAGGGAGTTCCAGAGAACTACCTGTTTTTCTGACCCCTCACCAGCCAGGTATTTACAAGCAAGCACCATTATGCCTACTTAAAATAAAAGCTCAAGGGATTGAACTCAGGTGTTCATGTTCACAGCTAAGTCACCTCTCTAGTCTAATACAGAATACATATTGTTTTTAAATAACTTTTGGTTTTCTGCTAAAGAACCAAGTGATACCTTGGCTTCTGGCCTGCCATTCACAAAAATATCCTTTGTATTTCTGCCAACAGAGGAAAGAAGACCAAATGAAGCTGCCAGCTTTTCCCTTCTTGCCTTCTCATCGTCCTTGAGAAAAATAGGCCACTAACTTTCTTCCAACTAGGAAAACGGCAGGTGGCAACCACTCTTCACCATGGAAAGCAAGAAGCAGCCCTTCTTTCAAATCCATCCAACACTATGCATAGCAGCTCTCCTTATTCCAGCCATTCAAGAGTTAACTTTCTTGGCACACACAACTGGCAGGCACCATTACTCACCTTCCCCCACTTCTCTCATGCTGGGCCTCTCACTAAACTTCATATTGTTTTAGTACCTACAGCAAGTCTGGGGCCTTCCTCAAGTTGTTCTTTGTAGAATCCCACATCCAACCTGCTGCTTTGACCTGTTAATTTACATTCACAAAGTTGTTCTTTTGTCTAAGGACTAGTGCTCTGCTTAGGATTTATGCCCTCATGCTCAAACATTTCAGCCTCTTCCACAATTCCGATGCCGTCAATTACATGAAGTAAAAGCTCAGTGACAAATGTCACTGTAAGGTTCCTGGAGCTGAATGATTTTGAATATTGAACTTACTTTGGGAATGCATCAAAACAGTAGGTCTTCTTGGTATCAGGGAAAGCAACTCGCATTCCTGAGGTCAAAGGAGAATGAAGAATAACAGCAGCACTCTCATACCGAGCAGCGAGATCCACAGATGGTACTGTCCCAATGCTCTGGCCATATATAATCACATTTTCAGGACGAATGCCGTATCTAAGAAATTCAGAAGTTCAAAAAATAGTTGGAAGTAAATAGTCCATTGTTTTAAAAATCTGCTACAAAATATCTCAAGATGTCAATTTATATTTAAAAATTAAAATTTCTTAGCCATCATAATTTCTAATGTTATAATACGCTCTATACTCAATTATTTCATGCTCAATTGTAATCTTTTAGAAAAGTAATTGCTAGTCTTAAAAATTCAATTTTATGGAACTAGGCAGTGGTGGCTCATGCCTTTGATCCTAGCACGTGGGTTGGAGGCCAGCCTGGTCTACAGAGTGAATTCCAGGACAGCCAGGGCTACACAGAGAAACTCATGAAACATCAACAACCAAAACATCCTTTAGTTTTATGAGTACTGCAGGTTTGAGTTACAACACCCAACTTGTACCTAAATAACTAAATTATTATATGATTATTAATATTTACCTTTATTTTATTTTGAGACAAGGTTTCTATGTGTAGCTATGAGGACATAACTTTATTGGAAAGGAAGTATTTTAAAATATTTTATAAAAGTGGTTATACTGCTGGGCTGTGTAGCACACACCTTTAATCCCCCAATTGGATTAACCCCCCCCCGCCCAGCACTCATCCCCCAAGGTAGCTGCATCAATTCATAAAATTGAGGTTCTCCATGACATCATCAGCATTAACACTGAATTAGGAAAAGTAGGTTCTTTATAGCCTATAGCTTCAGTTAAAATACTGTGGAAGCCGGGCGGTGGTGGCGCACACCTTTAATCCCAGCACTTGGGAGGCAGAGGCAGGTGGATTTCTGAGTTCGAGGCCAGCCTGGTCTACAAAGTGAGTTCCAGGACAGCCAGGGCTACACAGAGAAACCCTGTCTCGAAAAACCAAAAAAAAAAAAAAATACTGTGGAAAAGGTAGGTTATCAATATGTAATGAGAAACCATTTATATTAAAACATCTACCATTTATTGTATACTAATCTGAATTATGAAGAACACCACTCTGGAATCTATAAAACTTGTACCCAGAAAGGTTAATGAATGAATTTCTTTCTTTTTTCTTTTTTTTAAAGATTTATTTATCTACCTAATGTTGTATGAGCATCCTGTCACTGACACATCAGAAGAGGGCATCGGATCCAATTACAGATGGTTGTGAGCCAGCATGTGGTTGCTGGGAATTGAACTCATGACCTCTGGAAGAGCAGACAGTGCTCTTAACCGCTGAGCCATCTCCAGTCCCCATTCTCGTTAAAAGAATGATACAAGTGAGCTACATATTGATTAATTTTATCATAATATTATTTCAAAGAAAATTAAGATGATCTTTCCAAGTTTTAGTGGACTAAAATGTAAAGTAAAATGCCAACATGTCTTGTTTAATAGTCAAACAAAAGGCAAGCTTCTTATATTATTAATGACAGAGCAAACAAACAGTAAAATCAGAATAAGAATGTGCGTATTATATCCTAATAACAAAGTTTGAGAGGAAACATTTAAATGTTACTGGATTTAAATAAAAAAGGTACCAAAAAACACATTCACATAGGCATTTACATACACATAAATTGTGAGCTGTTTTCAAAGACTTGCTTTGGCTATTATATAAAATTTTAATCTCAATTTAATACAAATATATGCAAATATCTTCATATTGTGTTTCAAAGCATCCATGTTAAAAATGCTTTCTGTTTCGCTGTTCTACAGTATAACTTGTGCACCATAAGTGTAAAAATGATTACCTTGTCCGAAGAGCCAGCCAGGCAGCTTCAACATCTGCATACAGGTTCTTCTCTGTTGGCTTTCCAGAACTAGCACCATATCCAGAGTAATCATATGAGAATATATTACAATTAATCCGGGACCCCAGACCTATATAAAAACTGCTCATCTGACCAAGATCAACAGCATTTCCATGTGAGAAGAGTAAGGTATATTTAGCATTTGGTGAACATCGCACAAACATACAAGCAATTCTGTTGCCTTTACTGGTTCTTGTCATGAAACACTCAATAGCATCTTTTTCTCTGGACGAGTACTGCCAGTCTGCTCGTTCTGACAGGTGTAAGGTCCAGCGGCTTCCGCTTTCGTCACACATCAGTGTGTAAGTTGGATCAGGTGGCAAGAATGCTAGTTTTGAAGCAATTTTCCCTGGGCAAGGTGGACAGCAGAAGAGGCAACATAGCTCACTAAATGAAAGGTTATTCATCTTCTGAAAAAGAAGAAGAGACATCAAATATTTTAATAACTTTACGTGGACTTTGCACTCTAATACAATAACGAAGACATGCGTAAATATTATTGGTAGTCAATATCTATTAACTATAATTTCAAGAACCCTCCCAAATAGGTTTAATGACATTGCTCTGGAAACACTTTAAATTCTGAAGTGAGGCAAGCATTTCTGGAAATAGACTGAAATACTGCATATTCCCTAAAGCAGTGATCATCCCATTTAATAAAGCCATCCGGCTGTCCACAATCAAGACAGAGGGTGTGTTTAGGTTTGTTGGCAATTTTTGTGTAACTTGATGGAAACTCAGAATCCAAAGGGAATGTTAATAAACAAGAGCATTTGTAGACAACTATTGATCAGCAATGTGGTGTGGTATGTGTGTATATATATTCATATTTATCTCCTGATACTTATAAACACCTTACACATCAGTTTGATAAAGAAATTTGTACAAGCGAGCCAGGGTAAGACACTAATCACTTCCCCATTCACACAGAAACAAGGTTTTGAACCCTGAAGCAGTTCAACCAAATGGTAATAATCCTTTCACATTAAAAACCCAGTATTTCTGTTTATAGTTCATGGCTCACACAAAATTCAAATCACAATGACAAATAAGGTTAATAGTATCATGGTATGAAATCAGCAATTGGGAAATCTTTTAGAACAATAACCATATGGAGACAACTGGAGCAAGAATTACAACAGAATAGCACTGGGCATAAACTGGGACATCTGGCTTCAGAAGGGCACTGACATGCTTAAGTCGTGGAAGGAAAGAAATGCCTACTACTAAGTCAGAGAGCCACTAAAATTGTTTGTACATCTAGAGCAGCTATGATCAATCTTCAATATTTTTCAGTCCTCAACTGAAGAGAAGAGTAAGTAAGAGGAAAAAAAGAAGAAAAAACTGAATTCGGATACTACTAAAATAGAGACCAAAAGCAATGGAGAGTCATAGCTGCTACACACACGTTTACAGAAATAGGGCCAACTGATCCTTCAAATCTGAGAGCCAAAATAAAAACATTTTAAAGTTCAGATACTTTTTTTTTTTAATTTACATTCCAAATCATTTCCCCTTTCCCGTTTCCTCCCTCCCCGAAAGTCCCATAAGCCCCCTTCCCTACCTCTTTTCTCCATTCAACCCCCTCTCGTTACTCTGTCCTGGTGTTCCCCTACATCCAGTCTTTCCAGGACCAGGGGTCTCTCCTCAGATACTTTTAATAGTAGTTAAAAGTAGACCAAAACAATAGAACAGTATGTAAAATAGGATATTAGTTTTAAAAAAGACAATAAATTGAATAATCTTGAGAAATACATCAGTTTTTTTTGGGTAATGTGATAGGGAATACTGGCTGTCAATTTGATAGGATTTAGAATCATCATTGAAATGAAACTACAGGTTTATCAGTGCGTGTTTCCCAGATTAGGCTAGGTTACCTGGAAATAGGAAAACCTGCCCTAAATGTGAAGAGCACCATTTTATGGGCTGGGATCTCAGACTGAGTAAGAAGGTCAAAGAAACTGGGAGCTCAGAAACAGAAAAAAATTAAGTGATGGAGGATTGAGATGAATCCTGGAAATCTGGTCTTCTGGAAAAGATATGGCTGTAACAATCATGAACTCACAGCAGCTGTGAAGACTTATACAAAGCCTACACAAGATTCAGTCAGCAAAGATCTCCAGCTCTAGTCTCTGCCCATAGTGAATGGCTATTGGCTGTGGATAGTTGCTGAAGTAAGGAGAATTTAATCTTTATTCAGGATATAGTTATTGACAGGTTTCCTATAACCCAGTGGATGGTGCCAGATTTATTCACAGAGCAGCACTAGCAACACTTAGTGGGTTATCAGGAAAGAAAAAAATAAGGAAGGAAGGGCAGATGGACGGATGGACATACATACATACATACATACATGAAGTTCAGAGAGGGCATGTTGGAGGATAAAATCATATTTCATTGTATGAAATACCTAAAATTCTCAATAAGGGATCCATAACAAAAAAAATGATTCTTTCAAAAGATTAACAAGACTGACAAACTCGTAGCCAAATGACTGAGAAAGAACTCAAACTAATAAAAGCAGAGATGAAAGAGGGAACCATTACAACAGATACCAAAGAAATTCAGAAAAACATTAGATTGTACCTTGAAAACTAAACTTCCACTAAATTGGAAATATTAAAAGAAACAAATGCATCCCTAGATAGATATGACCTTCTAAAAGTAAATCTAGATGGAACAGATCTATAATAAGCAGTAGGGTTTAAATAGCAATTAAAACCCTTAAGAAAAAAGAAAAGTCCAGGCCAAGATGGACTCACTGGTGAACTTTATCAGACCTTCAAATAATTTACTAATGCTCAATGCTTCTCAAGCCATTCTATAAAACAGAAAATTCTCAGCAAAATATTTGGAAATTGGATTTAAGAAAAACAAAGAAAAGACCACTAACCATGATCAAGTTTGAGAAATTGTATTCTGGAGATGCAGCAATGATTCAATATATACAAATCAATAAATTTTATATTACATGAATAGACAGACTCAAGAATTGAAATTTCCATTGTTAAATCAATAGATGCTGAAAAGGCTTTTGACAAAATACAATCTGTTCATGTTAAAAGTCCTGAAGAAACTCACAAGAAACACATCACAAAATCCTAAAGGCTATCTATATGATACACCTACAGCCTATATTATATTACATGGGGAAAACAAAGCATTTCCACTAAAATGAAAACCAAGATAGATAAGTGTCTTCATAAGACAAGAAAAGCAAATAAAGGGGATATAAATAGGAAAGGAAGAAGTCAAAGTGTATTTGCAGATGACATGACTCTTTCTATACACGAGACCATAAAGACTCTACCAGTAAACTCTGAGAGCTGATAAAACAGTTTCAGCAAAGTGGCAGAATACAAAATTAACACATTAAAAAACAAAACAAAACAGCCCAAAAACCAAATCCAAATGACAAAAAAAAAAAAAAAAAAAAAAAGAAAAAAAATCTGAGAAACAATTCTATTGTCTACAACCAACCAACCAACCAACCAAACCAAACCAACAAACCAACCAACAAACCAAACAGAAACAGCCCCCAATAAAAATTCCACCAAACCCATGGACTAAACCATGGATATGAAATACCTCTATAATGAAAACTTTAAAAAGAAATTGAGAAAGACACCAGGAGAAAGAAAGATCTCCCATGCTCATGGATGGAAAAGAATCAATATTGTGACAATAGCTATCTTACCAAAAACAAACTATAGGTTGAATGCAATCACAATCAAAATTCTAGCAATGTTCTCCATAGAAAACAACAAATCTTAAAACTCATATGGCAGCATAAGATATTGTAGGTAGCCACAGCAATCTTAAGCAAGATTGCTTAGTTATCACTACACTCCATTTCAAGTGATACTACAAAGCTAGAGTAATAAAACAGCATAGTGCTGACAGAAGATACACATGTAAAACAATTGAATAGAAGAGAGGACTCAGGTACAAAATCAGTTAACTACAGCCACCTGATTTTTTGAGAAAGATGCCAAAAACATACGACAAAGAAAAGATAGCATCTTCATCAAATGGTGCCAGAAAAATGGGATCAACATGTAGAAAAACCCACAAATCCTTGTCACTCCGCACAAAATCAAATTGGATCAAGGGCCTCAACAGAAGACTTCAACTATAAACCTGCTAGACAAAAAAAGTAGAAAGTATACTTCAAGATACAGGGGATGGTAAGGTTTTTCTGAATAGATTGATTCCTTAGGAAATAAGGACAATATCAATAAATGAAAATTTCAATAGAATGCATGAGATAGCTTTATGAGTTAGTGGTCACTGAGGCCCCAGCAGACCCCAAAATAACACCGTTCTTTGTTGCTCACCATAACTACGTCGTAATATCCAATTGCTGAAGACACAAGATACGTTTGTTGTAGGACATAAAGAAATGAAGCTACATTGTCCTGAAAACATCTCGCTGGCTACTACTCATCAATCAGTGCCGTTCCTGATCTTGGCCAGAAGTTACTTTCTACATTGGGCAGCAGCTAATGCCCAGATTAACGTGCTAAGGATAGGTGATGGTTGAGTATTAGGTGAAAAAAAAAGTAAGGAACTAAGAACCATTAATGTCATTAACATAAACTTATACATATATACTGTCTGTCCCCTTAAGATAAAATTAAAAAAGAAAATAGGCTGAGCAAGTCAGTTAGGAGCACTCCTTCACCAGTTCCTGCCTCTAGGCTCTGACCTACCTCTGTGCATGATGGACTACAAGCTCTAGGATGAAATAAACCCTTCCTAATTTATGTTCATGGAGTTTTTATACAGCAAAATAAACTTTAAAACAATCATCTCTTTAACACTGAGATCTTGTCTTTTGAAGGTATACAATGTCCTCCTCCTTGGTATTCTGTCCAAGTATTGGTGTTTTATAATGCACTTCAGCCTTCATCCTGTTACTTCCCTTTATAGGTACAGAATATGATATAACATCCTTAGATATCTTAAGGCAGATCTGTGACTTCAAGGCCATCCTGGTCTATGTAGTGAGTTCTAGGACAGCCAGAGTTACATAGTGAGACCTCATGTCAAATAAAATATAATACAGAGTCTACCAATGCAGCCCAGGCTAGCCTCCTTAACTCATGCCATACTTGCCTGCTATCATGTGTGATGCTTACTACTCTCTACTTAGGTACATGTGGAGTATGTGTTTTACCACCAAGTTAAATTCAAGAATATGTGGTCACTTTAGTTACAAAAATTAATGCCTGGGGCTGGGGAGTTGGCTCAGTTAGTAAAGTACTTGCCATGCCTTAATTCCTCCTTCAAGTAGAACTCATGTAAAAATGTGGGTATGGTATGACTGCAATCTCAGTACTAGGGAAAAGAGGCAGGAGGATTCTCCTGGGGTTGGCAGGCCAGCCAGACTCAATGACCTGCTAGGGCCAAATCTGAGACCCTGACCCCAAAAAAGAAGCAAAGCAAAGTAAAGCAAGCAAGCTTCTGAGGAAGCATGCAATGTTGACCCCTGGCATCCAGATGGCATGCACCCACATATGCAAAGCCCCTTCTATCATGCCCACATACATACTACAGCTTGATGCTTTGAATAGACAGGTAACAAGAAAAAAAAACTATTTCAACCCAGTACTGGGTAATAGTGATGTTTGTTCACAAGAGAGAACACTAGAGACAAAGTGACAACAATGTATCACGTAGTGCTGGGAACCAAACCTGAGTCTTTGAACAGAGTACATACTCTTAACTGCTGAGCCATTTTCCTTCCCTCCACTGTATTACTGAGCCAGAGTTTCTCATTGTACCCCAAGTCGTCGGTCAGTAAGGTCCAGGGATCTATCTCCAATTTTACAAGGCTGGACACCAAGCCTTGGGTTTTATAAAGGTGCTAGCAACCGAACTCAAGTTTTCATGCTTGGAAAACAAGCACTTTACTGATTATTTCACCAGCCTATAAGAACATTTATATTTAACAATTAATGAGTTATAACTTTAGGTAGTGAGGATGAGGTAGGTAATGAGGTGTAGAGAACACAGAGGTACTAAAGGTAAGGAACAGAGCTTCTCATTTCCCAGTTGCTTTCCAAATGATTGTGCTTATATCCTGGAACTTACGCACACGCACACACCATGATGACAAAACAAGTAAACTGTGTTTATCCTTCACAGCTCTTTTGCTTTTCTTTCCTGAGGTTTCTGAGCTATGACTTTTTCAAAAGGAAGGTGGTCTTCAAATGTGTATATATCTTAGGAAGTCTTTGGACACACGATTCAATACTGTTGAGTTTCTGTTTCCCAAACTGTCCCTGAAATAGAGCAAGGACTGGAGTTGCAGCTCAGTGGCAAAGTACTTGCTTAGCATGTGTGAGATCCTGAATCCAAGGACCAGGAAGAAAACATAAATTTATGGAGGTGTAAGTATGAGCACCCCAGGGATACGTATTATTTAGATTAATTGATGAAATTAATGAAAACAAGTGAGACACTTGGAATGCTAACGAATGGCAGTGAGCCTAGAAACCAACTGTAACTAAAATCTTGTAGTCTATGTATTCCAGAGTAAGTTCTTTCCCTTCTGCAACTCTACTATAGTCTTAAATCTCTATTACTGATGATACTTATGAACTCATTACATTTTCTTGATTTGCCAAGGTTCTGATGTAGATTACTGCCAAACAAGCTCCTGGTTTTAAGAGTGAAACAGTGACATAGCTTTTCTTCCCTTTTCAGGTACGATGTTGCTTGGTAGTCCGGGTTGGCTGCTACTTGGCAAACATGAGGATTACAAGCATGCACTACAGTATCTAATGGGTAGTAACTTTTTTAAGGATAACTTTTTCCATAAAAAATTTTAAAACATATTCCTCATAAATTAAGAAAGTCTGGATGCTGGAGAGATGGCTCAGAGGTGGATAGCACAAAATGTTCTTCCAGGGGAGCAGGGTTCAATTCCCAGCACCCACAACAATAACACAACTGCCTATAATACCAGTGCCAGTGGATCTGAAACCAAGCACTCATGTGGTGCACAGACATACATGCAGACAAGGCACCCATACATATAAAATGAAATAAATGTTAAAAGAAAATGTTTCTTTCCTTCCCTTGTTGCCAGAGAGTTTTAATGGAATAAATGCCAGAAAACCAATGTTCTATTCCTGAAATGGTTGGTTAGGTAATATGTAAAATATTTACACATTGCTAGAGTTAGGTGGTAGCAAACACCTTTAATCCCAGCACTGGGGAGGCAGAGGCAAGCCAATCTCTGGAAGTTTGAGGCCAGTCTGGTCTACAGAGCTAGTTCCAGGACAGTCAGGGCTGCTACAAAGAGAAACCCTATCTTTTCTTTTCTTTTGTTTTGTTTTTTGAGACAGGGTTTCTCTGTATAGACCTGGCTGTCCTGGATCTTACTCTGTAGACTAGGGTGGCCTCAAACTCAGAAATCTGCCTTCCCCTGCCTCCCAAGTGCTGGGATTAAAGGCATGTGCCACCACCGCCCAGCTTGAGAAACTCTATCTTAAAAAAACAAAGCAAAAATTGTACTTATATACATGGTTGAGAATGGTTTTGAAGTATCCTTATCTCTCATTACATTATCTCTCATTGCATTTTTATTATTAAGATTATAATAAATTAATACAACAAATTAATGAGTATTCTTCCTATATTAAAGAAAAATCAGTTTCTTATATAAAATAATTAGATTATTTTCAGACTCCCTTATGTCTTGCTATTTTCCCCTCTGTTAACTATTATAGTAGACATGTAGTGAAATATAATTCCAACTGTGGGGAGGCCAAGGCAAGAGGATTTCAAGCTTAAGATTAGGTTGAACTATATAAGTTGATCAGTATATCCTGTCTTAAAAACATCAAAAAATCCTGCACGACATTGTAATGTCAGAGAGCGAAGTCAGAAAAATGGCTATCTTACAAAACAAAGCTGCTTAAGAGACAAAAAGTACTGAACATTAATTGTACAATGACATGTACTCAATTTCTTTTTTTCTCTGACATTTTACATCCACTTTTAACTACCAGAGGACAAATGTAGATATATAAACCTTGGATAATGTAATTATCTGGCAAAGTTGGCATGAGAACTAAGAAAGAATGTCTAACACAAACCTGAGATTTAAACTAAATTGTTGCAGTAAGGGGTCCTATCAGTCAAATGATTGGCTCTCTGAAGCTTGCAAGACTTAGAAGACTGTCTGTCCATGTTTAGGAGAGTATGGTGAGTGAGAGATGGTGGCACATAAACCAACTTGGAAGCTTTTGGCCCTTGGGACTTATCTCAGGACTCTACATTTTTCTTCTTGAACCCTCTTGCTCTAGTTTAACATTCCTGATTTCTGCTCAACTGTTTTCTTTCTGTTCTGCTATCTTCCCCTTCTATCTCCAGATCCTTCAGTTTGGGGGCTTGAAATTTCAAATCAACCTTAGATTCAGGCTCAAAGCACATAGGCCATCTACCCTGCCTTGACTTTACACCGAGATAAGACACTAAGTAGCAGAAGTAACTAGACCCAGACAAACCGGCTATCTATAGTGTACACTGGTTACATGAAAGATTAGTCAGCAGGCTAAAAGAATCTCTGGATCCACATGTGTGCCTTCTAACTGAAAATGGTACCTTTTTTTTTTTTTTACACTTTATACTATAAAAATAACTTCTTTTATAATACTCTAAGTCCTGGGCAGGGTAGATTCCTGAGCCCTGGAAGTTATAGAACTAGCTGATGCAGGAGGCACCCTCAGAGTGAGAGTGAAACACCACAGTCCAAAAACTGCTATTAGCAAGATTAAGTAGATAACCATGTACACGTTACACAGGAAGTCTAGCCTGGAGGTGTGGGAGAGGCTGGAAGAGCAGCATGTATTTATGTTCCTCCGTTTACTATCTTTTGGTGAGTGCAGGGCTCTCCGGGCAGACATCACTTCCATGATTACATACTACTGTTTGCAAGTTTTAGCCTTTATGTACCCACAATTTCGACAGTATACTTACGGGTTTTACAGGCTACCATCAGGGAGGTATTCTTAGATCTAGACTCTAAGAAGTTGTACCACCTTAAAGACTAGATCAGTACTCAGACACCTAAGACTTACCTCCCCCATCCAAATGACTAAATATATTACTTCTCTCAGGACTGAGTTATCTGTTGGAGAGAAGCTCTACTTTACTGAACTTTCTTTTCTGTTTTTTTTTTTTTTTCTTGTCTGGCCAATAGTTATGTCATACTTGAGAAATAAGAGTTCCATAATGTTCTAACATCTCTAATCTAGCTTTTACATTTTTTCTGAACTCTTTTATGTTTCCTAGCCATGGAAGAAGTCATATAGATGTTCCATTTAAGGCTGAGCATTCAACAGTCACTTATTTTCATCATTTCAACCAGTATGAGTTTGTACAGTTACTGCTGCTCATTGCAAAAAGAAACATCTCATGCTGGACATAGTGATGCACTCCTTTAATCCCACTATTTGAGAGGCAGAAGAATGTGGATCTCTGTAGTGAGAATTTTGGTTTCTTTAAACACCCAGTTAGTTATGTGGGGATGGGGGAAAGATTATGGAGGGGGTGACCAGGATGCAGCAGTGAGTGGGATGTAAAGTGAATAAGTAAACAAAACAAAGCCAGGTATGTTATGTGAATATGTTTTTGTTTTAATCCCAGGTGTGGGATGTGGGGCTGCTTCAGATTGTCCATAGCCTGGGCTGGTGAGATGGCTCAGTGGTTAAGAGCACTGACTGCTCTTCCAGAGGTCCTGAGTTCAATTCCCAACAACCACATGGTGGCTCATAACTATCTGAATTGGGATCTGAGGCCCTCTTCTGGTGTGTCTGAAGACAGCTACAGTGTCCTCATATACATAAAATTAATAGATTGTCCATAGCCACTAACTGATTTGTCTCATGCTCTAGGAGGGGCGTGACTTTTGCCAGTTGTAGCTCGCTTACGTTTGGAACTCTGAGGACTCTCGAGAGGGTATAAATGTGAGAGCCCTGAGAGGGCATATGGCAGCTGCTCCTGCTGTAGCTATTGCTTGTTGGAGATATTTTTTTTTCTTTTTTTTGGTTTTTCGAGGCAGGGTTTCTCTGTGTAGCCCTGGCTATTCTGGAACTCACTCTGTAGACCAGGCTAGCCTTGAACTCAGAAATCCGCCTGCCTCTGCCTCCCAAGTGCTGGGATTAAAGGCGTGCGCCACCACCGCCCGGCAGTTGGAGATATTCTAACAACCAAGTAAGGCTACACAGTGAGACCCTGTCTTCAAACAAACAAACAAACAAACAAGGAAGCATCTGACAAAAGCTGGCAGCACCACTAACTAATCTACAGACATAAATATAAATATTTAAAAACATATTTAGATAGGCACAACATGTTCAATTAGAAAAACAGCAGTAGTTTGCCCCCTAGAGACACCTATGGTTTCCCTGGCCATGGGCTTTACAGTACCATATACACATTCCTCCTTGTGGAGCAACCTCAAGTAAAATTAGAAAGGGATCGGTTGCCCCACGACTCACTTGTCACTATTGCATTAGTGGGCACATTTTACCTAGCCAGATTTGGCTCTACATTTAAATATGATATTATTTCAAGATTTAAGTAGAACAATAACATGTAGACTCACGTAATGTTAAATATAAATAACTTCATACACCAAAATTTTAAGACTTAAATGTAAGATTGTGAAAACGAAACCTAAGGCAGATACCAACCCATAGCATGAAGTTATGGCCAATAAACATTAGTAAGAAAATAGAGTATTAAAAATAAATGCCTGTTAGATCATTGATATTACAAAATGTATTAGTGATACCAATTCAGTTATCTTAATTATTTCCCCAAATTAAAATAATAGACTTTTTATCTCATATAGTGAAGACAAACACAATTTGCTGACAATTAAGAATTTGTCTCCCTTTAAAGGAGGCAAGCAGTGAGAACACAGCAAATATATTTTTCTTTTAGAAATGACTATTAGGAAAATTTCGAAAAGTATTTTAGTCAGAGCTAACTGGCCAACAAACTTCTCTAAACTCTTGGCCAAATATGGCAACTCAGGAAGGGTTGGCTGATTTGAACAAGATTTCCCTCTTAGACTTAGGGATTTAAATGATCCGGTCTCAGTTAATGGCACTCTTTGGAGGAGGTTTAGTTGTGGCCTTGCCAGAAGTGTGCCACTGTAGGAAGGCTTCGAGAGCTTAAAGACTTGAGCCACTTTGAGTTTGCTCTCTCTACTTTGTGCTTGTGACGTGAGCCCTCAGCTTCCTGCTGCTATGCCTTCATTCCGCCATCATAGGCTCTGACCCACTGTAACCTGTCATCTCAAGTAAATTCTTCTGTTAAGCTGCATTAGTCATGTGTTTTATCACAGCAATAAAAAAGTAACTAACACAGAAGTTGATACCAGGGACTGGGTCACTGCTGTGACAGACTTTGGAACTTTGGACGAGAAAAATGGTTAAATGCTCAAGGCAACAACACTGACAACTGGGCTAGGAACATTCTGTGATATTTTGGCAAATACGTGATTGTTCTCTGTCCATGTCCTAAGAACTTGCCTGGGGCAATGGACTAGTATCTCAGGGGAATTTCTGGACCGAATAATATTGGCTTTTTGAATATTTATTAGTAAAACCACTCTTATGAGGGTATATAATGAAAAAGAGCAGCTGAGACAAAAGAAATCCAAACTGTACAGTTTGAGGAGGAAACAAAAACTGGCAATTTTAATGTGCTGGAAAGAAGCTATATTTGTTAAGGAGAGTACAACTATTAAGGAAAGATCTGGTTTGCACTGGAATAAAGGTATGGGTGCCCACTCATCTAAGGCTAGACTTTCAAAAGAAAAAAGCCCAGGGAATTTTCTGGTCCTGGAAAGCAACTGAGGGGCACTGGGAAGCATCCTTCCCAAGCTGGCAGGCGAACTGGCAGTGTGATCCATGTGGTAGAGGCTTTAGAGTCATGGAGAATACAAAAGTAGAGGGGATTCTTCCTCCACTGAGGCCAGGCAATGTCTGGGACTGCACAAAGCTGGGAAAGTAAAGACTGGGTTGCATTGGATACCCCAGAATGTTGGGGATGCCAATGAGAGCTGCATATAGGAAACGTAACCAGTCTAAGAGCAGGGAGCAAAACTGGAGGAATAGAGCCATGTGAGCCCTTTAAAATTAAAATCCGACATTGAATGTTGACCAGCTGGATTTGGTGTTTGACTTGCTGAGTTTTCATCTTGGTTTTGTTCAACTATTTCCTCACTATTTCCCTATCCCTTCTTTTCAGTATGGCAATGCATGTATTTTGTCATTGTATGTTAGACTACATAATTTGCTTTTTTGATTTTATAGGACTTACAATTAAGTGCTTATCTTGAGTTCAGAAAGGAGTTGAGTGTTAAGATTGTGAAAAAGATTGTGGGGACCAGGGTATTAAATATCTGTCTCTCATAGACTTAGGCATCGAATGCTTGGTCTCCAGATGGTGGCACTTTCTAAGGAGGCTTAGGAAGTGTGGCCATGTTGGAAGAAGTGTGTCAATGTAGGTGGATGTTGAAAGCTTAAAGACACATCAATCAAGTTTGTTCTCTCTGCTTTATACTTGCAGTTCAAGAAGTGAGCCTCCAGTTCCCTTCTCCTGCTGCCTTTGTTACACCGTCAAGGACCCCTGGAATCGGAAGCCTAAGTAAACTTTTATAACCTGCCTTGATTGCGGTGTTTTATCACCATATAAATAGAAAAGTAACAAACAGAGGGAATGAAAATTTATAAAATTAAGACTATTTAAGATGAACCTGATGGTATTGTGTATCTTTAGTGTAGATAGTCACCATTGTATGTCTTTGAAACAGAGAAAAACAAAAGCAAGCATTTACTATGGGTGGCTGTGGTGGTTTGAATATGCTTGGCTGAGGGAGGTGTGGCCTTGTTGGAGGAAGTCTGTCACTGTGGGGGTGGCCTTTGAGATCCTCCCCCTAGCTCTTAGCTCCTTCTCCAGTGCCATGCCTACCTGAACACTGCCATGCTTCCAACCTTGATGATAATGGTCTGAACCTCTGAACCTGTAAGTCAGACCCAATTAAATGTTGCCCTTTTTAAGAGTTGCCTTGGTCCTGGTGTCTCTTCACAGCAATAGAAACCGTAACTAAGACAGTGGCCTCTTCATCTTTACAAAAGCTGTATCTCTTGCTGAGCTATATCTCTAAACCATTACAAAGATTTTGAAGGACACATTTCATGCTAACGTCTTTACTAGATTGGGTCTCTTCCTTACCTGGCTTCCACAGAAAAAAAAAATCTGATTTCATATTCTATTAAAATATTACATATATTTTAAAAGCTTATTAATTATGGTATCTCCAGACTGGAAAACACTCTTTTTGGAACATTACTGAATACAGGCCAAAATAGTACTACAGAGGAAGGACATTTTCATTGACCTAAACATCTTGAAATTCTAAAATGGAAAGCAAATGGGAAAGTAATTTCTACCATTCTTAAATGGTAATGTATTTATTAGTATTTTCTTTTCTACTCTTCTGTAATAGCTCCTGGTTTTGATAAAATGACTGATAATGGAAGAGCAATTCAAAATGGGCATAACAAATGAAAACCTTTTGGAAAGTGTTGATTTTTTTTTCTACTCGGGAGTCTTTTGAATCTAGACGGTTTAAAGATGATCAACTCCCTGCTTTAAAAACAGCTCGATGCTCCTTGTTCATCATCTGCAGAAGTAGGAGATCTGGCTCCGCCCCCTGCTGGCAGCTGCATTTGGATGAGCAAGCCTGGACAGTGGTGGCTGACCAATTCAGCTACCACACACGCCCAGATCGAGGGTTTAGAGTTGGCCCACCCCAACATCTACCCCATCTACAAACAGCTGGGGCACGTGAAGGGGCTGATCCTGCAGAACCAAAACTGCGGGGTCTCCATGACACTGAGCAACAACAGAATATCTGAGGAGTCATGATAAGGATTTAATATTGATGATGTAGCAGAAGCCATAGGCCTCAAACCAGACCAATAATCATTTGCAAACAGTTTGGACAAAAGGGTATAGTGTATGACACAGCCTGGAACACTGCAGTTTCCATGGTGAGATTTTTCTTCTCTTGCTTTTCTTCCTTCCTTTCTTGATTTGTTTGTTTATTATATGTGAGTACACTGTAGCTGTCTCCAGACACCCCAGACGAGGGCGTCAGATCTCATTCCGGATGGTTGTGAGCCACCATGTGGGTGCAGAGAATTGAATTCAGGACTGTTGGAAGAGCAGTCAGTGCTCTTAACTACTGAGCCATCTCTTCACCTGCCCCCCCTTTTTTCTTTTTAATTTTTTTGTTTTGTTTTGGGGGGAGACTGCAAAGGCAGAGGGCGGATAGGAAGGGATTGAGAGATGAGTGGGACTGGGCTGCATGACGTGAAATTCACAAATAATCAATATAAAGTTTAAAAAAGGACATAAAGCTGAGGAAAGACAAGGTGGATCTGGGGGAGTTGGAGGAAAGAATGGGGGTGGACATGATCAAAATACATTTCAAATTCTCAAAGAAGTAATAAAAATATTATAGTTAAAAACAGATGAAACCAGCCAAATTGGTTATCACTTTCTTGTGGAATGGTCCTCTTGTGACCAGTGAGAAGAAATAGAGTAAGGATGATCAAGAAAGATAAAAGAATTCTGAGCTTTTAATTATGTGAATAAAATGTTCTTCTGTTTAGTAAAAACAAAAATAACAAAACACCTTGATAGTTTCCCTCCACAGTTGTAATAAAACTGAACTTATATACAGTTTCTCAAAGGTCTTGTATGAATTGGGCTTATTAGCTCACCTCTCTATCTTGACACTTTCAATTCACTACTATAGTTTGCAGGGTTCACACTTTTATAGCTAACATTGTGATGTCTGCCACACATTTACCAGTGGGCTTCATTAATGTCTGCTATATTTATAATTTGTTATTTTATTATTTGTTTGTGTATGGGTATGTGTACATAAGTGTACACATAAGTGTAGGTGCTCAAAGAAGCCAGAGGCATCAAAACCTCCTTTTTGGAGTTACTGGCAGATGTGAGCCACCTGCCATTGGTGTTCAGACCTAAACTCTGGTCCTCTGGCAAGACATTATATGTTCTTAATAGCTAGGCCAACTCTCCACCCCAATGCCTACTGTCTTTACTAGATTGTGTTTATTCCATGAAATCAGTCACTACAAAGTCTACACAAAGTGTAAATTGAGATAATGCTAAGTAATTTTGTGGAAAGGAGGTTCTTTTGCTGTTTTGAACCAGGGTTCTAAGCACTAATATGTGCACATTTTTGGAAACTGGTAACATTGTGTTTTCTTTTTAATCTACATTGTATTCTGTGTATAACAGAAACCTATGTTTTGAATGCTTAAGATGTGAAAGGCAATTAACCACTGAAGTGAGAATTACTTTTAGGATAATGTATTAAATTGATAAAGACCTATATTACCTGAATAAGTCCACTAACTACAGCATAAACATCAATTCCATACTAATTCATCAGTTATAGTCATAATTCTATATATTTTATCCATCAAACTATATTATGTCTTCCTTCATAAGGCTGCAAAGACCTTTAAAAGTTTCAATTGAGGAGTTGGAGAGATGGCTCAATAGTTAAGAGCTTGTACTGCTCTTGCCTAAGACCTGAGTTGAGTTCCTGCACTCGGGTCAGATGGCTCCCAACTGCCTTCACTCTAGTTTCAGGGGATTCAATGTGTCTGACTTCCATGGGCACCTGCACCCATAAGCATGTGCTCACATAGGTACTAGCACATAAACACACAACTTAAAATACAATAAAACATAACAAGAAAGCGTCATGGGGGTGAAGGCCTGGAGAGGTGGCTCAGTAGTCCAAGAGCACATAATGTGCTTACAAGAGGGTCCGAGTTCTGTCCCCAGGATCCATGTTGGTTGTTCACAACTGCCTGTCACTTCAGCTCCAGGGACATTTGGCATAGCTGGCCTTCATGGGCTCCTGACACTCACATGCTTATACCTCCTCCAAATTTACACAGAACTTATAAAACTAATCAAAAATAAATCTTTAAACAAACAATATGCTATTTAGAAAAGCAACAAGCTGGCTCAGTGGGTAAAGGTTTTCCTGTTCAAGCTTGATGACCAGAGTTCAATGCCTAGAACTCATGTAAAAGTGGAAGGAGAGAATCAACGTCACAAAGTTGTCATCTGATCAAGAAGCATGCCATGGTACCCCTCTCCCCAGCATCTCACACACACACACACACACACACACACAAAAATAAAAAATTGTCACTTGGATGGGGGGGGGAAGACAGGGTTCTAAATGTGATTTAATTTAGCACTGGGGAAACAGAAACATGGATCTTTGACGTTCAGGTCATCCTAGGGTACATTTAAAAAAAAAAAAAAAAAATCCCAGATAGTCCTCTTCCTTCCAAGAGGACACGCTTCCAGCTGGGATGTGTGTGGTGGTGCTGGGTGCCATTTTGGTCAGCTTGGTCTTTGAAGAGATGAAGCTTGGAGTTGGTGAAAATTACACATTCCTGCATGTTTAGGAGTTTTTTAGATGATGCACCAATTCTGAAATGTGTGCTAAAAGGCAGGACTGAACTCCCTCAAGTATTAATTTTTAAATGGCTAGGGGCACTTGAAAAAATTGAGTAATCTGTTCTTGCAGCCCTTGGGGCTAGCACCTGTCCCTTAGTTGGTGCAGTCTTAATTGCTGTCTTAACTTCACAACAGCTGCAAATTTGACAAGTGTCTTCCTGCATTTCCTGGTCATTTATTAAAGGTGGTCAGCTGTAACTACTACAAAACTGGCATTAATGGTGTGTGTTAAGCTACTACATACTGACTGTCATTACTTTTCGAAGCTGTATCTGGCAGATGCAAACATCAGACACCTACGCAATCCTTCACCAGCAGGAAACCTGAAAACACAAAAGAATAGATAGAGCCAGGCAGCGGTGGTGCACGCCTTTAATCCCAGCAGAGGCAGGTGGATTTCCGAGTTCAAGGCCAGTCTGGTCTACAGAGTGAGTTCCAGGCAGCCAAGGCTACACAGAGAAACCCTCTCTCGAAAAAAACCAAACCCAAAAAACAAACAAACAAACAAAAAAATAGATGGAATGCTAAGAATTATATTTTTCAGTTACTTCAGTTTGTCACTATTGATTTTTTTCCTTTTTGGCAGCTCAACAATTAGCAGAATCACTAAAAGTTTAACAAGAGTCAGATGTGGTGGTGCACATCTTTAATCCCAACATTTAGGCAGAGGTAGGTAGATTTCTTTGAGTTCAGGCCAGCCTGGTCTGCATAGTTCCAGGACAGCCAGGGCCACCCCTCAATAAACAAACAACCACAACCTCAGAGAAATTCAGCTGTTTTTATGAATACAATCAGATCTTCAGTCATAATGGGTTTTGTTTTGAAACAGTAATGGGGTATGCTTTTGCACCCAAGAGTTTCTATTTCATAATTATTTACAGGCAGTGGAAGATTGAGGAGAGTGCTAGTTTGTGATAAAGTTTTTGCTATTTGGTAAAACAGAAATAGTTATGGATAAATTAGATATGCCAAACAAATTTAATATGGACATGATTTATTGACTTTCTTGGTCTGAGATGGTCTTTCTGATGGAGCCAAGGCTGGCCTCAAGCTCAGGATCTCCCCCCTAAGCCGTTCAGAACCGGGCTTATGGGCATGGTCACCAACTTCACTTGTTTATCTTTTTAAAGCCAGTCAAGTCTAATACTGGGGAGTTATATATCAATTTTAAGCTAACACACTTTTACTTAAGGGAATGCTTTTTCTATTCTGAGGTTTTTTTCTCCAACTTTTATAATGTGAAATGTTATCTTTTTGAAAAAAAAAAACCAAAACATTTTATTAAAAAGAATAAACAATGTGAATTTTTAAAGTGACTTACTAGGCAAAACCTAAATAGCATTCTCATCTTTATTTGCAATTAAAATTATTTTAAATTACACTCATTTATGTGTACTGATATATATCTGTATTTATGTGAGTATGCATGTGCCTCAGTATCCATGCGAAAGTTAAGACCATGTGAGTTCCCAGAATGCAACTCCAGTGATAATGATTGACAGACTTTTTGCAAAGAAACACCTGGTTCTAATACATCAGGTTTTAACCTGGGGCCTGGCCTCTGGAACTAGACACATAAGCATTCACATCATACCTTAGTGACCCTGTGTGTGACCGTAGGCTTCTTAGCACCTCAGTTTTCTCAACTCTGACCTATAGCTCTGCTCTTCAAGCCTGTGTATACTAACTAGATCCAGAAAAATGTTTTTATTTTTATTAATTTTTTATTGGTTTCTCAAGACAGGGTTTCTCTGTATAACCCTGGCTATCCTGGAACTCACTCTGTAGACCAGGCTGACCTCTGAAATCTGCCTGCCTCTGCCTCCAAAGTGATGGGATTAAAGGCGTGCGCCACCACTGTCCGCAGAAAGATGTTTTTAGTTGGTAGGCATGTGTTTGGCCACTTTTCTAAACATTAGAAACTAATCAAACCATGATTGTCTTTTTTCTCTTGAGAAAGTTTTACTCATGATGATCAATCTCTCAGAGACCCCTATTTTCATCAGTCACAGGTATTTCTTCTGTCAACAAAGTTTTAAACACACACACACACACACACACACACACACACACACACACGAAGAGACAGACTCCCATATCTGATTTCTTCAGAATCAAATCTTTCCTTCTCAGGCCTAAAATGAACTGTGATCTAGTATTTATCTCTTCTTTCAACCTCTTAAAATACCAAAGCACACAGTTTTTATCTTCAACTTAATGAATCATGTAACAATATTGTCCTTTCGTTCTTTCTTAAAGCTAATTTTCAACCTCACTTTCTGCAGTCTTCAAGTTTTTTTAATTTTCTGAAAGATTGGTCTTTTGCTTTTTATCTTTTTTATTTCACTGAAACTCTCAATTTTCCTCCCCCCAAAAAGTAGACCCTCACCCTGCTACTACATTACAAAAGTTAGTCTCAAACCAGTCTGCCACTACGTTTGGCTAAACTCAAGGCTCTAACTGCCACTTATACACTAATGACAACAAAACCTATTCTAAATCTTAAGATTTTTTTTAATCCCTCCATTAAACTTTACACCCTTAATATTTCAGTCTATATTTTTCTTGTACTTTTGTGATACATTAAACCAATTCCCTTTTCCCTTGTATCTTCCATCAATCTTCGCAGCCATTTCTTAACTATTTTCCACCAGACATCATAAAATCACTATGCAATCACATTATAATACCCCATATCTTTCAAATCAATACTCTGAATTCCTTTCAGGTGATGTAACTTTTCTGTTTACATTTTCAATAGTCCTGTGGGCCCTTCTTGAATAAACCTCCATTCTCTAGCATGCCATACTGCATGAAGGTCTCTACTCATTTATTTTACTGCATACACTGATGCTAGATACAGACACGCTTTATTTTTTACTTCTGTGTATTTGTGTATACTGTATATAATCTATTGATAAAATATTTCCTCTCATTCCCCTCCAAGTAAGAACTCTCCCTTTTCCACGTCAAAGCTTAAGTAAAGTTTATTTCTCAAGGAAAAATAAAAATCTGCCCTGAACTATGCTATGTCCATGCTGTCTGGTTTAGATACTGTCCTTAGCCAAAGTTTCACTTTGATTTTTGTATTTCCATGTTATGAAACAAAATATATTATGGATCCTAACAGATAAAATGATAGAGCTAGTACTCTCAGGGGTTTATATTGGAACGCCCTTTAAAAACAAGAAAGCCTTAACAATACTACCTACCTTCTTGCTTTAAACATTAATAAAAGATACACTAAAGATACACAAAATGTAACCTGCAAACCAGGTGAACAAAATGTAACCAGTTATTTAGGTAGCTGCGACAGGAAGACTCAAGGCAAGCCTGAGATAAACAGCTCAAAATCTACTCCCTTCCTTTTTTTTCAAGGTACACTTACTATTTCAGATACAAGCTACCAAATTGTATCTTTCTTTTAGCAGGGGGTGGGGGGAGGTGAGAGTGATCTGAACACTGTAAGATACTAATCAGAATCAAAATCTAGGTCACAATCTGGGCACAGAAGTTTTTGGAGGTTATTACACAAATTATGTCACATTATCTCAGTTTTCATAGCATACTTAAGGACACCCTAAACTCAGAAGTCAAGCAACTTTATTGCAACTGACTGAAAAACAGCCTTCCATTTTTGTTCCTGGAAGCATATGCTTTTGTTTTGTCCTATGGGGAATGACCAAACAAATCAACAGGGTTGTTTCAATTCTTTAATTCTTTATCCTGGTCTATAGTAAATATATGCCATATTCATTTCCCCCTAGTGCTGGGGATTGTTATCTAGGGCCTTGTCATGGCCAGTAAGACCCTTCCACTATCTCCTGAGCTATATCCCCAACCCTGTTACATATTTTCTAACTCCTACCATTTCATGTGACTATATATCTTCAAAGTAAATTTGAAATCCACAAAGCCATACCAAAATCCTTTAGCCCTAGAGACACTATGTTCTTAAGAATAAAAGCTCGAAACTCGATTATTTTTTGGCACCACCTCTCAGATATTTTGAGGAGCTCTAAGGAAAAACATGGAAACAAAGTCATAACGAGAATATTAATTTCATGTTTCCTCATAAGTTTCCAAAGGCTAAATCTAATGATTTATGGTGCATGTGCTTTTGCTTTTAAGTGAATTTTAGCAATGTTGTATGTGTGTAGGGGGTGGACAGAAAAATGAATCAAATGTCAGTTGTAATCCAAATTTTCTTTGATTTTGTGTCACTGTGATTCAGCAGCCTCAGTGCTTTTAAAGGGCAGGATGAGACATACCTAGTGCTTTCATCACAGAGATGTGTGGTGATTAATGAGCTAATGCCTGTAATACAGTCTAAAGCCCTAATTCAAAGAGACTGTATAAACACAAAACACTCTTAACAAATCTGTAAGAGATAACTTCCAAATGGAAAAAGGTTTAAAGGTTGTCTGTGAGTGTATGTTAATGAAACAGTACTGAACTGACTGGTTCTTCCCATCAATATTTCAGAAGGGGTGAGATAAACTTTATCAAACTATGATGCAGATAATTACAAGCTGGGACAAAGTACAGAGTTGTTGAAAACAAAGTACAGAGTTCCACATGAGGACAGAGTGGGGGTGGGCTCTTTAACTTGTCTCTTAATCTTTATAATACTTTTCTTACATTGTTATACTTTTACATATGAGCAGCCCATACTGTAAGTTTTTAAGCTAATGAACTTTTCAAAGTTGTTTTCACAACTTCAAAGTGGGAGAGCCAGGCACACAGGTCTAATATAAAGACTATTCTGTCTACTCTTACTAGATTCTGCTAAGATCTGCAGTTACTGCCTTCAGTGACTACATGACATTGCTTATTCTCTCTGTTCAGTGAAACCTAATATGACCACCCTATTTAGAATGTCAAACAGCTTTCTTTGCTCTCCTGGACCCTTTGCTAATTATTCTGAAATATCTATAACTTTCTAACATTATTATACATTTTATTTGACCATATTAAGAGTGATCCTCTGTTAGATGCTGAGGTCTAGGAATAAGTTAGGCATCTCTTTATTTTCTCATAAGCCTCCCTTCACCACCAAATCAACCCTGTAACAGTGAGCAGAGCATATGCAGTGGACACACTCTCACCTTCCCCTTTAGCTGCTCACAAGGACTTGCTTAAAAATTTTTTTTTAATGTATAGTTCCCAAGGAAACAAAACAGGGCCCATATCTGAGCTAACTTACATTTAGTTATTTTAATTTATTTTGATATTTTATTCTACTAAAGAAGACTGGAATTATTTAAAAACCCTATCATTTAAAAAACCCTAGCCAAAATAAAAAAAATATGAAAAACCCATAAAGCAAACTGAAATGAGGAGGATTCAGATAATGATCAGTGACAAAAGTATCTGCCATGCTCTAGATATCTAGAAGCTAAATGTGAGCCTCAGATGGAACACAACATCCCAAGTACAGCTTGAGCATTCCATGTGAGATGAGTAGGACCAGAAATCTATTTTGAAATATTTTTCTTAGGTTTTTACTAGCCAAGCATTCTTACACTCAAAGTAAGAAATCCTAAAATACTCAAAAATCTGAAAACTTTTGACCATTATGCCAGTACTCAAAGAGTTGTGCATTTTAGAGTTGAACTTTTCACATTAGGGATGTTCAATCTGTACTCTAAAGGAATGATTGTAGACACCCAGAATCTCTTTCTTTACAAGAAATATTGCAGTTGCAATGACAATAGCTATCAATTTTTATTTTTATTTTTTTGGTTTTTCAAGATAGGGTTTTTCTGTGTAGCCCTGACTGTCCTGGAACTCATTCTGTAGATCAGGTTGGCCTCGAATTCGGAAATCTGCCTGCCTCTGCCTCCCAAGTGCTAGGATTAAAGGCGTGTGCCACCACTGCCTGGCATCAAATTTTATTATTCTTCAAAGTTATTATTCATCTGTATATGTATGCGCATGCTCCTATGCATATATGCATGTGACTGTGGAACAAGAAAAGAACGTCAGATTCCCTGGAGTGGGGTTATATATAGGCAGTTGTAAGCCATACAATGTGGGTGCTTGAACCCAAACTCAGGTCCTTTAGAAGAGCAGCAGTGTTCTTTACCATTGAATGGTATCTTCAGCTGGAGAGTTGCCAACTTTTAATTTTCCATGTAGGAATACTAACTAAATCCAATGACTATTACCACTATGTCAAAAGAGCATATTAACATTTAAAAAAGTCAATTTCAATAAAAAGATAGTTTCTTTCGACGAATACAAATTTATAAGCCCCTTATGGATAAAAATGCAGAATTTCAGATCTTTAGATACTTTTCTGTAATAAATACTCTTAACAAAAGCAGCTAAAGGAAGAAAGTTAATTCTGGCCACTGGGGTAGGAAGCCAAGGAGTCGGGTGCGTGAACCAGCTGGTTCCACTGAATTCAGTCTTACAGCAGAGTGGAATGCACACTGGTGCTTAGTTCACTCACTGTGTCCATTCTAGCAGTCTAAGACACCTGTACAGGAAATGATGTCACTTGCAAGTAGGATGGGTCCTCCAGTGTCAATTAACACAACCAAGGTGATTCCCACAGGCACACCCAGAGGTCCATCTCCCAAAGGATTCTAGATTCTGTAAAGCTGACAGCACTAACCATCACAACAACAAACATTAAAGTACGATTAAGTCTAACATTAAAATAAAAAATTAGGAACCAGCTGTGGTGATAATTCCAGTACTTGATAGGCTAAATCAAAGACCCATTAATCTGAGGCCCAGACTTCAGAGAGTCTCCATTTCAAACATTATATAAAGGAAATCACTGGACTAAACTCTTAGTAAAATGGTATTCAAAGTAAAAGCCACGTTAAAGAGTGGAAGAAGGTATCTTTAAAACCCCAATTTGTTATGCAGAAAAGTCAATAAAAATTGAGAAAAAAAATTACAGAAAAATAATATTTGGACAACAAATAAAAATAAATCAAACAATTACTAACAATACAAATAATTGGGAGATATGAATGAAACTAGAATCAAGTACCATCTGTCCTTGGAATGGCAAAAATTAAGTCTAAAGTATCAATAAAATGGAAAAATCGATTTCATCCACTATTGGCACAACTAATCTGGACAGAAAATTGGCAGTTATCTAATAAGAAGAAGCTCGTACCCTGTGATCTACCAATCTACTATGAGATTTATGAACTGTTCTTAAAGATGGCCTTCAGGTATCATGAAGGAAGCGACACTAACCCAAAAACCAGGGAAGACAAGTGCCTTCCTTTTATGAACATAATGCTATTAGACTTTTACTTAGTTGTGGACGATCAGTAGTTCAAGGCCAACCTAGCCTAGTGAGTTCTTAGCTCTACCCCCTCCAATGAAAACAAATCAAAACCAACTAGAAAGAGATAATGCTGCTCCTAGTCCCACGAAGTTTTAACTTCTCTACAGGACGTTCACTGGGGAATGGGAGGAAAAACAAAACCAACTCCAAGGTCAGATATTTCTAAAAATGTACTCACTGTCTAGTTATATTGTTTTAACACAGATGATGACATTAAATAATTTATTTAGTGTGAAAAAGGAAGAGTGTATGCTGTTTTGCTCAAACTTTAAGGAGTAAGTTTGTCATCTAGAAGATCATTTGTCTGTGACAGTGCTCCTTTTGGTGTCTAAAAGCAATTCAGTCGAACAATCAGAATGGACAGTGGCAGCAACTGTGCTGACAGTGACGCTACCTACTGGTGCAGAGCTCCTGACTCTAGCAACACTGAGAGTTTAGTGTGGACACAAATTCTGCAGTCTCATTAACCTTGTGGGATAGGGCCTGAGGTACCTCAGGCCTAACAAACTAAACTCCCAGGTGCTTCAGATGCTGCTGATAGAGCATCACACAGGAGCAAGGTTTGAGTGTAGCAGCTCAAATACTGATCTTCGAAACACAAATTATTTTGGTTTTTACTAAGAGCACTTAAAAAAAAAAAGGATGATACAGGGTCAAGAACCAACACCTGGTGATATCTTGCATACACATTTAAATACACATATGACAATACACACTGGTAGTGGTGGTGCTTGCCTCTGCTTCCAGCAATGGGGAGGCTGAGGTTGACAATCTCAAGTTTAAGATCAGCTTGGGCTACTGAGGGTCTCTGTGTCTTAAAAAACTAAGACAGCAAGACATTTTCAGAACCCTATTGTCAGTCAGTTTTCTTATGCAAATGCCAGAATTTACTGAAAGACTCCAAGGACACTACTAAGCAATTAATTTTGATACTGCTGTTGCACACAGACTTGATCATAGAACATCTGTGTGTATAGCCATAGGGCAGTGAAAAACAAAACAGAAATACAGGAAAAATATGGATGAATCTGAGAAAACAAGCTACAGAAAGATTTAAGCATCCTGCTCAAATAAATTTAAGATCATCAAAACTACACACACACACACACACACACACACACACACACACACGTGTTCAGGGATCTAGATGCTGCTTATATGAACCCTGACAACACGAGAAAGAGAGTAGGGTAGCATTTGGGAGAATTTACAAGACATAGGGAAAGCATCCTTTTGATTTGCAGTTAGTTGTATTTCTTCCACTAAGTACATGAATCCTCATGAAATTTTATGTCACAAAATTGAAACTGCTACACTGCCACTTCAAAGAGACTAAAGAAAAACTGAGTATAGATATGGCATGGAAGACTGCTTCAACACCATGAATTGAAGACAAGTCAAAAGATGTGGGTTCAAGTCTCAGTTCTTACTAACTTTAGGCTATTTAAGTAATTTCTCTTGTTTTTATTTAATTAATATGTAAAAGCCAGAAAGCCATTTTTCCCACTCACAAGGCTGGGGTAGACAAGGCAATGTAGTGAGAGATTCCTAACAGGGTAGGAAAGGGAGACATTATTTTGAGAATTACAAGAGAAATCACTTTAGAGTGGAAATGAAATAAACCAACGAAGTCAATAAACTTAAATTTCCTTGTGAACACTGCTATACACCAATACTAACACACACAAAAAATGTTTATCAAATAATACCTCTAAAAACTCAGCAGGTGGAACAATTTTAAATGAAAGAGATTTAGATTTTGTTTTATATGAATACTTTGTCTGCATGCATGTTATATTCACCAGGCTTGGTGTCCATGAAGTTCAGATGAGGGTGACAGATCCCCTGGGACAGGGGTTAGCAGTGGTTATGAACCACCCTGTGGGTGCTAGGAAGGGAACAGAGGTCCTCTGCAAGAGCAACAGGAGCTCCTAAGCAGGCGGCACATTTTAATAGTTCTGTATTTAATGTGGACACTGATTCAGTCTAGAACCGCAAGCCTGGAGTTGTAGATCAATTCGGTGATAGACTGTGGACCAGGCATCAACTGCTCCACTCTGCTGAGTTTATTGAGCTACTAAAACATTCTCTTTTCCTAGTACTTTATGGTAAGTCTATGTGTTAGGGTGGGCAAGATCCTGCTTTTTCTGAGGTCATTTCATCCACAATGCAAAATGAGTGTGGCAAGTAAACAAGCCATGTATTAACCAGTGTATTGTACACCAGGGGACAAATTTAAAGCTTCCTAGCCTGCTGAAAATCTAATCCTATCCTTGCCAATTAACCTTATTAATACCAGAGTAGGAGAAAAGAGAGGTCAAAATACGGTGAAGGCGCTACTTATTTCCTCCTAGATCTAAAACAGTAACGAAGGCACAGCAGGTATTGTATCCATTTTCAACTTACAACACGTCGCCTTCTCCGTTTTCTGTTGGTAATGCTACTACTCCTTCTCCCAAAATAAAATTTACTAACAGGCATGGGCACCGATAATAATGGTGATATTCAAAATACTGCATTGGCTACAAGTAGATTTATTACCCAACTGAATCCATGCGCTAAGTATATGGACTCAAATTCTCTAAAATAAGTGTTTATTGGAAATCCCCGTTAATGTAAACAAATGAATGTCAATCACAAACCTAATCTACTCAAGACTTACTTGTTTCAAATACTGGCCCAAGATGTCCAAAATTTTCTTTATACACTGAAGGCTTGAAAAATGTAAATCCTAGTGATCAAGCACTATGTACTGCACAAGGAAAACCTTTTATAAACTCTCAGAAAAAATTTAAAGGTCACCCTTTCCGCGGGGCCCCGTTATTCCAATCCTTTCTTACCAAATCTGCTTCACACTGCCTTAAATCAGAGCACCACTGATGGAACTAAATATTCTGCTTTTGACAGAAATCTCACCAAGATTAAAGCTCTGAAACGTATTCTTTTCTTTCTTTTTTTTTTTAGACAAGAAGCAGAGGGAGGTTAAACTCTCCGAACGTCCTCCACACACTATAATCTAATTTGAATCAACTTTCCTGGATTAGTACTAAATACAATTTCAAACAGAACTCTCCAACTTTAAATTCAAATCCAACCTCCTCGAGTTCTCAATCAGAGATGATAGAAGTTCAAGCCATTGAAAGCAGCTCCCGCGACAGGCGGAGCGGGATACCCAGCTCAAGCTCCGGGCGGACTCTCATCTAAAAGCGAGGCTGGCGGGACCGGGACACCGAGGCTGAAAGCGAGGGCCCGAAGGGGCCCACATCCAGGGAGGGGAGCGGCGCTCGACCCCATCTTGCGGTCCTCCCTGCGGGCGAGGAGGCCCGGGACGCACGGGTCTCCGCTCGGTAGCTCCGCTCCGAAGCCACCCGGCCTGGTCCCCAGCGCAGACCGGCGACCCCCCCAACGGCCCAGCAGCCCGGCCCCACGCACCTGCAACTGGGCGGCCGCGGCCGCCAACGCGCTGTCCTCCGCGGGGCGCCGCCCGCCGACTCTGCGCGCGCGGCCCGGCGAGGACGCGAACGAGAGCTGCGGTGCCCGGGCGCGCTTCGTGTGGCCCCTCCACGCGCGTTCGCGTTCTGCTGACTAACGGCCCCGCCGCGAGGGGCGGCCGCCGCCGGGGCTCTCCGGCCCGAGGTCCCGCGCGGCCGTGGTCACCGTCCGCACCGCAGGGCCGGTGCTGCCTTCTCCGCAGCCCGCCTTCCTTGGCACCTCCGAGGCCCGCCGGGAGGCGGAGCGAGCGGCCGCGGCGGGAGGGAGCAGGGAGGGCCGCGGGGGGCGAGCAGCGCGCCGCCGGGCTGTAGCTGGTCACTGACTGGAGGAGGGCGCCGAAGCTGACCCGGGCTCCCGGCAGCAGGCGGGCACGGTTACCGGCCTCGCCCACCTTCCACCAATCACAAACTGCGCTGCGGAGTCGCTAAGCTACGGAGCCGGGGACAGGTTGGGAGCGTTCGGCAGGAGGCGGGGACTGCGGAAAAGAGAAGCCAATAGGAAAGGTGGATCCCCGCCCCTCCGCCGTGATGGACAGCCGCGTTCGAGCCAATGGGGGAGTTCTAGATTCGAAGAAAGCTGGACTAGAACCTCAGGTCTGAGGAAGGCTTTCCGCGAAGTGGGCAGTCGAGGATGTGCCGCCGGGGAGAGCGGAGCGTGACCTCCCTAATGAGTCACGTGGGTCGACCTGGGGCCGGGATGGAAAGAGTAGAAGAACTTCTTCCGGGTCACTGTCGGTAGTCTCAACCTAGGGCGGGAACTTCTTTACCCTTTCCTGTAACTTAAAGGCTGCACCGACTTAGGGTGCCTGAGATTTACTGATGAGTTCCCAGAAAGGCAACGTGACTCGGTCCCGACCTCAGAAGCACCAGAATACGTTCACCTTCAAAAATGACAAGTTTGATAAGAGTGTTCAGACCAAGGTAGGCCCTTGCCTGGTGTACTTACTGCCATCCCAGGAAAAAGTGATTGGAAGGGGAGAGAGAGAGGAAGGGATGAGAGTTGGCGAGCGTGGACTGCAGCCCAGTTAGTCTTGGCTGCAGTGCAGTTGTGTCTAAAATATTCTTCCCACGCCCTTTCTTTGGCTCGGCTCTGTTCTGTGACCACATCTGATGGTCAGCACATCTAACTAGTGGCGCCAAGACCGGAATTTATTCAACCCATGATACGGATGGGGCGATTGAGGCCTTGGACGCTCCCATCTGGATCACGTCCCTGCAACAAGAAAATGAAGGATCTCGCCCGAGTGTCTCGTTGCAGCGACTGTTTTTCGAAAACTCCCAAGCCCATAAGTTTGTAGGGGGAGAACGATCTTAGCGTCACTGTCCTCATTAACAAAATGTTATTTCAGTTTCGCGTTGAGATTGTAAGGGCAAACTGTTTGGCTTGTGTAAAAAAAATGGTTGCTTGCTGTTTATACAGTTATTTAATTTATCAGGACTTGTGTAAGCTGGAAGAAAATCCAGACTGTTTAGGTCACTTGAGATATGTATGACTAGTGATTCTGTGTGGATAGCTAACCCCTTTCCCATATCTGAATGGAGCGCGGATAACCGGCTTTAGTCATCCTGGAGGCCGGCTTTACATCAGATAAAGTTAATATTTACATAAACAAGAGCTCAAATTTCCTAAGTTTGTTTCTTGAAGTAATTTAGTAATTTCTGTGAACTTTAGCCTCAAATAAGAAACCTGGTAGGATTATTCTGAAGCTAACAAAAGAGTAACTAGTCTGGGATATAACAGGTGGTCAGCAGGTGATTAAGTTTAAAACATTAAAAAGGCAATCTATGGTAACTTGTACTCTGTTTCTTTTCATTGTTTCTTAGATTTTTTATAAATATCTTTCATATGCAGGGTTCTATTCCCCCGGTAGACAGTGTTCAAAAATATTGACTCTACCTTTATGGAGTTTGTAGTTCTGAGTAATATGGACAGTAATTAAGCAGATCGATCTGTAATTACAAATTTTAATAGAAGTTGCTAAAGGGAAAGGCAGTTCAGTGAAGAATAAAGAAGGATCTTTTTAAGTTAGGCCCTCAGAGCACGGAGGTAGCAGACACTGGGTCCATAAACCTGCTTTTCTTGTCTTTTAGAAAATATTATGGAGTAGAAGTTGGTAAAAAAAAAATGGATTAATCCACAATTTGGCCCCAACAGCAGTGGGAGTGGTAAAGTATAGTTTCCTCCCACTGCCCTTGCAGTCATCTCAAAATCTATGGAGAGCCTTGAAAGTAAGGCTAGACCATACTTAAATATAATTGTGAGATACACTAATTAGACCTTTCCTGAGCGGAAGGAAACTGGAGCCCCAGGTTGTCTCAGCTCTCTATCCTAAAGATGGTTTTTACATTCAAGACTGGACAGATAAAAATGGAGTGTTAGGGAACCTTCCCCTGTCCCCACTCCACCTCTACCTGGTTTTAATCTTTGAGACAGGATCTCACTATGTAGACTAGGCTTTACTTGAACTTGGAGTGATTCTCCTGCCTCAATCTTCTGATCATGTCTAGCTACCCATGATAGATGCTTTATTAAGATGCTTATGTAAATAAAGTATTTCTTTTCTCGTATTTGATTATATTTTTAAAGAGGAACGAAGTTTGCTCTAGTCTTCCAAATGGCCAATGGGGTCAGCATACAAAGGACCTTTCAGCTTGATAGGAGGATTACCTAACAGTCAAGTGGTGCATACCAAACTCTATAACCTCCCGCTTTCTGAGTTTATTGAAAGAGACCTGCCTTTATGGTCACAGGTGTGAGGGTAGAGATCAAAATAGATTTAAATCTCTTCTCATTAAGCTGACTGCAGTGTGGACTCTGTCTAGATGACTTCGCTTCCTTTTCTGGAGAGGAGACGGTGTGTAATGAAACACAATGGTGGTGTGAAACATTGTCATCTGGTCATGACATGGTTAGTGACCTGTTGAACCCTTGGCACCTGTGATTACCTGTGAGACACCTATGCAGGATTGGGCCTATTAATGGTCTGCCGTGGAGTAGGTAGGGACTTAAGAGGCATTATCTCCCATCAAGTGTATGTGTAAGCTATCTATGGCTGATTGATGGATGCTGAGACAGTCATCTTCTTCAGTGGATTAGCCACACAGCATTTGTCTTTGTTCCTGGAAATAGCCCAGTTTTTGGTAAGAGATCGTAATTAAAGTTACACTCATTGGTTCACTGGACTGGGCCCAAGGGGAATTGTTTCTTTGTCCTATTGTTGGTGCTCTGTTTCTTCATCTCCCCAGAAGTTCCTGTGACTGCTTTAGCAGAAGAGAGACCTCATACTCGTTCTGTCATTTTTACTCTATAATACTGGGTTACTACTATCTCCGCTCTTAACTTTCCAGTCAAGATGCTTGTAGGGCTCATTAAAAAAATTCTTAAGAAATACAGACATGCCAGGAGGTGGTGGCGCACACCTTTAAGCCTAGCACTTGGGAGGCACAGGCAGGCAGATCTCTGAGTTCAAGGCCACCCTGGTCTACAGAGTGAGTTCCATGACAGCCAGGGTTACCCAGAGAAACCCTGTCTCGAAAAACAAAAATGATACAAGTGGCTTGTCTAGACACATGTGGCCTTTCTAGAGGGTACTGTGACGTATGAGCAGACATGGGGAATGGATGAGTGGAGAGTTTCAGAGACCATTACACACCACAAAGGGCTGTGTAGATTTTTTTTCTTTTAATTAAGAGAATGGAATGAATGTGGATCAGTATGTGGCCTACATACTGAGTTCCAGGACAGTCAGGGATATGTAGAGTGACCCCGTCTAAAAAACAAAATAAACATAAAGGGAGAGAGAAATATAAGTATGAGCCAAGCATAATTATATGATAATCTGTGTGGATTCAAAGTTGCTAAAAGCCTAAGAAAATTAATTAGATTAATTAATTAAAAGAAATGCATAGTTTTTGAAAGCATTGTAACAAGTTTACAGAACATACAGACTACTTTTCTCAGGTCTACAGTTCAGGCATAGTCATTGTTAACAGTTCTATGTATGTTTGTAGATATCTAAGTATGATATAGCATGCATGTAATGAACTACAATTTCCTTGTTTTGAAAAGAAAAACTGTTCTTCAGGACAGTCTGAATACTAGCCTGACCTAGAACCCATTGTGTAATCTGGGCAGTTTTGCCTCAGCCTCCCAATAGCTGGTATCACAGGCCTGGGCCACCACACTCAGCCAATTTCAAAGTTTTTAATCATTTTAAAACATTGTACTGATACAAATATAGAGTAGCCTATTTAACCACATTCCTTAATAAACAATTGAGTTCTTCACAGTTACTGTATAAAAAGAGCTGAAGCTGAAAATAGTGGTCCATGCCTATTACCCTAGTGCTCTGGTGAATTTAAGGCTAGCTTAAGGTAGATAATGAGATGTCACTTAGTGTCTTGTATCAAACATTGTGCTAGATTGTGAGAGATTAGGGCTAAGGGCAATACATACACACACACACACAACTGTTCTACATATGTGTGTGTGTTGTGTATATATGTGTGTGTATACATATATATATGTATATATATATGCTGATCATATTAGCATATTGTTAGCATTTCTCAAAGTGTGTAGTTTTAGGAGTACAGCATCATTTTATGATCAGGTTGCTTTAGAAATATTATGCACTGAATATGACTTTGAGGTGGGGCAGAGTGTAAGCACTTTCTGGAGTTTCTCCAGCAGGAGTACCACCATGATTCGAGGCTAGGCTGGACTATGTAGTGGATACTGAGCCATGCAGAGGTGCACATACAACAATGTGCTGTCAAACAAACCAACAAAACCCAAAAAACTTTGTGATGTTTTGCAACTTGAAAAGGTAATTGACCAAAACTTCCTTGGCTATGAAATGGTTTGGTTTACAAAATGTCTAATGAACTGACTTATTATGAAACACACTCACTTTTGGAAACTGATTGTCATCATGATATGGAGATAAAATTGCAAGTCTGAGTCCCTACTGTCTGGATGATACTGGAAATATACTTACAGTAATAATGACTAATAGTAATATTCTTGTGTGTTATTTTATGCCATCTTGCTACACATTATCTAATCTTCAAAATGACCTTGGGATAAATGCTATAATTACTCCATTTTACATACTGGGAAATTAGGACTTAGGGGAGTGAATGGTGTCCCCAGAGTTACATAATTAGCATGTGGCTGTGCATTAATTAGGTAAGATGAGACTCTTAAGGGCAAGTCATTTCAAAGCCCTTGTTTGTATGCAGAGTTTCTGCTTCTGTACTGGGGATTTTTATCTGCTCAGCTCTGTCCATTAAATTTTGAGACAGATATAGCCAGCAAGGCCATGAACTTAGTTCCTTCTGCCTGAGCTTGCTAAATAACTTGAATTCCAAACCTCAGCCACCAGGACCAGTTTTTTTTTTTCTTGGTGTTTTTGTTTGTAACAGAAGCAATATGACCTGGAGATTATGGTCAGAGCAGAGATGGATGAGCCCTATTGTCAAAGCCTATCACAGCCAAGGTGTTCTTTGTGCCCCAGAGGTTCACGTGCAGGAACCTTAACCCATGAGTGTGAGAGTGAGAGACCCGGGCCTGGTGGGATTTGATGGGGTCAGGTGCTGTGCCTAGCAGGAGCCAGTTCTCTGCCTGCTTCCTGCCTGAGAGCGAACTCTGCTGTAATCAAAAGGTGCTGAGCTCTCACGACGCTTATGCGTGATTTGTTGTTGCTGGCTCCACTATAATCACTGGGAAATCAAATTAGATCAAAATTCACTTCAAGTTTCAGTGAAATTTGATTAGATGCTAACCACATGTGGTCTTCCAACCTTCCAGCACCCCACACTAGCTCTTCCTCTGCCTTCAGGAACATACAGTTGCCATCATCATCCAGTAGAGACGTTGCTGAAATAAACTTTTTAGTTCCTCGCCTTGCGCTTTCAGGGAACACTGCTCACCCCTGGCCCTCACAAGTGAAGATGCATTTCTTGGCTGACAGCTTCACCTTTTCCTATTTGTGGCTTTAGTCAGTTCCTTCTCAATCAACTGTAGCCTTGGAAAAATACATGCTGTCTCCAGGTCTGGGCTAACCTACATACCTCTGCACCAGTGCCTGGCTTACTCCATGCCGCAGGTCCCCTCAGCATACTTAGTAATCACTGCATACTCATGGGTAATCCTTCCAGCATCTGAGCCCTCAGCCTTTAGACCCCCACCCCTCTGGGGTCAGACTCTAACCTTTACCATGTTCTACTCACAGACAGGGTCTTTATGACCTAGAAACTATGTAGACCAGGCTAGCCATGAACTCAGAGAGATCCGTCTGCCTCTGTATCCCAGGTGCTGGGATTAAAGGCCTGTGCTACCTGTCTTAGATAGGGTTTTACTGCTGTGAACAGACACCACAACCATGGCAAGTCTTATAGAGGCCAACATTTAATTGGGCTGGCTTACAGGTTCAGAGGTTCAGTCCATCATCATCATCATCATGGTGGGAACATGACAGCATCTAGGCAGGCATGGTGCAGGCAGAGCTGAGAGCTCTACATCTTCATCTGAAGGCTGCTAGTGGAAGACTGGCTTCAAAACAGCTAGGATGAGAGTCTTAAAGCCCATGCCCACAGTGACACACCTACTCCAACAAGGTCACACCTCCTAATAGTGCCACTCCCTGGCCCAAGCATATACAAACCGTCACACTACCACACCCAGCTTACTCAGAAACTTAAAAAAAATGACTGCCATTTATTTACATGGCTTCCTGTTTCCTCAAATGCACCTGTTTGTTGTTGTTGGCCTTCCTGGCTGTCCCTGCCTGATAACCATTCACTTTTCAGAGTACTTTGTGTCCCCGTGTCCCCTTACCAAACTCTGAGTCAGGAAATACTCTGCTGCCTTGGCCTTCTTTCTCCCTGTGGCACTCTCTTGACATATGCCCAGCCCCGCTCATGCCTGTCTTCCTATTTTTCTACCACCATGTCTAACAAACTACCTGTGCCTGTCCCTCTATATTGTACTTTCTTATTGCAAAGATAAATGCTTGTCTCTCCCTGTTCTAGTTTCATTTCTCTTGCTGTGATGAAGTGTTCTGACCAAAAGCAGTATAGAGAGGAAAGGATTGTTTTGGCTTCCAGGTCAGAGTTCATCATTGAGAGAAGTCAGGGTGTGTACGTAAGCAGGAACTTGACGCAGAAACCACGGAGGAATGCTGCTTGTTGGCTGGCTCACACACTCATGCTAGTTAGCTTTCTTCTGTGACACCGGACTTCTTGCCCAGGCACGGTGCCTGCCACTCACAGAGGCTTGGCCTCTCCTATGTCTATTAACAACCTAGTCAGCCTCCAAAGGACACATACAGGCCCGGCCAATCTGGGTAATAGTTCTTCAACTGAGACTCTCTTCTCAGGTCACCTCAGCTATGCCAAGCTAACAGTTAAAGTTAAGTAGGGCATTCCCTAAGGCTGTCCCCTTGCTTTGTACCTTAAGTTCACCCTCTCTTGCTTATCTAACAACCTAAAGGCACAAGACTCCTTAATTACCCATTCACCCTTAATGTTTCTCCCAATAATAGTTTCTCTATTATTGATGGATTACTATAGATTCTTTCAAGGTCTTCCTGAGAGGGGCTGTGGATGTAGCACAGTTTGTAGGGTGCTTGCCTAGCAAAGAGTTCTAAGTTTGATCTCTATCTCCCCCATGAACAGTATCCTCTAGCGTGCCATGAACATCATCCCCTAGAACCCCATAAACAGTATTGTATGGCGTCTACCTGTAATTCCAGCACTTGAGAGATAAAGGCAGGAACTGAAGTTTAAGGGCGTCTTTGGCTGTATAGGCTAGCTGGCTAAAACTGCACTTGACCGGGTCATTGCTCTTGATGGAATTGTTGGTTACAAATGGTCTTTGGGGGGGGGGCACTGAGATATCTCAGTGGGTGTTTGCTGCACAAATCTGACGACCTGAGTTCAATTCCTAGAAACCATGGTGGAAGGAAAGAACTGGGTCTCTAGAGTTGTTCTCTGACCTCCTCATGCACTCCTTGGATTGAGTGTACCCACTCTGACACACATTATCATGTGCACAATATTAATATAAAACAAGTCTGAGTGTTCTGCCTGTCAGTATAGGCTTATCAGTAGTAAAGAAATGTACCACTATGAGAATGTTGGTGATGGAGTAGGCGTGCTTTGTGGGGGAGAGGGTCAATGAGGGAACTCTGCACCTCTCTGTTTTGCTGTGAACCCGAGACTATCCTAACATATAAAGCCTATTTACAAAGAGTAAGATTCCAGTCCTCATGTTCATCACCCAGCGCTAACTGCCTCTTAAACAGTCTGAAAAACATTCTTCACTACCGTCTGTCCATGGCTTAAAGTCCATCTATGTACTTATAACTCAGCCTCCGGCTCAGCCTTTCTGTTAAGCTATAGGATTAAGTGCCTGACAACCTGCTGGACTTCTGTTCTGAGTGAAGCATAAGGTAGCAAAGAAAAAGCCCCTGCTTTGTACTGTCTAGTGTTTTCACTGAGCAGTGTTCTCTAGCTTCATCATTGGCTCCACCACTGCACAGTTATTAAAGCTAAATCTGTAAGAATCATCTTTAACTCAGGCTCATTCTAATGTCCTGTGCTTCAGTTGACAACAAAACTGAACTCTTACTTTAATTTTCATTATTATTGACTTAGTATTTGTTTTTGTATAGCGTACTGTAGGGTATAATAGACACAGTAACAAGGAGGTGTGTGTGTGTGTGCATGCAAGCACATGTACATGGGTGGGTGTGTTTATTGTGAGTGCATATGTATCAAGTATCTTCATCTATCAGTCTTTACTCTCATTATTTTTTAAAACAGTTTCTCATTGAACCTGAAACTCACATTTTAGTTAGACTTCTTATCCAGCCTCAGGAATGCCCCTATCTCTTTAACCCCAGTGCTGACTTGCAGGTACACTCTGCCTTTCCTGGCTTTTACATGGGTGCAGAAGATCAGAACTTAGTCCCAAATGCTTTGTGACTGAGCCATCTTCCAGGATTTTTGTTTCATCCTTAATACCAAGGCTATGGTGTACACAGATGTACAATATGGTATTTAGTAAATATTATATATATGACTGTGCTAAATAAATATTATATATATGACTTTGACAAGGATAGCACCATTATAATTCAGAAATAAAAGGAGGGAAAGGAATAACTGATAAAGTATCATCCTCAGAGGGAAAGTAGATCTTGGGGATTAAAGAGTTAGGAAATTGAGTAGAACCAGATGGAAGAATCTGTGCTGTAGTTACTTTTACATTGTTTTGACAAAAGTATCTGGCAGAAACACCATTGAAGGGATGAAGGATTCACTTTGACTCAATTTCATAGGAATTTCATCACATTGTGGCAGGAAAGTAATGGCCAAAGCAGGTTGGCTCCTGACAGCTGGAGTGTGTGGTGGAAACTCTTCACACAGGATAGACCAGGAACAGAGGGAGAATTTTAATTTGAAGATCTCACTCCTAGTGACTGCTTCACCATAGTCAGACCCTACCTCACATCTCCACAGCCTTCAAAACATAAGCTTGAGACCAAACTTACAAAGTATTAGCCCGTGGGGACATTTCAGATTTAAGCTGTAACTGGGAAATAATGAGTTCTAGGTCAAGGAGTTGAATGCGTTTCAGGTGTCCAGACCGTGGAGTCACATGTGGCCCAGGAGTTCTTTGAATGTGGCCCAACACAGAAGTGCAAACTTACTTAAAACCTAACTTTTTTTTCCCTTGATTTTGTGTGTGACTTAATTGTGTGGTTCGAGAGCATGGAGTTTGTAGGTGGCATCATGTCTTAATATCAAAGGGTTGGGTCTTTCTGGTAGTTTAATCTGAAAATGAAACCAAATGAAAAAAGATCAGCCAAGAGTATTACTCCATGCAGTCTTTTGAAAATAGGACTTCCATATTGTCTTTGAGGATGAGTTCCTGACTCAGAAATACTCAAGTAAATGACTAAATATCTGGAGGGTGTGAAAGGTTTTTCCTCCTAGTAATTATTCCAGAACAAAAATACAAGCAGATATTTATGCTTATTGCCAAAGTGGCGACAATACATTGAAGACAGAAGCATAGGAATGGAGGCCTCTGTTGCTTAAGTGGCTCTCCAGAGTGTATTTGGGTATATTTATCAGCTGAGTGATGATCATGGGAAAAGTGCTTGAACTCTCATAGTCTTGTGCAAGCATCTGTTCAGTAAGTGCTTGGTAAATTTGTGAAAATGCCCATCTCAAGCCTGACCTAGTACTAAGCCTTCATAGATGGTGTTCTGTGCCTTCATCCTACTAAGATGTTCACCATGTCCAACTGCGACGCACTCAGCTATGCTTTTCCTGGCTCGTCCTGATTGGAATATCTCTCCTTCCCTGTCACATGCGTTGCCCTCACCATGCCTATGATGTATGTCTTGTTAGTTATTAGGGCACATATCTTAGTTTCTTTCTCTTCTTCACGCATATACACAAATGCTATCTGTGGCCCCCTACAGAGAGTTGAGCGTTAAGAAAAAGAACTCATTGTATATAATATGTACTGTAGGAGTAGCCCTGTGAGGTGGCACGAAAGAATGGAAACATGGGCTTAATTTCGCTCGCTGATTATGGTCTATGTGAATCCAATGGTGTGTTGAGCCACTGTTATGTGCCAAATATTGACAACAATGAGTAGGGCATGTATCCTCCATTCTAATGTCAGTCTAGTAACTAAAATTGAAAGCAGAAAAATTACATGTGCAATGTTTTTATTTAAAAAAACATCTATTGAAATATAACTGACATATATAAAAGTATATAGATCATGTTGCAGTTTAGTGTATTTTTACAAGAAAGGTCATATAAGTTCCTAGAACCCAATTCTAGTCAGCATGAGCCCCTTTTCTTAAATGTATGCATTAAGGAAATATGAACTTAAACTTTTTGAATTGCTTGGGAAACATATAGAAATAGTGTTAGTGGATGTGGAATAGCATCCTGATGGATCTTCACTGTTCATGTGTACATTATAGCTTCAAATAATCTTCCTTTGGCCAAAAGGAATGGGCGTGAATTGATTTTCCAACAGTGACCAATTTGTTCCTTTTTAAACCTGGACTTCCTTACAGCTTTGGAGGTGGATACATAATTGTGGTCCTAACTCTCTTCTAATTTACCTATATCTTCAGGATGTAAAATGACAATTCAAAAACTTATGGTACATATATCTTGTTTGCAATTAGGTTTACATTGAATATTTAATGTAAGTATTCAGTTGTCCTTTTGGAATAAAGTTGTATAGTATATTTTTTGTTTTTATTTGGATGGGTCATGTTATTAATAGGAAGAACTCTTGTAGATGATGGAGCTGTTTGTGTATTTTAAGTAATGGTTCATCAGCAGAATTCTTTTATACATTTATATTACTCAAACCCCATTTTGAAGGTCATTTGATGTTGTAGGTCATTTACAACATCATGGGTTTGAAATTCCAAGCTAAGCTAGGGATTAATTTAAATGTTTTGTTGTTCTATGAAGGTTTATATGTTATTAAATGCTCAGTCCTTTTCTACCAGGTGGCTGACTTGTTTATCTTGAAGTTACTCATGTCCCTGAAGTCATCAATTTGAGTAATATAGTTGACATCATGATATATACTTGTGTAATGAATGTTTAGTATACCATCATGAGCCTTTATCACAAGATTCTGTAGTAGTATGATTTAAAGTTTTTTATATACTGAATGACATGATCATACTGTTAAGTCATATGGAGTAAGTTATCTTTTATTCTGTATAAAAGTGGGTATTGTGTTTATTTTTATATATGGACAATATGGACAGTTATTTGATCCTCGCATAGTCATTTGTTCTGGAACATTTAAACAAAATCCTGGCTTATTGTGGTTTCTAACTCTTAATTTAAGGTTTCCTTCAGGATATGTTCGAAAGGCTTGCTTTTGCTGTTCAGAAGCAATTTTTACTGATGTTTCTAATTCAAAATGGCTGACTGAAATCCAAAATTTCAGTGGAATGACAAAAGAAAACTGAGACCTTAGACAATTGAAAAAGATCTAGCAAAGAGCACTATGGAGAGAGAGAGAGAGAGAGAGAGAGAGAGAGAGAGAGAGAGAGAGAGAGAAGGGAGGAGGAGGAGGAGGAAGAAGAAGAAGAAGAAGAAGAAGAAGAAGAAGAAGAAGAAGAAGAAGAAGAAGAAGAAGAAGAAGAAAGAAGGAGGAGGAGGAGAAGAGAGCGAGCGATCGTCACAAGGACAAGCGCTGACATGAGGAGAGCCACAAGGACAGGCACCGTCATGAAGCCAGAGGCAGTGTGACCTCTGAGTGGCAAGAACTAAACAGGAGGCCAGATGCTGGAAAACTGAACATATACTTGATTGAGACTGTTTTCGCAAAGGTGGTAGCTTTTGACGAGGGCTACGTCATTCAAGCTGCTTTTATACAGTTTAAACGTAGAGACATTTCTTTATAATACATAGACTAAGCAGATAAACAAAAACAAAGTCCTGCTTTATAATAAAAAAAATTAAGGAAATTTATAAGGCGCAAAATAGAGAATCAAGTCTTAAATTTACAACTTTATAATATAAGATGGTTGGAAATCAAGGCTTTTCTGGTCAGTTTCTGAATAATGCAAAGACCAAGTCAGAACAGCCGTCTGGTGCGGGAGAATGCCATGAAGGTGAAGGCAGAGCTGTGACCCTGACGGTGCCTGTGCCTGGACACAGCATGAATCCTGTACACTGTGATCTCTAAGCTGTTTTTGCCCTCCCATCAAAGGTAGGCATTATGAAATGAAGTCGCTTCCAGGGCAGTAGTGATTCTCAGATCTGACTCATCTGTGCAGTGCTACCCAATAGATCTGTCTGCAATGCTGCAGGCCATCCTTCCAGTTCCAGCCAGCACAGTGACCATGTCTACCTCCCAAGAACTTGAACTGTTCTCAGTACAGCTGAGGACTTGAACTTTAGCTTCTGTCCACTTAAAGTAACTATCTGTAGTTGGTGGCTACGGCATTGCACAGTGCAGATCTAGGCTTGCATACAGAGGTTGAACAGATTACTCATCAGTACTACACATTGCAGGAAAACTCCAACCATGAATTGCACAACTGAGGACTTTACCTCTTGTGCCCAGGTAAAGGAGCTACACAGGACTCCACAAAAGCACTTTAAGAAGATGTGCTTGAAATTATTAATAATTAAAAACTAATTAAAATCCTTAAAATGAGAGTTTGATAAAACAAACACCTACATGCTGGTTGTAGAAGTTTGAAGTAAACACTCTAGCACCATAGCTATATAACAGCCATGGACAAGACTAAAAAATGACTACATTTGTAATTTAGATGATCAAGTTAATAGATTGTCAAAGCATAGTCAGAATTCCAAAGTAATGAAAAGTCAGATAGAACTTAAGATGTGAAGGACCCAGCTAAGCTACAATTTGTGTGAAGGAACTAATTCCAGAGGTCAAAGAAGGTGAGAAGTTTCCTCAAACGTTGACCAAGCTCTAGACTTCAGATAGAAGGATCTGTCTGGTGCTTTTCAAGAATATTATAGTGAGAGAGATATGTCTTTGGGAGTAAGGTTTTGAGCTCTTGATGAAAATTCCCACCAGCTCCAATCTATGCTTCAGAGTTTCAGATTTTTCAGAATGGCCAATGGGCTAATGTCTACAGAACATTATAAAGGAGTCTTGAATTTTGAATTCATTGTAGTGCTGAGCTGTGACTTAGATGTCAGAGTTAAAGAATCACCCAGAAGCAAGGCGTAGTGGTACATGCCTGTAATGCCAGAGGCTGAGGCAAGGGGACTGTGAGTTAAAGGACCGTTTGGTAAAAATATACAAGATCTTGTATCAAAACGTGAAGTGTAATATCGGTTGTATTGAATCATACAAGGGAGGCAGAATTGGAAGTAAAATATCTAATTCCAGATGTCAGCTCACTATAAAAACTAACGTAAGGGTCTGGGAATCACTGAAAGAAGACTTCAGACTTGAATAGTGTGCAAAGAAAGACAAAGAGCATTTATCCTGCAGCATGCGGAAACAGCCAGCATGTGGGGGGGGGGTGTCAGCTATCCCAGCAAAATGGCAACCATAAGGGAATCTCTGCAGGCCCCCTTTAAAGCCAGTTAGGGGTTTTCCAGTTGTGGTTGGGTCACCTTCATCAGGATTGGTTGGGCTTATAGTATGGGATATTTATACACTTTTGATTGTTTCGTACCTTGAGGGAGAGAGGGTTGCCCCTGGCCAGATTCAGGGCAGTTGCTGATTGGTTGCCCTTTTTCTGGGGTTTTCGTAAGAAGCCTTGGCTGTCTTTCTGGGAATTTGAAGCTTATGGCCTAACATGGCTACCTGTTCTAAAATGGAGTGAATTAGGTCCTCTCACTAAGTTCATGTCAGCTGAAGATGGAGTCTGTCTTAGGGGAGTGGAGATGCCATAAAGAAGAAAGGTCAGTGTTGCCAAGGTGCTTTTTAGGTTGTCGGCTGTAGCTTTGTGTCTGTGCCAGGCAGAGCAGAGAGGAAGATGACACGTTTTAGATCCACTGTGCTTGTTGATGGTAAGCTGGGTGGTGGCCGCTGTATGGGAAGCAGGACTGAGAACTCCACTCAGGCAGGTTTTCACATTTAGTGATTTATTCTTTCTCTGTGTACGTGTTTTGTGTTTGGGCACATGTGTACCAGAGCATGTGTGTAGATGTTAGAGGACAATACCTGGGAGTCAGTTATCTCCTTGCACCACGAGTGGCATAGGACTCACCCTGGAGTTGTCGGGCTTGGTGGCAGGCACCGTTAATGAACTGAACCTTCTTGTTGGCCCAAGAGTAGCAGATTTTTCTTTTTTAAGATTTTAGTTTTAAAAACTAAATTTAAAATGTTAGTGTTTGTGTCTCTGTGTCTGTGCACATTTGAATGCAGGTATCAGTGGAGGCCAGAAGAGGGTTTTGGATTCCCTGGAGCTGGAGTTATAGACAGTTGTAAGCTATCAGGCATGGGTGCTGGGACCCAAATATGGGTCCTCTGCAAGAACAGTGTGTACTATTAACCACTGAGCCACTTGTCTAGCTCCCAGAAGACTTCTCATAGTAGAACTTCTTTTTTTAATTAGCTGAATTGAGGATGAGGATTTGAAGTGAAATTTTGGTTGAGCTAGTGCAGAGTTGATGCATTGGGCTGGAACTCTATCTCAGTAGGAGAGTGCTTGCCTGGTATGCTTGATGTCCTGGGTATGAACTCTAGTACTGCAAAAATGAAAAAGCTAAAATGCAATATTGTCCCAGTGTCCTAGCATTTATTTTTATGAGTTTTTAGTTGCATGCATGTATGTGCTTGTTTCTCTCTGTGGGTCTGTACACATACATGTATGGCGGTGCCTACTGAAGCCAGAGGGGTCAGATCCTTTGAAGCTGGAGTTGCAGGTGCTTGTGAGCAATCCACTGAGAGTGCTGGGAACTGGACTCGGGTTCTCTGAAACAACAGTATGTGCTTTCAATCGTTGATCCAGTCCTCCAGTCCCAGATCCTAGCATTTAAATCAGGAATTGTTCCCCTCTCTTGTAGAAGCAGCTATCTGAATCACCTCATATGTCTTTATCAAGTTACATGCCTGTCAGGAAAGACTGAAACATCATGACTTCCATCTGAAGTCTTTTGAAGACTTCAGCCGAAGAATTCAGTAGAATTGAGTGCCAACGAGATGGGAGTTTTTGAGTCTTGAAGGCTGTGAATTAGCCTGGGTCAATTGTCTAAACCCTCTTAAAAACCCAGTTTGCACAAACGAGCCAGTGAGCTTGTTTTAAACACCCTATTAACTCTAGACACTGCTTGCTCTTCAGATTGATTTGATATGCGCTACTCTAGTAATCCTGCTTTAGTGGGACTTTAAGCATCATCAGGATTAGACATGATAAATCTTTGGAATCTTGGAGCTGTCATGTGCATTAGTTTTTACTTTTTTGAGATGTTCCATGAACAACAGAGAGATGGTCATGGTACATGCTTTAGACCTGAAGAATTCTTATCTGTGACTCAATTATAGGTTTATATGTTGGAAAGAGTCCTATATTTAGAGTCCCAGCAAGAGCAACAGTTTGCTAATGTGACTGTGTCACTCTATTCAGTCCAGGATGAGTTATATTAACTCTGTATGTAAGAATAATATTAAATAACAGTGTCACTTTCTTCACTCCATACAAGGATGATTTGAGAAGACAATGAAAAGGTATAGAAAAACTCTAGAAATAAAATATTGTAGTATTGTTGTTATTATAGATGATCTGTATTATTCACTAAAATCTACTTTTATTTCTTGGCTTTACATACTCATTTCCTCAAAAACATCCTTGTACTATTTTTCTTTTAACAATAAAAAAATGTTCTCAACTGAACATTGGGGAAGTCATATGTGAAAAGTGAGTCACAGAATAAACCTAGTTTTTCCCATTTTGGTGACTTAACTCTTGAGGCCATTGTCAGTGCAGATTGATTGCTTTTGTGACATAACTGTGATCAGGATGAGGCAATGATCTTTGAAGATGTTGCTGCTTCCCGCTGGTAATTGCTCATTTATTGTTACCCCAAGTGTATGATTAGATGCTTAAGATTTATTTTTAAAGATAAGTCATTTGGTTTATAGCTTGCTTGTCTGTTACTTGAAAGAGTTAAATTCATACACTTCTTAATATATGTCATTAGGAAGGAAGGGATACTTGTGTCATTTAAAAAACCTGTCTAACAATGTTACTAGTTTATCTCTTTAAAGATCACTAACTTGGGGCATACCTTACTGGTTGGACAAGATCTCAGATTGTGACTAAGTTCTAATGAGTGGTTGTGAAAGCATGTGTGTTGCCTTGTGACACTTACATGTCACTGTTTGAGGTGGGCTCTTTGCATTCCAGTGGATTGTACGCAGGTTAGGTGAGGGTGCTCACTGTTACTGACTCTTCTTTGTTTATGTGTCACAGGGAATTGACTCTGAATAATAGCATGGTGAGCAGTTGTAAAAATCCTTTTTTAGAACAGTGCTTAATGAAGATATTTTCTTCTCTGAATTAACTTTTCTAACTTTAGAATTTTGTATTTATGTTCTTTAAACAAATGATTTACTGTACTCTGCAGAGGTTACCTTAGGTTTAGCCCTATTTGCAAATTAGTTATCCTACCAGTATACCAGTTTAGAATCTAATACCTTACAAATGGAAATGTGTATGCTCTGCCAAATTGGCTGTAGGATTCCTTGCTCTTACGTTCTTATGGAAGACCTTGAAAACTATAGGGGGACACTTCACTTTTAACTTAAATTCACACCTTAAGCTAATAGTCATCTTTTTATGAGTTTGGTCTTTGATGTTTCTGATTAATTTTGTGACCTCGAGTAAATCTCTTTAATTCTGAGCTTCAGGTTTCTCATCTGCAAAATGAGGATAATTAATACCTACTCCTAACCACAAGGATGTTGTAAAAATAGCCAGGAGAATTTTTATAAAGGATTAGGCATGTGGTTTATGAATTTATGGTAGCAGTCTTTTGTATTCAGTTTGTTAATATTCTTTTGATAAAAAATTAAAATGCTGGTTATATAGTTTGTGTGGTTTGAATGTGCAGTGTTTACCATAGGCTTGTGTGTTTCAACACCCAACCCCAGGTGGTGGTAAGTTGGAACCTGTGGAATCTTTAGGAAATAGAGCCTCGTTGGAGGAAGTAGATAGATCACCAGGGGTGAGCCTTGAGGAGTTCTAGCCTGACTCTGCTAACTCTTGTCCGCCCTCTGCTTCTTGTCTGCCAATACGTGAGCTCAGGAGACCTAGCTGCACATTCCTGCAACTGTGGAGCTGCCTGTTTCCATGCTTTCCCCTCCATGATGGTCTGTAGTCCCACAAACCACAAGCCAAAGCAGAACCTTTCTCACTTAAGTTGCTTCTTGTCAAATCACAACAAGAAAAGTAAGCAATGCAGTAATTACCCATGTAGATAACTAGCATTGAGATACTTGAGCGGTATGCAGCAGTGTCTGGTGTAAAACAAAGAATCTTGGGAGGCTGAGTGAGGAAGATTGCAGAATTCCTGGCCAGCCTAAGTTATGGAGTGAATTCAACTCTACTTAGCGAAGTTCTGTTGGAAAATAAAAGACAAATGAGTTGATTGATAATATCAGTATTGGAGCACTACTTATCAGTTCAACTTTCAATAGTGAAAAATTGTAGAGTTTAGCTCTCCAATCAAATGGCAGAGACTAAAATGAATTTTAAAATATGCAACTGCATAGTGCCTACAAGAGATTCAAAGTCATAAATTAATTCAGAGTTAAAGATGATATAATAGGCCACGCAAATATTAACAAATATTAACAAATATGCAAATCCAAAAGAGAACGGGAATGACTTTGCAAATGTCAGACAAAAATAGACTTTAAATTAAAAAAATTACAAGAGACAAAAAGACATTCCATTAAAAATTGATACGATAATTATTAAAAGCTTTCATGTACCTAATAACAGACCACCAAAACTGCATGAAGCAAAAGTTCAGAGCGGGAGAAATAGCTGGGTGGTGGGTCTGTGTTTGCTAAAGACCTGGACCGATGAATCTGACTGGAGAACACAAGCAGACCCAGAGGATGGGAGGCAGTCAGCCTGTGCGCTTGAAAGGGGCACCGCACAACAGCAGCAAATGCATCTTCTCCTCGGGTCCTACTACAGTGGTAGAAATTGTACTATGCACTCAGTGTAATTTCTCTGTCTATAATGGGGGGGGGGGGTGGAGTCAGAAATTGCCAATAGAAGAAAACAAAAAAATCACAAATGTGTAGAAATTAAACATTACTGTATGAAATAGAGTAACAAAATCACAAGGAAAATGAGAAAATATTTAGATGAAAATGAAAGCAATGTAACAACATAGATGTACTGAATCTATAGTCTGTGGGAAACAAATGTTAAAAATCAGAAGCATTACGTGTCAGCAGTGCAACTGGCAAGGAACTAGAAAAACAGAAACCATGCCAAAGGTCATCAAAAGGAAGGAAAGATATTTATGCAGCAATAAATGAAATGAAAATTAAAAAAAAATAAAACCAGAAAAAATCAGTAAAACCAAAAGATTTTTCAGGTTATATTATGTGTCTAGCAACACATGCACAAGTATGTGAGCACAATGAAAAAGGAGGCTGTGAATTTGAAAAAGAACAAGGATGGTATGGTATATAAGAGGGTTTGGAGAGGGGAAATATAATCTCAAAAAAGAGAGGAAATTATTAAAAAGTATGTAAACAAAAACTGGCAAACTTTTACCTAGGTGAACTAACAACAACAAAGAACGTTTCGATGACAATAACCAAAATTGACAAAGTAATGACAATTGTACCCAGTTAAAAAGGACTATGAAATGCTTTCAACAGTTCACTGACAAGTTGAATAAGCTACTTGAAATGGGCAGGATCCTGAAAGTACAAAGCCTAGCCTGAATCATGAAGGAAATGTAAGATTGAATTAGAAATAAGAAAAGTCCCCGTGAAGACACGCTTGAGGCTTTATGCTCTCACTGGGACAGTCCTTCGGGCATTTAAAGGGAACCTCACACATCTCCCAAGCTTGTAAGAGATAGCATCCTAACTTGTTCTAATGATGCGTTACCCTAATCCCAAGCCCAATGAAGACGCTACAAGAAAACCACAGACCAGTCTCACTTCTGAGGAGTGTTACTGCCTGTGTGGTCTGGATATGAATGGCCCCCATAGGCTCATATGTCTGATTGTTCCCTAGTTGGTAGAACTGTTTAGGAAGAATTAATAGGTAGTCTTGTTGAAAGAAGCATGTCACTGGGAGTGGGACATGGGGTTTCAAAAGCCCATGCCAGGGACTCCACTGCAACTTTTGTAGAACAAATGTGCGTTCTCAGTTCTTCAGCACCATACCTGCCTGCTTGCTGCCACACTCCCTGTCATAATGATTATTATGGACTAACGCTCTGAAATTGTAAGCAAGCTTCTACTTAAATGCTTCCTTTTTTATAAGTCGTCTGGTCATGGTATTTCATCACAGCAATAGAACAGTAACTAAGATACTGCTGGAGTCTGAAGTATCCTGCTCCAGGCTCTGTTAAGTCCACACCTGTAACCGTCGGTGTTTTTTAATGAGGTCTGTAAATTTTAGGAGGTGGCACTGTAGGTGAAAGAAATAGGTCACTAGGAGGTATGTCTTTGAAAGTTATACCATGTCTTTACTTTCTGCTTCCTGTTCTCCATATAGTAAATATCCTCTACCACATGATACTGCTTCACCATGGAAACAGAACCAGTGTAGCTGAGGACTGTGGACTAAGCATATTCAGTTATTATTACCAGCATTTAGTAATATGATAGATATTGTTTAAGTACCAATGCAAAAATCCCCAGGCAAAAGAAAATGGTAGCAAATTTAACTTAGCAGGATATAAAAAGGGTTAGACAAGGGCCAGAGTGAATGATGGTTCAGCGGTTAGAGCTGCTCTTGTAGAAGACCCAAGTTCAGATCAATTGCAGCTCTAGGGGATCTGACACCCTCTTCTGGCCTCTGGATAGCCCCCATCCCCACAGCATACATTCACACAGACACACAAATAAAAATAAGTCATAAAGGATTAAACATCAAAGTCCAGTGGGATTCATTCCTAGAATGTACGGTACCACACGAACACAGTGAACAGAAGAAAAGTGTATGTGGTCATTGGAACAGAAGTTGTAAAAACAGTTGGCATAATTCAATACTCACAATAAAAGCACTCAACAACTGAATTTAGAAAGGCTACCTCAAAATTTTAAAAGAAGCCCCTTGTAAAATGCCACAGTGGGCATCATTCTTAGCTTTGAAAGTATATAAAGGGTTTGTTGTTGTTGTTTGTTTTCTCATTTCTATTTCGCTTGCTTGTTTGCTCTGAGTTGTTGAGACAAAGTCTGGTTATATGGCTGAGGCTGGCCTTGAACTCTCCTGTCTTAACCTTCCAAGTGCTGGCATTACAGATGTGTACCAACATACCCAGCCTAAACCTGCCTCTGGGAAGTCTTCCTGCTTGTCTTCTTCTGTCAATTAGTGCTGAAGTTGGAGCCAGGACAGTTATATAAGAAAAGGGACACAAAATACACACAAATTAAAAAGAGGTAGAATTTACTCTATTAATAGCTAGTATGACCTTATATGTCGAAAATTCCCAGGATGCCATCAGTTAAAATGGGTAAATGCATTCAGCACAGTAGCAGGAAACAAGTCTGTACACAAACATGGGTTACATGTCTGTCCATTAAAAATGAGTATTCTGAGCCGGGCGGTGGTGGCGCACGCCTTTAATCCCAGCACTTGGGAGGCAGAGGCAGGAGGATTTCTGAGTTCGAGGCCAGCCTGGTCTACAAAGTGAGTTCCAGGACAGCCAAGGCTACACAGAGAAACCCTGTCTCGAAAAAAACAAAAAAAAAAATGAGTATTCTGAAAAGGGAATTAAATAATTACTTTATAAAAATTGGTGAAGAATGAAAACTTAGAATTAACTAAAAATATAAAAGATTAACAGTGAAAACTGTAAGCCATTGCTAGATTTAAAAGCCTTAAAAGGCATTAGATAAATGAAAAATACCACATGTTCATGGACTGAAAGATTTACTATTAAGATATCAGTGCTAATAAAGTTATCTACAAATTCAGTTCGGTCCAATTTGGAGTTCCAGGGACTCCTGCAGAGACTTGGAAAAACTCTAAAACTGACACAAAATCTTAAGAGATCCCAAATAAACAAAGGAATCTTGAACAAGAACTAAGAGGGAGACCTGACATTTCTTAATTTCAAAATTATGCCAAAGCTAATAAAAATAGTGTAGAATTAGCATGAAGATGGGTGCATGGGCCAGAGCTATAAAATAGCCTCTAAAAAGTTAGCAGCAGAATTCTCGGATGATCCTAAAACTGTATATCTGATTATATATCCAAAAGAATTAAGAGCTGAGTCTGTTTATAGCAGTATGTTTTATGACAGATAAAATCAGAAGCAGTCAGAAAAGCTTACAAAGGTATGACTGGATAAGCAAAATATGTTACATACACATACTGGGACAATATTAGCATTTTTTCCTCAATTAAAAAAATTATTCTCTCATATATTACATCTCAACTGAAGTTTCTTCCCCCTTCCCTCCTCCAAATTATTAGCATTTTTAAGGATGGAAATTCTGAGGTATTTTGCGTCTGTGACCCTTCATGATACTGCTAAATGAAATAAGGTAGTTACAAAATGACCAAAGCTGCGTATCTCCATTTATATGAGCCACTTAAAGTAATAAAATTAAACAGAAAGAGTTTTAGCTGATGGGTTTGAGGGGAAGAGAGATTAAGAGTCACTGATTTAAAAGTGCTTGCAGATGTAAAGACTTCTGGAGATGCATGGCATTATCAAAAGAGGAATTGAACAGATCTTTTACAATGAAAAGCAGAGCTCTTGGTAATTGGGTTTTCCTTTCTCCAGGTTCTTCACTCTTGTGTTTTGTTGTTTATTTGCATTTCTTTGCTTTGCTTTAACATGATGAGGATCAAATTCAGGGCCTAGACCCTGCTGTGTCAGAAATGTCAATGAACATGTTTTGCATTTCCTTGATGCCAATTTATTGAATAGCAATAAATTCACAGGATATGGCAGCAATTCGGCAGGTATTTCTGCTTCTTTTAGTATCCCTAGCCCAGGCCTTGAAGGAGTAAAAAGTGACATGGAATGTGTTTACTGGAACCAGGAGGAACCTTTTTAAAGATGACATTTGGGACAAAGAAAGAACCGATTTGATTGCTAAGGTAGTGTTTGCTAAGGTAGAGCCTTTGAATCTGAATTGGAGGCATCAAGGATTTATGCAGGAGAACTACTATCTCCTGTGCAGTTAGCCACATCAGATTATCACAGTAGTTAGAGCAGAAGGCTCAGAGCTAAAGCTGAAGTTATGCTTTCAGTTGGCCTTGATTGAGTACACTGTCTGAGAACAAAGGATGACGGTGCAGGCACCTGCCCTGAGAAAGAGGAAGTTGATGGCTAACCCAGGAAGTCTCAGCCAGCGACCCTGAAAGGATCCGATGGTTGGAGAAGCCCCCTTACCTCTAAGATGAACCTTACTTTCAAGAAAGACCACCAGTCCCCGGGTGGAACTGTGACACTATTAACATCTACAGTGAAATCTGATGGAGAAAAGGCTTGTGTTCTATGAAGCCAGAACTTTTTTTGGATTATTTTCTTGCTGAAAATATCCTGGAGTCTGTAAGTAGTGACAGTAGCTTGGAAACAACTGAAAACATTCTCATAAAACATGAAGTAACCCTGCTCTAACCACTTTAAGGCAGATTTTCCTCTTTTAGGAGATATCATTTTGTGTTCTTGGAGTTTTATTTAGGGTCACGTTGCGCATTCTTTACTAAAAAATATTTTCTAGCTAGGAACGGAGCTTGGTGGTAAGGTGCTTGCCTAACTTTCTCAAGGCCTCCTGCCACAGAAGAAGATCGAGATTTTCTACTACTTGTTACAAGCTCTCCTAAGAGGGATCAGAATGGGAAGGAATCAAAACCTTTTTACTGGAGGTCCTTATTCAAGCTCTTACTGGTTCTTTTAACCTTACTGGTTTCAGTATTTTTAGTATTTTCAGTATTTTATTTTTCAGTACAATGCTTGGGACTGGAGATGTAGCTTTATGTTTAGGACTTCTTGCTGTTCTTCCCAGGTTCTGGGGTTGGTTCCAAGCACCCAAATAGCATGACTTACAGGTGCCTAAACTCCAGCTCCAGGTGATCTCCCAGACCACCTACATGCATGCATGTGGCAGATTCATTCTCATTCTCTCTCTCTCTCTCTCTCTCTCTCTCTCTCTCTCTCTCTCTCTCTCTCACCAATGAATAAAAGAAAATAAAAAAAAATGTGAGCTAATTAGTAGTCAGAATGCTTTGGAAGTAACTTATTTCGTGCATTATGCATCCCATCCTCCTATGGGTTTGCTCTGACATACCAGCACATTTCCCACCTGCAGGCCAGTGTGGTACCATTTGAACGTCTACATGAAGTCTAGTAATGTGCCTGGCTGCTAAAGTTAGCCAGTGTAAGCACAGGCCCTCTCTGTTTAATTGCCACTGATAATAGATCTGCCAGCTTAGTGAGAGAATAGTCCATTGTTTGGAATGACCCAAACTCATTTTCTATTCAGTTTCCTAGTGAAAATGTGATTGTTTATTTTTGCAGATGATGTTGAGTAAACAAGGAAAGTGGGTGTTGGGAGCGAGCAGCGCAACATCCTTTCCTGGTTTCTAGGAAGGACTTGGTTATAGGTTCCTGAGCAACAGAGGCATTCTGAGGACCAGTGTGCATTTTGCTTCTCTCTGATCTGTGTTTTAGACTTGTGATAAGTTTAGAGTGAATGAAAGAAAGATGGGCTTTGGGAAGAATGTTATTCTATCTCACAAATAGAGATATGCCTCACTTTATGTGTTGGATATCTTTAACTAAACTAATACATATTAAAACCAAACATTTTCATATTTGGAATATACATGCAAATTAGGTATTTTAGAATACTAGATGTTGTGATCATTAAAAGAGAAAGAGGTTTAGAGAAGCTGGTATACGTAGGTGTTGGGGAAGGGGGGGCCCCAGCAGGCCCATGCTGAGGCATCCCTTCCCCCGAGGGACCAGACACACACAGACATAGTGTAGAATAGAGTTTATTTAGGGCAGAGGATGGAAGTTAATGGGGTAGTGGAGGGAGAGAGTAGAGAAGTGGAGGCCAGCCATGACCACGTGGAGAGGAGGAGAGCCCAAGAGGGGCAAGAGGCTGAGAGAGATAAGAGGAGAGTAAGAGAGCAAGAGAGCCAGGCGGGGGCCGAGCAGCCCTTTTTATAGTGGGCCAGGCTTACCTGGCTGTTGCCAGGTAATTGTGGGGTGAAGCTTAGACAGAACCCTAACACTAGAGTGTAAATTGCTCATTGGAGACTGAGCTTTTTTTTTTTTTTTTTTGTTAAATATTTAAGATGTTATAGCCAATCTTTAATTAGCAGTGCTGTAGAAGTAAGAGTTTCAAAATGTTTATAACTCTAGCCTGGGCTGCATATATGTAGCAGCAAGCAAAGAAAAGATGCACTAGTTTGAAATCTTGTATGTGTATGCATGTTAGATAGCTGTGAGTGTGTGCAGTGCCTGCAAATGTTTTTTGTACTCATGGGTATGTACACGTGGAGGTTAGAGGTCAAAACCGTGTGACTTCTTCCTCTGTCATTCTTCACATTATTATTATATTATTGAGACAGTATTTCTCACTGAACTTGGAGATAGATTGTCCAGACTAGTGGTTCTCAAAGGGGTTTGTATTATGACCCCTTTGGTGGTTTCATTTCAGATATCTGCATTATTATGATGGTAACAACAAATTACGGTTATTAAGTAGCAATGAAATAATTTTATGGTTGGTGGTCACCATAACATGAGAACTATATTAAAGGGTCATAGCATTAGGAAGGTTGAGAAATACTGGTCTAAACTGTCTAGCCAGCAGGACCCTAAGATCTGCCTGTCTGTGCTTCCAGTAATGGGGTTACAGGTGTGCACAGCCATGCCCACCTTTTTACCTGCAGCCAGGGATCCCGCAGACCCTCCCACTTGGGAAGCAAGCACTTTTTCTGATGTTTAAGTAAGTAAAACTAAGTCTTGGTATCCTGGAATTGATTGGACTGTACAAAAAAAAATCTGATCAATAAAATTATTTTTACCCGTAAAGTTATAAACTCTACCTATAAGAAAGTTATATAAGTTTGTATACTATTATTGATATACAACAAAAAATATTGAAGGAGAAAAATCAGCAGCAGCAGAGAGAAACATTTATATTGAAGGTGTGTGAAATACTTATCTATAACATTTAGTATTTTTCTCACTGCCCAATTCATTTTATCTACATAAAAAGTTGAATGTGTTCTCTAAGTATAATTAAACTAGGACAAACTATATAGTTAATAAAAATTATTGAGGGCAGTGAAGTATGACTAAACCATTTTATATTTATAAACAGTTAAAATTATGGATTTAAATATATTCTTTGTAAGATTTTTTTAATGTAGTATTTCAAGGTATATAAAATTTATTTCAGGCCTTTTAGCTGTTGTGCTGAGGGGTTGGTCTGGTGCTGCTGTGTATTCAAATGCTAAATACTGGCCCCTGAGATCTAGTTGCTTCCAGGAGCAGATCCTTACTGCACCAAGGGATATTACATAAACTTTGCTCCCCAGTTTAAAATAATGGCTAAATGAAATGACTACAGGCAATTACTGGGGAGAATAGAAGAGGCGGCACTTCAGTTACCAGGCTGGGGTCACAGGTAGGGACCCTGAGGAAGAAGGCAAGGGAGGAGACTGGAGGAGGAAGAAGATAGAAGAGGAGGTCTCCATTAGACATGATGGACTAGGGGCACATGCCCGAGTGAAATGCCCCTACCCCCAGGACAGACTGCTGGAGCAGAAATAACCCAGGTGAAATTCAAACAGCAAGTATTTGAGGAGCCTAGGTGGGAGTTAACAGTCTAGCAAACAGAAATATACATTAGGGATAACCCTCCAATAATTATACAAGAACTGATCAAATAATTACAGAATTCTGCCTTGGTTAGTGGGAGGCTGACTGGGTCGTATTAATACTGTTTACTAAACTCCGTTTACACTGTTTTGTATGAATTCTCTAGTAACTTAAGCTAAATACCAAAACTAGGCAAAATTACTATTAAATGAAAACTCATTTAACTATGGATATCCTTTACACCATAACACAAATCTCCTACAGTGAAGCCAATGAATTATAACATTCCACAATGAACTGTGGTTTATTCTGGGTACATAGCATTTGTGTATTACAAAATCCAGTACTGGGCTGCTGAAACGGCTCAGCAGGTAAAGGCGTATCTGTCCCTAAGTGTGACAACCTGAACCCCTGGGACTCACATGGTGACTGAAGAGAAAATGACTCCTGAAACTTGTCCTCTCGTCTCCACGTGTGTGACATGGCTTCCACCCATCTGCCCTACTCCCACACAAAAGAAATAAGGAATGTAAAAAAATAAAATGTTTTAGAAGAGTTGAATATTATTAAGATTAAGATGCCAGTTCTTTCCCAAATTGATTTGTATTTTCAGTGTGAAGCTAATCAAAAGCACAGTAGACTTATTTTATTAAAATAGTAATGAATAGATTCCCAAATATAAATAGAAAGATCAAAAGAAATTGTAATAATTGGACAATTTTGCCAAAGAACAGACTTGGAGCACTTAGAGTACTAAGCTCACCACTTGCTGCACAGCTGCCTTAGTCACGATGAGGCATTGGAGGAAGAATGGTCACACAGGATTGACAGGATGTTCGCTGAGTATAGGGACAGGCCAACATGTACTTAATTTTTTAATGCAAATACAGAGGCAATTCTGTGGTGCTGGAACATTTGGACATCCTGTTCTGTGTACAGAATCAACTCACAAGGAGTTATAGACTCAAAGTTAAAATCACTGAACTTCTGGAACAAAACAAGTGGAAAGCTTTTGTCATTCTCCAACAAAAGTTTAGATTTTAGATAGGAGGTATAATCCATGAGACAGATTTGATGGCTTATACTTTATTAAAATTGTTAAAGGGTCTGCTGTTAAGAAAATGGGAATCATAAAGATAAAAGCACATGCTGTGAAGAATATAGTCAAAATATGAATCTGACAAAGGCTGATATCAAGAAGAAGTACAGAGAATGAACAGCCTAATAAAAATGGGCAAAAGGCTGTAGACAGTTGCTTCTATAAGGAGGATGCATTGCAGAAAAGATGCGTGGTGCTGTGGTGTTAGAGAAATGCAGTTGGAGCCACAGTGAGAGTTCTGCACTCTTTCAGTTAACACAGATTTTACAGTTTTAAGTTCTGAAAGGCACTTGGAAAACCTGGGAAAAATAGAGGTCCAAGACAAACAGAAAACAAAACGTCTGAATATAAAGTCTTACACAGAGGTATCTGTTAACACCCAAATAACACAAAGTTCTAAGGTCCTTCGGTGATGAGGAAACTACAGCACCACAGGACCCCAGCATCGGCGTGAAAGCCCAGGACACCCCTCTAGTGGCTGCATCCTTCCATTTGTGCCATATTCTGGAAAATCCACAAGTTAGCAATTAACATTCGTGTTCCTGGGAGGATGGGATATAAATTACCGTGTGAGGAAGTTGTCAGACAAGCCCTGAAAGGCTGGGAGCCATAGAGGAAATTTCAGTATAGGCTGTCCACATTCAGTGTTAGGGAGCTGTTTGTCCTGATTTTTAATATGGCAACAGCACCTGGAATTAGAGCTTTTGTTTCTTGGATATAATGAGTATCGAGAGATGAACTGCGTTCGTGTCTGGAGCTTACTTTAAGTGTGTACACACATGGAAAGGCGAAGGCAAACTTTGTGGTTGTCCTTAGTCATTGTGCAAATGTATGTTTTAGACGGTCTCACTTTGTAGTCTAACTCACCTTATATTCAGTGTCCCAAATGTCAGATCGCTGGCATGAGCCACCACACCAAATAGTATTGTTTTAACTTTTGTGCAGATTTGACATTCTTCATGATAGAAGGACCCAGTTGATGTAAGAACATCTCTGTAGAGCCTTTGCTATTAGCCTTTTTGAGTGTGTCTGAGCAGAGCAACCCAGGTTTCCATTGAACACTGGGAGAGAACACATTTCTCTGAAATGCTTTGTATTAGGTAGGATTCTTCAAAGCTTTGATTATGACATCATGCTATAAGCTTTTGGGGAAAGATAACTGGGTTTCAGCAGCAAGAGTAGGCAGATTGCTTCTGAGAACCTGGACTTGGCTTGTTACCGTGAGTCACAGTTCACTGGAACGCTCAGCTCTCACCCATGGCTCACCTCCAGCAGGCCTCCTCTGGCTGTGCTCCTGGACACTCACCTGTATCTGTGGCATCCGGTTCCTCCCAGGGCTTGCTGTTGTTGAGGTTTCCCCTTTGTTTGTTTGTTTGTTTGACTGTATTTATTTTGTGAGAGACTACATGTTCTATGGTAATCTGAAAGAAATTTAAAATAATATAGTTCTGGGGATAAAGTTCAGTGGCTTCACATGTACCAGAAAAGTAGATAAAAGTTAATAATTTTAAGGTAATAGCCTAATGACATTATAATTGTTATGTAAGTCCTTGTGAGGTATTCGTCCTCTAGTCAAATTTTGAATAAGAGACTATTTCTAAAAGTTTGACCTGTCCAGCAGGTCTAGTTATTCAGGGTCCCGAAGAGGCGCTACCTGAGGGTCAAGGGAGGGAGAGAAGAACGAGACCAAGCAAGGTTCCATTGTCAAGGCCTCGTTTATTGTCACACAGGCAGCACGTTTTAAGCAGTGGGGATGAGGAAGTTGGGAAGGGGAGCTAGGGGGAAGTGAGCTATGGGACAAGCCCTGAATGAGGAAGTTGGGGAGAGCTAGGGGGAAGTGACCTTTGCAAAATGCAAAGGAGGGAGGGGTCAAGGTGTTCTTGGCAGCAGGAAGCACAAAGGGCATCTGGTGAAGGCATCTGGTATCTGCGCACGTAGGGACATTCCGCGGTTACGGGTGGAGGAATCCTTTTGTACCGGCAGTTCCTGGGCAGGTCTTTGTTCAACAATCTCATGGTCATAAGACAACCATGGCTGAATGACCTTGTTTGGTTCCCCACATCTCCCCCTTCTTTGTATAATTGATGGAGAGTCTGTCTTAGGCTACATGATGTGCACCCACAGCCAGCACCTAGAAGAGAGGGGTAGAGCCTCTGTCTTAGGCTACGTGAGGTGCCTCCATGCCCAGAACCTCCAATAGGAGTTTGCACCCTGGGCAATGGCCTCACGCTACTCCCGTCATGGAGTTACTCTACAGCCCTGGGATCATGCTCTACCGACTGAGTTAGCCAGGCTCTCAGGTGTGCATCTGGCATGTGGCATCATGATACTCCCATCATGGACGTCTCCATAGCTTTTTATACCAAGGGTTTCGGTAGTCTGCGGCCAGGATCGAGAAATTGAGGCCAGCAGAGGGGGTGCCCAAGGACTCCTCGTAGGCACCCGGGTCATTATCTCTGACCTCTAGACGAAGGTAATGCACTGAAACCGGCTTGTTGGTGAAAGCGGCATCCACCTGTGACTTGACAAATAGAGTTAATTTTTGGAAGGCCCACGGCCCAAAAGAAATGAGCAGGAGAAGGCCCACCAAAGGTCCCAAAAGACTAGGTAACAGAGTAGAGAGCCAAGGGGATGTAGAGAACCAGTTTTGATACCATGATTCTTTTTTCTCTCTTTCTTTCTTGCGGTTTTCTAGACTTTCCCTGACCTTTTTTAGGCTATCTTCAACCAATCCTGTCTTGTCTGCATAAAAGGCAGCATTCTTCTTTAAGGGCAGTGCATAACCCACCTTGTTGTAAAAAGTGCAAATCTAAACCTCTTCTGTTTTGTAACACTACCTCAGAGAGGGATGTAACAGAATCTTTAAGATTCTTTAGTCCTAACTATAGCTCTTGTAGGTCTCTATCGACCACCGCGCTGAGCTGCGCATACTGCTGACTGGAAGTGACCAAGGACGCAATTCCTGTTCCGGCCCCTGTGGCTCCCAAACCAAGGAGTATAGCCAGGGTGACTGCTGTTATAGGTTCTCTCTTTTGTCTGGACAAATGAGTTCCCCTTTCCGAAAAATTAAGGAGCTCATCAGAATCATGAATGGTCAATCGAGGGAGGAGCTTGACAAATACACAATATTCTCTATTCTCTAAAAAGGCAGCTGTAACTATAAAAGTGGTCAATCCCGAGGAGCCAGCAAGATAGGGATCATTAGAAACAGCAACAGGAAGCATTAATTACAATAGTTTGATTGCAAACCTCAATCAGGGTCTTGGGGGGCAGCATATCAGGTCCCAGAAGGCACATGCCTAGGCCAGAAATTTGGCCAAGGGTGAGTCCTTGCTTCTCTGGAGGACTCCATCGCAGAAGCGAGGTATCATTAGTGGGTAATAATTCTCCAAAGCTTGCAATCCCTTCGTAAAAGGGTGGGGAGGGTGAATAACAGACCTAACATTCCTCTAAAATAGCTTCATGTATGGCTTGTATCGAAGCATTAGCTAATGATAGCACAAGCTCAGTAGACGAGGGAGGACCCATAGATAGAGTAGGCTGAAACAAAGGATTGGGTGTTCAGGTATCTGGGATAGTGGGTGTTGCAGGGACCTGATTTCCAGATACTCACATGCTCGGGCAATGGAGCGGTCGCGATTACCTCCCGGGCAGACATAAAGTCCCCAGGGAAGGAGTGTTAAGTGTTTTCGCCTGCCTTCAGTGGAGCACCCGGGGACCAGTTAGAATCCGAAAGCTCGGGCGCACTTTTTTGAGGGACAAAGGTGTCAGGGGTATGCCAATCTGCACTAGCTCCCTGAGCGACCTGGTGAGCAACCACCTCATTTGGGCTACACATCATCATCCCCATTTGAGAGAGAATGTCTCTCCCCCCAAAGATTGACAGGGAGGCCCTCAACAATAAAAGTCTGCACAGTGCCCGAATTCCCCTCTGAATCTTTCCATGTCAACAACTTTGAACTTTGTAAGGTATTTTTAGACTGGCCAATGCCTTGTAAATGAGCCATCGAGGGCTGGAGAGGCCAGGCAGAAGGCCAGGAGCTCAAACTAAGAACTGTGGTGTCAGCTCCCGTATCTATAATGCTGTTAAACTTTCGCCCGTCCAACGTAAGGCACAAGGAGGGGCGCTCCTTAGAGAGTTGCTGGACCCAGTAGACATCAGAGGAACCAGGTTGGCCATCTCCTCTGAGCCCTCCCATGTGAGCACCAGAGGAATCAAGCAGGAGAGGGAGCGCCTGGGCTACTCTCTGACCAGGGAGAATGGTGACCGGGCCCTTTTCTGCCTTAAAACTTTTATCTCTCCAGTACAGTCTGCGTCCACAAGCAACGGGTGGACACTGAGACCCTGCATGGTAGCTGAGGCATGCCCTATAATGAGAAAAAATGTGCTAGATGGCGGGGGTCCAAAAATTCCTGTGGAGAGAACCTAAACACCATCTTGGGGGTTCAAAATTGTGTGGGAGGAGGCACACAGGTCTAGTCCTGTGCTCCCTGCTGTTGCCCTAGATAAGCTGGTGCTGCAGGAGCTTGGTGCTGTACTTGGGGGTGTGTGATCATCTGTGGGTAGAGGCCCTGGTACGGGGCCCCTTGGCCGTTTCCCTGGACCGCAGGGAGGGCTTGCCCATTAGCATCAGTTCTAGACCGACATTCCTTGGCCCAATGACGGCCTTTCCTACAGCGAGGACAAACTCCCGGCGCAGTAAGCTTAGGGGCCCCTTGGCCAATGGCGGGATTAAATGGCTGGCTGGGGTTGAGAGCGCTACATTCTCTAGCAAAGTGACTAGGCTGCCCACATCTAAAGCATGTTTTGCCTCTAGGGTGGCCAGAATCTCCAGTTTTTTGGAACACAGCCCCGATAGCTAAACTGATAGACTTGGACACTTGATGTGAGAAGGAGTCAACATCATTGCAAAGTTTAATCATTCCCGTAATATCAAGATCTTTGGTCTTGCCTCGTAACGGGGCTCTGCACGCCGAGTTAGCGTTTTCAAGAGCAAGCTGCTTAACGAGGAGCCCCTCACTTTCACTTTGACCTAGGATTCTTTCTGCTGCTTCCTGTAACCTCCCCACAAATAGAGCGTAGGGTTCCTGGGCCCCCCGGACTATTTTAGTTAAGGGGGTGGTGAGGGCTCCTGTAGCAGGAACCGCTCTCCAGGCAGATAAGGCAGCCTGCGCTGTTTGAGCAAGTACGACCAGGGACAATCCTAATTGTTTTTCCTTGGAGGCAAATGGGCTCCTCCCACACAACTTGTCCGCCTGCCGTCCAAGAGGCGGTCCTGCCTAGAGGGTTTTTTCTGTTCCTAGCGGCCAGACTCTCGGCCCTATCTATGAATTCAGATTTCCAAGTTAAGTATTGTCCTCCGGTGAGGACAGACTGCACCACCTTAGTCTATTCACTAGGAGTCAGATATCCGGACCCCGCAAGTCCTTCTAAAACGGACAAGGTAAAGGGTGCAGTTAAACCATAATTTTTAACAGCTGAGTGTAATTCTTTGATATGTTTAAGTTTTTTGTATACGGGACGTGATGTCTCGTATTCACCTTGATCGGAGTCCTCCTCTTCAGAATCTATAACTACTTCATCATAATCATTTTCCTCTTCACTACCCTCTCCTTGGTCATGATTAGTACTATCTGGCCCATCTCGGCCGGCCTAGTTCGTGACCTCGGGCTATCTAACTCGGACTCCTCCCTGGCTTGTCTGGCACGTGCCCTGGTCATAACAGGAAAAGTTAGCTTTGGCTGGGATCTTTTTACAGCGTTAGATGGTCTTTTTGGGGCATCTTGTCCCTTTCTCATGGTCTCTTGTAAATTTTGAATATCTAAAGTAAGATCTCCTAATTCCTGCTGTAATTGTAAAACTTGCCTAAGGCTGGTAATTTGTGCCTGAAGTGCAGCCTTAGTTTGGGTTAGTCCCTCTACCACTGCAATCGGCAGGGGCGCGGGGGAGCTGACAGTAATGGGGGCAAGTAGGGCGGGGGGGGGGCGGCGGCGATTGGGTCTGGAATTTTGAGTGAAAAAAATCTGGGAATGTCGAGGTCCAGGACCGTATCTCTCTTCCTCATATCTAGCGGCCTCCTCCTCTAATTCAGCCTCAGAGGCTGGATCGAGGTCCGAATCAGAAAAACGGCGAGATTGATATCGTTTGTTCTTGCCTCTTTTTCGATTGTTGGAAATCTCTTTAAGAGAGGGATAGATGGTCTTTGGGTCTTTGGACGCACTGGGATCTTCCAGGGAGTGTAGCGTCTTGGGCGGGGGACTTCCCCCCTCTCCTGGCATATCGATAATAATGGAGGGGCAAGGAGAATGAGGCTTGCCGCTTTTACTTTCATTTTTACGTGACGGCGGCCGTGAAGCCTGCAAGAAGTCCTCTGCTATAGTTAAGAGATGGGCATTCTCGCCCCCTTTATCAGCATCTTATATTATGTCTCTTATAATGCCCCAGTAACTAAAATATGCAGCGGACACTGGGTCACCAGCTTTTAAAAGCTTATTAATATCTTTACCAACCTTATTCCACATAAGTGGGTGTATATCAGGGCCGCTTAAACCCGCCAAGACATTTTTCATCAACAAAACAAAAGAACTTAATTAAATCTTTTTTCTTAACTCTTATTCCTCTCTCCCTGAGCAAACGCTTGATTTCTCCTATAAAACAAGCTTCCTTAGACAATTATTTCCCCATGACAATCGAACGACAATTATTTGGCCAAACTCACCTCCCTTTCCAGCAACGCACGAGCGATGCTGCATGAAAGGTCCTCGATTCCTTTTCCCGGGATTCCTCCATCGTCAGGTAGTTGGCCGTGCTTCGGGTCCCCTGTTCAGGCGCCACTTGACCCATCCAGCAGGTCTAGTTATTCAGGGTCCCGAAGAGGCGCTACCTGAGGGTCAAGGGAGGGAGAGAAGAACGAGACCAAGCAAGGTTCCATTGTCAAGGCCTCGTTTATTGTCACACAGGCAGCACGTTTTAAGCAGTGGGGATGAGGAAGTTGGGAAGGGGAGCTAGGGGGAAGTGAGCTATGGGACAAGCCCTGAATGAGGAAGTTGGGGAGAGCTAGGGGAAGTGACCTTTGCAAAATGCAAAGGAGGGAGGGGTCAAGGTGTTCTTGGCAGCAGGAAGCACAAAGGGCATCTGGTGAAGGCATCTGGTATCTGCGCAAGTAGGGACATTCCGCGGTTAAGGGTGGAGGAATCCTTTTGTACCGGCAGTTCCTGGGCAGGTCTTTGTTCAACAATCTCATGGTCATAAGACAACCATGGCTGAATGACCTTGTTTGGCTCCCCACAAAAGTTAAGGCTGAGACAAAAGGATTGGGAATTAAAGGCCAACACTGAGCTACCAGTGCTGAGTTGGCACGGCCTCCGTTGACTTAGGCCTGACTAGGACAGCCAGGGAATAAAGAAAAGACAGGCAGAGATGGGCAAACAGAAAGAAAGCTGGGATTGGGTTGTCTAGACTCCGCTGAAGAAGCTTGTGTGTTTATTATATATTGTTGAACAAGGTGTCGGGGTTTGTGGTATATAGGGATTAAGGAGACAAGACTTAGATATTAACTCGGTAAGAGTAGTTTCTGTTGAGGGGTGGAGGGGGAGTAGTCTTGGGGCCACAAACATTCAGGAGTTAGAAAGGCCGACCTTCTCTCCAGAGTGTCAGCATCCTTCCTTGAGCAGAGGAAGGCTTTTTCATGCTTCACCCTCCCCCCAGGGAGAAGGCCCTGCCAAATGGGCCTGAGGCCACAACTCAGGATTTTGCTCCCTGTGTACGAGAGCAAGAACATTTCTCTCCCTCTCTGTTACAGGGTTTTATTGATGTGAAGACACACCATGACCACAGCAAGTCTTATAAAGGAAAACATTTAGTTAGTGCTGGCTTTCCGTTTCAGTTTCAGAGGTTTAGTTCATCATCATTACCGTGGGGAGGAGCATGGCAGCATGCAGACAGTCATGGTGCTGGAGAAGGAGCTGAGAGCTCTGTATCTTGAGCCACAGGCAGAAGGGAACTGTGGTCCACACTGGACAGATCTGGAGCCTTTGAGATCTCAAAGCCTGCCCTCACAGTGACACACTTCCTCTAACAAGGCCACACCTCCTAATAGTGCCACTCCCTATGGACCAAGCATTCCAACACATGAGTGTACTTGGGCCATACCTATTCAAACCTCTCTCTCTCTCTCTCTCTCTCTCTCTCTCTCTGTCTCTATTTCTCTCTCTCTGTTCCCCTCTGTCTCTCCCTCTTTCCCCTCTATCTTTATGTGTATATGAGGAAAGAGAGAGCTTAAAATATAATTATTGTAAAAAGTTCCTATTTTCAGAGTAGCAGTAATACAGCTATCTCACAGTAAAATTCCTTATGTAGCAAGATTGCAGGGTAGAGAGTCAGGCCCATCTGCTGATCCCCGTTGGCAACAGTTGGAATAGACATTTTCCTTTAAGTTTTTTTTTTAATTAAGAGAAACGAAATATATCACAGTTGTTTTGGATTTAGCATTACTGAAAGAATTACCTCATACCAAAAAATTTAAAGAAAAATTACTAGTTATTTTAGATTCCTTTGCTCTCCCAAATCACGTCTTCTTTCTTGTTAAGTGATACGTTGTAGCTCATGAAATGCTTATACACATGTTGATGCAAGTGTTAGGTTGCTCTTTCTACCATCCAGAGACTCTGAACTCTTACCCCGTTCCTATTTGTGATTGTGGTATTCCATTATGGAATATTTGTTGTATGGCAATAGAATCTTCATATCTGGGATAATAACACTAATTTATGCTGGTATGGATTGATAAGCAAAGGCATTCTTAAACCATTCTATGTTCCATTAGGAATATCTTCTGATGTGTTAAATGTATTCTGACCTTTAAGAAGTATTCATTTCATTTTTTTGTATCTGATTCACTAACTCATTCTTAAGTATGTAGAACTTTCGTCTTTTAACCATCTGGAAGTTGTATGTGCTGGGGTATACCTGTGACCCCTTTACTTAGTGTTGGCAAGTCCTCTAGGCTCCACCCAACAGTTACCTAGCAACAGCACAGCCGCCTGCCAGGTGCTAGCCAACCCAGCATATAGGGACTGCTTTGCTTCTCTTCTGCCCCCCTCCCTGCACCCCCCCCACTTTTTCTGGGCCTACCTCTTCCCCTCTTCCTCTCTCCTCTCTCTTTCTGTCCTTCTCTGTCCCCCTTTTTCTGCTTCTACCCCTTTTCCAGGTCCCCTTTTCTCCCTACCAATAAGTCTGTCTGTATACTAAGTCTCTAGCATGGCTTGATTGTTCAGGGGGACACCTTGGCCGGCCTAAGGTGCTCCCTCCCACCACATTATACCAAGTTACATAAAACACAACAGTTAGATATTGAGGCAAGAGGATTGCCATGAGTTTTAGGTAACCTGGACTACACTCTTAAACCAAACCAAACCAGCCCAAACTACTTGTGTCTCCAAAAACAAAACAAAAAGAAAGGAACCTATTGAACTGACTGATCTTTATAAACCAAGTTTTCATTTGTATTTTGTGTTTTTAAGTAAACATACTCTCTGTTGTCATCCTCATTCATTTCTTAGTACACAAAAATCTAGTTAATTTTGTAGGAGTTCCATTTGTTTGTGTGTTCCCTGTACAAGATTACCATTTATAGTGCCCCACCAGTCACTCACAGCACAAGTTACCACAAAGACCTGCTTTGTTCTACAGTTGGTCCTCCATAAGGTAACCAGTTTCTAAATTATGCAAGCTTTTATAAATCAAGATGAACTGATCAGAAATTGTATAGAGAAACAAACAAGAAACCAACTAATGTTTCCTGGTTGGTAAACAATGCATGTTAATGTACTACAATTTCAAGTAATGAAATTTCCTGCATTATAAGAATTCTTACTAGTTAGAAAGTTTGTTTCACATTGTAACTTTGGTTCAAAGCCATTAACTTATAATTGTTAAGTGACAAATACAAATTGTAAGATATTTCAGACAACAGATGATAGAAGACAAATTGATGAATGATGAATTTAAAGTCTGTGTTTCTTAGCCCTCCCTGTGATCCCTAGTCTTAGTACAAGGCATCTAAGTGCCAAGGTGCAGAGGAAGAGGAGTTTGGTGTGTAGGCATGGAACTCCTTTCTCTATAGTATAACGTAGTGACAGTGAACAGAGAGGCATGCTGGGACTGACCACCACTACGTCAGAGAAACAGCAGTAAACCCATACATAATTCGTAAGTGACAGAATATACTCTTACCAGAGTTCTGCTGAGGCACAGGTCTTCAAAGCATATTTCATGGACCTTGAAATGTATTCTCTTAGAATAAGTGTTTTGAGACAATATCTCACCCTGTCAGCTTTTATGGCTAGCAGAGGCCCTTTCGTGTTTGCTTCAGCTGACCTAGTCCACAAACTGTACTTGTAACTCATTATCAAGTGGCCATCCAAAGACTCCATCTTGTGTGGTGTGCTTCTTCCCCCTTTGGAGATATTTTGAAAAGGAAACAAAAGGTGAAAAAAATGTCCTTTACAATGGCAAATATACATTCTAACAGTAGGCAAAAACCAGCCTTCCTCTTTTATCAGAAGAAGTGATAGGACTCTCAGAACATGTCCTAAGATATATTACAGAGGACCTAGGATACATTTAAATTCTTGCCTGTTTATACAGACACGTTTTGAGAATAAAAATTTAAATGTTTTCTTCCTGTGGGACAGCTTGTTCACTGACTGTCTATGTTTACATTCATGCTGTATTCTCATGAGACCAAGTGAGCTGGAGGGGTTTTAATTAGTTTGAGACTGGGCTTCCAAGGAACCTTTGTAAAACATTTTGCTTACATAGAAACACAAAAAGAAAGGAAATGCCCTCAGCTTCCTGCTTGCATCTTGCTAGCACATCATCATGACTTTCAGTTACTGCTATCCCAAATAAACTGATAATTATAATATTTCACTTTAATCCAGAGGCATTGGTAGAATTTGAATTGTTGAATAATAATCTTGAGTTTCTTTTCATTTATTACATTTTTATTTAGGTCTAGTTTACAAACAGTAAAATCCATGCATCTTAATTATCCAGTATTAGTCTTGATCTACTACATCAGGGCCAGTGAGGAAGGCTTTCTCAGAGTCATCTTGGAAACTCTTTAACATGTTGGCAGGTTAGAAACTATTGCCTTTGTAAAGAACCAAACTGAGTAGTGTCATAAAATACATACTGTGTCATGGAATCTTAGATAGATGAAAGCTAAGTCATTGCATTTAACTTTTAAATTGTTTGTATTTATTTTATATGCATGTGCGTGGGGGCGTGCTCTATAGCACGCATTGGGAGATCAGAAAACGGCCTGTAGGGACTGACTCATCACTTCCACCATGTAGGTCCAGACGATTAAACTCGGGCCTCAGGCTTCGTGGCAAGCCCAGTATCTGCTGCGTCACCTCGCTTATCCAAGGATATTTTTATGACATTCCCGTGAATTTTTTTATGGGGTTTGCCATATTGATTTATGGATGATATTATTAATTTATTTATTTTTATTTGCTTCTAGAAAATTAATGCAAAACTTCATGATGGAGTATGCCAACGCTGCAAGGAAGTTCTTGAATGGCGTGTAAAATACAGCAAATACAAACCACTGTCAAAGCCTAAGAAATGGTGAGTTAACTTTCCTTCTAGTGATATTAACATCAGCGTCCATTGTCTAACTCTCAAAACTGTGTTTAGATAAACATGAAACAATATGGAAGTCCGTTTCTCTAGTGTAGAATTTTGTTTTGCATGCTGAGTCTTGATTTGTGAAAGCAGACAGATGAAAAAGTAGATTTATCATTCTTTGTCCCATGACTTTCTACCATTCTTATAGAAACTTTTTTCAAATTGGTGAGTTGAGAAATAGTGGGAAAAGCCTACTTTGTAAAATCCTATTTTCCATTGAATAAGTAGCAGTATTTACTGTAGCTTGTGATTTGTTTGTTTGTTTTTTTGAGCTTGTGTGGCCTAGACTATCCTCCAACTAATGACCATCCCACCTCAGCCACCAAACTGCTGGCATTATTACCATTGTACACAGATATTATACCAGCTTTTTTTTTTTTTTTGGTTTTTCAAGACAGGGTTTCTCTGTGTAGCCCTGGCTGTCCTGAAACTCACTCTGTAGAGACCTTGAACTCAGAAATCCACCTGCCTCTGCCTCCCAAGTGCTAAGATTAAAGGCATGTGCCACCACTGCCCAGCTATACCATTTCTTAAAGGAGATCTCACCTCTTAATTCAAACCATGAAAATTACAAAAATTCCTTGGGTTGATTATTATATGTGAATCACTGGTTCATAATTTACAGTTTCAATTATTTGGAGACTTGAGTCAAAATAAAAAGATACCCAGCTTAGTTTCTTACCTGTCTGCTTCTAACTTTTCTGTAATTATTAGATAGTTTTGTATCAGCCTTATATACGTCCTTTATTTCAGCTAAGTAAGGACAATTGGAAAATAATAGCTGTATCAAAGAACCTGGCAGTATTTATTATAAATATTAATGCATTTCTTTATGTTTTAATTTGATATTCTGTATAGTAGTTACAACACAGTTGGTCATTGTTGCTTTATATATGTGTTGTGTTTATTTAGCTATGTAGTAGTTACATCTCTCTTGATGCGCCTTCCCCTCTGCCCCCCCATCTGCTGCCCCCTTCTTACCCCTCCTCCTCTCCCCAGATAGTCCCTACTTCTGCTTTCATAGCACAGTGTTCCTTTACCCTCACTTTTCTTTCTTCCCTCATCCCTTAAGATCTTGTTTTCCAGCCAGGCAGTGGTGGCACACGCCTTTAATCCCAGCACTTGGAAGGCAGAGGCAGACAGATTTCTGAGTTCAAGGACAGCCAGGGCTACACAGAGAAACTCTGTCTCAAAAAACTAAAAAAAAAAAAAGCTTGTCTTCCTGGTTCATGGTCCCATTTCTGATTGCATGGCATACATACATATTAGTGTACATGGGAGAGAAGATAGGTAACATTGCTGTTTGTTCTAATTCCAGTTCCATTCATTTTCCTTCAAATGTCATTTCATTTTTCTGTGTGACTAAATAAGCTTTCATCATATATATATGCACCATATTTTCTTTACTCGTTCATTCATTGAAGGATGTGGAGTGTACTTTCTAGCTATTAAGAATAGAGCAGCAGGGGCTGGAGAGATGACTCAGTGGTTAAGAGCACTGACTGCTCTTCTGAAGGTCCTGAGTTCAAATCCCAGCCACCACATGGTGGCTCACAACCATCCGTAACAGGATCTGATGCCCTCTTCTGGGGTGTCTGAAGACAGCTACAGTGTCCTTACATATAATAAATAAATCAACAAAAAAGAATAGAATAGAGCAGTGATTGATGTGAATGTGTGAGTATCTGCGATGTGACCTTGGTCTTCAGGAATATACCCAGGTTTGGTATAGTGGGCTCACTTGTTAGGTTGGTTTGTTTGCATTTTGAGGGACTTTCAAAGTGATTTCCATAGTGGATGTACAAGTTTATATTCCTATCAGCAGTTATAAGAGGTCTTTCCCTGTGTCGTTTTGAATTGCTGATGTATTTCTAGCCCTCTTTGTTTTCTTGATAGCTATTTGGCCTAGGTAAGATGGTTCCCTGTTCCCACCACCCTTGCACTGGGATTACAGGCACATCCTGCCACAAACAGCCTTTTACATGTGTGCTGGGGATCTGAACTCAGATCCTCTTCTTGTGTGACAGGCACGTCCCGAGCCATCTCTGACCATTGTTTTATATTGCTTACTTTCCTTCCTGGATCCCGAGTTGGATTTATCTGTTATTTGTATCCATTTTGCCGTTGTTTATTTCTTTTTTGTTTGAGACAGGGTCTCATTATGTAGCTCTAGTTGTCCTGGAACTCACTATGTAGACCAGGCTGACCTTGAACTCATAGAGAGTTCACTTGTCTTTCTGCCTCCAGTGCTGAGATTAAAGGTGTGAGCCACCACGCCTGGTTTGTCGTTCCTTTCTAATAGTGAACGTTGATCTCATACCCACTCTGGTATCGTTGAAGAGTCATGCTGTGTTGGTTTCTTACGTTTCTCACATTTCTTTATTGTGATTTGGTCATCAGCTAGGTTGTCCTTTTTGGTTGTATTTGAGGATCTTACTGAGCAGTTTCATCTCTAGATCTTAGCTGACTCGGTTATGGAGTCTTGTGCATGCTGATATCAAGCCTGTGTGATACAGACGTTCAGTGTCCTCCAGAGTTGACTTCACTTTAGCAGTGTACCTCCTTTGTGTAACAGGAGCCTCTGTTAACACTTTGGGCCCTGCAGTCTGAGAGCTAGACAGGTTCTTTCACCCTCCTGAGACTTCTCTGATCATTCCCAAGTGACTTATGTTTTATTTGGGGAAGTATATATAAAATATAAGTATATATGTACACACACACACACACCCCCCATCTTACGAGAGCCCCAGAAGTAGGGAATTCCGTACAGCCCTAATTTCTGTACAAGGTAGTTTTATTTTGTTGTTGTTGTTTTTCTAGACAGGGTTTTTCTGTGTACCCCTGGCTGTCCTGGAACTCACTCTGTAGACCAGGCTGGCCTCGAACTCAGAAATACACCTGCCTCTGCCTCCCAAGTGCTGGGATTAAAGGTGTGTGCCACCACTGCTCGTCTAGGAAGTTTTCTTGCTTTTAAGCCTTTTAAAAATCTCAGTTCCCCTGCAGGTGTGTGTCAATGTTCTGCCAGAACTTCAGGCTCTTGGCCTCTACACAACAGATGGGCTGTTCCAGAGGTTGAACCTGAAAAGGACTGTCAGTTTCTAGAGGTATTCCAGTTGATAAAATCTGGTCCAGGACTCAGGAGAGCAGGGATGCTTTTTCCTGTGCCCTTTAGTTCCTGAACCAGACTTCCTTGCTGTCCACAATGACTCCACACTACTATTTCTGACCGTAGAACCATGCCAGGTTGAATGTCGCCTCTCTGCCTCTCGGCAGTTTTCTGTTCTCAGCCTCCCAGAGTTGCTCAATTTTAAACAATAGTTGCCCTCTCGAAATAGCACTAGGCCACTGCTCTCTAAGAGATGTGGAGTGACAAACATGCGGTTCCTGTGCACCCGTTTGCTAGAGCCTGGGTTTGAGGCTTCCTGAGGGGCAAGGTCACACAGTTTCTAGTGCAAGAGTGATTCCAAAACCAAAAAAAAGACTTTGTAATAGCCATCTTACGACTATAGAGATTATAGCATGTGGTGTTAGACTTTTTGTAAATCTAAAACTCAAGGTTTAGAGCACTTTGTTTATTTAAGACTATTTTGATATCCATGGTCGTGATAGCCTATGCCCTTAACTCCAGCACTTACTCTGGAGGCTGACTGGCTGACTCTGAGGCCAGCTTGGTCTTCATAGTGAGTTCCCAGACAGTCAGAGCTACAGAGATCCCATCTCAAAAAAAAGGAAGAAGAAGAAAAATGATATTTAATTTGGCTATTTGTGTGTGTGTGTATGTGTACTTTGGTGTTTCTTAATATTGTTTGGAAGGCCTCAGACATGATCAACACTAAGTTAAGCTGCTTGGGTTTTGTCACTTATTGCTTTCTCAGTATTGTGGTTTTCCTTGCTGATATTGCTGAGTCTCCTTTTACACAGTATCATTCGTGTCTTGATTATTTTTTCAGTGCTCTCTAGCATCTTTCCTTAAAATAAAATAAAATAAAATAAAAATCCTTTCAGGTAATGGTGTAGGGCCGTGGTAAAGTGTGTGCTTGGTGTGCTGACACCTGGAATTCAATCCCCATAAAACCAGCAAACCCTCACTGATAAACAAGTCTGTTGAATCTTATGCTAAGTCACCTAACTTGGTAGCAAGAAGTTATGCTGTTAAAAGGGTGTTTAGAGCACACAAGCTTAGACTTCTATGAATGAATAACTGTTTTCTAGATAGCAGTTAAAAACTAGCTGTGCAATAAATCATGTACTTTTAGTTAATAAGCCGAACACAAGATGTGTGGTTTAGAGTATTTTCTACAAGGCGTTCTTCCTATAAAGTGTGTGAGGTTTTCAGCACTGTTCTCTGTGCACTGCTGCCGCCCATGTTCCCCTGGCAGCCGGTTTCCCAGAGCAGTTGGAAGTATTCAAAATAGACATTACAGTGTTGGTTTTTAGCAGAGTTTTACACTGTAACAAATGAAGTCACTTAACTGTATTTCTCCTATGTCCATTACTTGTATTTTAATCCTGGAGGTCTGTGCTGTGTGGGTGCTGATCTTTGGTACAGATATGCACCTGTGAAAGATCACTAGCAGATTTTACTACTGCCCAGGCAGAAAGGGTGCCCCCATGGGTCTCATGTGATCTACTCTTATATGAAGGGAGATGCCGGCTAAATAGGACTCAAGGCCATCACACCGAAAGTCATACCATAACCTCAGGATGAAGGGAATGAGGTATTATAGAAATACTGTATTGTGTAAGTTGTATAACTATAAAGTACAGATAAATCATTAAGGGAAATCACCAAGGATAAGGACGTTCAAGTGAATGCAAAGCGACACCGACAAGACCCTGAGAACTAGTCAGAGCAATAGTAGTCAAAGCAGAGCCCCAGGACGAGAGCGGAGGAAATGCCTTTTTCATCTCCCCTCTGAATCTTAGCTGAGATTCTGCATCTAAAACAGCACAAGACCAGAACCGGCAAATGTAACTACTACACATTTTATGTAGCATGGGAGCCTTCATAAGGAAATGAAGACCTGAAGAAATAGCTCAGTTCAAGCTAGGCTTACACCTGTTAACCCTGCACTTAGGAAGCTAAGGCAGGAGGATCACATGTTCCAGGCAAACCTAAGATATAGAGGGAGTTCTAGGCCAGTTTATGATACGTAGTTCAGTAGTCCACTCTCAGGAAACCAAGAAGGTCAGGGGGAAAAGGAAAGATAAAAGGAGGATTGAACTGTAGTGTTTCACAGCACAGTGCTGAGCTGTGGGAAGGACTCCATGGAGAAGGTACTAGGCCAGACATGCAGTTGGGAGTAATCAGGGTGGGGTGCTGATATGACAGCTCACAACCACACAGGGACCCTGCACCACAGCATGGTAGCATGGCGTGTGCTCAGTCCCTCCTACCTCTGTCTGTCTTTCAGGTCAGCAGGATTTCTCTTACCTGAGGGCCTTCATATACCTTCTGGAAGCTTCAGATAGTCACTAATCCAAGGCACATTTTTGGTTAGAATGTTTTAAATTCTTATAATCTAAAAATGTTCCTTGCAGTTACTGCCAAGTGTGTCGAACACTACGAATTTCTGGTTATCCTGAGCATGTAGCGCAGTAGGCACTTTGGGATTTCAAAGTCCAGACTGTGACTCTAGTTTTGTCAGAATATACTTCACCTGTATTTGTTTCGTTTTACTGTGTATTAAAATACATTGTAAGGAATTTTAATCTGTTGATGATGCTGATGGTAAAAGTTAATTTGAAACATTAAACATTTCATTCAAGCTTATCACCTATAAAAATTATCCTTTGTTCAGATTTATATTTCAGTTATACAAATACACCAGGTTACATCCTGGGGAGAGGCAGGTTTCTGTTTTATAAATGCATACCTGTGTTTATTGAATGAATCATATCTCAGTGTTTAGCTGTCAGGTTTTGAAGTATTTCATATATGTCCAAATACTTGGCAGGCTTTTTTTTTTTTTTAAATAGTGAATTTGGTGTAAAGTTGCTGTTTTATGGAAATGCCTCTAACTTTGCATTTTCATTCCATCTGTAGATTTTTCTATCTTTATAAAATATTGGAGTTATTTTTTAAGGAAAAATAGAAAAGTAGCTTGTGAATAGTTCAAATTAAGCTTACAGATTGCATGTAAAAAAGCAGAAAAGTTATTTGTGTCTGTTTCCATTGCTTCCTTGTGTAGCCTTTGCACCTGCGCAGGTGACAGTAAGAGCCAGCCGAGCAGGAGAGGCACCGCCTGGTACAGAATAGAGCCGGCAGCTCTCTTGTGCTTACCCGTTCTCTCTGTCAGGTATTTCAAAAAAAGAAAGAACAAGCAAACAAACTGTATATTTTAACATACGATAAATTATGATGAGCCATTAAAAAACAGGCTACATCCTAATAAAAATACCTCAGTTTGAGAGTGTGCTGAGTATATCCTCATGTTATAGTTTAGCTTTATGTGCCTCAAAATGGTCTGCACCCTAGCCTAAGTAGGACAAAGTCACCTAACACAAACTAGATCACAGTAAAGCATCGTATCTTAAGTAATTGAATACTGCATTGAAAGGGAAAACAAAATACTTATATAAAAACATGAATAGAGCAGTATTTCCTGACCTAGACACTGGACATGTTAGGCAAGAGTTTCTCTTTGTACTAGCCTGTCCCATGGACTATAAGATGTATCACAACATCCCTGGCCTCTTCCTATTTATTATCTGCCAGTAATCTCCCTTCCTCCTCAAGTTGTAGCAAAGCCAACAGTTTCCAGCCGTTTCCTTATGCCCTCTGGGAGACAAAGCGCCACCAGGACACTCCTCCTTAATAAGAGCTCACTCCACCCTGGCCCCAGTCTGTGGCTGGTTGCCATTCTATACCAGCTTCTTCTCTAGCACTAGAACAAAGTTAAGCTTGGGCTAATTCATTATTACTGATGATCTTGTTTAACAGATGGAAAGAGAAAGAGAAGTAGCTTAGAGTTTCTAATATAAATGTGGGTATTTGCCTCACTACGCGTCTAACCTGATGACAGAGAAAGAGTGTATGGTGGGAGGCCAGACAGCCCAGACCCCGCATGGGTGCTGTGACATGCCCATGAGTGTAATTAATTATGTTTAGACTTTCTTGGATTTTTAAAGAATGTTGCTTGGTTACCTGAAACAAAGGCATTTGAGAACCTAAAAGTAAAATTTACTTGTCTTTCCATAAATACATATACTTAGAAGAAACACCCAGGGTGGTTCTAAGCAGAATGTTAACCCAGAAGCACATGTGGTTCACAGTTTCAGACCGCTTCAGTAAACAAGATGTGATATTTGTAAGATTCAATGAAGCACCAAGCTTTTGCTGAGTGGAAGGAAAGGATCTTTGGAATGATTAATTCTGTACCGTGAGAAAACAGGAAAACAGGCCTGTGGGATTAGTTGAATTAGCATTTGAATATAAATTCCCTGTACTTTACTTTGTCTTGAGTTAAACTATAGTCCCTCTGACCTAAGACATTTTAAAAACAAAAACAAAAACCAGAATCCATTTCATTTCTGGCCTTCTTGCCCTGCTTGAGAAAAGGGCAAAATCTTTTAACCATTAATGTAAGTTTAAAAGGTGTCAAAATTACTTGACTCCCTTTAGACCAATTATTTTATAAGATCTTTCCCTTACTACTTCATACTCAACCATTAAATACATTTTACTGTTCCTTTTTAAGTTATTGTTGTTCCTCGTCTCACCTGTTCTCAGACATCTCTGTTGGTCCAGAGATAAAGAAACCTGTGATTTAACAAATTAAAAGGAGCTGGGGAAATTGCTCTGTGGCTAAGAGTCCTCACTGCTCTTGCAGAGGACCTGGGTTCCATTCCCAGCATCCATATGCTTATGCTGCCGGGAAGTCTGGACGTGTTGGGATCTGATAACCTCTTGTGGCTCTTGGGTTCCTGCACCCAACAACTCAGCATGCTGGCCCACACATAAATGAAAAGGAAAAGGGAAAAAGAATAAGGTTAATCCTCTCAAATGTTTCACGGAGTCCAATAAGGAAGGTTGGATTGTTTGGTCTGTCTACTACGGTGTGGGAGTAGGGGGTGGAGGGGGCAGGAGAAACCAAAACAGGTCATGTTTGGAAGACACTGAGAGAGGGCATGAGCTGCTGTTAAGAACCCTATGCCACCATGTGCTGTGTCTCTGAACCATCCTTTTTTCTTTTGGTCTTTTGAGACAGGCTTGCTGTGAGTCCCTCATATGTCCCCAACCCCCATCCCAGGTTTTAGGATCACAGAGGTGGGTGACACTCCAGGGGCTCTTCCTTTGTGACCTGCTAAGCAGAAGCTTAATTGTAATCTTTGTTTCTCCTGAGTTGTGAATAAGTTTTTGTTTTTCCTGAAATCGGATCTTTCTGTGCAGCCCAGGCTAGCTTGGAACTCCTGCTAGACCTCAGGCTGCCTTTAAATCCATGGTCTCTCTCCCACAGCCTCAGTCAGCCATCTGGTACTGAAAATGACGTCGATGCAGAACATAGCTCTTAGCCCAACAGGAACAAGAGATAGTTTTGGTTTGTTTTTTGTTTTTTCAGCTAAATGTGAGTGGCTGTGATCACGGGACATAGACTCAGATTTCCCTGAGTGACATGTTCCCCCATGGAAGTATTTACAATGACTTTATCGTCACAGAACAAAAGAAAGAAACCAAGACACTGGGAAATACACTGGTGAGGACTGAGGGTAGGCAGCTGTTTCCAACAGGTGGAGGTCCCTTCTATAGGTCTCCTGATAGCTGAGCACACCCCTAGCCCTGGGGTTTTGTGGAAACTAGTGGTCTATCAAGTTGATACATCTCAAAGGTTTTTACCTGACAGTCAAAGGACATTAGGTCAGACACAGGTGGGCTGCTGACTATGTATCTTCAGGTAACTGGCTATCTGTTAAACCTCCAACTTTCCTCAACCCTAGAAGTTCTAATGAGTCATCCGCCTGGTCTGTAGAATCTTCAGTGTAGGTGACTTTTCCAGGGAAATTGAGTTCATACAGAAGTTCTGTAATTCTGAATTTCTTAATAATACCCTGGTTCTGAATGCAGTGGTGTGATCCTGTCTTCCCATTTAACTGGGAGACTGGTGCAGGAGGATAGCTTGAGCCCAGGAGTTCAGGAACAGCCTAGTCCAAAACCACAAAAGAAGACAAACAGGAAAGGGAACCACTGCCCATATTTTTCAGAGGTAACAAGTCATTGGTTTTCAGAGAACACGGTAATTAATGCAGCGCCTTGCTAGTCTGGCTCTGATATTCAATACCGAACCATTGGTATTCACGAATTATATGTGTTGGCTGAACAGACACCACTGCAGTACCAGTCTTTCTGACGTTGTAACTACAGTGCAGATATAACTTTAATGACACACTTGGTGTTTTCCCTTTTGTTGTTGTTTTTTGTTTTGTTTTGTTTTTTCAAAACAGGGTTTCTCTGTATAGCCCTGGCTGTCCTGAAACTCAATATGGCTGGCCTCAAACTCAGAGATCTGCCTGCCTTTGTCTCCTTAACGGCATACCACTACCACCCAGCTTCCCTTCCATTCTTAGAGCTGGATGAATGTGTGCCCCTGATGAGTACAAACTATCTCTTGTTCTCCGTGTAACTCTAAAGTCCATAATTCAAGTGGTAAAAATTAGATCTTTATATGTTGATGGCCTAATAGCTCCTTTTCTATAGATTGTTTTTATTTTTGCCAATTAAATGTAGCACTTGGGTTGTTTGCTTGGTTTGTAATTGTTAAACTCTTCCTGTCTCAGCATGTTTCAACTATAATTTTCAATTTTTGCATTAGGGTCTTAGACTAAGTGAAGCAACAATATATTCACTACATTTCACAAAATTTATTGACTCAGAGAAAGAGTAGCATGTTTACTTATTGAATTATAGCCCACTACATTTTCCATTGTGAACCTTAAGTGATGTTCCTGAATGTCACCAAAATAAATGCATTAACAAAAAGTAAAACAAAAAGGAAAGTTAAGCACATTCCTACTAGACCAGCGCAATTTCAATTACTTACCATATATGTAATTAGGGAGAAGAATCATTCTCAAATGCAACATGAGAAAGGGGTATCTAATAATTGAGCTTTCACTGAAGGGATTTTTAATTCTCTGTAGGTGTGTGTCAGCATGTCTCCACAGAGGCTAGAGGTGTTCGTTCCCTGGAACTAGAGTTACAGGCGGTTGTAAGCTGCTTCCTGTGTGTGCTGGGAGCCAAGCTCAAGTCTCTGAACAGAAAAGCTAATCCTCAAGTAAGCACCAAGCATGGAGCCAGCCTCTAGCTCATTAAGGGATAGTTAGCAATTCTTCATTTGTGACCTTTTTCTGTATATAACCGCAGGCATTGCCAGCGTGTAGTTTATCTGAAAATCCAGGTTAGTTTGTGAAGGCAGAGGTTAATGAATGAAGATTGTTCAGCAAGGCATGCTGTCTGGCAGAATCTCTTTTTGTTTGTTTTGTTGGTTTTGGTTTTAGAGACAGGGAAACCCTGTGTAGCCTTGGCTGTCCTAGAACTTGCTCTGTAGACCAGTCTGGCCTGAAACTCAGAGATCTGCCTGCCTCTGCCTCTCAGGTGCTGGGATTAAAGGCATGCGCCACCGCCGCCCGGCTGATGTCTCTTCTAAGATGAGAAATTATTTTCCGGTGTGGTAATCATAAGAATTATTGCAAGCATTCTTTATAGAGACTTGTCAGGAAGCTGACACTGTTTGGGCAAACAGGGAAAAGAGAAATGAAAAGATTTTACTATTTAGAGCAGGCCTGCCTGAAGAGGTTCTCAGTCAGTTTTCTGTTGTGGTGATGAAACACCATGGCGTCAGCAACACCCGAGAGGAGAGGGTTTGTTCAGCTTGTGCTTCCACATCCTAGTTCATCACTGAAGGACGCCAGTCCAGACAGGCATCTGGAGGCAGGAGCTGATGCAGAGGCCATGCGGAGTGCTACTTAACTGCCTTGCTCCTCATAGCTTGTCCAGCCTGTGTTCTTATAGAACTCAGAACCACCAGCTCAGGGATGGCACCAACCACAATGGGCTGAGTCCTCCCCCGTCAATCATTAATTTAAAAAATGTCCTCTAGGTTTGCCTACAGCCTTGATTTTATAGAGGCATTTTCTTTTTTTTTTCTTTTTTTAAATATTTATTTATTTATTTGTTCATATGAATACACTGTAGCTGTCTTCAGACACACCAGAAGAGAGGGCATACAGATGGTTGTGAGTCACCATGTGGTCGCTGGGAATTGAACTCAGGAACTCTGGAAGAGCAGGCAGTGCTCTTAACCGCTGAGCCATCTCTCCAGCCCCCTAGAGGCATTTTCTTAACTGAGGTTCCCTCCTCTCAGAAATGATCCAGTGTAGAGGTCATAGAGTTAAGATCTGGAGGAATCACTCCATTTTCTTAAGCAAGTAGATAATTAAGATCCTTACTTTAAACTTAGTGTCCTTTCAAAACTGTCATAGGCGTGGGCGCTGGTGACACTCACTTGTAACCCAGGTACTTGGGAAGTAAAGACAGAATCAAGAATTCAAGGTTGTAAATCAGGAGTTAAAGGTTGTTATTCTTGGTTATATTATGAGTTTGAGGCCAGATTGGACTACGTGGTACCCTGTCTCAAAGCAAAAAAAAAAGAAAGAAAGAAAGAAAGCAAGCAAGCTTCTATCACATAGTTGCATTTTAAATACCCACCATTCCTTAAAGGTATGAACCTGAAGAGGTGGCATTTAATAATCTAGGCGACTGACCCTGTATGGTTAGCAAAGAGCATATTCAGAATTAGGATCCAGACTTTATTCTCATAATCTCTCATTTCTGACTCTATTTTAGTGATCGTTAAGTTTTAACATGGTTGTTGGTATCAGGATCAATTCCGAACCCAGTAACATCACACCTAGGCCACAGAGACCTGCACATCTGTTGTCAAGTCAACTGCCACCATATTCCCAGAATCCACTTGGCTCAACTCCCACCTTTACCTGTGGCTACATCACTATCCAAATAAAAGGAAGACCCCTTTGACCTCTTTCTCTGTCTCTGTCTGTCTGTCTGTCTGTCTCTCTCTCTCTCTCTCTCTCTCTCTCTCTCTCTTTCTTCCCCACCCCCCTTCTCCTTCGCTGCCTCCTTTGCCCTTCTCTCCTACAATAAACCTCACGTGGAACTGTTTGGCCTGGTGTGATGTGGTCTGTCTGGAGCCACGTTTCTAACACAACAATGGTCATTTATCATGTCTTCAACAATTCCTGTATCTTAAATAAACTAAAAGAAACATTTTATAAAATGAAAAGACACCTGCTAGAAAACCATGTCTTATGTGAACAACTTTCTTTAACTATAAGAACCAAGAAACTAAACTGAACTTAAGAGACAATTTACTATAATTGTTTAATTAGGAACAATAAGTATTGTTATGATTTAAGTAGTAGACGCCATAAAGTTACACCATGCAACAGATAGCACTCAAGGGATTTATTGAGGGAGTGGGGTATGCCAAGACTGGCCCTGAGCGAGAGGTTGGAAAGGGAGAGAGGAAGCAAAATACTGACTTTTATAATGGGGCATATAGCGCATGCACACTGGGAGAATAAGAGGCTTGTGACAGTGGAAGCGCATCTCAAATGGCTGTTGACGATGGCCTGCTGTAACTAGGTTACTGAAAGTGGGTTTAGGGTGGGATTTTCAAACAGATATTCCTTGGAAAAATCCAGGCTAATAGAAATATTATCCTGGACATAACTCTTAAATCTCTAAGAGAGAAAAAAAACATACAGAGATGCCAGACCAGAATTGTGTTTCAGAGCCGGGCAGTGGTGGCGCACGCCTTTAATCCCAGCACTTGGGAGGCAGAGGTAGGAGGATTTCTGAGTTCGAGCCCAGTCTGGTCTACAAAGTGAGTTCCAGGACAGCCAGGGCTACACAGAGAAACCCTGTCTCAAAAACCAAAAAAAAAAAAAAAAAAAAAAATGTGGTTCAATTTGCAATTATTTTAGATAGCATCTTCAATGTATAAGTTACTATGATAAAAAATATGAAGAGTCTTTGCTAGCAAGGACCTCGTTCAGTTGGAGTCCCAGGCTTGTCCTCCTCCCCCACTTTGTCCAGCAAATTCCACTCTCTCCAACCCACCTACTCAGAAAGCACCCCCAACAGAAAAGTCACCAAAAAGCCCAGTCCTGATTCCTGGCAGCTGCCCCAGTCCCCTTGTCTGAAGTCATCAGCCATCCCAACACACACGCACCCCTGGGCACAAGCCTGGCATGTGGCAAACATGTCATTTTCCTTCAGCCACCATCTATAAAAAGCTTCCCTGCCATGGTCTGTCCTCAGCTTCTTCCTGTCTCGTCCCCTGAAGCTGGTGAACTTGCTGGTAGCCCATTCCCAAACAAACCTGCCCTTTTTACTTTTAATTCTGCTTGAATTGGCTTCTTTATCTGGTGTAGAAAATCTATTAGAATTTATTCTGGAGATATGGGTCCACAGTAATTCCCAAGCAGAAGAGGTAATTTTTAGCAAGTGGGAGACCTGGGCATTCAAGACAAGGCTGCAGAGGAATAAAACAATAACATCAAGAAAAGAGGTTCAGAAAGGTCCTGAGTCATGACTGGGCAGTGGCGTGGATGATGTGTGCAGAAAACGTTGTGAAGAGTGCCTGGGAAAGAAGGGAAGATGAGTGGAGCCGCCCACCTACCACGAGCCACGTTTAGGATCAAAATGGTGCAGGTGACTGTGTCTTACAAAGTTCCTTTGTTCTGTTTTGCTGTTTGCGAAAACATGATGCCCTTTAGACACCTCAGCCTCATTTCTGTCGCCTCAGCCTCCCCAGTGCAGCAATAACAGAAGCACTGCTGTGTTTCTATAACTTTGGGGGTCCATGGAGATGAATAATATTTGGCAGTTGGGAAAATGGCTCAGAGGTTGAGAGCACTGGCCGCTTTTACAGAGGACCCTGCTTGCCACCTGTAACTCCGGCTACAGGGCTGGTGCCTTCTTCTGACTTCCACAGGAACCAGGCAAACACTGTTGAACAGACATATATGCAGGCAAAACATTCATACAATAAAAATGAATAAAGAAATTTTTTTAAAGGTTCGCTAATCAGCTGAATAGAAGAGGAGGAGGAGGAAGCAACAGCAGCTGCCACTTCAGTGGCGGTGGCCATGACGCACACCTCTAATCCCAGCACTCAGGGCGCAGAGGCACGCACATCTACAGATCAAGTCTCTGGATAGCAAATGCTACACAGAAAAACTCTTGTCTTGCAAAACCAAAAAAAAAAAAAAAAGAGGAGGAAGAGACTTAGTTGACCTCAAATATATACATAATGAACAGAAAGTAGACTTATTTCTGACCTCAGAGTACTAGATCAACTTTTTAAATTTTTATTTTCATAAAAATAAACAGCTATTACCATTTATATAAGAATTACAAAGGCGAACCCCACCAGTCCCTTCCTGTAAGGCATGTGAGACTAAGTTGTCTGCTTAGCCTCTGCCTGTGCCTTTCATTTCCAGCATTTCATCAGTGAGGTGCTCTAACTGAAGCTAGCCTAGTCTACATAATAAGTTTCCAGACAGCCAGGGTTATATAGAGAGTCCCAGCTCAACATAATAATGGCAGTAATAATAACAATAATAATTATCCTAGTCCAGGCTACTACTGCAATAAAAGGAGATAGTTTTTTAACCTGTCTGTTAAGTCTAGGGTATATAATGTGGAAACACCAGGAAGTTAATTGTAACTACTACATGAGGTATTTGGAATAGGAGCAGGGGGTGTTTCCTTTAAAAGCATTTTAAAATCTAGTAGGAGCTAATCCCACAGTTCAGTTTTAGACTCTCCTTATTATAAACAACATAGGTTGCTTAGTGCTACTGCAGGAAGTGTCTTGAGGATCTGCCAATATTAAGTTTCTCTCATTTGCATACCAAAGGGTGAGGCACTGACAGTCACTGTTTACCAAGGTGCCCAGTCATCCTGTGTGCCAGTTCCACGTGGGCTAATTATGGCCATGGTCAGAATATAGCAACCAGGAAACTAAGGCAGAGCTACAGAGTAGCAGAGGGAAGTTTGTTCCTGTCAACTATTAAAGGAATGATAAGGAAAGGTCCTGAGGTTTTTAAGTGAATTTGTAGGCATGAGCACAATGTAATTCAGATGTCCTCAGTTGTGATTATAAAAAAGAGAAATATGTGTAAGAATATGTTCTATGGGGTGTGGTGAGGTGTAGGGGAAGTGGGTGTCTCAGCGGGCTGATGGCGAGACATCTGTTCCCCCTGAGGGACCAGCCACACGGTATAGTATAGAATAGAGTTTATTCAGGACATGGGAAGGGGGTTAAGAGGGTAACAGAGGTAGAGGAAAAGAGAGGGAGAGAGTAGAGAAGTAGAGGCCGGCCATGACCATGTGGAGGGGGTGGGGGGAAGGGAAGAGCCCAAGAGGGCAAGACAGGCAAGAGTAAGAGAATGAGGTGATAAAGAGAGGGAGAAGGGAGGGGCTAGCAGTCCCTTCTGTGATGGGCCAGGCCTACCTGGCTCTTGCCAGGTAACTGTGGGGTGGAGTACAGACAAAGTACCAACACTTGGTCCCAGTGCTCTTCACACTCAAGGGTAAGCAGCTTGGGACCCACTGGGAAGCATGTGTTTTAAGTTGGTGACTCTTAGAAATGATGTAATGAAGACGTGTCAAAGCTGGGCTAGTCTCCTATTCCAGTCCTACTTCTCCCAGTCTTCCTTCTACTGGTTTATTTTTTTTTGTTTTTTGGTTTTTCGAGACAGGGTTTCTCTGTGTAGCCCTGGCTGTCCTGGAACTCACTTTGTAGACCAGGCTGGCCTCAAACTCAGAAATCCTCCTGCCTCTGCCTCCCAAGTGCCGGGATTAAAGGCGTGCGCCACCACTGCCCGGCTTAATTTTTTTTTTTTTACATGTATGAGTAAATTTTCAAACTATTTTCTAGAGCTGTGATAGATTGAAAACTATCCAGTTTGTCCCTGGTTCAGCTCTTAAGTAATCAGCACTTCTTTTTCCTTTTCTGTTTTCATTGTAAACAAACTATTCTATATTTAAAGATGTGTATTACTGATTCCTTTGTCAGTAAATAGGGTTTATAAGAACAATTTGCGTTGAATTTAACCACTTTTCCTATTAAACTGATTAGTTGTAATATACTCATTGTTGTGATCATAAAAAGAGAAAGAGGTGTGAGAATGTGTTCTACGGTGGTGTGGGGAAAGGGGTGCCTCAGTGGGCCCATGCCAAGGCATCCCTTCCCCCTGAGGGACCAGACACTTAACTGTGTAGCACAGAATAGAGTTTATTCAAGGCGTGGGGAGGGGAGTTAAGGGGGTAGTAGAGGCAGAGAAAGGCAGAGATAGGGAGAGAGTAGAGAAGCAGAGGCCGGCCATGACCATATGGAGAGAGGGGGGAAAGGGAGGAGAGCCCAAGATGGGCAAGAGAGAGGCTGAGAGTGAGAGAATAAGAGAGAGGAGGGGCCAAGCAGCCCCTTTTATAGTGGACCAGGCCTGCCTGGCTATTGCCAGGTAACTGTGGGGTGGAGCTTAGACAGAATCCTAACACTCATAGCCAGAATTGCTTAAGTGCTTGTTTTCTGGCAGTTTTGTCACTCACACACACACACAAACACACACACACAAACACACACACACAAACACACACACACACACACATACACAGAATATGAAAAGGAAGGAAGACTAGGATTAACACCCATGACGTTTCCTTAATAAAATACTAATAAATGTAGCAGTTTTTTTCAAGGAAAATATATTTAGGTGTATTTAAAGTTATTTCTTACTACAAAGTCGTATGAAGTATAAGGAAAAGTACTCAGGAGTGATTAGATATTTATAGCTAGTTTTAAAGATTTAAAAATACTTTATGGGTTTTATGCAACTTGAAATGGATGCCTATTAAAGTTCTACATAAACTATTCTCCTATTTAGGATCAAGGTTCTTTGGGTTTAAAACTAAGTGTTGTACTATTTTGGTTTTTGAAAAAAGGAGACCTCTGGTAGCTTGGGAACTCCTCTCCTTTACTCACTATACATGCATAAAGCCTGGGTTATGTATTTTGAAAGAAAAGGAGACAGAAAATGAAGACTAAAAGACATTGTCATTCCTACTGCCACCAATATACCAGACCTATGGAAAGACAAAGCACCGTTCTGAGTCCCTTTCCTATTTTCACTCAGGCATATTACCTAACAAAACTTGGTGTTCTGAAGGAATTTCACTTTGAAAAGATCATACTTGCTTTCAGCAGCCTTCAGATTTCTTTCTGTTCTCAGAATTGGTCTCCACCAGGACTGGGAAACCCCCACCTCGGGAAGGAGAGCTTTTCATTATGATGGATATCAAGAGTTCTCAAATGTTTGTGGGCATAGGAATTCATTGAAGAATTTAGCGACTCCTGGGGCCCTGGAGCCTAGGGATCTGCATTTAGCAAGCTATGCTGACCTGTGATTCTTAAGAGTCACCTTGTTGGAGCAGCTGATCCAGGCTGTAAACAATAGAGCCATTTTAAAGATTTACATGTAAATCTTAACACTGCTAGCTCCTGTGAATACGTTAACTCTGCATTAGCAACTTAGTAAATACTTAAAGATCTGTTGATTCCAGAGGTCTTTAGGGTGAGACAAATATTTATCAAAAAGAAAACATGCTTTAATTCTCAGATGACTTAAACTATTTTAGGACATAAAGAAATTAAAGTTGAGAGACTTCAATGGGAGGGGATTGGGATAGGGGGTTTTTGGGGGTGGGGACCGGAAAAGAGGATAACATTTGAAATGTAGAAAAAGAAATTAAAGTTGAAAATTAAATGGCTTCAAACTTAAAAAAAAAAAAAAAAAGAAAATGTTATGGAAACTCATGATCCATTGGAGTGATTGTGACTTATTCCTCATGACCCTAATGATGTGATCTTTAAGTACAGAATAACTTAGTAAAACCTTTTAGAGTAATGTAATCCAAGTGTATCAAAACAGTTTACTTTTAATAAATTTTCATTTAGCTCTATGTCAGCGGTTTTTCTTATCTTAGGTTTTGCTTACAACCTAACTTCCCACAGTTGAGGCCCTTTGTATAATTTCTGTACTATACAGTTTACACTTTGCAGGGTACAGCTGAAGTATAGCCTGAAGTCTAGCTGAAGTCGTTAGGTCAGCGTCTCATGGAAGAGAAGAAATTGTAATTACCCAAGAATTCCTTGTCAATTTAGAGTCAGGTCTACCTTTTGCCAACTGCTGGCATAACTGGTCTATTTCCTTCCCTGTACATTGCATTTCCTGAATGCCAGATGTAGGGACTCCACATTGTGTGACCCAGGGCCTCTTGCTGAGGAGCCGTCCTCTGAAAGGGATGCAGCGGAGTTTTATGCACTGGCCGACTGGAAACATTTTGGGTGTGCTTCATTTTACAACTTTAAAGTTAAGCCATTGTTAATATTCAGGCAGGGTTTTGTATGAACATAGTGTTGTATATCAAAACAGATCTGGCCTCCCTACCTGGCATACCCTGCCCAGCCTCCTCCTCCTCCTTCTCCTCCTCCTCCTTCTTCATCTTCCTCTTCCTCTTCTTCATCTGTGTGTGTCCATTCTCTCTTTTTCTCCCCTCCCCTCACCCCATAGCATCTCCCCTGGCCTCAATCCTTGGGGCCTTGCTAAACCTGCCTTTAATGTAATCTAATGTGGCTTGAATTGGCTCATTTCATCATTATCAAGCTTCTCAGCTCTGACCCTAGCATTCACATTAGAGAAGATGGTTGTTTGCCCCATGGGTTCCTTTAACTCCAGTTCTATGGAAGTAGAGATAGGAGGAGGAGTAGGATCATTACTGGCTGCCAGCCTAATTCCAGGTTCAGTGAGAGGCCCTGTCAGAAAGGAGGAGGAAGAGAGTGACAGAGACGGACAGCAGTGTACTCTTAAGGAGAGTGTGCACATGGGTCTCTCTCTCTCTCTCTCTCTCTCTCTCTCTCTCTCTCTCTCTGAGGGGTATGAGGGCTATGGGGTTGAGACAGGGTTTCTTTCTCTGTGTAGCCCTGGCTATCCTGGAACTCACTTTATAGGCCAGGCTGGCCTTACTCAGAGATGCAGCCGCCAGTGCCTCGGAAGCGCGGGGACTGCAGCGCACGCCACTGCGCTCTGCCCGAGTGCACTGAACTTCAATCTTGTCCTGTACCAGCAGCACTGGGGCCAAGTCACAGCCCCACACTGCCACCACTGCAGGCTAAGGACTTCTTTTCCGAGATTTACATTGAGGTGAAGCTTGGATTCTTTACAGGAAAACAAAAAAGAAGAAGCAATGCTGGATTAGGAAGAAAGTCTGTAAACTTCAACACAAGACTGTTGGAGAGCTGCCAGGAACTAGTGAGCCGCGCCTAGTGCTGTGTGCCGGCTCGGACAGGCCAGTACCGTTAGTACAGTACTTTGGAGGCCCTTGGAATGGCGTTGCTTAAAGGGCTTCTAAGAAACAGGAGAAGTACTTACATCAAGTACAGTTTAAGTAGTGAAAATGAGAATTTAATTTCCCTTTTCTCTTTCAGTGTTAAATGTTTACAAAAGACAGTAAAGGACTCTTATCATATAATGTGTAGACCATGTGCCTGTGAACTTGAAGTTTGTGCAAAATGTGGAAAGAAAGAAGAGATCGTTATTCCGTGAGTATTGCCTTTTACACTGCAATTTGTGTCTCGTATAATTAATACATGAACTTTCTCTTAGACAGCACTAACGGGCTGGAGAGATGGCTCAGCAGGTAAGGGCACTGACTGCTCTTCCAGAGGTCCTGAGTTCAAATTCCAGCAACCACATGGTGGCTCACAACCATCTGTAATGAGATCTGACGACCTCCTCTGGTGTGTCTGAAGACAGCTACAGAGTACTTATACATAATTATAAATAAATCTTTAAAAACAAAAAAAAAGACAGCACTAACAGTTTAATATAAGCTCTTTTCTACATAACAGGAGAAGGGTTACAATTTTATTAAAGTTTCTATTATACTATAAAATGACACATATGTAAGAACATCAGCTCTGGCTTTGAGTTTCATATTCATCACCCACTTCACAGCAGTCCTCCCTAATGGGCTTCTTTTTCTACCTGCTCGGGCCTACTCTTCTGACAGCAGTTAGAATCTGCTGACTGGAGTTTTAAGCTAGTCCTTGGAATTCTCTGTTCTTTCTGGAGATGCCGATAGGAAGTAGACTAGTAAAGGCTTTTGTTAACTGCCACTATTAGATAATGAAAGCCTGGGTAATAATTATTGATTTTTCTTCTTCTTCTTCCATTTAGGTTTAATAAAGAACTGGAAACTTCAGAAAATACTGAAAATGAAGGTTCTAACCATAGAAGAAGCTGCAAACGGAAGGAAGACAGTGATGAGGATTTAGATGCTGAGTCTGACTCGGATGGCGAGGATGGGGACACTCAGGCCTGAGTGACTTGGATGGCGAGGATGGGGACATTCAGGCCTGACAGCACCGAGTCAGCTGCAGGGGGAGTCAGAAAAAGACTGTCCCAGTAGGCAGAACGGGCTCCTAGCAACATCGGTATTTATCACATTTGAGTAACAGGATCTTAAAGGTTTTCACAGTAATACTTAAGCTGTGTATACAGAATATGTGTGGGCACACCATGGCATGTTGTATAAAACCTATAGAAATTATTTAGAAAATCATATTATCTAATGTCACATTATTCAGGGTTAAGAATTGGTGATTATATCAGAACTATCTCATGGAAAACTAAGATGACTCTCAGAGAACATTTCCATAACCAGACCTCAGGTATGTGACTTCTTTAGCAAAAGCCCCCTTACGTCGTACAAAGCAAAACAGTTTATTTTTACACACACATACAATCATGTGTAATGATTTTCCTTCAAAACTGTTTTTATATACTTGATTCTATTTTTTTAACCTTTTCCTAGATTGAAAATATATACTTAGACAAAATGTGTAGACTGTATAGTTACTATCTGGAAAGGAAAATCTAACATTCATACTGGAGTAGAGATACTTGCAGTATCAGAAGCTCCTGTAATGTTCTCCCTCAAGCTTATCCTTCCCAGAATGCCATCATCCTGAATTATCACTTTATTGCCAGTGTTTTTACTTGTAAACAGTGTAAGTTAGTGTCATGTGATTATTATTGAAATCTGTGTCCTTGTCTTTAAAACCCCAAAGCTACAGAACATTGACCAGGTGGTACAATGAACTTTTCTACACTCTTTAGCCAGACTCCCAATTTTAATGTTTTACTGTTTTTTCTTTGTGTCTTTATCTCTATGAATGTGTATATGACGCACATGTACATATGTGTGTATATATTTGCTGAGTCATTGAAATAAATGGGAAACCATGGTTTTGGATTTGTGTGTCTTGTTGGAGACTGATTTTCCTGATACACACAATACCCATGTAAAGTAAAGCAGAAGTAGAAATTTTATTGAAGATATTTTATTTTAGGCTTAAACTCAAGGCTTAAGAGGGAGGGCCTCAGAGGAAAGGAAGACATACTCAAGAGTATGGGTGTGGGCTTTGAATCACAGAAAGTAGGGTGTACCAAGTAGGGACATGAGATCCACATGGAGAGCAAGCAGGTAACTGCCTTGGCATTAGCCGTATGTACACATGGTCGCATCTCAAGTTTCCTGAGTGTATAATCCTGTGGCCAAAGCAACATAGAGTATTTGGGTTTATAGCTCCAGGGCTAAGAGTCCATCTTGGTGGTAAGGCATGGCAGCATGCAGGCACGAACCATCCTTTCAATTCCCATAGCCAGCCTCCAGCAACACACTTCCTCCAACAGACACACTGTCCAGACTTCCCCAACTGTTGCCACCAACCGGGGACCAGGGGTTCAAATAGTGATGTCTGTGTTCTCATCAAACCACAACAGTAAAATGGCTTTTTTTCCTCTCTCTCTCTCTCTCTCTTTCTCTCTCTCTCTCTCTCTCTCTCTCTCTCTCTCTCTCTCTCTCTCTCTCTCATTCTGTGAGGCCCTGCCCTGAATGGTATTATAATCTGGTCATCTAAAAGCAGAAGCCATTGCATAAGGTGCTTAGTGCATGCCCTTCCTACATAAGGGGGTGTCATGGTTTGTATATGCTTCGGCTAGGGAGTGGTACTATTAGGAGGTATGGCCTTGTTGGAATAGGTGTGTCACTGTGGGTGTGGGCTTAAGACCCTCACCCTAGCTTCCATTAGCGGCCTTCAGATGAAGAAATAGAACTCTCAGCTCTGCCTGCACCATGCCTGCCTGGACACTGCCATGCTCCTGCCTTGACAATAATGGATTGGACCTCTGAACCTGTAAGCCAGCTCCAATTAAATGTTGTCCTTTATAAGAGTTGCCTTGGTCATGGTGTCTGTTCATAGCAGTAAAAACCTAACTAAGACAGGGGAATTCTGGTGGAACTCCTAGAAAATGACAGGTTTGTGGCTGGACTGAGAAAGAACCAACAGTTGGTTGTGCTGAAGACTCTGCTGCCAGCAAAGGTTTCAATTATATTCCAGAGCAAGGGTTTTTTGGTTTTTTGGATTTTTTTTTCTGTCTCTTTATGTCTCCAAATTCTCCCTGTCTTTTTATCCTGCCTTAGTAGCCAGTTTGAATGTGTGCAGCAATGTCTCTTTGCTAATATTTATATTTCCTTAATTGTTAGCTAACCAGTATAGTCAAGCAGTGGCTGTCCTGGAACTCAGGCTGTAGGTGGCTCCTGTTACTGATTCTTTACCCAGGGAGAAATAGGTAAGGAAGAGCTTCACCTAGAGGGACACACCACAGCTGTTCCTTAGCTCTTCAGTTCCAAGAGTAGTTACTTTGTTTTGCTTTGGGAACTGGGCCTTATTATATTTAGTTCCTTTATGTTTCTTTAATTATTCTTTCTAAAGTGACACATAATGTCATTTTCATAGTAACACATGCTGTAATACTTGTCCTTGGGACTCAGAGGCAGGTGGATCTCAGGTTCTCGGCTGGCCTGGTCTACATAGTGAGTTCCAGGATAGTCACACTACACTGAAAAATCATAGGATTATTCTTTCTAGCCTACACACTCTTGTTTTGGAGTTTAGTATATGGAAATGAAATGAAACATGTTTTATTTTATTGTAACAATTCAGTATATTATGAAAGTTGCCCTGCCTTGATATTCCCCAGAGACTAACCAGAACCATTGCATCTCAATATGTCAGGGTTATTACAGAAGTTCCAACTATAATCATACACTTCAGAGACCCTTTTAAGAAATCCCTGTTCCTGGAACATTGTGATGCATTTCCTTCCCCTGTCTTTTTTTTGTTTGTTTGTTTTTTGTTTTGTTCCTCCCTGGATTCTTAGCTGATTCTAACCATCAGGTACAGAAAGATAGTTGCATGTAGTAAAAAGCCATTTCATGCTTACCAGATACAGACCTGTTTGTTGAATTTCCTTCTTCACAGACTCTCTTGCAGCTAGAGGTAGATAGCCAAGTGGGGGGAATTTGGAAAAGAATTACCAAGAAAAAGAAAACAGTTTGGCTCTTCCTGCCTAAATGTGGTGTGAGAAGACAGACAAGATAGAACCTGTAGCCATTGTGAGGAAATACATTGAGCTGCAGAGATGGTGCCCCAGTTCCATGATGTTGAGCTGCTAATGGAATATTGGGCTCATAACCACCCAGTTCTTATGAGATAAATAAATGTCTTTTCACAAGCTACTGCCAACCAGAAATCCAGTTATTTGCAGCCAGAAGCATTCCAGCTGACACCAAAACAATTTTATGGCACCTGTTCTATTGCACTTACAGCTGTGGTGGCAAGAATAAATTCATATATTAAATATGGTTGGTTGGCAATGAAGCCTTGTGAATTTGAGTGCTTGCCTTCATTCTACAAAAGAATTCTCACAGATTAAATTGCTACTAATCACATGGTAGCACTTGTACTCATAAATTCTAGGCATTTGCATACATTAACACATTTACCTAAGATCGCCCTTGTAGTGGTGATCTTGAGTGAATGGAGACAGACAATAAGCAGTATGCGCTGCGCTATGAGGCAAAGCATGAGGGAGTCGGAAGATCAGGAGTCAGACCCCAGAGGGCTAGAGGTGTGCTGCTCAAGTAGATGAGGAGTGAGAAATGATTTTTAAAGTGTCCCCTTGAAAAACCCATCTGTGGGCTGGAGGCTCAGGGTTAAGGGCCATCTAATTCCGCATTTCTGGAAGACCCAGGTTCAATTCCCAGCACCCACATGGCAGCTCATAACTGCCTGAAACTCCAGTTTCAGATGATTCAACAACTTCATACAGATATACATGGCAGATAAAGCATGAATGCACATGAAATAAAAAATAATTTAAGAAAGAAAAGAAAGAAAGAAAAAAAGAAAGAAAGAAAAAGAAAGGAAGAAAGAAAGACTCATTTGTGCAAAACTTCATACAGATATACATGCAGGTAAAAATGCACATGAAATATAAATTATTTAGGAAAGGAAAGGAAGGGGGCTGGAGAGATGGCTCAGCAGTTAAGAGCACTGACTGCTCTTCTGAAGGTCCTGAGTTCAAATCCCAGAGACCACATGGTGGCTCACAACCATCCGTGGGGCAAGAGACATGAGAAGAACGTTCCTGCCGAGAAAACTCACTGGGAAGCTTTGAAACGAAGGCAATTGGTCTCTTCAAGGGGCTGCAAGGAGGGATCTGGTTACCTTAGAGCCCTTAAGAGATGAGACCAGTGCGTGACCACAAGTGCTGAGCAGAGTGATACACTCCTATACCAGCGCTGAAGAAGTGGAGGCGGAGGAGCTAGAGTCAGTCTCTGCTATACGCTGAACTTGAGGCCAGTTGGGGTGCATAAGACCCCTGCCTCATGAAACAAAAACCAACCTTTGTTTCTGACCTTTGACTGATTTCACCAATGTCGGTGTGTTTGTTCTAGGTGATGTTTTCTGAGCTCCTGAAATCTGTTGGATTCTTTAATATCAGACTCAGAAATCTGCCGTCCATTATCTCTGCCAATAGTGTTTCTAGTCCTTTTTGGGGACTCTAGTGCCAATTCTGGGAGATCCATCGAGCTGTATCCTTTGTACTTCAGCAAGTTTCCTATTTGCCTTTCTTTACATCTATGAGTCTTCTATAGAGCAGTAAATTAATGTCTTTAACTTTTAAACCTTTCACAAGTCGTTAATCTCAGTGAATTTATAATTCTAAAAACATCTGCTTGATCTTTGAGATTATAACTATTGAAATACCCGTCATGCCTATTTTGTGCAGGTTTTTCTGTTTTCTCTCATGTAATAATCATAGTTGCCTGCTGTCTGACATGGTTAAAGTATGGCATGAACATCCTGGATTATATGCTAGAAGCGTTGGCCCTAGTATTGTGGGTTTGAAGTGGCAGACCCTCTTAAGAAGAGGGCTTAGTATAAGCTAATTAAGTCACAAAGGAACTACCTTGCAAGGAATAGAGTGAGTTCTTAACAGAATGGACTCTTAAGCCAAAAAGCCAGCCTAGCAGTGATTGCCCACACTTTTAATCCCAGCACTCAAGAGGCAGAAGCAAGTGGATCTCTGCGAGTTCGAGGCCAGCCTGGTCTACAGGGTGAGTATCAGTACAGCCATGGCTACACAGAGAAACCTTGACTCAAAACAAACAAACAAACAAACAAACACAAAAAGCAAACAAACAAAAAACAAGAAGCTAAAAAGCCTTCGCCATGTTTTTTGACCCATTCACTACTAGAATTGAGCCAGATAAGTGTTGTTTATAAAGTACGCAGTCTTTATTACTTTGTTAAAGCAACAAAAAATACACCAATAGAACATCTATCATTTGCTTACCACTGGCTACATCCTTTGTCAGGCACTTCTTAAACTCTGCATGTTGAATGATTTTAATTTTGTTTTAGAAGTTATGGGTGATACATTATTGAAACTATTTCTAAAAATCAAGTATATATATATCACCTTGGATGGCAATACTAAGCATAAGGCTTTGACAGAGGTGTTCCATTTTAGACTTGTTTCTGTTCCTAAGGCCTCCTGTTCCTAACGCTTATGTCTAGGATGTTGGTTTTATTCTTAGGTTTTTTGTTTGTTTGTTTGTTTTGCTGTTTTTCTGGGCCCTTAATGCTAGGTTAGCTCCACTTCCATGTGAGTCTCAATTTCAACAGTTCCTTTGTATTGCATGGCCCTCAAAGGTTCGGCCAACCTTTTCTACCACAGATCTTTCCTGCTAGGAAACCGAGAGTTTTGCCCTACATATGTTCAGCTATTCAGTCAAGATTCTTAAGAGCATCTCTGAAGCTCTGGCATGGCCCTTCCCCCAGCTTCTGTTGTGTTTGCTCCAGTCTGCACAATTAGCACCTTGTGTTTTAGCTTTATTCTCCTGAGCTGGCTTTAGAAAGTGTCATGAGGCAAAGTACTGGGTGCAGGTAAGGCCTCTCAAATCTTACAGCCTACATTGTGTGTGAGCAGAATCTGCAATGTGTCATGCAAACAAAACACGTTTACAGTTTTAGTCAAAGAAGAGTAAATCCAATACCAGTTTTCCCTGGATGCTATAAAGTAAATCTAATGGCTGCTATTTAGAGCCCATGGGTCTGCACAGGAAAAGATAAAGTTTGGTTACCTATGGAGCAGATGACCTGAGACTGGTTGGAATTTCTCAGCATTAGAGATCAGTATGAGAAGAGAGGAAACCAATGGGAAAAATCAGGGAGGCCCCCTGATAAATGGAATGAGAATATTTGTCCTGAAGGCCAAGTGGCCCAGTAACACAATACTTGGTTGTGACCTGGTGCTGCTTCAAACAGCACTGTACATAAAGAGCTCACTGATTCATCAGTGTTGTCCTATAATTCTCCATACTTAGAGATGGTTATTGTGAAGGTCAACATGAAGGGCTTGAGAATGGCCTTGGAAACAAATCTCTGGTTGTGGCTAGAAGGGATTATCTCAAAGAGATTAACTGAGCCACGTTTAGGGTGGGTAGTACCATTCTGGCGGTTGATGTCTTGCACTGAATAAAATGGAGAAAGTCAGCTGAGGAGTATCCTACTCCTCCAGCCACCATGCCTTCTCCGCCATGATGGACTATATCCCTTGAAAGACAAAACAAACCCCCTTTTAAGGTTGTTTTCTTTTTTCCAGTTATTTTGTCATGACAATGAGAAAAATAACTAATATATAGTTGAGAAAGAGTGTAACTAATATCACATACAAACAATAACCTTTAGGTTCAGAGCCTACGTAATCATCTGACTTCAGCACCATGGCTGTACACTACTATAGTTAGAGTATGTAAGAATACTATGTATTACTGATTAGACATGTTTATTATTTCTCTCACTAGCACCCTAGGGCTCTTACCTCATTTTGGACAATTGTAACATTTTTCTAAAGATTCCCCTTGAGTCCCATGCACTACTGGAAAGTACTTAGGTCCTTAGCTATAACAGATGCATCTGAATTCAAATCACCTTTTAATGTCTAACTATGAATATCAACACATACGTATGAAATAAAAATATTTATAATCATTCTACTAGGTGGCACCACTTTATGGCAAGATCTATTGGCCTAATAAAAGAATATAGGTTTTTTTGTCAAGTCTGGCTATGTGGTACAGATATCCAGAATACAGACTGAGAAGGTTCCTCACAGTGACACTTAGCATGTAATAATTAACCACAGGAAAGAAGTTATTACAGGCATGAGCATGTGCATAGGAGTATGTGTGTAAGTGTGTGTGTGTGCGTGCGCATGTGTGTACACACGCACGCATGTGTAGTTGGTGTCTTTATTACCATTTAAAAATAATATAAATAAAATGGCAGTTTGGGGGAGATACAAATGAATTCTGTGTATCTCTAAAGACTGTATTATTTCAGCCGTACTTATGGGAAGTTGTAATTATTGCAGACTCCTAAGCTTGTCGGAATTCAATGTGTCTATGACATTAGCATGGCCTTACCTCTGATTGTCCCCTGTGACTCTCCTCTGCCTTTCTCCATCATATCAGTTCTGTCCTGGATGACTGTTTACAGAGAGCATAGATCCCCTCCTCTTGTCTTACCTTAGAATTTCTACCTCTCATTTTGTTAGCAGTTGTCAGAAATACTGAAAAACCACAAGACCATTTTCCACAGATTTTTATTAGCCAACCTCATGCTAGTGAGTCCCACAATTCTGTCAACTATCACACATTCAAGAAAACGTTCACCTCCCCAAATCTCACACACACAACTTTTAAAGAATCAGAGGACCACAATTACACAGGAGCCTGCATGTTTTATTTCTGTGCACTACAGTTAGGATGTAGTCTGCTCCTGACAAAGCTCGTTTTGAAATGTGGCTGATGATCTAGTAGTAGAAGGATTTAGGATCTTTAAAAGCGATGATAATGGCCAGTGAGGTTGGATTATTTCTCTTGAGGACACGCTAGTTCTTATGGGAGTGTTTTATAATGTGTCTGGGCCTCTGTTGTCCTGTCTTTTCTCCTTGTATCCGTCTATTCATAGCCACATGATTGGCAGCACCATATTTTCTGCCATGAGAGCCTGGTCAGAAATCAAACAGCACAAAGGAGTCATCACCCTCTTCTGACCGTACCCAACTGCTTCCAACCTCTCAATGTGAATTCCCTGTCACGCTGGTATCCTTAACTATGAGCTGAACAAACTCTTTCTGCCTTGAGTTGCTTCTATATTTTATCACAGCAAGAAAAAAACAAAACAAAACAAAAAAAAGCAGATGGCTTCTGCCCATTGTCTACAAAAGCCTCAGTGGAAGGAGTAAGCCCAGAGGCCAGCCTGAACACAGAACATGCTGTCTCAAAGGGAAAAAAAAGCAGAGTACTTAATTTTACAGAAGTCAACCAGCTACCTTTGGTATGTCATCAAATCCTAGTTACAATACCCAGTATCAATGGTAAATACACAAATTAAAGTTTTCACATTAAATGTATACATTAAATAATTAAAATGCTATTTTGAAATCCATTTTTTCATTTTAAACCTTCAAATATTCTTGAAAGTAACAGTGAGTTAAAATGACTTTTTTTTTTTAAGTAGATCTTGCTCATTGGTCACTTCACAGGCATGGAGGGTGAAAGAATCCAGATGTAGGCTGCATCTTGAGCCAGGTGTTTGCACAGATGCAGAAATGCTCAGCTCTTGGGATTCGACTTTACTATATGTAAACTTCAGTGACAGTAAGAATTACCCAGCCTCCTCTGTGAGAGCTCCTTTCCATGCCTTTGTCACAAGGATGTGATCACCACTGTACACCCTCAGTGAATTTATATGGCAAATGCCTGGCACATAACAGCTGCTCTAGTCAAGAACCTTATAAATGTTATTTTTGTAGCTGTTTTCAATCTTTTACGTTTACTTGAAATTTGCTTTTAAATTGACTAATAAAAACAAAAAAATGTAAATATGGGATGTTTTGTGTCCTATGTGATTTTTTTTCCATAAATTTTTTTATTAATTTTTTTTACACTCCATATTTTATCCACCCTCCGACTGTTCCACATCCCATACCTGTCTCCATGTGGATGTCCCCACCCACCACCCCACATGACCTATACTCCCTGGTGCCTCCAGTCTCTTGAGGGTTAGGTGCATCATCTCTAAATGAACACAGACCTGGCAGTCCTCTGCTGTATATGTGTTGGGGGCCTCATATCAGCTGGTGTATACTGCCTGTTTGGTGGTCCAATGTTTGAGAGATCTCGGGGGTCCAGATTAATTGAGACTGCTGGTTCTTTTACAGGGTCACCCTTCTCCTCGACTTCTTTCAGTCTTCCCTAATTCAACAACTGGGGTCACCTGCTTCTTTCCATTGATTGGGTGCAAATTTATGCATCTGACTCTTTCAGCTTCGTGTTGGGCCTTTCGGAGGGCAGTCATGATAGGTCCTTTTTTGTGAGCGCTCCATAGCCTCAGTAATAGGGTCAGTTCTTGGGACCTTTCCTTGATCTCGATCCCACTTTGGGCCTGTCACTGGACCTTCTTTTCCTTGGGATCCTCTCCATTTCCATCCCTGTAATTCTTTCCGACAGGAACAAATATGGGCAACCCCATCCCTAACTTGATGTCCTGTCTTCCTGCTGGGGGTAGGCTCTATAATTTTCTTCTCCCTACTGTCAGACATTTCATCTAAGGTCCCCCGCTTTGAGTCCTGAGAATCTCTCACCTCCCAGATCTCTGGTGCATTCTGGAGAGTTTTCCCAACCCTCTATCTCCTGAGGATGCCTGTTTCCATTCTTTCTGCTGGCCCTCAGGGCTTCAGTCATTTTCCCTTACCCAATACCAGATCAGGTTCCTCCACACACACTCCTTCCATCCTCCCCCCATCCACTTTCCCTCCCAGGTCCCTCCCTCCCTCCCCACTCGTGATAGCTTTCTTCTCTCTCCCACGTGGGACTGAAGCATCCTCACTTGGGCACTTTAGCTTGTTAACCTTTTTGAGTTCTGTGGCTTGTATCCTGGGTATTCTGAACTTTTTCTTTTTTAATAAATGTATGTTTTGTATAATGTGTAGATTTGGTTCAACATTTCAAAGATTTACTATTTCTTTATGATAAAAACATTCAATGTCTGTTCTAGCTTTTTGCAATACAGTAAGTTATCATTATCCATAGGTACCCTCTTTAGTCCGTCTTCCTCCTCCTGTGTAGCTGTGACTTAGTACCCACTGATCCACCTTTTCTTGTGCCTCTTGTTCTTCCCAGCATCTGGAAACCCTGGCTCCTATAAGATCAATTTTTTAAAATGTATATTTATTTTTGGTATATGCATGTCTTAGGTAATATTTCTATTGCTGTGGTGAAAACACTATGACTAAAGCAACTTGGGGGATTTTTGGCTTACACTTCTATAGCACTGTTCATCAAGACAGGAACTCAAGCAGGACAGGAACCTGGAGGAAGGGCTGATGCAGAGGCCATGGAGGGGTACTGCTTGCTGGCTTGCTCCCTATGGCTTGTTCAGCTTGCTTACTTAATGAACCCAGGAGCTCCAGTCCAGGAGTGGCCACGCCCACGATGAGCTGGGGCCTGCCTGGTCAAGCACTAATTAAGAAAATGTCCTCTGGCTTGCCTGCAGCCTAATCTTATGGGTTGACATTTTCTTAAGAAACTGTTCCATCCTCTCAGATGGCTCTAGATTGTGTCCACTTGACATAAAACTATCCAGCACAACACATGTCTTCATGAAATCCACAGAGCACAAATGCAGGTCAGAGGTCAACTCAAAGAAGTCAGTCCTTGCCTTCCCTTCTATGGGATCAAGAAATCAAACTTAGGTCTTTGGCCTTAGTGACAAGTGCTTTTACCCACCAGCCAAGAAACCCTTTTTATTTCCACAAAGGAAATGTTCTGTAGTCATTTTTGCCTTGACATTTTGTTTCAATTTATCCTGAGAGGTTTGTGAGCTTACAAAGCAGGTCAACCAAAATTCTTGTATAAAAGCAAAGAAAGAAAGTTTGATACAAAATCCCTTTCCACTAAAGAAGGAAGCAGACTCCACCAATGAAATCGCTTAAACCGGAAGAGTTAGGCTTGCTTTGGGCTATTTTTAATACTTGTGAGATGTAGACCCTTCAATAATACCATTTGCAAATTGGGTGCAGCAGCGAGCTTTGGAAAGTATATTTCTGGCAGTAATAACCTTACAATTTGTTTTGGTTTATTTGTCAAGCTGGGACCGGTTTCTAACACTAATTGTTATCACATGCATGTCTACAGAAAGCTGAGTAAACCACTTGATGGAGGGGTTTATTTTGGAAATAACAGTTAACTAAAAACGGAAAGTGAGTTTTCAAAGCGCTGTCCTTTACAATGAACTCTTATTTAAGATGCACATTTGCCTCTTATAAAGTTGAGCATGATCTTATCCAATCTTCATTTTAGTTTCACTTGACTAATCCTAAACTTGTTTGTAGAGTATGTTTTTGTTAATCCGTTGTTTCTTTAATTTATTTTACAACTATCAAGAAAAATCATGGTGACCTGGGTACAGTGATCTCAATGGTACAGAAAATGAGTCAGCCCTGTGGAAATGGCCAGGGCCACTTGAGGTTAGACACTGTGAAGGACAGCGCTGATGTCCTTCAACCCATGTTACACTGCTTTTTACAAAGTCAGGAAATAAAAATTAGAATGGTTTAATTTTTGATATATACACAAGTATCTCTGCATGTATGTCTGTGTACCACATGCATGCCTGGTGCCCAAGAGTCCAGAAGAGAGAGCTGGAGCCCCTGGGACTGGAGTCACAAGACAGTTGTGAGCCACCATGTGGGTGCTGGGAATTGAACCCAGGTCCCCTGGAAGAGCAGCTGGTACTCTTAACTGATGAGCCATCTCTCCAGCTCCCATGAAATGATTTTTAAACTGTAATTTACATTTAATATACTTTCTGGTCATGTACTCTGAACCAATAGGTCCAATTGTTCCTCTGGAGGGAAAAATTTCGTGTTCTGTGCCATGCTCAGAAAGTCTGAAAGCAGCGAGAACGGTGAATTCATTTTATTTTACCCAAGCACATATTGGTTACGCTGCATTGAAGTGTAAGAGTGGTTACACGGTTAAAAATAAGATTCACCCACTTGTCGCCTTCCAGGACTGTGGCTACCACAAGGCAGGTGCAGTGCAAGCAGCTGCCAGTGGACAGACAACTTACTGGAACTGGCAAGTGTTTCTTGTAAATGATTTGGGGAAGGGCTTGAAATTCATTTCTTGGCCATGGGCAGGGACATTTGAGGTCCTGTGAAGTAACTGATTTATGTGTGGGAAGACCTCAGTGAGGAGTGCTGGACATTCTTGATGCCACATTTCTGTGACGGCCTCACGAGTCAGTGAGGAAACCTTACACCAAAAGAAAATTCCTAAGGCAAGGAAGCCTTTGAGGGAGCCTATCATGAAAGGTCTCCTTTGCAGCCTATAGTGACATAACTTGGTACCACTGCAGTGACCCTGAGGACAAGATGGAGATAATAAAAAACAAAACAAAAAACAAAAAACCAACCAAATCTGTAAAATGGTCTACAGCGTGTTTGGACAGGCCCTGGACCAGTCAACCTTTCTGTATTTATTCAGTCACGCTGTCCTCTTGTTCTGTGCTCTTCTTCCCAAGTATAGTTTGCCCATTCACTGGACACCCTACAGCCCCCAAAGTCAACGATGTCTCTCTCTCTCTCTCTAAGCTGCAGAGAGAACTGAGCACATGGAATTGAACTGGTCCCTTTGCACTCCTTCGTTCAATGTCATATCAAGGAGGCATAAAGTCTTGGAGGAGTTTCAACTTAGGGGCACTGACCATTCAGCATCTCCGTTGATCTCACAGAACTGATGAACCATGCGTGCAACTCACACAGTTAGCACTCTGACCAAAGGTGTCTTAGATGCCTAGTGCGTGCGTATGTGATAGTTGTAATTAATTAAATACAAATTCAATTAACATTATTTTAATGAGTTTACAATATCCCTTAAGTTACATATTTTTCTTGATTCATACTTAAGGTCCAATTCAGCTACTGAAAGCTATAACTGCTTTCCTTTTCAAAAGAGATTTGGGAGCCTGGAAATGATAAGGATAAAAATATCAGTCTTCATTATTTTGTAAATTCTGTGAACTTCTATAAAAGCCTTTTCCATAATGGGGGGTGTGTGTGTGTGACAATTCTATCTATAGTTTAAATTTGTTTTGAAGTACAATTTACATAACATAAACTTAACTATTTTTGAAAAGTATATAATGTAGTGGTTTGGTAAATTTGTATAATATTATATAATAATCACAATTCAGCTTTAGAACATCGCCCCATCAGGTTCCTTTATGTCTACTTATACTCCCATTTCCTAACTGAATCCCCAAGGAATTAATCACTTTTCTGGGTCTATAAATTCTTTGTATTTTTTCCTATAAATTGTGTCTTACAGAGGGGGAAACAAAGTAGTGCTCCCCACCTGTGCATTGCTCTTTTGAGGAAACAGTTGATACCTGTGATTGGAATATGCTATGGTGGGTCTTGCTAACAGCTTTCTTTAATACCCCCTTAGCTGCTGACTCCTGAGAACAACTGCCACTCAGACTGGGAGGTGGAGGGATCCAGAGATCCTGCTCCCACCCTGTAGAAAGGGTTCATTCTATAATGCTAATCACTAAGTGTTTTACAGATGTACAAATGGGCCGAAAAGATGTGCAAGCATGCCAAAAGGAGCTAGGACTGGAAATTAGATCATGCAGGATTCGAGGACCCGGCATGGCTGTCAAATTCCTGATGGCTTTATGGTTGGATAAATAACAAATGACACCCAACAGGGCGAAAGAGAAAAATCCTCCAACAGCCTGTACTGTGAATGTTAAAACAAAGGTTAGAGGAGTTTGATGACGGTACTCCTGGTGAATGGAAAAAGATGTTCCTAGTCGCCAGAACATTCTAGTGTCAGGAGTGAGGCTCCTCCCTGTGAGGACCAGGAAAGTCCTTGAAGTCCCTCAAACAATACAGGTTATTGATGCCGTTGTTTACTGTCCACCAGAACTAGACGGTAAGTGTAGTGGTGAATTAGGTGAATTAGTTAACCAGCTTTGGCTCCCGGATGAAACACACACACACACACACACACACACACACACACACACCAGCTAATTTTGATATGACTTGACTAGCTCAATGGTTGGGCATTTCTAAACCTCCCTGCAGCTAACAAACACCCTCCCCCACTCCCGTGTTTCTTTTAAAATCTGTATTTCATCTGTTACCCTAGACCCAAACAGGGAAGTGGCCTCTTGGGCCATTTTCCTGGATTTTTACATGCTGTGAGACCTTTAAGTATCATCTTTCTGCTTCCCTGACTGGCGATTCTCCTCTCCCCTTTCTTCCGGGGGTGGGGTGGGGGGGGTGGGCACCTGTGCAGTCTACAGGTCCCACCTCTATGTTTCTGCCCAGCCATTGGCTGTATGGCAATTCTTTGTTATCAGTCGAAGCCAGCAGGACCTGGAAGCTTGGCTTTTTGGGAGCTGAAATAAGCCTTAGAACCATTTCCCAACAGGTAAGTCTCTAATGCTGAACGTAGCAAGGCTTTATGTAGGACATGGAGAAATAAAGCTGGAACTCAGTCGTAAGCGTTTCCTTGCCGGTTAGCTTTCATGGTGGCAGAAGATACTGTCCAAATGGTTGGAGGCAAACACCAACAGTTCTACCTAGCGTGGGGGGTGAGGGGATGGTGGTGGTGCTTGCTCTATCTTGCCAGGCGAGATGTGCCTACGGATGCAGCAGTGGCATGACTGCTACAAATGCAACAACTACTTTTCAACTGCATCGGAGGCATGCTTCAAGAGGGAATTCGCATTTGCTACTTTAAGAACGGTTAAAAGCCTTAAGTCATAGGCCCTAATAGGAAAGCTACTCCTGCTGTTCTTCTGCTAATGGGATGTGATGCGCCCATCAGATTACCCTCGAAGAATTTATGTTAATACCCACACATTACTGTTACTGCTACTGTCCCCCTTCGTCGGAGGGAAGCTTCTTATTTCAGTGAGTGGTGATTATTGTAGAGACATATTTAGTGAAACTGCCGAAGAAACAGAAGTCGCTGCTGTAGTGACGCAGTCCAGTGCCCAACCACAGACGGAGGGAAATGGAAATCTATGGTACCCATTCTTCCATGGTAAGAGCAGCAGAAGGTAATTGTGGAAACCTGACCTCCAAGCATAAAAGCCATCACCATCTTGCCGGGCAGTGGTGGTGCATGCCTTTAATCCCAGCACTTGGGAGGCAGAGGCAGGCGGATTTCTGAGTTTGAGGCCAGCCTGGTCTACAGAGTGAGTTCCAGGACAGTCAGGGCTATATAGAGAAACTCTGTCTCGAAAAACCAATAATAATAATAATAAAAAATAGAAAAAAGCTATCGCCATCTTAATCAGGGCAGTGGTGGTTACCTGTAAGCGTCCCTTGCAATTGGGCCTATTGACATTCCTCACAAGGAGGGGTCGGGAGGAGGAAGTGCTAGACTAGTACCCTTCCTATTGCTGTGAGCTTTGAATTCAGTTCCTCAGGCTGAAGTGACCCCAAATCACAAAATTATTTTCCTTGCAACTTCATAACAGTAATTTTGCTGCCATTGTGAATTGTAATGTAAATATCCGTGTGCTCTAATGGTCTTAGATGACCTCCCCCTCTGTGAAAGGGGTCTAGACCCACAGGTTGAGAACTGTCGTATTCTTAAAGTGTCTAGAGGATGGAAGCTTGGGAAGATGGGATGGGGATGGAGAGACTCCAGCTGTGAAGTCATGAGGATGTATTTATCTGAGGAAATGAGACCTTTGGTGATATGACTATTTAGGGGTTGTCTTAGTCAGGGTTTCTATTCCTGCACAAACATCATGACCAAGAAGCAAGTTGGGGAGGAAAGGGTTTATTCAGCTTACACTTCCAAATTGCTGTTGATCACCAAAGGAAATCAGGACTGGAACTCAAGCAGGTCGGGAAGCAGGAGCTGATGCAGAGGCCATGGAGGGATGTTTCTTACTGGCTTGCTTCCCCTGGCTTGCTCAACCTGCTCTCTTATAGAACCCAAGACTACCAGCCCAGAGATGGCACCACCCATAAGGGCCCCGCACCCTCTTGATCACTAATTGAGAAAATGCTGGATCTCATGGTGGCACTTCCCCAACTGAAGCTCCTTGTTTGGTGATAACTCCAGCCTGTGTCAAGTTGACACACAAAACCAGCCAGTACAGGGGTTATCCATGTTCCTGTGTGTAACCAATTCTATGCAGTCCTGTAAGCAAGCAAGGCCAATAAATTCACAGATTCGCCAAGCTAAAGTTGGGTGGAATCCAGCTCCTATCTGGTGTGGGTAGGTTTGTTTATGTCTCATCAGGAAAAGTTCAGTAAGGCCCATTACAACATGGTTCCACATTCTCACCAATGGTTGTAATTGCCAGTACATTCTTTATTATTTCCATTCTTGTGGGTTTGCGAAGTTTCACTGCAGCTTTAATTTGTATACTTCTTTTTTTAAGATTTATTTATTTATTTTATGTATATGAGTACACTGTAGCTGTACAGATGGTTGTGAGCCATCATGTGCTTGCTGGGAATTGAACTCAGGACACCTGCTCGCTCCGGCCCAAAGATTTATTTATTATTATATGTAAGTACACTGTAGCTGTCTTCAGACATACAAGAAGAGGGCGTCAGATTTCATTACAGATGGTTGTAAGCCATCATGTGGTTGTTGGGATTTGAACTCAGGACCTTTTGGAAGAGCAATCAGTGCTCTTAACTGCTGAGTCATCTCTCCAGCTCCAATTTGTATAGTTCTAATGACTCATAGTTGACTCAGTATATTTACATGTGATTAAAAGCCAAGCATGTATTTTTGGTATAAAATGTATTCAGATTTGTTATCTGCTTACAAGATTTGATTCCTCATCATCATCATCATCATCATCATGTTATAGGGATTATTTACATGTATTCTACATACATATAGGTTTTTATCAGATGTGACTTATAAATGGTTTCAGCTAGTCAATGACTTGATATATAACAACTAATAAATCCTTTACATGTAGATAACCATGCGGTCAATGATAGAGTCTGAGTCCTGAAGCCTGACAGACTACCCCCTGCACATCCTTGTAACATACTTATGGCTTGTGAAAATATTAGAGCAACCATTGCATGTACAGTCTCGATTGCTTAAAGTGTTTAGAATTGGAAGACAGAACGAACATGTAACTGTGTACATTATCTCAAGAGTGTGTTTGTGTGAAGTGTTAGGAATGTTTTTAATGTAAAGAAATGATTTTAATGATTTGTTAGTTAAGGTGGGCTGCCAGTAGTTGGAGGTATGGATACCCGTCAGTGTAAAGGAAAGCGCTTGGAAGGAGCGAGTCAACTGGAGACTATGAGACAAAGCAGTAGATGGACCCACTTGTAAAATAACATACAAATTCTAGCTAGCCCATAGAAAAGACATGCAATCCAATTACAATACAAATATAATTTTATTTATAAGCTGTAAGCCTAGATTAGGATAGCAGGCTTTGGAGCTATTCTTACTTACATCCCAGTCATTTGTCCCTTGTTACTTGTTGTTTCTACTGGCCACATGCTAGAGGTCCATCTCCTCTCTTGGCATCCTCTCCTTTCTACTTTCTCTCCTTTCTCTACCTGTGACCCCCAGGCTGCTAAATGAAAACCTGCCTACCTCTATTTATTGGACAATCACAGGAGTTAGCCTTTTATTGACCAATTAACTTGGGGAACAAGGTTTGTACAACAAAAGCTGGTATTAGAATTTCCTCATTGGGGGGCAGCCAGATCTTGGGGGGCCAGTATTTGCCATTTGAATACATAGCAGCACCAGACCAACTCCCTGCACCTACTTCCAAATATGGACTCTATAGACAACCAACAAAACAAAAGTTGAATTCTGATGTTAGCCTAAGATAATAGCTGTGAGAGCAGTGTGGTTGCAAGGCCTGTGTGGATTCACTTTAGATCCTGGTTTGGACTTGTTCCCTTACATTGCTGCTGTCATCAATGGACCTGACTTTATTTTGTTCCATAGTCAAGTGTCCTAAGGCTTTTCTTGTGTCAATCAAAACCAAAGGGTTTTTTATTGTGCCTATATAGAAATACATTTTAAGATATAAGTGAGTGCCCACACCTGTTCCGCATGTGCAGTTTCATTTCTCTTCTCTATTTTTGTGTGATAGAATCAGTTCCTGCTTCACTCTCAAGCTGAAGATATTTTCCACACTACCCAGAAAATATAGACATTATGAAAGTTCTGTCATTAAGTCCTCCCCCCAAGAACCAAACAAATCAGAACACCTAACAACTTAATGAGATAAAGATTACTCATTAAGTGCCCAGTATGGACAGAGGACCTCACAGCTGGGTCTACATTAGACTCACCTATAGTGGGGATATAAACTTCTGGCATCCCCGTCCCCTAGGCAAAACTACACCACTGTGAAGGGCATGCCAATGCAGTTCCAGGAGTCACAAAGGCACACTTCAGTGGCTCTGAAAGTCAAAATCCCCGTTGCCAGTGCACTGTGGCCTATGGCAAGACTGGGAAGATGCTTTACACCCAATGCAAAAGTTGTGCCCCAGACCCTTAGGCACAACACTGTCTAAAGTCAATGTCAGGTGTGACTATAGGGCATCTGTATTTGGGGAAATGTTTCCTCACAGAGAATGTGAGTGAGATTGAGAGGCCAAGGGAAACAGTGGAGCAAATCGTGTGTTATAAGAGCGCTTGGAAGAAACATAATCAATGTTTTTAATCAATTTAATCAATTTCCTGACCTGGTGATATGTGTCCATGTGGGTTAAGGAAGTAGCAGAAGATCAGTCCTCGAGAGGTAATTGAAGGAGATAAAAAAGGCCAAGAAAGCAGATGTTCCCCTTCCTGAGCACGGATTAGAATTCAGGCTGACTGCCCAGGGAACATCACAGCCTCCATCTCCACCCTTCTGGTCCTCCCCAAATTTTAGTTTTAATGTGATATCAGCTTCTACATCCTCTGGATGCTTACACTTGCAAGTAGGTTTATGAAAAAGGGTTATTTCACCCACCCCTTCAAACCTTTTAATTATGTTTAGGAAGAGTAGTCTTTATCATCATTCCCATTGGCCTAACTTTCATCACTATCTGTCACTTGCCAGGAGAGGGATTGTGAGGCTTCTGTCATAGTCATGGTTTTGTTAGTAAACTCCTCTGTGGCGCCAGTAAATTCCTTAAGCTGTCTGAGTTGAAGGTCTTCCCTGTATAAAGTTCTTAGAGATTATCTCCTGTATGTCTCTTCTGTTGTAGTTCCCATAACAGCATCAGCCTGACTGGAGTTTTGTTAAATATGCAGATACTTGGCTTCTACTTCTAGCCTACTGAAGCATACTCTAGCAGTGGGGTGGGGAGCAGCAACCTTCAGTTGAAGGAAACTTGTAGGCAATCCTGCTGTTGGGGCTAAGGGTTAAGATTGCTGGCCTGGGCCAGTCAGTGGTGGTGCATGCCTTTAGTCCCAGCACTCGGGAGGCAGAGGCAGGCAGATTCCTGAGTTTGAGGCCAGTCTGGACTACAGAGTGAGTTTTAGGACAGCTAAGGCTACACAGAGAAACCCTGTCTTGAAAACCAAAAACAAAACAAAAAACAAAAACTAGGCTGGGTTAGTAGTTCTTAGTTTTGGCTGGGCATTAAAAATCATCTGGACTTCTTTTCTGACTACCAATCTTGGACTCTGATTAGAATGAGTAGGGAAATTTCCCCCAAATTATTTGATTGACTAATAAAAATAAGAAGTCAATTGCTGGGCGAAGATGAGGAGGTGGGCTTTCTGGATCTGAGAGAGGAAGAGGAAACACAGAGGGAAGGAACAGCCCTTCTTTCCAGTGAGTTCGGGAATGAGAGGTGTATAGGATGCAGGTGTGTAGCTACCCACATGGTGACTCATAACCTTCTGTAACTCCAGTTCTAAGGGATCTGATATCCTCCTCTGGCCTCTGAGGGCATCACACACACGCGATGCACAGACATACATGCAGGCAAACACTCATATGCATGAAAAAAATCTTTTAAAAAATGACTGAAAGTTTTTGAATAGCTTACTGTGTTTATGTTCCTCTTCACTAACAACTACAGAAGCTGAAATGTAGTCCTCAAGAGGAATCCCTCGTCACAGCAGCCTCTCCCACTTGGTAGGCAATTATGTTAGCATCTATGGTCACTAAGAAATGAATACAACACTTTAATCTTATATTAATTTAAAGCATATGTGAGAATGCCTTTGGTTGTAAAGAGAGAGTAATGAGATTATTATTATTATTTTTTTTTTGGTAGCGTAGTATAGAGGAACAATCCAGGGTTGTTCTGCACACAAGGTAAATACTCCATCACTGACCTACATACAATCTCTGCACTGTGGTCTCTATTAAAGCCTTAGTTTTTTTTGAATATATTCATGTGGACAAGTCCAGGTTTCTGCAGCCATACATTCAAAAGACTGAATAATTACAGCCCACTCTCTGCTATCTCTTCCTCACTCCTCAGATCTCGTAATAAATCTGAGATGAAACTGTCTGCTTTATATTATCTGCAGGAAAAAGACCTCACCCTTCTGCCGTCAGCAGCAGAAGGTCAAACGCATCCCAGAACATCGAGGGAGATAAGAGGAATCTGTGTATGGCAGAGAAACCCAGAAAATTGTGCCAAGCTGTTCACCATCAAAATAAGGCATATTCGAAGGGCAGTTAGGAAGAAAAAAATGTGTTCGGGAAAGGAAAACCAGAGTCATGTAGCAGAATGCAGAAAAATCTGTTGGAAAGAAGCCTGGTCGAAAAAGATAGGCAGTGGCTCAACTATAGCTTTCAAGCCTCGGGCTGGGGGAGGGGCATTGATTTTAGGGGATGAATCTTAAGAACATCAAAAGCAGGGCCTAGATGTCTGAGGCTGACCCAGAAAAGCATTTGCGGACAGCCAAAATCTTTGATCAGCTGCAAGTATATTAAATGCTGTTTGAGTTTCACCCTATCCAGTCCCTTTGCACCATTGTGTCCCAGTCACTTTGATGTCTGTGTGGGGGAACTAAGCAGAGTATGAGGTGACTTTCCTCAAATATTTTTTGGTTACAACTTGTAGCTAGCTGTCTCTAGGGACACGCTCTGGTGTAGAATGTAGAAGTAACCTCATCCCCTCACTCACAGCAAACTGTCTCTGATGCTCTAGGAGGAGTCATAGAATATGACAGTCTCTCCTCTCTTAGAGTTTATAGTGGGCTGGGAAGAGTTACTTGTTACCTGGGAAATGTCTGTTCTTGTAGCCTAAGCGGCTGTGCTTTCTGCCGATACTCACATCATCACTACCTCAGGGGCCACTGACACCTTGGTTCTCCCTGCTTCTGGCTGTATCACTACAGGAGCAAAGGTGTGGAAAGTGATTCCCAATGCTTATAACAGCCACACACTGGGAAGCACTTCCATTCCAACAAGAGGGGATGGCATTAAATAAAAGAGAATTTAAATAAAGGGGTAATGCAGCTGTTGCAAGATAGGTCCTATCCATTCACATTGAGGTAGTGAGAAGCCAGTGATTGGAGGGGAGAGAGGAGGAGGAGGGAGGAGCTAAGAGAAGTGAGGGGAGGAGAGAGAGAGAGAGAGAGAGAGAGAGAGAGAGAGAAGGGGGACCACACTAGGGAGCAGAGAAGGAGGCTCAGATATCCAGATGACTTCAAACGTATTCCTGGTGTTTTAGAGAGGTTAGAAATATCAGGATAAGACTTTGCCATTGTAAATTGACATTATGTAATTGGGAGTTGTATATACATAAAGATAAATTGGTTAACTATTTAAGTTTAAGAGTCATGCTTTACTGGGCATTTGGATGCAGGGCGGGAGCGCAGTACTCTGTGAGAGTTAGCTGGAAGAGCTTGGCTCAGTGGCGACAGTGAGAGTCCCCTGAGCTGGACCCGCTGGGACTTGGTGCAGAGGCCTGGTGGGGCGGTACTGATTTTATAATTTTATAATTATTACCCACTACAATATACAGCAAGAAGCAAGCTCTCTGATGTAGCTTAGTAAAGTGGTTATGAATCATATGCCCTACAAATCATTTGCCAAGTCTTGGGTTTAAACCCTCAGCTAAATCCTTAGCACTAACTGCTATATATCCAGGAGACTGTCCTAAATGGTTACACCAGTGGGTGTTATCACTTTGATTTGGATGTAGTAAATGGTATTCCCGAAAGCAGAATCCCCTCCCTAAGTTCTTGGGTCGTCTAACCTCTAAACCTCTCTGTGTTCTAGCTCTGGGAAAGCATTGCCATCACTTGCTTAGGGCTCATGGTAGGAACAGCATCACATTGTTATTACACACTGCTCTGATCTACCATGCTTTGTGGGATGCCTGTACTCTGCTCAGATCCTTATAAATAGTGGCTTATTCTCTTTACATAGTTCAATTGGACTATGCCAACTGTTTCTTTCTGGATCTTCCCTGAAATAGAAATCACTTCTATAAATGGCTTTAGGAGAAAGATATTCAGCATTGGACCCTGGGCTTGGATAGCCATGTATTTGAAGAATATAGAATATAGAGATAAGTTATTTGGGCACACATAATGCCTGACATGTGGCACCATCATGACTTTAAAATTCGGTGTGTTCTTCCCTAGAAGCATTGCAGGTGTGGCTGCTGTGTCAGATGTGTGTTAGTAGCTGGCGGAGAGGAGAAAGGCTATGTCTACGCTCAGTGTTCTGACCTATGAATATCTGAATGATTAGTATCTTAACGTTTCCTGCAAAAAGTGACCCTGAGACAACTACCAATCCTGTGCCAGAGACTCGACTAATTTGAGACTACCACCAGTCCAACCCCCAATGGCTCCCCCAATGGGAGCAAGCCATAGACTAGAAGAACCCCACATGGGACTGAGGGTCTCTGGTGGGAGTGAGCCTGAGACAGACAATCCTCACATAGGGCCACTCAGGCGGGCCTGGTGGAAGTGAGCCCTAGATGACCACCAGATTGGCACCTTGGAGTTTAGACATGGAATTAGCCTGAGATAACTACCAGTTGGATGCCAAGAAATCTGGGGGGCAGGGCAGGCTATTTATGAGATGACAGTTGCCCAGAACCATAATGCATAGCACTCCTGAGACCTCTCCTGAGATAACCCCAGACACTCAGAGACCCTGGATGCCTCTAATGGGAGCAAATAATGGTGGGCAAAAGGAACAGAAAGAGAAACAGAAGGGTGTGGACACAATGAAGACAGGCAGAACTGGAGACTCAAGGGGAGTGAGGAACAACCTAATGTGAGTAGCCAGTGATGCCACCTGGGACCATGTCTGGGTCCATGGCCCTGAAGTAGCAGGGATTTGTTAGCACCAAAGGCCAGGCCTGGGACATGTTGATGTCTAAGTGCTGTGCAGAACTGGCCCCACCCCTCATCTGGGCATCATGGGAGATCTGGCCCTGGGTGCTTGAGAGCAGGGGAGCTTACCCCAGAGGCAGTACCCAGCACATTACAGTTGCAGGAGAGCCAAGCCCCCAAGAATACTAGTGGGGGAGAGCTGACCCTACCACTCATCTCCTGTGCAGTGTCATGGATGATGGAAAGATACCTTCTTCCTCCCCTCACCTCTTCCCTCCTGCATGCAGCAAGCAGGGGACCTGACCCTGAGGTCATGAGAGCAGAAGAGCTGGCCTTGCCCCTTACCAACTGCACCACTTAGGAGAGTGACCCCTGCACCTTGCCTGGGCAGCACAGTAGAGCCGGGCCTGGACGTGGATGTTGTGGATGAGTTGGCTCTGAGGGCATGCGTGTGGGAGAGCCAGAACTGTCTGCTGGGTGGTGGTATGGACCAGGGAGAGATGCCCTCCTCCCCTCCCTTGTTCCTCACCATCTATAGCAGGCAGAAGAGCTGGACCCTGGGTCATGAGAGTGGGAGAACTGGCTGCAGCACTGAGGAGAGGGGGGCCTGAACCCCACCTGGGCAGCAGGGTAGAGCTGGTCCTGGTAGTGGAGGTTGATGGTGATCTGGACCCAAAGGCATGAGATCTGGAGAGCAGGTGGAATGCCTAGCTCAGATAAGGCCCAGATCCAGGACTTTGAATTGGCCAACACAACATCTACCCCATCGATGAACTGCTGGAATGCATGAAGGGGCCGATCTCATAGATCCAAAAATACAGGATCTCCATGACACAGGGTAACAACAGTCTATCCAAGAGGAGTTCCAATGATGATGGTGTAGCAGCAGCCAGATACCTCATACCAGACTCATTGCAATGAACATTTGCAAGCAAAGAGGTGTGAACAAACGGGTATACTGTGGGACACACTGTGACACACTACAGCTTCCTCAATGAGATTTTCTTTTCCTCTGTTGTGGGGTAGGTTGCAAGGGTGGAGGGTGGTTACAAGGGAAGGGTGGGTATGAGTCGGATTGGGGTGCATGATGTGAAACTCACAAAGAACTAATAAAAAGTTAAAAACTTCTGTGTGTGTGACATGGAGGACAGAAGCCAGCACGGCATCAGAAGACAAAGCTGTGGCATTGTTGCTGAGGATAGTTGTGTGGCCTATGATGGTTACTTGTTGCTGATGATAGTTATGTGACCTATGATGGTTAATTAGACAGTCTTAGTTAATGGAGGAAAGAAGAGTGAGCTCTTGGTTTCTAGTCGGAATTGTAGATGGACAATCAGAAAACCTGACTGGAAGAGTGAGGGCTTTTCTTAACAGTCACAGGTGGATGACAAGTATGAGAGACAACAGGATCTCTAGTGTACCACTGCTCATCGGGCTGCAAATTACACAGCCACACTGAGAGAAAGACTTGGGCAGTGGTTTCAAAGATAAATGCTTTGTCACGTGACCTACAGGCTTATTGGCAGGCTCTTCTCCCAGAGAACAATAATGTATATCTACCTAAAAAAAAGCTGTATATACACAGACATAGAAACTTTGTTTAGAGTAGCCTCTAACTACAAGTAAGGCACACACCCCAGGCTAAGTGAGTGGTGTGTTGACACAAAGTATCACTCACTGATCGAAAGGGTCAGATGGAGATGGTTGATATATTTACCAACTTAGTATCAGAGAATCACATTGAGAGAAGGAGGAGGGGAGGCAGTCACAGAAGGCTACACATTGTGTGAGTCTATTGATTTAACACTCTCAAAGTATCAAAACCAGAGAGGTAGGAAATAAATGGTACTAGCCATGGGTTATATAGTGAAGGAAGGAGATGCAGAACTGTAAAACAGGGAGCACAAAGGAGGTCTTTGTTGTAAGGAGTGGCTTTTTTTGTTCCTATTGTGTTGTAATTTGGAACTATTGTAGAATGGCCACAGGGCTACACACACACACACACACACACACACACAGAGAGACAGACATGAATGCACAAGGCCATGGGGGCGGCTCTAGGGTCTCAGTCTACATGTTTTTAAATTTGTTTTCCAACATCCCGTGACTCTGATCGTTTTAAAATCATAACGTTTAAATTTTTAAACATTACATTTTTGAATATACAATAGCTTCACATGATTTAGAAGCCAAAATATACAAAGCAGTATACTTTGAAGACAATCTCCGTTGTATCCAGAAAAATCTATTAGCTTAATGGGTGCATAGTTGAGGATCCCCTGCAGAAAATACATGGTAAGCTCTAGTGTGTGTGTTGGGGGTGGTTCTGGGAAACTCTTGGTCAAAAGGTGTGTGAATGGGTGGGAAAAACTCACAAAGGACAGGCGAGCATGCCAGAGACAGCAGGAGCAGGGCTGTGGGAAATGGACAGTTGCTAGGGAGGTCCAGGAGGAAGAAGCAGTTGTTGAAGCTAAAAAGTGTTAGGAGCATTAGGCTGTAAGAAGAAACATGGCTACTGCCAACCTACTGAGAGCGGAGAAGGGCGGAGAAGGGCTGTGACAGAAAGACTTCATATTCCCCTTCCCTTCCCTCTCCCAGTTGTCAACAGCCGGAGAAAAGTAGGAAGACATCTCCATACAGTGACTTTCCAGGGTGTGTTCTCCCAGACAGCTGGCTCTCCTTCTAACATTCCCTCAGAATGCAAGGGAGCACAATTCTCATTCTTTTTTGTTTGCTTGTCTCTGTAGGGTTTCCCTGCTTAATTCAGCACAATTTCAAACTGGCTTCTCACACCTCCTGCTCCTGATTACTCAAGTGACAGGAGTTTGCCCCACACACTGTCTCAGAATTCTCATTCTTGTTTTGTTTTATGTGTGAGTGTTTTTGCTTGCAGGAATGTAAGCGTACCATGCGTGTGCCTGGTGCTCTTGTGGGTTGGAAGAGAGCATCAGACTCCCTGGAACTGGAGTTAGGAATGGCAGTGGGTGCTCGAAATGGAACCAGGGTCTTCTAAGAAGAGCAAGGAGTGCTCTTGACCGCAGAGCCGTCTTCCTATCCCCCTTACTCTCTAGGCTGTTATCTTCAAGCCCTCCTGCCGTGCAGGCTTTGTTGATGTTAGCTTTTCTTAAAGTTGGAGAGCTAATTGCACGTGCTGCTTTATGTTTCAGACAGTATAACAATGTATTTAGTAGATGTATCTGCTATTTACTTTTTGAGTAAACAAAGCATAGCAATAGAAGAGACACATTCTGGAATTCGTCATCTTAGAATGATGATCTCCCTGGAGAGTCGGAAGCCAAGATGCTGTAAGCTCTGAAGCTTGTTAAAGGGTCCCAACATCTTATTCCTATAGCTCTTACTTAGCCTGGCCAGCCTAGCAGGTGGACGGTTGACAGGGACTGTAAGGAAGACTCACCTGTTTATCCAGCTCCTTTGAATGTTTATTGTGCTTGGAATAGAATACAGACTCTTCACCAATATACTCTGGACCATGTGATTTGTAGCCAACCTTCCCAGTTTGTCTGACGAGCCCTTTCTGTGACCAGCCCTCCACACAAACGCCAACCTCATTCCACCTTCAGGATGCTCCCAGCAACGCTGGTCCCCAGATCATCGCTTATCCACCAACAGATGCTGCTTTCCCTTCTCTTCCTTCACTGCTGAAGAAAATGTTCTATTTATTAGTGCTGATGTCAGGTCTACTGAACAGAGAGAATGTGCACATTCTTGTTTGTGTAACAAAACAAACGCATTTATACATCAAGCTTACTGTTGTAATAGGAAAACATGAAAATGTGTTTATTAATCATGAGGATGCATAAAGAGGCTGGGAAATGAGGATTGTATGACAAGCCTAGTAATTTGTGCAGAATAAATAAAAATATGAAAAATTAGAAGTATTGATTATTTGGTAAGGCTACAGCTATAAAAATTTTGAGGAACACACACACACACACACACACACACACACACTTCCTCCCATCACTGTACAACACCCAGAATTCCTACAGACTTACTGCTCACAGATAGACTTTTCCTGGAGTCCTTACTGTAAAGAGTGATGATGGTCAGGACTAGCAAAGCAAGCATGACGGGCACATCCTCCTCTCTGTCCCCAGGAATATCTACATTTTCTAAACAAACTGGCAACTGAATTTTGAATCTTGTTTCGTGAGCACAAGTAAACCTAGCAAAACTGAACAACTGCAGGAAAGCTGTTGGATAAACAACATTTAAAATACTTCCCCATTACTGATACAGATAGCTTCAGCTCACTGCTACCTGAATATTAATATTTATGAGATGTTCTACTGAATCCTGCAGAGCATCACACTTACGTAATAGGCCACAATTCTAGTCTATCTCAGACTTAGACAAATAAGGTATATTTTCTCTCATTTGTAGTCCCTAGAATTTATTTAGGTACATGAAACCAGGCATGTATACATGACAGAGAAGTCTAAGTGAAACCGTTGAGGGGGACGAAAGTAATTTGGGAGGAGATTGAAAAAGGAAGGATAGGACTGGGGAGATGGCTCAGCGGCTAGGAGCACTGACTACTCTTCCAGAGGCCCTGAGTTCAATTCCCAGCAACCACATGGTGGCTCACAACCACCTGTAATGGGATCCAATGCCCTCTTTGGGTCTTTCTGAAGAGAGATAGTGTGCTCACATACATTAAATAAATCAATCAATAAATGAATAAATAAATAAGTCTTTAAAAGAAAATAAAAAGGAAGAATATGGATGCAGGGAGGAATGTGTTTGACATGTACGCTTGTGTGAAACTGTCCTTTTGGAACATAGAACTCCTGTGCAATGGATACACACAATGACATTGTTTTGAAAAGACCCACCAGAGCCTACTGATCCTATCGGAAACTCAGTGATGGAAGCTTGGAGAAAGACGTGATCAGGCTTTAGATTTTTCATTCAAGATCTGTTTTTATTTTATGTGTGTGGGTGTAAGCCTGCATATGTATCTGAAGAGATGGCTCAGGGAATGAGGCCTTAGTTGTACAAGCATGAGGACCAGAGTTCAGATCCCTGGCACTCATTTAAGTGCCATCTTGACAAGGGTGGTCTGTCTATGATCCTACAGTGTGAGAGGCCGACACAGGGGTCCTCAGAACAAGTTGGACAGCTAGACAAGCCAATCAGCGAGCTTGAGGGTCAAGGAAAAACCCTGCCACGATGCATAAGATGGACAGCAGTGGAGGGAGACACCCTATACCAACCTTGGGCCTACACCTATACATGCACACTTACGCACATGAATGCCTCTACACATTAGCATGCACACCACATACACATGAAAAGATAAACAGGACAGTTTATTTTGCTTCCTCCATTATAGCTGTGTCCTCTATGTTCCTGAGTGTATACATGTGTGCATACACACACACACACACACACACACACACACACACACACACACCCTACTTGATGCTTTCTGCAATGTCTTCCTATCATTGAATTTTAATGAACACAACCTCCTAGGAAGGTGGAGTGTTAGCAAAATTTTTTTGCAACCTACTTGTAATAAGGGTTCAAGCTCTCCTCTAGCCCACCACCCAGCAGAGGTAGTAGAAGAGAAAAGTTATTAGGATATAGGGGAAGTGGATGTGTTCAGCAATAGTTCTTTGGGGGCGAGCTCAATCTTCTTTCTCAGTTCAGTTCAATAGCAAACACCAAATACGACTCAGTAGCTGCAGACCAGTCCTCTAGGCAGGCAGACATCACACAGGAACCAGCAGCTGTGTTCAATCCTGAAGAAACCGCCAGGCTTGTCAGCTGGCCTGAGGTGAGGCTGCAGAAGTGGCCAGCTGCTGCAGGAACCTCACGAGCAGTTCGCTGGCAAGTTTCTCTTAATGGCGGCATTACCACATGTTGAGCTCAACCATGCTATCTATGTAAGGTCATTACATGTGAGGTGTCATTACAGTGAGGTGGAGCAAACCAAACCAAAGCTCGGTGCTCCTCTCCCACTGTCTGTGGGGTAATATATATATATATATATATATATATATATATATATACTCCTTCATCACAGGTTCTTTCGTATGTTTGCTATTTCAAAACATTCTTTTACCTGTGTCTGCTTCAGGAAAATATTCTTTCCCGTGTCTGCTCCAGCAAAACATCCTTTCTCCTGTGTGCCCCAGCAAAACATTATTTGACATAACTAACTTTCCAAAGAAACTAGAGCTTTCCACTTCAGGAAAGTAGCAGGAAGTAAGAATATTAAAAGAATTTGTCTGAGCTGGGTGACAGTGGTGCATGCCTTTTTTTCCCCCACCCATTAAACTATCAGTTTGAAATTCTTAAGTCCCTTCATTTCACATCTGCCAAGCAAGATACTAGCTCCTTAACATATATTTAGTATTAATTTTAAGTGTATGGGTATCTTGCCTGCATTTATGTCTGTTCACCACACGCATGCCTGGTGCATACTGAGCAGGTTGTGTTTATGTATTTAAGATATATATGTGTAGCTGGGGGAGGGGGTACACACCTTTAATCCAAGAAGTGGGGAGGCAGAGGGCAGAGGTGGGTGAATCACTGAGTTTGAACCCAGCTTGGTCTACAGAGTTGAGTTCCAGGACAACCAGGGCTGCACAGAGAAGTCCTGTCTCAAAAAAGCAAGCAAATAGTGTGTATGTGTGTGTGTGTGTTTACATATACGTATGTATATGTATATACATATATATACATACATACATACATAACATATATGTAAACACACACAGACGTCTGCATAAGTGTGTGAATTAATGAAAAAAGAGACCATGGATTTGAAAAAGAGCAAGGAGAGGTACACAAACTTAGGAGGGAGAAAAGGGACGAGGAAATGATACAACTATATTCTACTCTCAAAAAATGAAAACAAAATTTTAAGAAGAAAAACAAAAAACAACTTACTTTAGTTCATTAGTCACCTGGGGAGAATAAAATCCATGGCCCTGCACCTGTGAAGGAATTATCCACGAGAGGCCAAGGTGATGGTGATTAGTCCCCTTCAGACCTAGGTCAAGCAGTTTATTTAGGATTCAGGCGGCGAGTCAGTCCAAAGAGGTTTGGACTTCCAGCATGAGGGACTTGTGAGGTGCTTGTGGGGTGGATGTGTGTGTGTGCGTGCGCAGAAGTAGAAAGGTGACAACAGTTTATCCTGAGAAAGTTTCTCTCTCTCTCTTTCCACGCCTTCCCCTCCCCATCTGCCCAGTTTTCTCCTGTTCTCACACTCCATAGAACCGTCTTGCTTCCCTTCAGGACTGCTTCAGTTCCGGCTTTTTCCCCACACCGCCTTATCAGTTGAGTGATAGGTGAAACGCTATGATCTGAGATGTGGCGCGCAGACAAGAGAGTGGAGCGTGGATCCACAGCTGCCCCAGAACTTGTTTGGATCCCTTTTGTTCCGTTGGTGTCCATCTGTCCTCCATCTTCTGTGTATCAGGATCTAAACTGATGTTCACGGAGGAGCTTCAAGTGGGTAGGGACACAGCCATCTTCTCCCCATCATCCTCACTTTCTACTGTTCTTGCAGTAGTCTAGGGCCCTTGGGTGTTAGGGATATAAAGGAGCTTTTTCTGGTCCTCGCTCCTTGAGGGCAGAGAACAACAGAAACTAAATAAGAAGCAGGGCTAAGCGTGGGCATTTAATAGCTCTCAAGTAGCCGAGAGATGATACAGACGATAACTAGAGATTACCTTTCTTTAAGGGAGGCATTTTGTGCAGATTTCTTTTCTTTCAAGAATGACCAACAGTCGTGCCAAGCCCTGGCATGGATATAAACACCAGTCTAGTCATTAAGCACCAATTTCTAAGAGCTGTTTCACCCCTGTTTGACAAGACACTGCGTCCAAGGAAGACACAGTTCAGAGATAAATGCAGTATTTATTAGACTGGGTGCTATCGGAGAAGCTGAAGCTATGTTAAAAATAACATGCGATTCAAAGTTCACAGGGATAAATATAGCCAGCTGGGAACAGATGAGTAATGTCGGTAGGGTGGGCTGTGCTCCCAACCAGGGGGTGTTGAGTGCTGGAATTCAGTTTTACTTTTGATATTCCTTAGGCATTCGCAAGGCACAAAGCAAAGCCCTACTCTTGGGACTGGAGGCAGCCATGATATAAAGAAGAGTCTCTTAAGGAAATAAGTGTCCTATTTTACGACTACATTGCTTGTTTGAAATGTGCCGTTCTTGTATTCCGTGCTGTTTCCATTGGCTTTTTCCTGGTACGGCCGTGCTAAACTATTCCTGTAATCAAAGCATGAAGAAAGCTGCCCTGAAGAAGGGAACTGGAAAAGACCAGCTAGCATCCAGTACTCACTGCCACAGCGTTTATGTTGCGTTGTTGCTTGGCTCTAGCTTTCTCTGCTGCTTTTGCTTGCTTGGGCGAAGAAATTGAGCCCAGGGCCTCTACTGTGCCTAGCATGCTCTGTCATGGAGAATTGCCTCTCTCCCAGGCAATTCTCCCCCCCCCCCACTTCCCCCCAAACCTACTTTTTAAATTTCACTTTTTTGGTGGGCTTTATAGAAAGGCCCTCTTTCAACATTCTAGTCATTTTTCTTTCTTTTCTTTTTTTTTTTGTTGTTGTTTTTTTCGAGATTGGGTTTCTGTGTAGCCCTGGCTGTCGAAGGGTCTTAGGTCTTTGTGGATCAGCAGACAGTACACTCTGGGGACACATTACTAATGTACATTCTTTGGTCCACCCTACCGACCTACTGTACCAGGAACTGTGGGAATGGGACCCAGCCATGCGATGCGATGCTGAGCTAATAAGCCTTCTGGGAAATTCTCTTGTCGGCTTGAGAACCACAGTCCCACCAGAACTAAAGGAAATCGCGCCCCCTGGAGGCAACATGACCACAGCTATGTAGTTGCATCTACCCGGGCAGTCCAGAGGCAGAGAGGCAGGGTTTGCAAGTCCTACTGTCTCTCTCCATACAAAGAGGCTACTGCAGGCAACTTTAGAGGGCCCAGACTGATTTAACTATAAAGGATGGTATCAGTTTGAAGATGGGTAAGCATGGGTGTATTTAAAAAATGGGGCACTCCGCCATCTTTGCTCCAGTGACTGGGAAGTTGGGACAGCCAGGCTCTGAGACAGACAGGCATAATATCGCTTGGGTCTCGGGCGGCTTGTGTGTATGCGGCTCCCAAGTGCGGGGCTGATCTGCAGTAACCAGCACGCCAGCTCTGCTGTGGGACTTCTGCCTGGCAGAGGGACCCCGCACTGGGCGGGAGCCTACCAGCTTTCCTTCCGCGACCTCTGTTCCCGCAGACTGCGCTGAAGAGACAGGTACCCCAAGCTCCCTGTCCCCAATATAACATCACTTGGGACACGGCCTGTTGGGGCTTCTGTCTGCGCCCGAGAACGGGTCAGCGCTGTGGTCGTCTGGGTGCCAGATCTGCAGGCCAGCGCGTCTGCAGGTGAGCGGTACCACGGAGAGAGTGCAGATTGCACTCCGCCATCTTTGCTCCAGTGACTGGGAGGTTGGGACAGCCAGGTTCTGAGACAGACAGGCATAATATCGCTTGGGTCTCGGGCGGCTTGTGTGTATGCGGCTCCCAAGTGCTTGGCTGATCTGCAGTAACCAGCGCGCCAGCTCTGCTGTGGGACTTCTGCCTGGCAGAGGGACGCCCCCTCCCCCCCCCAGGAGAGATCACTCACCTCTGCACAGGGCAGGAGCCTACCAGCCTCCCTTTGGTGACCTCTGCTCCAGGAATCCACTAGGCTGAGCCTTTGGATGTGCAAGGCCTCCCCAATATAAGATCACTTGGGGCAAGGCACATTAGGGCTCCAAAGTCACTCAGGAGCAGGCAGGCCCCAGAAATCGGTGCCAGGGGAATCCTGGCAATCCAGGGGGGGCAGAAATAGCTTTGCAGGCTCACAGGAGGTCCAACCAACAGCCAGTGACAGCAGGACCAACTAACATCAGAGGTATCCAGATGGCAAAAGGCAAACGTAGGAATGTTACTAACAGAAATCAAAGTAATGTGGGACCATCCGAACCCAACTCTCCAACAGCAGCAAGTCCTGGATACCCCACCACACCCGAAAGACAAGATCTGGATTTAAAATCACTTCTCATGATGCTATTAGAGGATCACAAGAAGGACACAAATAAATCTCATAAAGAGTTACAGGAGACCATGAATCAACGGATAGAAGCCCTTACAAAGGAAACACAAAAATCGCTTAGAGAAATGCGGGAGAACATGGATCAAAAGATGGAGGCGCACAAGGAGACAACACAAAAATCGCTTAACGAGATGAGTCAACGGGTAGATGCACTCACAAAGGAATCACAAAATTGGCATAAAGAAATGCAGAAGAATATGGGTCAACAGACGGATGCCCATAAGGAGGCAACACAAAAATTGCTTAAAGAAATGAATCAACGGTTAGATACCCTTACAAAAGGAAACATGAGAACTGCTTAAAGAAATGCAGGAGACAATGGATCAACAGATGGATTCCCATGAGGAGGAAACACAAAAATCGCTCAGAGAAATGCAGGAGAACGTGGGTCATCAGGAAGAAATCCTGAAAGAGGCAATGCAAAAATACCTTAAAGAAATACAGGAAAATACAAACAAACAAGTGAAGGATCTCAGCAAATCCATCCAGGAACTAAAAAAGGAAGTAGAAACAACTAAGAAATCACAAAGGGAGACAACTTTGGAGATAGAAAACCTTGGGAAGAAATCAGGAGTCATAGATGCAAACATAAACAATAGAATACAAGAGATGGAAGAAAGAATCTCAGGTGCTGAAGACTCCATAGAAAGCATCGACTCAACAGTCAAAGAAAATGCAAAATGCAAAAAACGTGTAACCCAAAACATCCAGGAAATCCAGGACACAATGAGAAGACCAAACCTAAGGATTATAGGTATAGATGAGAGTGAAGATTTGCAACTTAAAGGGCCAGTAAACATCTTCAACAAAATTATGGAGGAAAACTTCCCTAACTTAAAGAGAGAGATGCTGATGAATGTACAAGAAGCCTACAGAACTCCAAACAGACTGGACCAGAACAGAAATACCTCCCGTCACATAATAATCAAAACACCGAATGTTCTAAACAAAGAAAGAATACTAAAAGCAGTAAGAGAAAAGGGCCAAGTAACATACAAAGGAAGACCTATCCGAATCACATCAGACTTCTCACCAGAGACTATGAAAGCCAGAAGATCCTGGGCAGATCTCATGCAGACACTAAGACATCACAAATGCCAGCCTAGACTACTATACCCAGCAAAACTCTCAATCACCATAGATGGAGAGACCAAGATATTCCATGATAAAACCAAATTTTCACAATATCTTTCCACAAATCCAGCCCTGCAACGGATAATAGGTGGAAACCTCCAATACAGGGAGAGAAACAACACCCTGGAAAAAATGAGATAATAACCTTCTTGAATCAAACCCAAAAGTAGATAACCACTCAAACATAAAGATAGCATGAAGAATGGCAGATGGCAATAATCACTATGCCTTAATCTCTCTTAATATCAATGGTCTCAATTCCCCAATTAAAAGACATAGACTAGCAGACTGGATACGTAAACAGGACCCAGCATTTTGCTGCATGCAGGAAATGCACCTCAGTGTCAAAGACAAACACTACCTCAGAGTAAAAGGCTGGAAAACAATTTTACAAGCAAATGGCCCCAAGAAACGAGGTGGAGTAGCCATCCTAATATCAGATAAAATTGATTTTCAACCTAAAGTCATCAAAAAAGACACAGAAGGACACTACATACTGATCAAGGGAAAAATCCACCATCAAGAACTCTCAATCCTGAATATCTATGCTCCAAATGCAAGGGCACCCTCATTCGTAAAAGAAACTTTACTAAAACTCAAAGCACACATCGCACCGCACACAATAATAGTGGGTGACTTCAACACCCCGCTCTCTGAAATGAATCGTTCAGGAAAGCAGAAACTAAACAGGGACACAGTGAATCTAATTGAAGCCTTGGACCAAATGGAACTAACTGATATATATAGAACATTTCATCCTAGAGCTAAAGAATACACCTTCTTCTCAGCTCCTCATGGTACCTTCTCCAAAATTGACCATATAATTGGTCACAAATCAGACCTCAGCAGATACAAGAAGATAGAACTAATCCCATGCCTCCTATCAGATCACTATGGAATAAGGGTGGTCTTCAATGGCAACAAAGACAAAAGAAAACCCACGTACACATGGAGGCTGAACAATGCTCTACTCAATGATAACTTGGTCAAGGTGGAAATAAAGAAAGAAATCAAAGACTTTTTGAAAGTTAATGAAAATGAAGGCACAACATACCCTAATTTATGGGACACAATGAAAGCAGTGCTAAGAGGAAAATTCATAGCCCTGAGTGCCGCCAAAAAGAAACGGGAGACAGCATACACTAACAGCTTAATGGCACACCTGAAAGCCCTGGAACAAAAAGAAGCAAATACACCAAAGAGGAGTAGAAGGCAGGAAATCATCAAACTCAGGGCTGAAATCAATCAAGTAGAAACAAATAAAACCATACAAAGAATCAACAAAACGAGGAGTTGGTTCTTTGAGAAAATCAACAAGATAGATAAGCCCTTAGCCAGACTAACCAGAGAGCACAGAGATAGTATCCAAATTAATAAAATCAGAAACGAAAAGGGAGAGATAACAACAGAAACTGAGGAAATTCAAAAAATCACCAGATCCTACTACAAAAACCTGTATTCAACACAACTAGAAAATCTTGAGGAAATGGACAATTTCCTTGACAGATACCAAGTACCAAAATTAAATCAGGATCAAATAGACCATCTAAACCGTCCTATAACCCCTGAAGAAATAGAAGTTGTCATTGGAAGTCTTCCAACCAAAAAAAGCACAGGTCCAGATGGTTTTAGTGCAGAATTCTATCAGACCTTCAAAGAAGACCTAACACCAATACTCTTCAAACTGTTCCACAAAATAGAAACAGAAGGAACACTACCCAACTCGTTCTATGAAGCCACAATTACACTAATACCAAAAGCACACAAAGATCCGACAAAGAAAGAGAATCTCAGGCCAATCTCTCTTATGAATATCGATGCAAAAATACTCAATAAAATTCTTGCCAACCGAATCCAAGAACACATCAAAACGATCATCCACCACGATCAAGTAGGCATCATCCCAGGGATGCAGGGATGGTTCAATATAAGGAAATCCATCAATGTAATCCACTACATAAACAATCTCAAAGAAAAAAACCACATGGTCATCTCATTAGATGCTGAGAAAGCCTTTGACAAAATTCAGCATCCTTTCATGCTAAAGGTCTTGGAAAGATCAGGAATTCAAGGCCCATATCTAAACATAGTAAAAGCAATTTACAGCAAACCGGTAGCCAGCATCAATCTAAATGGAGAGAAACTTGAAGCAATCCCACTAAAATCAGGGACTAGACAAGGCTGCCCTCTCTCTCCATATCTTTTCAATATAGTACTTGAAGTTCTAGCTAGAGCAATTAGACAACAAAAAGAGATCAAAGGGATACAAATTGGAAAGGAAGAAGTCAAACTATCACTATTTGCAGACGATATGATAGTATACTTAAGCGACCCAAAGAACTCCACCAGAGAACTCCTACAGTTGATAAACGACTTCAGCAAAGTGGCCGGATATAAAATCAACTCAAGCAAGTCAGAAGCCTTCCTATACTCAAAGGATAAGCAGGCTGAGAAAGAAGTAAGAGAAATAATACCCTTCACGATAGCCACAAACCATATTAAGTATCTTGGCGTGACTCTAACCAAACAAGTGAAAGATCTGTATGACAAGAACTTCAAGTCTCTGAAGAAAGAAATTGAAGAAGACCTCAGAAGATGGAAAAATCTGCCATGCTCATGGATTGGCAGGATTAATATAGTAAAAATGAGCATCTTACCAAAAGTAATACACAGATTCAATGCAATCCCCATCAAAATCCCAACTCAATTCTTCATAGAGTTAGAAAGAGCAATTCAAAAATTCATCTGGAATAACAGAAAACCCAGAATAGCTAAAACTATTCTCAAGAGTAAAAGAACCTCTGGGGGAATCAGTATCCCGGACCTCAAGCTGTACTACAGAGCGATAGTGTTAAAAACTGCATGGTATTGGTACAGTAACAGACATGTAGATCAATGGAACAGAATTGAAGACCCAGAAATGAATCCACACTCCTATGGTCACTTGATCTTTGACAAAGGAGCTAAAACCATCCAGTGGAAAAAAGATAGCCTTTTCAACAAATGGTGCTGGCTCAGCTGGAGGTCAACATGCAGAAGAATGCAAATTGACCCATCCTTATCTCCTTGCACTAAGCTCAATTCTAAGTGGATCAAAGATCTCCACATAAAACCAGACACACTGAAACTAATAGAAGGGAAACTAGGGAAGAACCTTGAACATATGGGCACAGGGGAGAATTTCCTGAACAGAACTCCAATAGCTTATGCTCTAAGATCAAGAATAGACAAATGGGACCTCATTAAATTACAAAGTTTTTGCAAGGCAAAAGACACTGTCAAAAAGACAAAGCAGCAACCAACTAACTGGGAAATGATCTTTACCAACCTTACATCCGACAGAGGGCTAATATCCAATATATACAAAGAACTCAAGAAGTTAAACTCCAGAGAGGCAAGTAACCCTATTAAAAAATGGGGTACAGAGCTACACAAAGAGTTCTCACTTGAAGAATATCTAATGGCTGAGAAGCACCTAAAGAGATGTTCATCATCCTTAGTCATTAGGGAAATGCAAATCAAAACAACCCTGAGATTCCATCTCACACCAGTCAGGATGGCTAAGATCAAAAACACAGGAGACAGCAGTTGTTGGCGAGGATGTGGAGAAAGAGGAACACTCCTCCACTGCTGGTGGAATTGCAAGCTGGTACAACCACTCTGGAAAGCAGTCTGGCGGTTCCTCAGAAAACTGGGCATGACACTCCCGGAGGATCCAGCTATACCACTCCTGGGCATATACCCAGAGACTTTACCTGCATGCAATAAGGACACATGCTCCACTATGTTCATAGCAGCCTTATTTATAATAGCCAGAAGCTAGAAAGAACCCAGATGTCCCTCAACGGAGGAATGGATTCAGAAGATGTGCTATATCTACACAGTGGAATATTACTCTGCAATTAAAAACAATGAATTCACGAAATTCCTAGGCAAATGGTCAGATCTTGAAAATATCATCCTTAGTGAGGTAACCCAATCACAAAAGAACACACATGGTATGCAGTCACTGATAAGGGGATATTGACCCAGAATCTCGGAATACCCTAGACACAATCCGCATATCAATAGATTTCTAAGAAGATGGAAGGAGAGACCCCTGGTCCTGGAAAGACTGGATGTAGGGGAACGCCAGGACAGAGTAACGAGAGGGGGTTGAATGGAGAAAAGAGGGAGGGAAGGGGGCTTATGGGACTTTCGGGGATGGAGGAAATGGGAAAGGGGAAGTGATTTGGAATGTAAATTAAAAAAATAAAATAAAATAAATGGGTATTTGCTGATCTGTTTATTGCTTCCATTCCTGGTACTTGGTTCATTTCCGTCTTCAAAATCTTGCAAGGGACCTCCATTGAGCAGCCCTTCAGCCTTGTCTCAAACCTCAGCAACAGGATCCTGTTCTTATATTGCTTGCCTCCCACACGGAGAAATGCTGCTTGTTTTCTTCTATGTTTGTGCTGCCAGGGCAACAGCAGGAGCTGGTGCATGCCTCCTACAACTGTGCTCTTCGCTAGGAGCAGTTCCTGGAGTGCAGGGGCCACGTTGGTCCCCTTTGACCCCGCCTTAGCACACTGTTCTTGGTGAGAGGTGTCGTGAAAAATGCTTTCAAACGAATACATGGATTAGTTCAGCCTGTAGTCTGCATTCATTAGGCATTTCTGGAACGGCCCAACTGTCTTCCTTTGTGCAGTTCCTCTCAATGTGAAATGCCCTGTGCCCAATGCCAGTGGGCAGTGCCTCATGACTATCTCTAGCCTGTCTAAACTCCACCTGTCCTTTAAGGCTCATGTAGAGTGAACTGCAGACTATGGAGTGTGTCCTTGATCTCACAGGCACCATCTGGTGAGTCCACTGAGTCCCACTATTTTGGGGATGAATACAAGGAAAAAGACATCAGTGATACAATGTCTTACATGTATATGGATGGTTGTGTTGGCTGAGGACTTAACATGTACCATACCACCTTAATTTTAAAATCAGTTTATGAGGAAGATATTATTATTGTTATTGTTATTATTATTGTTATTATTAATCGAATACAATGAAATGGAGGGAAGCAGGCCTTAAATAATCTGCTTAAGAAGTAAAGTAAGACATTTTCAAACTAGTACTAAAACCCAGGTTTGATCTACTCTTAAGATCAATGGTTTTAATTTAAGTCTACATAGCTAATAGACAAAGTACAGATACTCCAGATGTTCAAACTCAAAAATTGTGAATATAAATAGACCACTAGAAATCTGGACTGACATCTTATTGTGCTTTTATTTTTTAAAAACAAGAACTTACTACACAGTCCAAATTAACCTATATCTTAGTTCTCCTGGGATTATAAACATGCCCTACCATGTATTGGAAATTGGAATTGATATGCTAGTCAGTGGATACAAATATATTGATGTCTAGCCAGTTAGGCATTTCTCTGGGAGCAGAAAAATATGGGGCATGGATAAGATTGACAGGTCCTTGATCTTTAAAAATTATTTTCTGCCTGGTGGTGGTGGCACACATCTTTAATGACAGCACTCTAGAGGCAGAGACAGGAGGATTTCTGTGAATTTGATACCAGCCTGGTCTACAGAGCAAGTTCTGGGACAGCTAGGGCTATACAGAGAAATCCTATCTTGAAAAACAAAAGACAAAAACCCAAATAAAACTCCCCCAGATTATTTTGTATTGGGAAGATTTGGTGGAAGAGTGTGTTCTGGGCATAATGAAGGAAGTACAGGCACTGAAGCTGAGGAGATGGGAGGGGGCCAACGAGCAGAAGCCACACCCACCAGACCCCACCCTTGCCCCCAAGTTGTCCTGGCACAGGTTCTGTAAAAGAAGGACCCCAGTCCAGGCTCATTCCATGACCGTATCTAGGAGGGAGACCTTAGTTGAAAGTCAATCCTTTTTGTTTGTGCTGCCAACACTGTCCCCAGTGCCTGAAAATGAGTGAGACTTTAGGAAAAATTCAAGTAGTGTCTCTCTCTCTCTCTCTCTCTCTCTCTCTCTCACACACACACACACACACACACATACACACACACACACACGTGAGCATGAGAGAGAGAGAGAGAGAATAAAGTATGTGAGTAAATTGGTCCTTTGTTTGTTTGTTTGTTTGTTTATTTATTAAGACAGGGCTTCTCTGCGTAGCTCTGGCTGTCCTGAACTTACTCTATAGACCAGGCTGGGCTGTTCCACTTACAGAGGCAGGACTGGTTCCCAGGGCTTTATGGATATACCAAGCATCAGCAGCATCAGAAGGTGGGACTGAGTCAGCTGGTAACAACAGACCAGAGAATATTTTGCTTCCAATCTAGTGGTCCATGAAATTATATGTCCTTGCCTGGATGCAGACAGGAAGGTGCTACCCTTGTCTGTAGAAAAACGAAGCAACAATAGCAAAACCAATTAAAAAAATCACCCTGCTCATCGTTATCACAGTGTACTTATAGCTAGAAACCAACAAAATGTTCCTTCCTATGGAGGGTGCGTGTGTGTGTGTGTGGGGGGGGGTGGTCGAGCATTTCCACAGCTGTCTCCAGGGCTGCTGTATTACTGTTGTAATCTTGGGTCCAGTTAGTGCCAACTTTTTGCTCTTTCTTTGCTCAAAATTTGGCATTTCGTGTGGCTTGCCGGGGTCTGGCTTCCCTCTTCAGGGGCTGCTGTTTCTTGCACATGCTATGAGGAATCATTTTTCTTATTTTAGGCTTCACAGCTGTTCTCTTTACAGGTAGACTTTCCCATGCTCTTGACTTTCTTTGACCAACACACCAAGTCACTTCTTTCTATCCTCCAGAGTACCACCATCTCCTCCTCCTCCTCCTCCTCCTCCGCCTCCTCCTCTTTTTCCTCCTCTTTTTCCTCCTCCTCCTGTTCCTCCACCTCCTCCTCTTCCTCCTCCTTCTGCCCTGGAACTCACTCTGTAGACCAGGCTGGTCTTGAACTCAGAGATCCTCCTAGGTTATGAGAGCAAAGGCGCGTGCCACCCAGCCTGCCTTCTTACTTAAGTATATTTATTGCAAAACAAAACAAAAGAAACAAGAGTGCACATTAACACAGATGTTTAGTAAATACCTCCCACAGTTCAGCACCATCAGCGCACTTGGGTAGGAGAGTGAACTGGACAGATATGGTTTCTAAACCCAGAAGAAATTTTGAAGAGAATAATTTTGGGTAGTAATAAATATAGTGAGGGAAATAAGATAGGATGAGGTGATAGAGAGCAACTGGCATGACTGCACTTAAAACATGTGAACAGAAGCTTCTTTAAGGGTGGACAATTAACCAGAGACCTCGGTGTCCAAGCCAAATTAACTACCTAACAACAGCCAACAATTCAATCAACTTCAGCTAACCGAACAGCCAAACATCCACCAACCATCCAGCTAGTTAAGCAGCCAGCCAGCCCAGCCAGGAAGTGTTTTGGAAGCTCTGGAGGCTGAGCATCGCATGCATGGAGTCATAAGGGCAGAGCTCCTGCGCTAACTTGGGATGCTTGATAAGTATAAAGACCACACTGCAAACAAATCGATCACTGTGTATAAAACTAGCAACTGCAGTTTCCTCCTCCCAGGTGTTTACAACCCCAGTTGTCAATCTCCAGAGACTTTCTGAAACAAGCCACACCCTCCTCCCTGTGCTATACATGATTAACATTCTGAGGTTCCAGGTTGTTCTCGTAGTTGCTACAGCTTTATCAGGGTTCCAATAGCCCACCCAGCCCCAGCCTTTCCAGATACATATGTATGTGTCCGCCATCCCTCAGTGTCCGTCCTTCATATGTTTGTCCTTTCTTCATTCTCTCTCTGTTACTGCCTAGTCATGGTTCTATGACCAAGCCAACTACGAAGTTTCTCTTCTAGAAAAATCCACAATAAGGAGTTTAGTTTTATTCTGTGTTTGAGGGAGAGCCATTGAACAAGTCAGTGACTCAAAATGACTTACAAGAATGCAGATTATATTACTTGCTTAATTCATCGACAAATAATGAGGTAATTAATGTTTTAAAAAGATACTGCCTAGGCAAATGGTCAGAACTGGAAAATATCCTTAGTGAGGTAACCCAATCACAAAAGAACACACATGGTATGCAGTCACTGATAAGGGGATATTAACCCAGAATCTCAGAATACCCAAGACACAATTCACATATAAATAGATTTCCAAGAAGATGGAAGGAGAGACCCCTGGTTCTGGAAAGACTGGATGTAGGGGAATGCCAGGACAGAAAAGTGAGAGGGGGTTGAATGGGGAACAGGGGGAGGAGGGAAGGGGGCTTATAGGACTTTCGGGGAGGGAGGAAACAGGAAAAGGGAAATCATTTGGAATGTAAATTAAAAAAAACTTAGAAAATTAAAAAAAAAAAACTGAAAAGTGACTTAATGGATCCAAAGTTCCCCCAGAAAGGTTCTGAGTAGAGTCATAAGTTTGCGTTTTCTAATCATCAACTTTAGTAAAGTATGACTAATGTAAAGGGGAGAGATGAATTTGACTTGTGAGTATTTCAGGTATTAAAGTACACAATAAACAGCCCCATGTGTTTGTGTCATTGACAGATAGGACTTTTGGTGCACCCGCATATGCTTCAGAACTTTAGTTAGCTGTAAGCATCATCTGAGTCTGTTCTGTGTTGCTATCACACAATGCCCAAGATTGGGTAAGGTAGAAAAAGAAGACATTTATTTGACCCATATTCTAGGCCCAAGGCTGAAGGTCACATCTAGTGTCAGACTTCTTGCTAGTAGAGTCCCAAGATGGCACAGACCATCACATGGAGAGAGGCAGGAAGAATGTGAGAAACTCATCGCAACTGGCTTTACAGCAGCCCTCTCAACATGGCACAACAACTCACCAACTCACAATGTAGTTAGTAACTGTGTGAGTGGATTACTCATGGGGACAGAACTCTAAGCACTCTTAAGGGCTCTGCCTGGCTCCATCAGTTACTGGTTTCCTGAGGGGAGCCATATTTAAAGCATAATTTAAACAGACAAGGTCCTGTTCTCCAATTGGTTCTTAATCTACCAGTAAAGAAGCCATGGACCAATTGCCAGGCAGAAGGAATAGGTGTGACTTCCAGGTCCCCAGAGGCAAGAGTCAGAAATAGGAGAGGGAGGAGGAGAGAGTTCGCCACGCTTCTGAGAGGGAAGAGCCAAGCACTCATACGAGATCTTGGGTGGAGTGACCATAGGCTACTTCTCCAGGTGGGTGGTTGGAGGTGTTTATCTGGGACTAAATGTGACAGATCAACTAAAGTTGAGGGCAGGTGGAGAGGTGCAGCTAAGAGTACTGATAAGGGCACGCTTCTCCAGGCAGGAGGTAAGTAGTGCCTAGCAATTGTGCCTCCAAGGCAATTTGAAATTGAACAACTGTGTGTGTCTGTGTTTTTCCATCTGCAGATCCAATATTCTCTGGGCCAGGAGCTGGGAGTGCAGTCCATTCTTGGAGCGTAGGTGGGGTAGCAAAAACGACATGTAACACATGATAATAGGACTCAATGGACAGTGATGGCAGGCTTGCGTAGCTAACCTTGTAATGCTTCACTGGTCTCTTATCCTCACTGATCTTCAGTTCCTTGAGAGAGGCACAGCAGAGAACTTCTGGCCTCCTGGCTGGTTCTGGTCACTCCCGCTGACTTGTACCAATTCGGCGGAAGCCTGGCTATTTCTGCTGGACTGTACTGCTGATTCATGTTTGGGATCCTGGCACTACTGAACTGGACTGCTAATAAACAGAGATTGGAATTGCCCCCAAAGAACTACTTCTAACCAGGTCCACATCCCTTTTTTTTTTATTTACTATCTTTTCTCCCCTACCTTTGGATGGTGGCTAGAGGAGGAGGGGATAGAAGCATTTGAAAACCCTTATTAAAAGTAGGTTTTAAAATATCTAAGACTACAGCCAAGTTTACAGACAAGAAAGTGGAAGTTCGAAACTTCCCCAAAGACCACAAAAATCAGCAAGTGTTAAGGACACTAACATCTACACTTCCAACCCCATAATATTTTGTGCAGACAACATGCACAGGTAATCTGTGCAGTGTGTTTCCAGTACTGCCCTGGAATACATTATTAGCTTTCTTATATTGTAGCTGAAAATGTGTGCTTTCCCCAGTATTACTTAGTGAGCAAGAATCAACTTGAGCAAGTCATAAGAAACAAGCCAGTAATCAGCACCCCTCCATGACCTCTGCATGGCTCCTGATTCCAGGTTCCTGCCTTGCTTTGCATTCCCCTGGTTACCCTCAGTGATGGACTGTGATGAGGAATTATAAAATGAACCATTTTCTCCCCATGTTGCTTTTTGGTTATGGTGTTTTATCACAGCAATAGAAACTCTAAGACAGACGTGACAGTGACCTCCCTGTAATACAATCTATCAGCAGCTCACAAACACTTAAATGGCTTCTTCAAAAATAATAAGTCTTAGGACCCAACTCTCCACTCAGATCCTTATGTATCTTTAAGCCTACTGCATTGTTAGAGCTTCTCTCACCACAGATGCATGGTGTGGCACCCAGTCATTTGTTCTATACTGTCAGAAGAAGCTACTAATATCTCATCCCTGTGACCTATGAGACACTAGGATGGGTATTTTCCTTTCCTTTCCTTTCTGTTTTGTTTTTGTTTTGAGACATGTAGCACAGGATTATTTTCAGACTCATTGTGTAACTCAGGGTGTCCTTCCTGGAACTCACAATCCTTCTGCCTTAGCCTTCTGTGTGCTGGGGCTACTCACATGCATTACCATTCCCAAATTAGGATGGGTGAATGTGTTTCATAAAGTAGTTTTCAGAATAACAATACAGACTGCATGTTGTAATGATGTCAAGAAGAACCGTTAGGTTCCTTCACACAGCTGGCCAGTTTGTGTTTAGGACAGAATACAGCTGTGAACTGCAACAGTGAATGCAGAACTCCAAGTTGCTTTATGAACTTCAGAGTTACATAGCCTACTGTGCTAAGTGAATACACTAGGACCCCTCGCCCCAACCTCCCCCCTTAAATTTACATTTTGTCTATTTTGTAAGACTTAAAATCTTTTTCACAGGTGCTATTACAGGCTCTGATTCATGTATTTTGACAAAGACAGAGTGGCATACACTTTAATAAACTACCCTGGGCTCTACGAAGAAGTTGAGTACCCTAGTTTGGTGGGGCATGAATTTACCAGAATTGACCACCAGGTGGCAGAACCAGCCAGCTCAGGAAGCAAGAAAGCAAAGCATGCGCACAATGCCTGGTTACAGGTTTGAAATCACAGGCTTGAGAGCAGAGGTGCAAGACTTGTTGACAGCTGTTCTCAGTAGGGAGGACTAATTCCTCGAGCAGATGCATGACTAGAAAATGATACCAAAGTTGCTAGTTCCAGCGCAGCCTGGACATTCTATTATAGACATAGTCCTTGTGTAGTACAGAAGTATCCTCCGAGGCCAAACTCCCACCATCCTCAGGAGTTCTGCTGGATCCCTTAACTGTTGACCTTCCTTCACAGGAGGAGGAGGAGGAGGAAGAAGAGGGGAAGGGAGGAGGAGGGGAAAGAAGGAGGGGGGAAGGGAGGAGGAGGGGGAAAGGGAGGAGGAGGGGAAGGAGGAGGGAGGAGAAGGAGGGGAAGAGGAGGAGGAGAAGAAGGAGGAGGAGGAGAAGAGGAAGAGGAGGAGGAGGACACCAGTTCCTCACCTATATCCAGTCACTCCTCCCAACCAGTCCTATGCAATTCTTCCCTAACTGCATGGTCCTAGCAGAGGGCCTTGAGGATGTAAGCTGGGAATGAGACTTTGTTTACCTAGCTATGGGAAGCCATCATTCCTACTGGGTGCAGACTGTCCAGTGTGGTTGCTTAAAGTTCACTTATGTTCAGCCCAGAGCCCCTCACCTGTTGCTCAGTAAGAAGGCCTAATAATATGGGTTATCCTTGGTAATCTTGGGTGAAATTGCACCTCAGTTTGTCATTGGGACCTTAGGAGGAGGGTAGAGATCCTTCACATCTCTCTCAGGGAAGGAATTTTAGCAACGACTTTTTCTTTCTTAATTATATGTGTAGTGTCTTTGTCTCTCTGTCTCTCTCGGCCTTTCTTTGTCCCTGTTTCTGTCTCTTGGTCTCTTGGTCTCTGTCTCTGTCTCTCTCTCTCTCTCTCTCTCTCTCTCTCTCTCTCTCTCTCTCTCTCTCTGTGGTATTTGTATATGAGTCCAGGTGTCTGTAGAGTCCAGAAGAGGGCATATGATCTCTGGAGTTGGACTTAGAGATGGTTGTGAATCTTGCTGTATGGGTGCTGGGAATTGAACTCATGTCTTCTACAATTACAGGAGGAACTCAGTTGCTGAGCCAGCTCTCCAATCCCCCGTATGCAACACTTTAGTGGCAGAGCGGTTAACTCTAGGTGTGGGGATGTGAAGATGAGAGATGCTCAGGTAGGAAGCAGTGTAGCTTGCAGACCTGATCTGCAGTCACGGAGAAGGGATGACCAGCATCTTGTTCCCTTTTATGGCTTTGTTTCTAGTTGTCAACCCTCCACTTTCTTTTGTATCTTGGCTCATGTTTTTCCTTCTTTCCACAAGGCCTAGTACTGTTTCTGTGAGACTTCCAGCATAGACTAGGGATTGAGCAAACTGCCCCCTAGAGGTTCAGCTTCTTCTACCCTCAGGATCTCTCTAGGAAAGGCATTTGTCAGGCCACCAGAAGTTCCTACTCTATCAGTTGTCCCTAGAGAACCTTTATTCTTCTGAGTTACCATTGGAGAACTCAGCTCTGGCTCTCTCAGTGATAAAAAAAAAAAAGCATGTTCTCTGGAATTTTAGAAAGCCTTACAGGCAAATTCTGGGAGGTAAAATGTTTTTCTTCTCTTGTTTGCTGAAAAAGCTGTCTTAGGTACAGGCCTGCTACATCTCTGGATGTTTCTAATTGATCAATTGTTGAGACCTGATTTAAAAAAAAATTACCTGTGCTTGTGAATGTGGAGGCCAGGGGTGAATATTGGATCTTTCTTAACGATTCTCCAACTTATTTTTTGAGAGAAGGTCTTTTACTGACCCAGAGGCTTACAGATTCAGTTAGACTAACTAGACAGCATGCCCAGGGATCCCCCTACCTCTGCCTCCTCAGTTCTAGGGCCACTAAGATTTCTATTTCAGTAGCCCAGGGAGTGTGTTAGACATGGAGACCAACCTGGTGCTCAGAGATTCAAGGGAGATCCTTGCACTATTAACCAACGAGGCTGGTGTTCACAGGTAACATTCAGGCTAACTACGTATTGCTTTGTCTTCAAGTGTGAAGGACTTGAAAAGCATCAGCTTCTTAACTGAAGAATTCCTGAGTGGACAAAGACTTGAGTGGGGGGTGTCAGCTGAAAAGATGTAACTGCATGTCTGCAGGTCATTTGTGTGTTGAAGGGACACGGTGACTGAGAAGATACAGGGAAAGGTGGAATATACTACACTATGAGCTGCTACGCTATGCGTCAGATCCCGTGTCACCTAAACATCAGATCTGTCTACCCTGGGGGAGGGAAATGTTATATCATTCCCCATACACCCAATTGTACTTATTTCCAATGGCTGTAAAGAATGATCAGATTCAAAAAACATGACTGGGGAGATGGCTCAGAGAGAGAAGCACTTGCCACACCAGCCTGACAATCTGAGTCCAAGTCTCAGAACCCAAGCAAAAAGCTGGATGCATGGCATACTGCTTTAATCCCAGGGACCCTGTATTGATATGGGAATTGCAGTGGTTTGAATGAAATGGTCCCCATAGACTCATAGGGAGTTTGTTATGCAAACCTGAATCCTTAGTGTAAAACTATTGGTTAAGTAAAACTAGCAACAGTCAATTACTGGGGGGAATAGAGAGAGGTGGAGTTTGAGTTACTGGGCTGGGGATTGTAGGTAGGGACCACTAGGGAGGAGAAAGAGAGATAGAGATAGATAGGTAGATAGGTGGATAGATAGATAGATAGATAGATAGATAGATAGATAGATAGATAGATGGATGGAGGAGGGTTCTATGCGGAGGAGAAGCTCACATGGTTGGCCATGGCTACCGCTAGGTAGTGATAAGCAAATGAGCAGTAACATTGTAGTTCTTTTTGTGTGGCGTCCGATGGACTGTGACTGTGCTGGGGAAACCGTGAGGAGCCATTGGCAACGCAGGCTTGTCATTTGCCCCGATGACATTGAATTGATGATGAAACATTTTTAAAAAGCACAAGAAAAATAAAAGTTAGGTTTCTGGAGTTTGCCGATCTGAAGCACCAACTGTTTTCTGGTGATTTTTTTTTTTAAATGACAGAATAGGGGTGATTGGGTTTAAAAATAAGGATGAAGACATTGTTTTCTTAGTTTTAGAAATATGATCTAAAGAATATAGCTGAAGCGTGGGAGGAAAGTCTGTCCTAGGTTTTCATTTGTTTTGTTTTGAGATGAGGTCTTATTAGATGGTCTGATTTCTGATTCTCCACCTCCTATCTGTTGGCATAACAAGCCATCCGCCATTATGCCTGGCTACTGCTGCAATTTTGAAAAACATTTTATTTTCCTTCAAAGTTTACAGAAAAGTATAGCTTGCAGGACACGAGATGTCTGAAGTCCCAAGTAAGGAGTGAGAAGCTTTTTGTTATTTTTCAAACCCCTAGAAGCACAGAGAAATCCAAGTCAAGTTGTAAAGCAGAAGAGCGCTCAGGTTGCAGAAGGAGAGCGCTAAAGGGGCCTAACAGAAACCCCGCGTGCCAAACAAGCCCCTTGGTTTCCCTGACCGTGGCCACCCGGTACCTGGTCATCTAGGACTGCTTGGTCAGTGCACAGCACACAAGAAGGAGGGCATGGTTTGTCTATGCAAACCCAGAACGTGGGCAAATCCTGATGCAGAAGGAAGACCTGAGCGGTGGTCTCCCTGTCTGACTCAGGCCTTTGCTGTTGGGGTTCCCTGTTCCCACAGTCCTGGTTTGTTGACTTGTGGCTTATCATTTCCTAGGGGATTGGCTAGTTTCTCTTATAAGCCACATCAAGGAATCCATCACTCTGGGTCTTGTGGTGTAATTCACTTGTCACTGTACTTTAGGGACGGACTTTTTGTATGTTTAGGGAGAGAAACTGATTAGAGATTATGTGTCTGGCTTGACTTGAAGAACCATGAACATTTCCATTCTCCATAGCTTTGCAATAACCATAAAAAGGGAAAGGATTTTTTTTTCTTGGGGGCTGGGGGGGGAACAGCTTGAAGTCATTTGGGAAGAGAGGGCCTTAGATAAGGAAGTGTCTCCATCATATTGGCTTGAGAACAGGTCTATGGGGACATTTTCTTGATTGAAAATTAATGTGGGAGGGCCCAGCTCACTTTGGATGGTGCCATCCCTGGGGCACCTGGGATATATAAGAAAGCAAACTGATCCAGCCATGAGGAACAAGCCTTTATGCATTGTTCCTCCATGGCCTCTGCTTCAATTCCTGCCTCCAGGTTCTGGCCTTGAGTCCTTGCTCTGACTTCCCTCAGTGATAGACCATGACATGGAAGTCTAAGCCAAATAGCCCTTTCCTTCCCCAAATGCTTTTCATCAGAACATTTTATTATAGCAACAGAAACAAAGCTAATACGGAGCTCTTGTGAGATGCTGGACGGGCTGTGGATGTAGAGAATGCAAAGGCAATTTCTGACCATGACCCCCAGACAGAAGCTGCCGTCAGGTGAAGACCAGGCCATGCTTCAGATCTGAGGGACTAGTCAATAACATGGATATAAGCCATGTCCTCAGAAGTTGCACAGGGGATGGTGGCAGCAATGGGAAGTGCGGATTTCATAATTCTTTATAATCCTCTTAAAGCATTCTGATTTGTCCTCAGTGCAGCCTTTAACCGAATACCATTCGATTCCCCCTGAAAAAAAGAAAAGACGCTGAGGCAGGGGGTTGTTTGGGAAGGTGCTATGCACCTGGCTTTATGTGCTACACCCAGCAAATAGGTAAGAATAAAAGCCGGAGTGAAACTTCCAGCTTTACCAGGACATAACTTTAGACTTCCATTCTCAAGAGCAGTTTCTGCAGAGGAGATGACTTATGGGATTTTCGGGGGTGGGTGCTGACCAGGAAAGGGGGCAATATTTGAAATGTAAATAAAGAATATATCTAATAAAAATAAATAAAAATATCCATAATTAAAAAAAAAAAAAAGAACTCGCCGGTAAACTGCCTGAGCAGGGGCACATGCTTTTCAATCATAAAACAATCACAGCTCTCTGCTTGCAACTGCTACTGTCTAGAAGTTTCTATAGTGTTAGCTATAGGGGAGCGTGCCCATCCCCAGCCCCCAGTGTCGCTCAGCTTTGTAACAATCACAAGGCTGTGTCTACACGGGGGTATCCTAAGTGCTTCCTGGAGACAAAATCTTGTTTGTAACTCCACTATTTTTCTGGTTTACTACCAGGCCTGTCCTTTTTACTTGAATACTTGGTATCTGATTTCCTTTCTCTCTCTCTCTCTCTCTCTCTCTCTCTCTCTCTCTCTCTCTCTCTTTCTCTCTCTCACTCTCTTTGGTTTTTCGAAACAAGGTTTCTCTGTGTAGCTCTGACTGTCCTGGAACTCACTCTGTAGACCAGGCTGGCCTCAAACTCAGAAATCCACCTGTCTCTACCTCCCAAGTGCTGGGATTAAAGGCGTGTGCCACCACTGCCCGGCTAATTTCATCTCTTCATGCAGTTAACTGACTGAGTCATCTACCCACACCCCAGTTGGTCCTTTAAAAAGAGATTTTTCCTTATTTTTCTGGATAGGTATTAATATGTTTTTTCTGTAATCTATGATTTTAAATTATTTCCAGCTAACTCATACTTCATCTTTTACATTTACTTATTCTTTAACATTATCATTTATTTTTTACAAATTTTAAAACACTGACACACAAATCAATTGTTTTCCTTATGACATTTGGGTTTTGGATGTTAAAGGGGGAATCCTCTCTTTCGAACTTGAAATGTGTCCTCCAGCATGTTCTTCCAATCCTGTGTGTGTGTGTGTGTGTGTGTATCTGCATGTGTGTCTATGTGTATGTGTATGTGTGTGTCTCTGTGTATGTGTGTGTATTTCTGAATGTGTATGTGTATATATATGTGTTTGTGTGTGTATGTGTATGTCTATGTGTATGTGTGTGTGTATGTGTCTATGTGTTTGTGTGTGTGTCTGTGCGTGTATGTGTGTGTGTGTGTGTGTCTGTCTGTCTGTCTAACATGGAATCTCGGCAGTTACACTGGAGCCTGCATTTAGAAAACTCTCATATGATCCATTAATGTTTTCTGAGATATGAATGCTGTAAGTAAGGTTACATGGAGATTTTATTAACATTTATGGGTCAAAATATTTGTATTTTAATAGTGGTGACCATACTCATTTACTAGTTACTTTGTAAAAATTATTTAATTTTTATGTGCCTCCATTTTTTTTTTTTAAAAAAGGAAACAGATGACTCAGAGGTTTTGCCGAAGACCCAGGCTGGGTCTCAAGTGTTCATGTGATGTCCTACAACCTGTAACTCTGGTTCCAGAGGATCCAGTTCCTTCTTCTGGCCCAGTTCCTTCTTCTGGCCCTCAGAAGCTTCTAAAAGCACATAGTGTATATAAACTCATACATGTACACATGTACATATAACATATATGAATAATAATAAATCTTTAAAATGGGAATAATGAGGTATGAATATAGCTCAGGGGTTGGGCACCTGCCATGTGTGCAGCCTTGGTTTAAATCTCCAGCACTCAAAAAATAAGAAGGAAAATGAGGAAGGGGTTTTGGGTAGGGGGTTAGTGATGAGATCCACCCAGGTCATATCATTGCATGGTTGGAGTAATGTAGTCCTGGTTTTAACAGTAGTCTCATTATAACTCTGGGCACATGGACAGTGTTAGCAAATGTTGTATGGCTTGTCTCTGCACTTCTAAGCATCAAGACTTACCTTTAGTGAGGACCTCTTTTATACAATACTGACCAGGCTTTGTTCTGCAGGTTCCAAAGTCTAGCACACATCCATGGAATGGGATGGAGAGATTACAGAACTTGCAAATAACACCTCCAACATCTCCAAGCACAACCAAGAAGGGCAAATAGTGATGGGGATCAGAGAGAATGAACAGGAGCAGAGGGAGAGAGGAAGAGGGGGAGGGGGAGGGGGAGAGGGGGAGGGAGAGGGAGAGGGGAGAGAGAGGGAAGAATCCAAAAATAAACCAATGATTTCTAACTTTAAAGAATAAGCAATGCTTTAAAAATTTATTATAAAAATCCACATAAATTATTTCAGCTTGAGAATTTAATGAGGGAAATTTCAAAGCATGTGCTACATTAATGAGTCAGAAGCACCCTGAACTGACAGGAATCAGAAATGAGGACACTTTCTTAGTACCTAATTAAAACAGCAATTTCACCAGACACGTACTCACAGTTAGGACTTCATTTCCAAGCCCAGGGTAGTATGTTATACATGAAAATATTCATTGCTTGGTTAATGCTTACATATTGATTATCTTTAGTACTCAAATTCAGTTGTTCAATAGCATCGCTATTGATCATATACAATTAGCTCTCAGATTTTTGGTCTTGGGCAGCATCTAGAATATTAGTTCCAGTTGCCTAGTACATCAGATTTAGGAGCATAGCTAAAATAGATTCCCGTGTGCCCAGAAGATTTGAATTTGACTCCACAGGAAGCTGAGTCCATGAGTCTGCATTTCAGATGTGCAGGGCTAGCTGATGGCATTGGACTTGGGCACAGATGTCTGACTCACCCTGGAGAATAAGGTCTAGCATTTCAGAAATCTGAGATGACTTCTGCAGCAACCTTGGCTCATGACAGAAAGCTTACTGTTAAAAATAGCCCTGATGGTTCAAAGATTCTTTGGTTAACTGGACCAAAATTTGACCTAGTGTTCACATTCTTCTCTTCTCTTCTCTTCTCTTCTCTTCTCTTCTCTTCTCTTCTCTTCTCTTCTCTTCTCTTCTCTTCCTTGCTTTCTTGCTTTCCTTCCTCCCTCCCTCCCTCCCTCCCTCCCTCCCTCCCTCCCTCCCTCCCTCCCTCCTTTCTTTCTTTCTTTCTTTCTTTCTTTCTTTCTTTCTTTCTTTCTTTCTTTCTTTCTTTCTTTCTTTCTCTTTGTGTGTTTTTGAGACAAGGTCTCTTCTACATATCCTTGGCTGTACTAGAACTCATATTTAAACCAAAATGGCCTTGAACTCAGTGAGGTCCATTTGCCTCTTTCTCCTAAGTGCTGTGTTTAAAGGCATGCTTGGCTACACCTGGAATTTGCCCTCTTTCAATATATGATCACCTCTGCATGTTATTCTTATTTACTAATAACCCACACAAGAACTTACTAGACATATTGTATAATGCATCTTTTTAAATAGTGCTATGCTATAACCGAAGTGACTTTCAATAGAAGACAACCTGGGTAATGAGACCCATTTGTCAAATCAGTCAACAAATATTTATTTAAGTGTGGATATGCATAAAATAACAACTGAATTTGAAGGAGAGTGGGAATAGGTATATGGGAGGGTTTGAAGGGAGGAAAGGGAAGGGAAATGTTATAATTTTAAATATGTTCTCAAACAATAAACCACAACAAAGGAGTAGAGTTTATGTCTAGGACTCTACTAAGCAATCTATATGTGTTAGCTCAATGACTATATTTGTCATTATCTTCCAAAAAACAAGTCTTTTTTTTTTATTTTATTTTATTTTATTTTTTTAATTTACATTCCAAATCACTTCCCCTTTCCCGTTTCCTCCCTCCCCGAAAGTCCCATAAGCCCCCTTCCCTCCCTCTTTTCTCCGTTCAACCCCCTCTCATTACTCTGTCCTGGCGTTCCCCTACATCCAGTCTTTCCAGGACCCAGGTCTCTCCTTCCATCTTTTTAGAAATCTATTGATATGCTGATTGTGTCTAGGGTATTCTGAGATTCTGGGTCAATATCCCCTTATCAGTGACTTCATACCATGTGTGATCTTTTGTGATTGGGTTACCTCACTAAGGATGATATTTTCAAGTTCTGACCATTTGCCTAGGAATTTCGTGAGTTCATTGTTTTTAATTGCAGAGTAGTATTCCATTGTGTAAATATACCACATCTTCTGAATCCATTCCTCCGTTGAGGGACATCTGGGTTCTTTCCAGCTTCTGGCTATTATAAATAAGGCTGCTATGAACATAGTGGAGCATGTGTCCTTATTGCATCAAAAAACAAGTCTTAATAGCTTTCATAAGTGGAAGAGATGGAGACAAAAAAGGCATCTCTGAAACCTAAGCCCTTGCTCTTGGTGGTAACTCTGAGGCCCAGGAGCTGCCTCGTGTGCCCCAGGCCTTCCCTCACCTCTTCCTGGATGAGGGTCAGCTGCTGGCTGGATTACTGGGCCAACTGCTTTTCAGGGAATCCCTGAGGAAGTTTTCTTCTTGGTTTTATCATAATCCAGACTTACAGCCAGCTCTTAGACACCCACCTTATGACTCAGACCCATTACACTTAGTACCATCCTACCTTTATGGAACTTGACCACACTTGTTTGGAGATATACCCTTTATGACCACCTATCTAGTTGGCAGTGCTTAAGAGTTTGGTTAAAGGAATAGACATTTCCCTGTTATCTTGCATAGGTCTTTTATAAGTGAAGGAATGTTGGAATTAGCAACAAACAATGGAGAATAAGAAAACTACTAAGAGGTCCTACTGTGTTCCCACTTTTCCTACACACACACAAGTAACTTACTCATTTTGCCTTATTTGGAAATGTTCCTGGCCTATTTTGATATGTGCATTCTAGTTTAGCAATGATGATGATGATGATGTCTGATACACTATTTACTAATACAGTTTCGTCCTCTATAAAATGAGAAAAACACCATCTAACTTGCAGGGCTGTGGTGAGGAGGAAATGAATTAATACAAGAGAACCTTTAGGATGGAATCTGCTCACTTGGTGTTCAGAGGCTGGGTCTTGTTCTCAGCATCCAGAGGTTCATGGTGCCTCATAGAGTGAGAAGATGATTAACTCAGGAGTAGGCTTAGAGGAAGCAAGAGAAGGCAACTGCTACGGTAGTACTTCCCCAGTCCACCCTCCGCTCAAGCATACTGTAATTCCTCATTCTGAACCTGCTGTCTCTCCATTTGAGTTTTTCTTTCTCAGAACTTACCACATACAAGACAGGCTAAGATAAAAACTGCAGCGATGGCAGACGTTCTCATTCTGAGATCTGCAGGCCACAGAACAGTAGAAGGCAAGGCAGGCCCAGCCAGCACGTCTTCCTGAGGAACACAGACAAGCATTGTTAGCCACTTAAAAAGGAGATACTGGCTAAGATGGTCTTTTTTTTCCAATTAAGAAAGCATACATATATTTATTTTGTGAAGAAGGAAAAATTTAAGGCATCCTTCTTTTTAAAAATTACCATAAAGCCATTTCTGGTTCTGGAATTTAGATCTCTCTCTCTCTCTCTCTCTCTCTCTCTCTCTCTCCTCTCTCTCTCCTCTTTCTTTCTCTTTCTCTCAAACCAATGCCATATTCTCTATTCACTTCCCCCTTAATTATAGTTGCGTAGCCGAAATATGAAAGTGTCTTCAAAAACCCTTCTGTTGTTCACAGGGAAATGTTCATTTCAGCTCACAGCCTGAAGCTCAGGGCAAACAGTCACATGCATGAGGGAATGTCACGTGATACTTAATGCTAGGACTCATTAAGTCATCTGAGGTGCTAAAATGTCACCAGTCATCCACACCTACCTCTCTCTGGTGGCAATTTTCCTTGTCTAAACTTCCTAAAAAAACCCAATCACAGTTATAGGTCATAGTGGAATGTGGTTTGCTGTAACTGAAACCAACGGCCTGATCCTCTAGACTCTGAACAGTTGAAACAGTAAAAGATGCCCAAGTAAGAATACAGTGGAATTGCCACTTGAACTTCTTCATCTGTGTGGAGTGCATTCTCCATACTCAGGAAATGAAGGTTTTTAAAGCCAAGTGAAGCTGACTCACTGTAAAGTGGTGTGACATTTTCTACAGATTATCTAGATCAGATGCACAGAAATATGTGGACACACTTCTGAGTTTATAATGTACTCAGTTTTCCTTTCTGGGGTTTAGAGCCAGGGACACACATACTCTCTCTCTCTCTCTCTCTCTCTCTCTCTCTCTCTCTCTCTCTCTCTCTCTCTCTCACCATGTACCCACCTACTCAGCTATACTGGGAATCCTGATTTTGATGTCTCTGAAAAAATACCAGGGAATCTGTAGTTCAAAACTTGATCAGATTACAGCAGCATTTTGAGTTTAAAGATTATGTTCATTCTTAACTAAGGCATGGGTCCAAATCAGTAGAGTCTTCTTGAAACAAATGAAAATATTAAAAACCATTAGTGTCTGTTTGACAAGATTGTCACCAATGTCCGTGGCGTCCCCATATGTAAGTTACCCCATTGTTAGGGCGCTGGATGTTGATCACCAAGTCCTATCCCAGGGTTTATCCAGATGGACTCCCTTTCTGTGCATCCTTATCATTTACTTCTAGCATGGGAAATGTGTCATATTGCTGCTAGTATTATATTTGTGAAAATATTATGTTGTGTTGTTTTTCCTTTGTATTTCATTCAGCAATATGACAATCTTCTTTAATCTACTGATTTAAATCTCAGAAGCAAGCGAATGAAAAAACACTACTGAGGAGTCCACAAAACACACAAATATTGGGAGTGTGGCTGAGTATCACCTTTGCATGGGTGGGTGCAGGTGGGTGGCCACTACTCAGCTCAAACACATGGAGTATTCCCATCTGTCTCAGAAGTCAGCTCAAACTCCTTCTCTAGGTGTCCCTTCCTTCCCAGAAATAATCACTATCCATTTCTAACTACTATTGGTTAATGCTACTTGATCTTGAGATTTATAGGTTCATACAGTATATAATATATACTACTATTGGCTTGTGCACCACTATTTTGTATCTAGCCACCATTCCTAATCCATCTATCCATTCCTAATCCATTGATAACAATGTCCATCCCTAAATTCCAAGACACCCAGTGATCACTTTCTGAAGCCTGACACTCCATCTTGTTTTCACTAAAAAATAAAAAAAAATTGTGTGTACGTGTGTGTGTGTGTGTGTGTGTGAAATATATATTAGTAAGGATCTGGAATCAGAATTAGGGATAGCAGTCACATGAACCTCATACAGATTTTGTGAAGATCATAAGAGGCAAAGAGCTCTCTTCCTCAGTGCCTGAGGCACAGTACTGGCCTAGAAGGCTAAAGCAGAACGGTTGGCAAAGATGAAGGAAGCACAGGGCCAGATACTCCCCAGGACCTAGGGATCCTTATCTTAACCCCCAAGGTCTGTGTATCAGATGACTAATCTCCGCCTATGCTTGCTGCATAACCCTTTATAAGACGTCTCTCTTTAGTGAGAAATTCAGTGAAGGAATCTCCTGCCATCTCCTGCTTCCGGCAAAAGGCCTGGCACTCTGTAGATGCATGGTAGTGAGCAGGGCTTGTCTCTCACGGGAGGAGTTAGGGAAATGAAACCCAGATGACCTTGGCTTGGCCAAAGGTATAGGAAAGAGGTGGAGGGAACATCGATGTGGAAAGAAAGGAAGGCAGGGCTTGTTTTAAGTCACCAGTGGGAGGAAGACAAAGGCAGGAATGAGGGCTGGAGTTTAGGGGTTTTGACTTGGGCAGTTGAGTGGTTTGCCCTGATACTAACTGAAATAGTGAAGTCAAGTGAAATATTCGATAGGAAAATCACAAGTTCTGATTGAGATGATTTCAAGTGAAGATGTCAAGTAGCAGGTGGCTGTGAGCCTCAACCTCCAGAGAAATATCAGAGCTAGAATACAAATCTGATGTGTTACTCGAAGCGTGTATATGAGGCTCACTGAAGCTGCCTATTGGAAGCTGATACACAGAGGGGGAAAGGGACTTTTCTCATTGAATGGAAAGCTAGAAAGTCAGAAACTTGTTTGCTACGTGATCGTTAAATATCATCAGTGGGGTAAAAAACCCTTGGCTATGATCAAATGATATTTCTAGGAAACCAATGGAAACACTGTGAGGCGAGGAATACAGAGGATGTCAGGGCTCTCTCCAGATCTCCACACGTCTTTTGGTGACTGTTACAGACTGAATATGCATGTCTCCCTCAAATTCACATTTTGAAACTCTAAGCCCCCACTGTGGCTATACTTTGAAATGGGTCTTTACAGGGGCAACTATGAAGAAATAAAGTTGTAGGTATGAGGCCCTGGTCTTGCACAATTAATGTCCTTGTATTAAAAAAAAAGCTTGCCCTGTGGTTACTTCACATTCATAGTCAAGGGAAAGGTCACACAGGGCATAAGGAGAAGCAGGTAGAGAATCCTCCCCATTCATGAGAATCCTCCCCAGACATGAGAGTCCTTCCCCAGACATGAGAATCCTCCCCAGACATGAGAGTCCTCCCCAGACATGCAGTCTGTAGGAACTTAAGTCTGGAACTTGTAACTTGCAGATGCAGGAGAAAATAACTGTGCTGTCAGCACACCCCAGCCTGTAGTATCTGTCAGACAGCCTAAGCAGGTGATGAAAAGCACAGTCCTAAATGATCTCATATATTTAAGTTACTAAGTAGATGTGACTTTGAAATCCTATTAAAAATGGGGCACAGAACTAAACAAAGAATTCTCAACTGAGGAATATCGAATGGCTGAGAAGCACCTAAAGAAATGTTCAGCATCCTTAATCATCAGGGAAATGCAAATCAAAATGGGCCTGAGATTCCAACTCACACCAGTCAGAATGGCTAAGAACAAAAACTCAGGGGACAGCAGGTGCTGGCGAGGATGAGGAGAAAGAGGAACGAATACTCCTCCATTGCTGGTGGGATTGCAAGTTGGTAAAACCACTCTGGAAATCAGTATGGCGGTTCCTCAGAAAATTGGACATAGTATTACCAGAGGACCCAGCTATTCCACTCCTGGGCATATACCCAGAAGATGCTCCAACAGGTAATAATAATAACAGGTAATAATAATGCTCCACTATGTTCATAGCAGCCCTATTTATAATGGCCAGAAGCTGGAAAGAACCCAGATGTTCCTCAATGGAGGAATGGATATAGAAAATGTACATTTACACAATGGAGTACTACTCAGCTATTAAAAACAGTGAATTCATAAAATTCTTAGCCAAATGTATGGAACTAGAAAATATCATCCTGAGTGAGGTAACCCAATCATAGAAGAACACACATGGTATGCACTCACTGATAAGTGGATACTAGCCCAGAAGTTTGGAATACCCAAGATACAATTCACAGATCAAATGAAGCTCAAGAAGAAGGAAGACCAAAGTATGGATACTTTGGTCCTTTTTAGAAGGAGGAACAAAATATCCATGGGAGGAGATACAGAGACAAAGTGTGGAACAGAGACTGAAGGAAAGACCATCCAGAGACTGCCCCACCTGGGGTTCCATCACATACACAGTCACAAAACTAAAGCCAACAAGTGTTTGCTAACAGAAGCCTGATATAGCTGTCTCCTGAGAGGCTCTGCCAGTACCTGACAAATGCAGAGGTGGGTGCTCTCAGCCAACCATTGGACTGAGCACAAGGTCCCCAGTGAAGGAGATAGAGGAAGGACCCAAGGAGCTGAAGGGGTTTGCAGCCCCATAGGAGGAACAACAATATGAACCAACCAGTGCCCTTAGAGCTCCCTGGGACTAAACCGCCAACCAAAGAGTACACATGGAGGGACCCATGACTCCAGCTGCATATGCAGCAGAGGATGGCCTTGTTGGACATCAATGGGAGGAGAGGGCCTTGGTCCTGAGAAGGTTCAATGCCCTAGTATAGCGGAATACCAGGACAGGGAAGTGGGAGTGAATGGGTTGGTGAGCAGGGGGAGAGGGGGATGGGATAGGTTGTTTTCGGAGGGGAAAACAAGGAAAGGGATAACATTTCAAATGTAAATAAAGAAAATATCCAATAATAATAAAAAAAAAAAGAAAAAAAGAAGTGGCTTTGAATTTGGAGGTACAGAGGGCATTAGAGATGAAGTGTTAGGTCAGTGCAAATATTAGACATGAATGTACTGAAGATCACCTCATTCAGATGGAAGGCACAGAAAGGGTTGTGTCCCTGCCTATAGAATGAGCTAGAAAAAGAAAAGCTATCCTTAGAAAAGAACATTGTTTATGGTGCTGCATAGACTGTTAAAAAGCAGATGACCACACACACACACACACACACACACACACACACACACACACACACACACATTAGTCGTGCAAATTGTCTAGACCCAAAGTCTATACATCCCAGTGAACTTCTATACGCTTAGATTAGTCATTCTGAAGTTGTGGAACTTCATGTTAAATTTTATACTTTCATTATCACTTTCTCACTTATCTGGTTAATTTTGCTGTGTGATTTTTCTAAATTTGCAAGTTCTTTTCAATAAGCTTTTAATAAAAATAAAAACAAATGTGGGTGTGGTGTTGAATGCCTTTAATTCTAGCACTTGGGCAGCAGAAATCTCTGTGAGTTCCAGACCAGCCTAGGCTACATAGTGACTTTTAGGACAGCCAGGACCACAAAGAATGAACCTGATTCACAATAAACAAACAAACAAACAAATAAATAAAAAAAAAGCAAATGATACTCTCTGCAAGACAGACAGCAATAAGACCGACAAAATCCCATGTATTTTCCCTAAAAATTCCCCCATGGATTTGACATAATCTGTAGAAAAATAGACAACTAATTGAAGTTTTAAATCAACTGTAAGAGCCAACAAAGGCTTGTAATCCTAGCATTTGGCAGACAGTTGCAGGAGGCTCTCAAGTTCAAGGTCAGCCTGGACCATATAAGAGTCTTTCTAAAAAAACAAATCCAGAGAAAGAAAGTAAAGAAGACTGTAGGGCCTCCAGGAACAGCAACATCCCTAAAAGTCTTCCTTGGAATACAACGATTTATTTCAACCTCAGAGAATCCCTGAATATAAAACCAACGCAAACTTGAAAACCACCAGGAAGCCAGCTACCACAAACACCAGCTTGAGAAAAGGATCCTAGATGGGAACAAGCATCTATTTAGATTTAGAGTTGCTGGATACAGAATCCAAGCTAAGACATCAGAGCTTAAGTTAGGTGGGGGAAATAAAATCCGAAACAGGCAAAAGAGACCACCACACTGAGCACACAGACTGCAAAAAGGCAAATAGGATTTCCAAGACTAAAAAGCACAATTGTTGGCTGACAAATGTTTCCTGAGCATCTGCTGTGTGACAGGCAGGTGTTCTCCTAGTAACTGGGTTCACCAGAGGAACAAAAGAAATGGGAGGATTTATCTCATGCAACTTACTTTCTAGAGAGAGAAGCAAAGAAGCAAGTGTGCTTTCAGATGGTGGAAGGACTGAAGAACAAGTCATGCAAGCTGAAGTAAGCATTAGTGAAGTGGAAAAATAAATCAAGTGATGTAAGAGCATTCACACAAGTATAGTGTCCTGGGCATGGTAGCACACACATACAACCCCAGCACTGAGACAGCACGGAGACAGTAGGATCTTGGCAAATTTGAGGTCAATCTGGCTTTCAAAGCAAATTCAGGCTAGCCAATGATACCTTGTTTCAAAAAACAAAACAAAATAAAATAAAATCCAAAACAAAACAAATAAACAGCAAAAAAGTAATAGAACGATTTGAAAATGTGGGACAGAAGAGAGAACAGCAAAATGAACCTGGCAGAATGTGGGAAACAAATTTCAAAGATTTTCTGACTGATACTTTCATCGAAGTGATAATTATTCAGACTCATCTTGTAGCATTGAGGTTTCTAATGCGGATGGAGATGAAAGCATAGGACTGAGAAAAACACTGACAACTGAACTCAAGGATGGGCACAGGTGTGAGGCAATATCTTCAAGGTACTGAGATGAAACAACAAGCTGTCTAGAACAGACCTGCAGAAAGTTCATCCTTTAAAAGAGATCATTTATAAAAACATTTCAATAAAAATTAACTATCGCTCCAAAATAAGAGTTGTTCCAATAATGCCTGAAAGTAGTACTGTGAGAAGAAAGGAAATAGTGTTGGGTATAGTGGCTCAAAGTTCTAATCCCAGCAACTGGGAAGCTAAGGCAGGGGGACTGCTGTGAGTTCAAGGCAGCTTGAGTTATGTAGTATCAGGTCAGTCATCATACGGATACTCACTCTATTCCCCAAACCAGACAGGTAGGCAGACAGACAAACACCCCCAAACAGAAAAGCTATCCAGTGATAATTTGAATTATAATGCAGTCACAGGGGAAAATATGATAAGTATATAAAAATGAAGGACAATATTGATGACAGGAAATGCCAAAACTATAGTTAAGCTCATAATAAAAGGCAGTAAAATAACATTGTTAAAACATTCCCAAATCTTTGTACTTGTGTTTGAAGTAGGTCAATACTGCATTCCTTTAAACTATCATTTATATTATAATGACTAAGAGAGTAGAAACAAGGTGCTATTTTCCAACTAGTAGAGAAAAAATGGAAGGAGAAGAAATTCAGTCAGTTTAAATATAATTGACCTTCAGCTAAATTTAGACAATAAATCTTGTTGATTATGTGATCCTTAAGATTTATCATGCCATCCTTCACTAGGTATGAATGAAGATTTATTATAATTGATTATTGATTAAATTAAATCATAAAAAAGACAGTTGCCTTTCACCTGTTCAAACAAGGAGCAAAGTTCATCCTTAACTGATCTGTATACCGTGCACAATCTATACAAATATCTTAATAGTACTAAAATTTTGAATGTGAGACTCATATGTTATAGAATGTACAACTTGGGCAAGATTCATCCTCAGGATGCTGCAATATCCTGCTGTTTCAGGACCCTGCCCCCTGAAGTTGTTTTCCGAGAATTGCTTTCAAAACAGCTTCAGGACTAGCTGATAATTCCAGAGATTTTGCTTCATCCAACATTTTATAGGGATCCAATCAAAATGTCAGTCAAATCCTGAGCCTTCTAAATATATATGAAGACTAGATAACAGATGCTAAAGTTAGTTTTTGTAAGTCTAACCAATTTTTCTAATTTTCCTATCCCTCCCCATCCCTTTAAAGGATTTCTTGTTGCCCCTATTCAGCAAGAAGTTGTGGAGAGTCATCATCCCAATCCCTTGGTTTTGGGTGTATGGTTATAGTTATTTTATAATTATAGATAAGTTGTCATTATAAAGGATAATTTGAAAATGACCATAATTTTGAACAAGAAGGAAATAACTGGAATGGTCCACTAAATTTATTCTTAAGCAAAGCATTATACAGCCATAATCTTACATTGGTAGAAATCTTTTTTTTTTTTTTGCTGCCAAATAAATTTCTGACTTTATTTTTCCTTTCTTTTTATTAGTATTTTTATTTTCTATATTATTTATTTACATTCCAAATGATTTCCCCTTTCCCGGTTCCCCCCCTCCCTGAAACTCCCATAAGCCCTCTTCCCTCCCCCTGTTCCCCATGTGCCTAAGAATTTCATGAATTCATTGTTTTTAATTGCTGAGTAGTTAGTATTCCATTGTGTAAACATACATGGAAAATATCTCTGATAAAATTGAAGAAATATATAGAAAAACACGTTAAGATTGAGTATTTCATGGAAAAATTATACAGATAAAACGGTAGGCATAAAAATATTCCTACTAGACAGGCGGTGGTGGCGCACACCTTTAATCCTAGCACTTGGGAGGCAGAGGCAGGCAGATTTCTGAGTTCGAGGCCAGCCTGGTCAACAGAGCGAGGACAGCCAGGACTATGCAGAGAAACGCTGTCTCAGAAAAATCAAAAAATAAAAAAATAAATAAATAAAAAATAAAAAAAAAAAGAATGTCAAAAAAAATGTTCCTACGTTGATTGAAAGTGGAATTATAAACATTTTCTGATAAAACTGAAAATCTACAAGGAAAATATTTCTGATAAAACTCAAGAAATATATAGAAAAACACGTTAAAACTGAATATTTCATGAAAAATTATACAGATAAGATGGTAGGCATAAAAATACTCCTAAATTGATTGAAAGTAGAAGTAAAAACATTTTCTGATAAAGTTGAAGATCTACAAGGAAAATATTCCTGAAAAATTCAAGATATGTATAGAAAAACATTTTAAAACTATTACATGGAAAATTATACAGATAAAATGGAAGGTATAAAAATGTTCCTAAGTTGATTGAAAGTAAAATTATAGACATTGATAAAACTAAAGATACACATGGAAAATACTTCTGACAAAATTGAGGAAAAATACAGAAAAACGTTAAAATTGAAGATTATCATGGACAATTATACCAACAAAATGGTAGGCGCAAAAACATTCCTAAATTGATTGAAAGTGGAACTACAACACCCCGCCCCCACAAAACCTAAGATCTACATGAAAAACACCTCCGACAAAATAGAATACACAGAAAAAATGTTAAAATTAAAGATTATCATGGAAAACAATACAGTCAAAATGGTAGACACAAAAAGCATTATTAAATTGAAAGACAAGTCACAAACATTTTCTGATAAAATCGAAGATCCACATGAAAAACATCTCTGTTAGACTGTTTTTTGTTGGGGAATTGAGTCTATTGACTTATAAGATATTAAGGAATAGTGATTGTTGCTTCCTGTTATTTTTGATGTTCTTTTTATGTTTGTGTGGTTACTTTCTTTTGTATTTGTTGGAAAAAGATTACTTTCTTGCTTTTTCTAGGGTGTAGTTTCTCTCCTCATGTTGTTGTTTTCCATTTACTATCCTTTGTAGGGCTGGATTTGTGGAAAGATATTGTGTAAATTTGGTTTTATCATGGAATATCTTGGTTTCTCCATCTATGGTAATTGAGAGTTTTGCTGGATATAGTAGTTTAGGCTGGCATTTGTGTTCTTTTAGGGTCTGTATGAGATCTGCCCAGGATCTTCTGGCTTTCATTGTCTCAGTCTCAGGTGAGAAGTCTGGTGTAATTCTGATAGGCCTGCCTTTATAGGTTACTTGGCCTTTTTCCCTTACAGCTTTTAATATTCTTTCTTTGTTTAGTGCATTTGGTGTTTTGATTATTATTTGCTAGGAGGACTTTCTGGTCTGGTCCAGTCTGTTTGGAGTTCTATAGGCTTCTTGTATGTTCATGGACATCTCTTTCTTTAGATTAGGGAAGTTTTCTTCTATAATTTTGTTGAAGATATTTACTGGCCCTTTAAGTTGGAAATCTTCACTCTTTTCTATACCTATAATCCTTAGGTTTGGTCTTCTCATTGTGTCCTGGATTTCCTGGATGTTTTGGCTCAGGAGCTTTTTGCATTTTGCATTTTCTTTAACTGTTGAGTCAATGTTTTCTATGGTATCTTCAGCCCCTGAGATTCTTTCTTCTATCTCTTGTATTCTGTTGTTGATGCTTGCATCTATGACTCCTGAATTCTTTCCAAGATTTTCTATCTCCAGAGATGTCTCACTTTGTGATTTCTTTATTGCTTTTACTTCCACTTTTAGATTCTGGATGGTTTTGTTCAGTTCCTTCACTTGTTTGTTTGTGTTCTCCTGTAATTCTTTCAGAGATTTTTGTGTTTCCTCTTTAAGGGCCTCTACCTGTTCACCCATGCTCCCCTGTATTTCTTTCATGGATTTTTGTGTTTCCTCTTTAAGGGCCTTTACCATTTGACCCATGTTCTCCTATATTTCTTTTTTTTTTTTTGAATATATTCAGTCAAGTTTTTATTTAGTTATTTATTTTTACTCACTTGCCGTAAAAGTTAAATCAGCCAAAATAAATTAAGGATGAAACTGCAAACCTGAGTCAATTTGGCAATGACATGAACAAGTTCAAATAACCCTAACCAAGGTGAAAGACACTACTGAGTTATGAGCAGGCGGTAGTGAAACACTCCTGTAGGCATTAGACATTCTTGTAGAAGCCACACAACAAAAACCGGGTCCGGCACAATTAAACCAGAGCTGCCAGACAACAAAAACACACAATTCTGAAACATTGCCAGGTGCCAGATGCAATTCTCAGCAAAGACAATTACATCTCTTTTCTTTTTTTTTTTTTTCTTTTTCACTTTTTTTTTAATTTTATTTTATTTTTTTAATTTACATTCCAAATCACTTCCCCTTTCCCGTTTCCTCCCTCCCCGAAAGTCCCATAAGCCCCCTTCCCTCCCTCTTTTCTCCGTTCAACCCCCTCTCATTACTCTGTCCTGGCGTTCCCCTACATCCAGTCTTTCCAGGACCAGGGGTCTCTCCTTCCATCTTTTTAGAAATCTATTGATATGCTGATTGTGTCTAGGGTATTCTGAGATTCTGGGTCAATATCCCCTTATCAGTGACTTCATACCATGTGTGATCTTTTGTGATTGGGTTACCTCACTAAGGATGATATTTTCAAGTTCTGACCATTTGCCTAGGAATTTCGTGAATTCATTGTTTTTAATTGCAGAGTAGTATTCCATTGTGTAAATATACCACATCTTCTGAATCCATTCCTCCGTTGAGGGACATCTGGGTTCTTTCCAGCTTCTGGCTATTATAAATAAGGCTGCTATGAATATAGTGGAGCATGTGTCCTTATTGCATGCAGGTAAAGTCTCTGGGTATATGCCCAGGAGTGGTATAGCCGGATCCTCCGGAAGTGTCATGCCCAGTTTTCTGAGGAGCCGCCAGACTGCTTTCCAGAGTGGTTGTACCAGCCTGCAATTCCACCAGCAGTGGAGGAGTGTTCCTCTTTCTCCACATCCTCGCCAACAACTGCTGTCTCCTGTGTTTTTGATCTTAGCCATCCTGACTGGTGTGAGATGGAATCTCAGGGTTGTTTTGATTTGCATTTCCCTAATGACTAAGGATGATGAACATCTCTTTAGGTGCTTCTCAGCCATTAGATATTCTTCAGGTGAGAACTCTTTGTGGAGCTCTGTACCCCATTTTTTAATAGGGTTACTTGCCTCTCTGGAGTTTAACTTCTTGAGTTCTTTGTATATCTTGGATATTAGCCCTCTGTCGGATGTAAGGTTGGTAAAGATCATTTCCCAGTTAGTTGGTTGCCGCTTTGTCTTTTTGACGGTGTCTTTTGCCTTGCAAAAACTTTGTAATTTAATGAGGTCCCATTTGTCTATTCTTGATCTTAGAGTATAAGCTATTGGAGTTCTGTTCAGGAAATTCTCCCCTGTGCCCATATGTTCAAGGTTCTTCCCTAGTTTCCCTTCTATTAGTTTCAGTGTGTCTGGTTTTATGTGGAGATCTTTGATCCACTTAGAATTGAGCTTAGTGCAAGGAGATAAGGATGGGTCAATTTGCATTCTTCTGCATGTTGACCTCCAGCTGAGCCAGCACCATTTGTTGAAAAGGCTATCTTTTTTCCACTGGATGGTTTTAGCTCCTTTGTCAAAGATCAAGTGACCATAGGAGTGTGGATTCATTTCTGGGTCTTCAATTCTGTTCCATTGATCTACATGTCTGTTACTGTACCAATACCATGCAGTTTTTAACACTATTGCTCTGTAGTACAGCTTGAGGTCCGGGATACTGATTCCCCCAGAGGTTCTTTTACTCTTGAGAATAGTTTTAGCTATTCTGGGTTTTCTGTTATTCCAGATGAATTTTTGAATTGCTCTTTCTAACTCTATGAAGAATTGAGTTGGGATTTTGATGGGGATTGCATTGAATCTGTGTATTACTTTTGGTAAGATGCTCATTTTTACTATATTAATCCTGCCAATCCATGAGCATGGCAGATTTTTCCATCTTCCGAGGTCTTCTTCAATTTCTTTCTTCAGAGACTTGAAGTTCTTGTCATACAGATCTTTCACTTGTTTGGTTAGCGTCACGCCAAGATACTTAATATGGTTTGTGGCTATCGTAAAGGGTATTATTTCTCTTACTTCTTTCTCAGCCTGCTTATCCTTTGAGTATAGGAAGGCTTCTGACTTGCTTGAGTTGATTTTATATCCGGCCACTTTGCTGAAGTCGTTTATCAGCTGTAGGAGTTCTCTGGTGGAGTTCTTTGGGTCGCTTATGTATACTATCATATCGTCTGCAAATAGTGATAGTTTGACTTCTTCCTTTCCAATTTGTATCCCTTTGACCTCTTTTTCTTGTCTAATTGCTCTAGCTAGAACTTCAAGTACTATATTGAAAAGATATGGAGAGAGAGGGCAGCCTTGTCTAGTCCCTGATTTTAGTGGGATTGCTTCAAGTTTCTCTCCGTTTAGATTGATGCTGGCTACTGGTTTGCTGTAAATTGCTTTTACTATGTTTAGATATGGGCCTTGAATTCCTGATCTTTCCAAGACCTTTAGCATGAAAGGATGCTGAATTTTGTCAAATGCTTTCTCAGCATCTAATGAGATGACCATGTGGTTTTTTTCTTTGAGATTGTTTATGTAGTGGATTACATTGATGGATTTCCTTATATTGAACCATCCCTGCATCCCTGGGATGAAGCCTACTTGATCGTGGTGAATGATCGTTTTGATGTGTTCTTGGATTCGGTTGGCAAGAATTTTATTGAGTATTTTTGCATCGATATTCATAAGAGAGATTGGCCTGAGATTCTCTTTCTTTGTCGGATCTTTGTGTGCTTTTGGTATTAGTGTAATTGTGGCTTCATAGAACGAGTTGGGTAGTGTTCCTTCTGTTTCTATTTTGTGGAACAGTTTGAAGAGTATTGGTGTTAGGTCTTCTTTGAAGGTCTGATAGAATTCTGCAGTAAAACCATCTGGACCTGTGCTTTTTTTGGTTGGAAGACTTCCAATGACAACTTCTATTTCTTCAGGGGTTATAGGACGGTTTAGATGGTCTATTTGATCCTGATTTAATTTTGGTACTTGGTATCTGTCAAGGAAATTGTCCATTTCCTCAAGATTTTCTAGTTGTGTTGAATACAGGTTTTTGTAGTAGGATCTGATGATTTTTTGAATTTCCTCAGTTTCTGTTGTTATCTCTCCCTTTTCGTTTCTGATTTTATTAATTTGGATACTATCTCTGTGCTCTCTGGTTAGTCTGGCTAAGGGCTTATCTATCTTGTTGATTTTCTCAAAGAACCAACTCCTCGTTTTGTTGATTCTTTGTATGGTTTTATTTGTTTCTACTTGATTGATTTCAGCCCTGAGTTTGATGATTTCCTGCCTTCTACTCCTCTTTGGTGTATTTGCTTCTTTTTGTTGCAGGGCTTTCAGGTGTGCCATTAAGCTGTTAGTGTATGCTGTCTCCCGTTTCTTTTTGGCGGCACTCAGGGCTATGAATTTTCCTCTTAGCACTGCTTTCATTGTGTCCCATAAGTTAGGGTATGTTGTGCCTTCATTTTCATTAACTTTCAAAAAGTCTTTGATTTCTTTCTTTATTTCCACCTTGACCAAGTTATCATTGAGTAGAGCATTGTTCAGCCTCCATGTGTACGTGGGTTTTCTTTTGTTTTTGTTGCCATTGAAGACCACCCTTATTCCATAGTGATCTGATAGGAGGCATGGGATTATTTCTATCTTCTTGTATCTGTTGAGGTCTGATTTGTGACCAATTATATGGTCAATTTTGGAGAAGGTACCATGAGGAGCTGAGAAGAAGGTGTATTCTTTAGCTCTAGGATGAAATGTTCTATATATATCAGTTAGTTCCATTTGGTCCAAGGCTTCAATTAGATTCACTGTGTCCCTGTTTAGTTTCTGCTTTCCTGAACGATCCATTTCAGAGAGCGGGGTGTTGAAGTCACCCACTATTATTGTGTGCGGTGCGATGTGTGCTTTGAGTTTTAGTAAAGTTTCTTTTACGAATGAGGGTGCCCTTGCATTTGGAGCATAGATATTCAGGATTGAGAGTTCTTGATGGTGGATTTTTCCCTTGATCAGTATGTAGTGTCCTTCTGTGTCTTTTTTGATGACTTTGGGTTGAAAATCAATTTTATCCGATATTAGGATGGCTACTCCACCTCGTTTCTTGGGGCCATTTGCTTGTAAAATTGTTTTCCAGCCTTTTACTCTGAGGTAGTGTTTGTCTTTGACACTGAGGTGCGTTTCCTGCATGCAACAAAATGCTGGGTCCTGTTTACGTATCCAGTCTGCTAGTCTATGTCTTTTAATTGGGGAATTGAGACCATTGATATTAAGAGAGATTAAGGCATAGTGATTATTGCCATCTGCCATTCTTGACGCTATCTTTATGTTTGAGTGGTTATCTACTTTTGGGTTTGATTCAAGAAGGTTATTATCTCATTTTTTCCAGGGTGTTGTTTCTCTCCCTGTATTGGAGGTTTCCACCTATTATCCGTTGCAGGGCTGGATTTGTGGAAAGATATTGTGAAAATTTGGTTTTATCATGGAATATCTTGGTCTCTCCATCTATGGTGATTGAGAGTTTTGCTGGGTAGAGTAGTCTAGGCTGGCATTTGTGCTGTCTTAGTGTCTGCATGAGATCTGCCCAGGATCTTCTGGCTTTCATAGTCTCTGGTGAGAAGTCTGATGTGATTCGGATAGGTCTTCCTTTGTATGTTACTTGGCCCTTTTCTCTTACTGCATTTAGTATTCTTTCTTTGTTTAGAACATTCGGTGTTTTGATTATTATGTGACGGGAGGTATTTCTGTTCTGGTCCAGTCTGTTTGGAGTTCTGTAGGCTTCTTGTATGTTCATCGGCATCTCTCTCTTTAAGTTAGGGAAGTTTTCCTCCATAATTTTGTTGAAGATGTTTACTGGCCCTTTAAGTTGCAAATCTTCACTCTCATCTATACCTATAATCCTTAGGTTTGGTCTTCTCATTGTGTCCTGGATTTCCTGGATGTTTTGGGTTACGCGTTTTTTGCATTTTGCATTTTCTTTGACTGTTGAGTCGATGCTTTCTATGGAATCTTCAGCACCTGAGATTCTTTCTTCCATCTCTTGTATTCTATTGTTGATGTTTGCATCTATGACTCCTGATTTCTTCCCAAGGTTTTCTATCTCCAAAGTTGTCTCCCTTTGTGATTTCTTAGTTGTTTCTACTTCCTTTTTTAGTTCCTGGATGGATTTGCTGAGATCCTTCACTTGTTTGTTTGTATTTTCCTGTATTTCTTTAAGGTATTTTTGTATTACCTCTTTCAGGATTTCTTCCTGATGACCCACGTTCTCCTGCATTTCTCTGAGCGATTTTTGTGTTTCCTCCTCATGGGATTCCATCTGTTGATCCATCGTCTCCTGCATTTCTTTAAGCAGTTCTCGTGTTTCCTTTGTAAGGGCATCTAACCGTTGATTCATTTCTTTAAGCAATTTTTGTGTTGCCTCCTTATGGGCATCCGTCTGTTGACCCATATTCTTCTGCATTTCTTTATGCAAATTTTGTGATTCCTTTGTGAGTGCATCTACCCGTTGATTCATCTCGTTAAGCGATTTTTGTGTTGTCTCCTTGTGCGCCTCCATCTTTTGATCCATGTTCTCCCGCATTTCTCTAAGCGATTTTTGTGTTTCCTTTGTAAGGGCTTCTAACCGTTGATTCATGGTCTCCTGTAACTCTTTATGAGATTTATTTGTGTCCTTCTTGTGATCCTCTAATAGCATCATGAGAAGTGATTTTAAATCCAGATCTTGTCTTTCGGGTGTGGTGGGGTATCCAGGACTTGCTGCTGTTGGAGAGTTGGGTTCGGATGGTCCCACATTACTTTGATTACTGTTAGTAACATTCCTACGTTTGCCTTTTGCCATCTGGATACCTCTGGTGTTAGTTGGTCCTGCTGCCACTGGCTGTTGGTTGGACCTCCTGTGAGCCTGCAAAGCTATTTCTGCCCCCCCTGGATTACCAGGATTCCCCTGGCACCGATTTCTGGGGCCTGCCTGCTCCTGAGTGACTTTGGAGCCCTAATGTGCTTTGCCCCAAGTGATCTTATATTGGGGAGGCCTTGCACATCTAAAGGCTCAGCCTAGTGGATTCCTGGAGCAGAGGTCGCCAAAGGGAGGCTGGCAGGCTCCTGCCCTGTGCAGGGGTGTGTGATCTCTCCTGGGGGGGGAGGGGGCGTCCCTCTGCCAGGCAGAAGTCCCACAGCAGGTCTGGCGCGCTGGTCACTGCAGATCAGCCCAGCACCTGGGAGCAGGTTACACACAAGCTGCCTGAACCCGAAGCGATATTATGCCTGTCTGTCTCTGAGCCTGGCGGTCCCAACTACCTGGTCACTGGAGCAAAGATGGCGGAGGGCAGTCTCCGTGGCGCCGCTCACCCTGTGGTCACGATGGCCCGCCGATCTGGCACCCAGACGACCACAGCGCCAACCCGCCCTCGGGCACAGACGGAAGCCCCAACAGGCCGTGTCCCAAGTGATGTTATATCGGGGGGAGAGCCTGGGTACCGGTCTCTCCAGCGCAGTCCGCGGGAACAGAGGTCGCGGAAGGGAAGCTGGCAGGCTCCCTCCCTGCGCGGGGTCCCTCCACCAGGCAGAAGGTCCCACCGCGGAACTGGCGCGCTGGTTACTGCAGATCAGCCCAGCACCTGGGAGCAGGTTACACACAAGCTGCCTGAAACCGAAGCGATATTATGCCTGTCTGTCTCTGAGCCTGGCGGTCCCAACTACCTGGTCACTGGAGCAAAGATGGCGGAGGGCAGTCTCCGTGGCGCCGCTCACCCTGTGGTCACGATGGCCCGCCGATCTTCCTATATTTCTTTAAGGGAGTTATTTATGTCCTTCTTGATGTCTTCTAACAGCATCGTGAGAAGAGACTTTAAATCCAACTCTTGCTTTTCCAGTGTGTTGGGGTATCTGGGATTTGCTGTGGTGGGAGAACTGGGCTCTGATGTTGCCAAGTAGCCTTGGTTTCTGTTGGTAGGTTTCTTGTGCTTGCCTTTAGCCATCTGGTTATTTCTGGTGTTAGTTGGTCTTGTTGTCTTTGGTTGGAGCTTGCCCCTCCTATGGGCCTGTAAACCTGTGTCTGTACTCCTGGGAGACCAACTGTCTTCTGGCAGGGTCTGTGCACAGAAGGCTGTGGAGCTGTCTGGTTACCTGCTGCAAATGGCGGCTGGAAGGGAAGACCCCTGTCCCAGCTGCTCCAATGATCATATGCCTTGTGTGCTCCTAGCTGTACCCCTCCAGAGAGAAGGTGGAGATCTCACCCCTGCACTCTGAAGTGAAATCACTGCTGGGAGATCACTCTCTCTTGGTGGGCTAAGCACAGAAGGCTATGGAGTTGCCTGGTTCCCTGCTGGAAATGGCGGCTGGAAAGGAAGACTCCTGTCCCCGCTGTTCCACTGATCATATCCCCTGTGTGCTCCTAGCTGTACCCCTCCAGAGAAAAGGTAGAGATCTCACCTCCGTGCTCAGAAGTGAAATCTCTGCTGGGAGATCACTCTCTCCTGGCGGGCTAAGCACAGAAGGCTTTGGATCGGCCTGGTTCCCTGCTGCAGATGGTGGCTGGAGACTCCTGTCCCAGCTGCTCCACTGATCGTATCAGTACACATCTTTATAATTGATACAAATTGAAATTAAAATTTTACATTGGTACAGAATTTTTGGATTGATGCAGATTTAAGGTTTTCATTGATATGTTTCTTATATTAATACAAAATTTGAAATTAATACTGTTATTCACAGACAGGAATTATGTCTATGCAACTAATTTAAGAAAGAGTGGCTTAGACCCAGGCCTTCTAATAACTGCTATTACAAACTATTTAGAATGATTAAGTAATGCAAGTTAAGGGCCAGGTAATATACTCATGGTTATATTAGATTCCGATCTAATTATATTAAAGTGCTTTCTACAATATTCAAATAGAAATAGCAGCCGGGCGGTGGTGGCGCACGCCTTTAACCCCAGCACTTGGGAGGCAGAGGCAGGAGGATTTCTGAGTTCAAGGCCAGCCTGGTCTACAAAGTGAGTTCCAGGACAGCCAGGGCTACACAGAGAAACCCTGTCTCGAAAAACCAAAAAAAAAAAAAAAAAAAAAAAAAAAAAAGAAATAGCTAAGAGTAGTCAAGGTTCAGCAATTCAGATATACTTTATATAGATAACCTTCAAAAACATCAGAAATTCACAGAATATGACATTTAATATTAATTCATTATTAAAGATCATTTGACTAGAGACATGTCTGCTCCTGACAGTACCCCCTTCTTGGTTCAAAAAAGAAATTGAGCATCAAAACCTCCATATGGAGTTTCTCCAGTTATGGCCAGATAGTCACTGGACAAAAGTTACCCTTTTCATCAATCAAAAAATATTGTCCAAGAAAGGCACAGATAATTGACAGTTTAGTTCTGCCAAAGACAGAGTAAATAAGTCCTTCATAGTTCCTGCTTCATTTCGAGGACTTTCAGGTGGTTCTGGGTCAGAAGGCTGAAGACTGATGCTCCAACACTTTGAGGAATGAATGTTCAGGTAGTCAGCTGTTTCTGCAAATCTGGTTAAGTTTTGGAAGCTATGTTTTTGTGTTTCCTATATATTCAGGAAATATTTAATTTTTTCTCAGATTTCTGAAAGAGTTAAAGACAAATTATAGTCTCATAATCAAACTTAAGTTGTTTAGAATTGAGAAAGATGATATGGGAAGGATGATTTTCAGATGATAATACAAGTTAAAGTCAGAACATAATTCAAATATAGAATTATAAACTCTTTAAGTTGGAATAAATAGTAGAGTACTTTATATAATTGACAAATATGATGGACTAGATGTTAATTATATATCATATTTTGTAATTTGCCTAATTGTTATGGTTATGCTCAACTTGTATCTGAGAGAACAGCCTTTTTTTTTTTAAAAATTTGGACAGAAAAGGTGAGATATTGGGAATTTTTTCTAATGATTTGTCTTATTTTGGCTCCTAAAAAACCACGCTTCTAGACTTGAGGATCCCTGCCCCCAGATGGCTTTTATTGATAGTAAAGAATTGTCATACAGTCATTGGCTGAGTAGGGAGATGGGGCAGAACATTTAGATTGGGCAAGAGATGGGGGGGGGAGAGAAACACCATGATGGGGAAGGAGAAAAATGAATGTTAAAGGCCCACTGGCATGTAAGGATCTAGGAAAGTGGCCTAAGAGTCCACTTCCTTGATTAGGACTGGAGTAGCAGAGATAAAATGTTGATTTAGCTAACTGACTCAGGAAAGTTGGAAGAAGCCCTTAAAAAGGCAACACAAAAATCCCATAGGGAATTATTGGAGAACATGAGTCAACAGGCAGAAGTCCTTAAAGAGGAAACACAAAAATCCCTTAAAGAAACACAGGAGAGCATGGGTCAACAGGTAGAAGTCCTTAAAGAAGAAACAGAAAAAAAATATAAACAAACAAGTGAAGGAACTGAACAAAACTATCCCGGATCTAAAAATGGAAGTAGAAACAATAAAGAAATTACAAAGTGAGACATCTCTGGAGATAGAAAACCTTGGAAAGAATTCAGGAGTCATAGATGTAAGCATCAACAACAGAATACAAGAGACAGAAGAAAGAATCTCTGATGCTGAAGTTCCATAGAAATTATTGACTCAACAGTCAAAGAAAATGCAAAAAGCTTGTAACCCAAAACATCCAGGAAATCCAGGACATAATGAGAAGTCCAAATCTAAGGATTATAGGTATAGAAGAGAGTGAAGATTTCCAACTTAAAGGGCCAGTAAATATCTTCAACAAAATTTTAGGAAGAGATGCCCATGAACATACAAGAAGCCTACAGAACTCCAAACAGACTGGACCAGAACAGAAATTCTTCCTGTCACATAATAATCAAAACACCAAGTGCACTAAACAAAGAAAGAATATTAAAAGCAGTAAGGGAAAAAGGTCAAGCAACTTATAAAGGCATGCCTATAAGAATTATACCAGACTTCTCACCAGAAACTATGAAAGCTAGAAGATCCTAGGTAGATGTCATACAGATCCTAAGAGAACATAAATGTCAGCCCAGATTACTATACCCAGCAAAAACTCTCAATTACCATAGACAGAGAAAATAAGACATTCCATGACAAAACCAAATTTACACAATATCTTTTCACAAATCTAGCTCTACAAAGAATAATGCGTGGAAAATACCAACACAAGGCAGAAAACCACACCCCTAGAAAAAGCAATAAAGTAATCTTTCAACAAACCCAAAAGAAGATAGCTACACAAACAGAATTTCACCTTTAACAAAGAAGATAATAGTAAGCAACAATCACTTTTCCCTAATATCTCTTAATATCAATGGTCTCAATTCCCCAATAAAAAGAAATAAACTAACAGACTGGATACATAACAGGACCCAACATTTTGCTACCTACAAGAAACCCACCTCAGTGACAAAGGCAGTCACTACTTCAGAGTCAAAGGTTAGAAAACAATTTTCCAAGCAAATGGTCCCAAGAAACAAGCTGAAGTGGCCATTCTTATATCGGATAAAATTGACTTTCAACCAAAAGTTGTCAAAAAAGATAAGGAGGGATACTTCACACTGGTCAATGGAAAAGTCTACCAAGATGACCTCTCTATTCCAAACATCTATGCTCCAAATGCAAGGACACCTACATTCATAAAAGAAATTTTACTAAAGCCCAAAGCACACAGTGCACCCCACACAATAATAGTGGGAGATTTCAACACCCCACTCTCAACACTGGACAAATTATGGAAACAAAAACTAAACAGAGACACAGTGAAACTAACTGAAGTTATGGACCAAATGGATCTAACAGATATTTATAGAACATTCCATCCTAAAGCAAAAGAGTATACCTTCTTCTCAGCAACTCATGGTACCTTCTCCAAAACTGACCACATAATTGGCCACAAAACAGGCCTCAACAGATACAGAAATATTGAAATAATTCCATGCACCTTATCAGATCACCACAGCCTAAGGCTGGTCTTAAATTCAAACAAAAACAATGGAAAACACACATACATGTGGATGTTGAACAATGCTCTTCTCAATGATAGCTTGGTCAAGGAAGAAATAAAGAAAGAAATTAAAGACTTTTTAGAATTTAATGAAAATGAAGACTCATCATACCAAAACTTATGGGACACAATGAAAGCAGTGCTGAGTGGAAAACTCATAGCTCTAAGTGCCTCCAAAAAGAAAATGGAGAGAGCTTACACTAGCAGCTTGACAGTGCACCTGAAAGCTCTAGAACAAAAAGAAGCAAATACACCCAAGAGGAGTAGACAGGAAATAATCAAACTCAGGTCCAAAATCAACCAAATAGTAATGAAAAGAACTATACAAAGAATCAACAAAACCAGGATCTGGTTCTTTGAGAAAATCAACAAGATAGATAAACCCCTAGCTAGAGTAACCAGAGGGCACAGAGGCACTCCCCAAATTAATAAAATCAAAAATGAAAAGGAAGACATAACAACAGAAACTGGAAATTCAAAAAAATCATCAGATCCTACTACAAGAGCTTATACTCAACAAAAATTTGAAAATCTGGATGAAATGGACAATTTTCTAGATACATACCAGGTGCCAATATTAAAACCGGATCAGATAAACCATCTAAATAGTCCCACAAGTCCTGAGGAAATAGAAGCAGTTGTTAATAGTCTCCCATTTAAAAAAAAAAAAGCCAGGACCAGATAGGTTTAGGGGTTTAGTGGGGAATTCTATCAAATCTTCAAAGAAGAGCTAATACCAATACTCTTCAAACTATTCCACAAAATAGAAACTCAAGGAACACTACCCAACTAATTCTGTGAAGCCACAATGACGCTTATACCTAAACCAAACAAAGACCAAACAAGGAAAGAGAACTTCAGGCCAATCTCCCTTATGAACATTGATGCAAAAATACTCAACAAAATTCTGACCAATCAAATCCAAGAATGCATCACCATGATCAAATAGTTTTCATCCCAGGGATGCAGAGATGGTTCAATACAAGGAAATCCATTAATGTAATCCACTACATAAACAGACTCAAAGAAAAAAACCACATGGTCATTTCAGTAGATGCTGAAAAGGCTTTTGACAAAATGCAGCATCCCTTCATGATAAAAGTCTTGGAGGGATCAGGAATTCAAGGCCCATACCTAAACATAGTGAAAGCAATATACTGCAAACCCATAGCCAATATCAAACTAAATGGAGAGAAACTTGAAGCAATCCCACTAAAATCGGGGACCAGACAAGGTTGTCCACTCTTTCCCTATCTATTCAATATAGTACTTGAAATCCTAGTCAGAGCAATTAGACAACAAAAGGAGGTCAAAGGTATACAAATTGGAAAGGAAGAAGTCAAAATATCACTATTTGCAGATGATATGATCCTATACTTAATCAACCCCCAAAATTCCACCAGAGAACTCCTAAAGCTGATAACTTCAGCAAAGTGGTTGAATATAAAATTAACTCAAACAAATCAGTAGCCTTCCTCTACTCAAAGGATAAACAAGCTGAGAAATAAATTAGGGAAATGACACCCTTCACAGTAGTCACAAATAATATTACATAACTTGGTGTGACTCTAACCAAGCAAGTGAAAGATCTGTATGACAAGAACTTCAAGCCTCTTAAGAAAGAAATAGAAGAAAATCTCAGAAGATGGAAAGATCTTCCATGCTCATGGATTGGATGTATTGATATAGTAAAAATGGCCATCTTGCTGAAAGCAATCTAAAGATTCAATGCAATCCCCATCAAAATTCCAAATCAATTCTTCAGAGCTAGAAAGAGCAATCTGCAAATTCATCTGGAATAAGAAAAAAACCAGGATGGCAAAAACTATTCTCCAAAACAAAAGATCTTCTGGGAGAATCACCATCCCTGACCTCAAGCTCTACTACAGAGAAATAGTGATAAAAGTTGTTTGGTATTGGTATGGAGACAGACAGGAAGATCAATGGAATAGAATTGAAGACACAGAAATGAATCCACACACCTACAGTCACTTGATATTTTTCAAAGGAGCTAAAAACATCCAGTGGAAAAAAACCAGCATTTTTAACAAATGGGGCTGAATCAACTAGAGGTCAGCATGCAGAAAAATGCAAATCAACCCATTCTTATCTCCTTGTACAAAGCTCAAGTCCAAGTGGATCAAGAACCTACAAATAAAACCAGATATACTGAAGCTTATTGAGGAGAAAGTGGGGAAGAACCTTGAACACATGGGCACAGGGGAAAATTTCTCGAATAGAACACCAATGGCTTATGCTCTAAGAACAAGAATTGACAAATGGAACCTCATAAAACTGCAAAGCTTCTGTAAGGCAAAGGACACTGTCAATAGGACAAAATGGCAACCAACAGATTAGGAAAAGATCTTTACCAATTGTACATCTGATATAGGGCTAATATCCAATGTATACAAAGAACTCAAGAAGTTAGATTCTGGAGAGTCAAATAACCCTTTAAAAAATGGGGTACAGAACTAAACAGGGAATTCTCAACTGAGGAAACGCGAATGGCTCTGAGGCACCTAAAGAAATGTTCAGCATCCTTGTTATCAGGAAAATGCAAATCAAAACAACCCTGAGATTCCACCTCACACCAGTCAGAATGGCTGAGATAAAAAAACTCAGGGGACTGCAATGCTGGAGAGGATGTGGAGAAAGAGGAACACTTCTCCATTGCTGGTGGTATTGCAAGCTAGTAAAACCACTCTGGAAATCAGTATGGAGGTTCCTCAGAAAATTGGACATAGTTTTACCTGAGGAACCAGGTATACCACTCCTGGGCATATACCCAGAAGATTCTCCAATAGGTAGTAAGGACACAGGCACCACTATGTTCATAACAGCCTTATTTATAAGGCTGAAGCCAGAAGCTGGAAATAACCCAGATGTCCTTCATCAGAGGAATGGATACAGAAATTGTGGTATATATACACCATGGAGTACTACTCATCTATTAAAAACAATGAATTCATGAAATTCTTAGGCAAATGGATGGAACTAGAAAGTGTCATCCTGAGCAAGGTAACCCAATCAAAAGAACACACATGGTATACACTCACTGATAAGTGGATATTAGCCCAAAAGCTCAAAATAAATAAGTTACAATTCACAGACTACAGGAAGCACAAGAAGAAGGAAGACTGAAATGGGGGTGCTTTGGTTCCTCTAAGGAAGGGAACAAAATACTCACAGGAGCAATTATGGACACAAAGGGTAGAGTAGAGACTGAAGGAAAGGCCACCCAGAGACTGCCCTACCTGGGGACTCATCCTATAAATAGTCACCAAACCCCTGACACTATTTTGGATGACAAGAAGTGCATACCAAAAGGAGCCTGTTATGGGTGTCTTTTGGAGGGGCCTTGCCAGAGCCTTACAGATACAGAGGCAGATATAGCAGCCAACCATTGAACTGAGTGTGGGGTCCCCAATGGAGGAGTTAGAGGCAGACTGGAGGAGCTGAAGGGGTTTGCAGCCCCATGGGAAGAACAATGATATAGGCCACCCAGACACCCCAGGACTCCCAGGGACTAAGCCATCAATCAAGGTATACACATGGTTCCAGTCAAAAGTGTGGCAGAGGAATGCCTTGTTGGGCATTAGTGGGAGGAGAGGTCCTTCCTTGGTCCTGTGAAGGCTCAATAGATGCCCCATCATGGGGAAATCGAGGGGGGAGGTAGGTGTGAGTGGGTTGGGTGGAGGGGCATATACTTGGAGGCAGGGGGCGGGAGCAGGGGTTGGGGGTTTTTAGGGAGGGGGGAGGTAAGTGTGAGTGGGTTGGGTGGAGGGGCATATACTTGGAGGCAGGGGGCGGGAGCAGGGGTTGGGGGTTTTTAGGGAGGGGGGAAGCCGGAAAAGGTTTTAGCATTTGAAATATAGATGAAGAGTATACTCAATAAAAATTTTTTTTATTTAAAAAAAACCTGAACACTGCTTTTATGCCATCTTCTGGCCCCCACAAGTACTACACATATATAGTATACACAAAACATGCAGACACACATATACAGAGAAATGGAAATACATCTTACTGTAAATGCTAACACAATTGAAAGATTCCCTGATAAAATGAAGTCAGAGTAGAGTATAAAAAGAAAAAGCAACAGCTTCAAAACAATTACCTAAATAATAATAAACTACCAAAGGTAAGGAATGCACAGTGGAACAAAATAAAGCCAAGAAACACAATTGTTCTTTACACCCAGAGACAATATCCTTGCTGAGTGTGGCTTGAAGCAGGAATTCTCCAATGAAGGACAGTTAGCTGATCTGCTCTAAAAGACCTACCAGTCAACATTTGGGAGAGTCTCTAAATTTTAACATAAAGAAGCAATAAAAGTGATAAGTATGTGGATGAACACAAGAGTTTTCTTTTGTTCCACAAGCTCTTTGAAGTTCATATGATAGTTGAAGCAAAATATATAACACTGTCTGGTGGGAGTGTCTGCTGCACAAATCTGAAAGGCATCTGCCTTTTATTTTTAGTAGCAAAATATCAGTTCCAAGTAGATCAAGGAAGGTATCTGTACTGCAGTTGCTATAGTAACTACACTAGCAATAACACTAGAAGTTGCAGCCTCTTGACAATCAATAGAGCATGTAGCAACAGCATCAGTAAAGATGGAAGCTCTATAATTCTTTCATAATGTATTCTGAATGTTCTCAATGACAGATCATATAATATTTTACATTTGCCTTCAATCTCAGTACTTGGGAAGCAGATGCAGGTAAATTTCTGTGAATTTGAGGCCAGTCTGATCTACATAGGGAGTTCCAGGCTAGTCAGTACAATATAAGGAGATTCTGCCTAGAAAAAACAAAACAAAACAAAACAAAACAAAACAAAAACCAAAACCTGTCTATTTTGTGTACCGAAAGTCAAAAAAAGATATTTTGTACAATGAATAGGACCAAAACAATTCCTGAGTTATATGAAAGAAAAACAACAAAAAAAATACCAACACAAAACATCTGAGCCTATACCCCACACTTTACAAAAATTAAAATATTTTATAGAAACACGTGTAAAACAGAATTCTATCTTTCAGAAGAAAACAGAGAAAAATCATGACCCAGAGAAGAAATAATAAAGGAAAATTCCAATAAATTTTATCTCATTAATGCTAAAAAACCCCCTCTTGTCCTACAAAAGATAGTTTACAAGATTGAAATGAAGAGCTACAAACTAGGAGAAAATATTTATAAAATCATGCTTGATGAAAATCTTGTATTAAGACAAAACTTCCAAAAACAGTGATGTGGAATTGAATAGTTCAGTTATTATTTTTTTAATAAAATGAGCAAAGAATTGGGATGACATTTTCTTTTCTTCTTTCATTGGGAGGTAGTGGTGGTGCTGGTGGAGACAGGGTCTCACTATGTAGCTCCAGCTGCATTGAGCTCACTATGTAGACCAGACTGGTCTCAGACTCAGAGAGATTTGCCTGTCTCTTCCTCCCAATTGCTGGTATTAAAGGCATCTACCCTCAAGCCCTAGCCTCAGACACTTTCTTAAAGAATATAACATAGTTCATCTATTTGCCTGAAAAACTCAGGATGTCCTTGTTCTCAATAGCTGAGTACTACTCCATTGTGTAAATGAACCACATTTTCTGTATCCATTCTTCTGTGGTGGGACATCTGGGTTGTTTTCAGCTTCTGGCTTTCACAAATAAGGTCACTATGAACATAGTGGAACATGTGCCCCTGTGCCATGGTGGGGCATCTTTTGGGTATATTCTCAAGAGTGGTATAGTTGGGTTTTCAGGTCGATCTATTTCCAATTTTCCTAGGAACCTCCAGATTGATTTCCAGAGTGGTTGTACCAGGTTGCAATCCCACCAGCAATGGAGGAGTGTTCCTCTTCCTCCACATCTTCTCCAACATGTATTGCCACCTGTGGTTTTGATCTTAGCCATTCTGATTGGCATAAGGTGGAATCTCAGGGTCGTTTTGGTTTGCATTTCTCTGATCACTAAGGACGTCGAACATTTCTTTAGGTGCTTCTCATCCATTCTAGATCCTCAGTACAGTGGGTGGGGGGGATAAAATATTGACTGTAAAAATAAAAAAACAAACAAGCAAACAAACAAATAAAAAGAATATAACATAGGCCACATCCACCCTCCGGGCCCAGTCTGGATGGCAAACCCTGTGGGATGATGGGTCAGGGAAGCTGAGTTCTCATCCTTCTTCCCCCAACCAAAGAAGTGTCTATTTTAAGCAGACAGGGACTATTGCAGAAACCTACAACTGGTCAAAATACAAAGAACAACTGGCCATGGGGTGATCACCTCCAGTTGATGCGTCTCCAGCACAACCCCTACACCTAAGGCCTAGGGAACATCGTAGAAGAGAGGGCAAAAAGATTGTAAGAGCCAGAAGACCAGCATGCCTTCTGAGAGAGAGTGTCATTTATATATGACAGAGAAGCTGTACCCATGACATTTCAACAATATGGTCACCTAAGCAAGACCTACACAATGACAACTGATTATCCAATGATCATCCAACTGATTATCACAATGACAGACTGGTTATCCAATACCAAGTAGTCAGTCCTAAACATATAGAAATGTTAGCAACACTAAATGAACTCAGCAGGTTCTATTTACATATGCATATGTATATTGTATACATGTATATATATGTGTGCATGTAATACTAGTAATTAAGGAAGAACATGCTATAAATTTGAGAGGGAGTCGGGGTCATTGGAGGAATTAGAGGGAGGAGAAAGAGGGAGAAGAGTGATGTAAACACAATATTCATGTGCAAAATTCTTAAAGAATAAAATAAACTTAAAAATAAAGAAGAAATATACATAACAAATCAATATATGGAAAGAAAGTGCAGATGGGCAGTTGAGAGGAAAATGTTATGTGAAGTCAGTGTTACACAGCAGTATACCTATCAGAATGCTGAGACAAAGATGTAAACCTGACTGTAACCAACAGCAGCAAAACCAAGGCTTCTAAGAGTCTCATTCATTGCCAGTGAGAAGGTAGAGTAATTAACCCTCTTTGGAAAATATTTTTGAGGAATTGCTCAATAAACAAAAACATGTACTTGTCATGTAACCCAGCCATCTCATTCTTAAGTGTTTATTCAAGAGAAATAAAAACTTTTACCCAGATATTGATGGCAGCAGAGCAGTGAATTAGCGAGCCATGGGTCTATCCACATGATAGAATACTATTCAACCACAACAAGTAAAGAGCAGAGTAATGAATGCCATTGTCATTATGATGCGTGACAGAAACCTATGTCACAAATGCTGCCTACTTTTTGGTTGACATTCTGGAAAAGGCAAAACGATAATGATCGCCAGGGATTGAAGTGAGAGGAGGGACCTAGTACAGGAAGGGGGCATGAAGAAACTGCTGGGGATGAGGGCTGATCTAGCTATTTTGCCTTCTGTTTGCAGTAGTCATTAACAGGCTACACATTTGTCAAAACTCATAGAACTGTACACCAAAGGAGTGAATTTCAATGAATATCAATGGAAATTATAGGGAAAATGCCATGCATGCTGTTAGGGAGGCATGTTGAGAATTAAAAGAAGCAATAAAAGCTCTAACATACTGAAGAGTCAGGAAAAACTGAAGAAGTGCCCTTAAGCTGAGCTGTGAAAAAGGGATTTAGAGAGCTGGGGAAAGGTTTTAGATGGAAGAAGGACCAGTTTTTTGTGTCACTGAGATATATATCTGTGAACTAGACCAACCATGCAGAGAAAAAGAGTTTCATCCCCATTCAGACTCCCAGAAGGTGTTATGCAGGCTGGTGGGCAAACATAGTCAATGGTTTTACCCATCTGTCAACCCTGTGTGTTATAACACTGACCTCAAGAACAGGACATGTCTACTGGTGCAATCATGGCATGACTGTTTTGGGTGTAGCTAACTGCTTTTGTTTGTTTGTTTAATGGGATTTCAGAACTAATTAATGGGAGTGAGCACATGCTTGGTATTGTAATCCTGATCAGATATCTATGTATGGGAAAATCACAGGTTCTGAATAAGGAGTTTCCTACTGTTGTTTTTCTAAGTGACATATAGACAAACTACTTTCTAAATATTCATGCTTATATCCATAGACTTTGGGAAAAAAACTTATTCTTTTTTACTAAAATTATAGTGACTGTTAGTACAGTAACTCATAAACAATCGAGGTGCTAAGATTACATGATGCTTTTATTCATCTACAAAGGAAGTTTTCCTGTTTGTATTAATATTTCAATAAAATATTGATACATTTTGCTAATATACAGACTTCAGTGGTTTCTAGATCTGTTTCTAAATACAAATGGCCTATATAAATATAATTAACAAGTTACTAAAAGTAAAAGTTAATATATGCCATTTACAACAGAAATTAAAAATACAGAACTTTAGAATAAATACAATATATAAACAAGACCATTATGAAGATTTGTAAATGTTTATTGAAAGCATATTAGTTCTTTATGGCAAGCTATAGTTTGAACCTGAAATGGCTTCCAAGACTCATATTTTGAGTGTGTGTTTTGAGAAGCTATGGAGCCTTTAGAGATAGGACCTAGCTCCTGGAAGAAGTGTGGTAGGGGTGATTACCACTGGCTTCTGGTTCTAGTTTCACCTTTGTTTCTTGGTCTCTCACGTGTGAAAAGATTTCAGTATGTGTTTCTGGTGATGCGAGTAAACTTCTCTTCCATGCTTTCTTGGATACAATGGACTGATAGCCTCTGAAACCAGGAACCTTAAATTGCTTCTGTCACGTATGGTCACAACAACTCAAAGACTCAATTCCGTTGATATAATGAAATATCAAAGACTTGGAAGATTAAATGAACAGAAATTTTTCTTTTACAGCTCTGTGTGTCACAAGTGCAAAATCATGACACATTCAGGCCACACTCTGCTCTAATGTTCTATAGCACTGGCTCTCAGTCCTCCTAATGCTGTAACCCTTTAATACAACTCCTTGTGTTGTGCTGACCCTCAACCATAAAATTATTTTGGTGCTATTTTATAACTGTAATTTTGCTACTGTTATAAATCTTGTAAATTTCTGATATGCAGATGGTCTTAGGAGACCCCTGAGAAAGGATTGTTTGACCCCTAAAAGGGTTGTGGCCCTCACACTGAGAACTGCTGTGAATCTAGAGACCTTCCCTATCACTGATAGCCTCTGGTGAGTCTCTCTTTCCTGTGGTTTGTAATAGTAGTATGTCAGCGCTTCTTCCTCCTTTCACAGCTTCTTTCTCTGTCTCTATATTCTCTTCTGTCTCTGTGATGTTTGTATTAGACTTAAGGCCACCTGAATCTTTAAAGGTTATTTAATCTCAAGATCACTTCTTATGTTGGAAAGAACTTCAATGTAAGCTATCTTCATAAATTCTGTGGATAAGAACACAGACATATCTTCCAGAACCACTGTTCAGTTTACTACACAAAATAATGTCATAAATGAAGCAATGTAACCTGTTCATGGCTATAAAGACATTAATCTTTGCCAAGCTGATTTTATCTGTTAACTTAATGCAAAAAGGAACAACAAAATGCTCCTTAAGAACAACTGCGGGAGATATGAACTCACAGAGACTGAGGCCGCATGCACAGGGCCTGCATTGGGCTGCACCTCAAGAGTCCTAGAGTTGAAAGGAAAAGTGAACACCTTCCTCCATCCCTAACACAGAAGCAATCATGAATTGAGAACCGCCACTTGCAATATTTAGTTTTTTCTTAGCGCGTTTCACTGGGAAAACAAGCTCCTCTTTTTGTTTTTTGTAAGATTCATTTATTTTTATATGCATTGGTGTTTTAACTGCATGAATATCTGTGTGAGAATGTCATATTCCCAAATACTAGAGTTACAGAAAGTTGTGAGCTGCCACATGGGTGCTGGGAGTTGAACCCAGATCCTCTGGAAAAGCATCCAGTGCTCTTAACTGCTGAGCCATCTTTCCAACCCCAGAAACAAATGACTTTTAAGGGTAGGCTACATGCCCAGGAGTAGATGGCCAACAGAAAACAAACTTAGTGATATCTTTGCCTGGTGGTTCTTTATCTCATAATGTCATCTCAGGGTTTATTTTTTTTAAACCAACTCCCCCAAAGCCTACACACATATATAGATACATAAAGTATATATTATACATAAAGAGAATATACATGTAGAAAGAATATATAATATGTAATATATATTCTCTTTTTACTATAAATCCTTCATGAATAAATTATTGCTTCCAGTTTTAATGTGATTCCTGAATGTGTGAATGCATGAGTCTCTGTATCCTTATGTGTTTGTTGGGCTCTTTTTCTTTTGTTTGTTTTGTCCTATTATGATGTGTTAGTTTTTGTTATACAATATCATATCATATATCAATCATTATTCCTTAGAAGCCCTTTGTTTTCTATAGTGAGAGACAGAAAAGAAAAGGGAGGGGAGTTGAGGAATTCAGAAGAATAGAAGGAGGGGAAACCATAATTATGATAAATGAGAAAAAACATAAATTTTCAGTAAAACAACAACAAAATTCAACAACAGAAGTTTTGTTAATTATGATGATGGATATAGAAATGACTTTTTCTTGTCAGTAGCATAAATAAAGTTCAGACTATTATATGAACTAACAACACCCATCAAATAACTGCCAGAAAGGATGTGACCAACAGGATTCATCAAGGCATGTGGAAACTATTCTAAGTAAGACCATGTATCAGCAGCATAAAGTTAAACAGATATTTATGCAGACTCTTCATATGTATGAGATGTGATGTTACAGGGTCTCCGTGAGTGACTTCTAGTAAACATTCCATAGCAATAGATTATCCACATTTAGAAATTGAAATTTGATTTTTGTCTTACATGATGTCCAAATATCAATACTATTGATACATAGTATCATAGATACTATGCATAGATACTTGGATGCATGAAAGCAAAATTTCAATACTATTTGAAGAAACATAAAATAAAATTTACATAGTAACCAAAGATATAATAATTTCATAAGCAAGAAACATAGTACTAATCGTAAAAGCTAAACATAGCACATTTGACTACATTAAATTTAGGACATTTACAAGTAGAAAGATGTCAGAAATACTGTGAAAAGATGAGCTATAAACTTGATGGAAATATTTAGAATTCAAACACCAAAAGATGGATATCAGAATATATAAAAAATTTCTGGGCCCCTTCCACCACTGCCTGCCCTTTCTGCTGTGGCAGACTCTTGCCAGGTCTACCACAGTGAAGACACCATCTCCTGATACTTCCTAGAGAACCATCCACACTCAGGGCATTTGAGAACCAGTCGCACTCAGGGCATTTAAGAACCAGCCACACTTAGGGCATTTGGAGCGTGGAGAGGCCTGGGAGCACAGGAGAGCTAGTCTCCCAGGAGTGCCTACATACCTGTGTGCACAGAGAGAACAGGAATCCCAGGAGTACAGATAGACACGCTTGAAGGACAGATAAGCCACAGTCAGAGACAGCAAAACCAGTTAACAGAAGAGATAACTAGTTGGAAAAGGCAAATGCAATATCATTACCAACAGAAACCAAGGCAACATGGCAACATCAGAACCCAGTTCTCCCACAACAGCAAATCCTGGATACCCCAACACATTGGAAAAGCAAGAGCTGGATTTAAAATCACATCTCATGATACTGATAGAGGACTCCAAGAAGGACATAAATAACTCCCTTAAAGAAATATAGGAGAATATGGGTCAGCAGGTAGAAGCCCTTAAAAAGGCAACACAAAAATCCCATAGGGAATCATGGGAGAACATGGGTCAACAGGCAGAAGCCTTTAAAGAGGAAACACAAAAATCTCTTAAAGAAACACAGGAGAAAGTGGGTTAACAGGTAGAAGTCCTTAAAGAAGAAACACAAAAAGCATACACAAACAAGTGAAGGAACTGAAAAAAAACTATCCAGGATCTAAAAATGGAAGTAGAAACAATAAAGAAACCACAAAGTAAGACATCTCTGGAGGTAGAAAACCTTGGAAAGAATTGAGGAGTCATAGTCAACAACAGAAAACAAGAGATAGAAGGAAGACTCTCTGATGCTGAAGATTTCATAGAAAACATTGACTCAACAGTTAAAGAAAATGCAAAATGCAAAAAACTTGTAACCCAAAACATCCAGGAAATCCAGGACACAATGAGAAGACCAAACCTAAGGATTATAGGTATAGAAGAGAGTGAAGATTTCCAACTTAAAGGGCCAGTAAATATCTTCAACAAAATTATAGAAGAAAAGTTCTCTAACCGTAAGAAAGAGATGCCCATGAAGATACAAGAAGCCTACAGAACTCCAAACAGACTGGACCAGAACAGAAGTTCCTCCCGTCACATAATAATCAAAACACCAAATGCACTAAACAAAGAAAGAATATTAAAAGCAGTAAGGGAAAAAGGGCAAGTAACTTATAAAGGCAGACCTATCAGAATTACACCAGACTTCTCACCAGAGACTATGAAAGCTAGAAGATCCTGGGCAGATGTCATATAGCCCCTAAGAGAACATAAATGTCAGCCCAGGCTACTATACCCACCAAAACTCTCAATTACTATAGACGGAGAAACCAAGATATTCCATGACAAAACCAAATTTACACAATGTCTAACCACAAACCCAACTCTACAAAGGATAATGGGTGAAAAATACCAGCAGAAGGTGGAAAACCACACCCTAGAAAAAGCAAGAAAGTATTCTTCTTTCAACAAACTCAAAAGAAGAAAGTCACACAAACAGAATTCCACCTTTAACAATGAAAATAACAGGAAGCAACAATCACTTTTCCTTAATATCTCTTAACATCAATGGTCTCAATTCCTCAATAAAAAGACATAGACTAGCAGACTGGATACATAAACACGACTCAACATTTTGCTGCATACAAGAAACCCATCTCAGTGACAAAGACAGTCACTACTTCAGAGTCAAAGGTTGGAAAACGATTTTCCAAGCAAATGGTCCCAAGAAACAAGCTGGAGTGGCCATTCTTATATCAGATAAAATCGACTTTCAACCAAAAGTTGTCAAAAAAGATAAGGAGGGACACTTCATACTGGTCAACGGAAAAGTCTACCAAGATGAACTCTCAATTCTGAACATCTATGCTCCAAATGCAAGGGCACCCACATTCATAAAAGAAACTTTACTAAAGCTCAAAGCACACAGTGCACCCCACACAATAATAATGGGGGACTTCAGCATTCCACTTTCAACAATGGACAAATCATGGAAACAAAAACTAAACAGAGACACAGTGAAACTAACTGAAGTTATGTTATGGTTGTCTCCAGAGAGGCCCTTCCAGAGCCTTACAGATAAAGAGGCAGATGTTAGCAGACAACCATTGGACTGAGTGCAGGGTCCCCAATGGAGGAGCTGGAGGGAGGACTGGAGGAGCTGAAGGGGTTTGCAGCCCCATGGGAAGAAGGACGATGTTGGCCAACCAGATACCCCAGGGTTTCCAGGGACTAAGCAAGGGGTACACATAGTTCCAGTCAAAAGTGTGGCAGAGGAATGCCTTGCCAGGCATCAGTGGGAGGAGAGGTCCTTGGTCCTATGAAGGCTAGATAGATGCCCCAGTGTGAGGGATCGAGGGGAGGTAGGTAGGAGTGGGTTGGGTGGAGGGGCGTATTCTTGGAGGCAGGGGGTTGGAGGATGGGTTGGGGGTTTTCAGAGAGGGGGAAACTGGGAAAGGGTATAACATTTGAAATGTAAATGAAGAATATATTCAAATAAAAAAGAATTTCTGAAAAATTAAAGAAAATGCTAGCAAAATATATTTTGTTTCTAAGCATTATTGTATTATATATATTTATCTATTTATCTATATCTATCTATTAATCATCTATCTATTTTATCTCCAAACTCCCTCTCTATCCTCTCTCTCTCTCTCCCTACACACACACACACACACACACACACACACACACACACACTGAGGTATATTCGAATATAAAATTGGTCAAAGCACATAAGCATCATTAACCCAAAGTATGGACTTGAAAACAAGCAGTTAGGAAAGACTTTATTCAAGGCAAGAGTTACATGGCCATAAAGAAGGCACCAGAGACTGTGTGGTTTCAGCTCCCTGTTTCTTACCATGGCATCACACATGTGCTGATTGGATGGTTGTGGTAGCTTGTGTCACACACTCCAGGAAAGATACCATGATCAACAGTAACAAGGCATGTTCAAAGTTATTGCTCTAGAGCCATTGTCCTACCTATGAGAGGCCAGGCTGAGCTGTCATGTGGTTGCTGGGAATTGAAACCCTGTCCTCTGGAAGAGAAGTCACCACTCCACTGCTGAGTCACTTCTCCAGCCCAAGAAGCTAAGCTGAAATGGTTAAACATTGAAACTACATGAGGCTTAGGAATATGGGATGGCATAACTGTTGTCCCCCAGACCATGTCAGTTCAGCATAGAGAGATCATCTTGTGTATTCTATGGATGTCTCACCTGTCAATTAAAAAGCCTATGACCTATAGCTTAGGCAGGAAATAGAGGTGGGATATCAGAAGGAGAAAGAATTCTGGGAGAGAAGGAGGTGGGGAGAGGAGCGCAAAAGGAGATGAGGAGATGGATGTGTGGGACCTGAGCACAGGTATCCAGCCATGGGACAAAATGTAGGTGAAAATAAATGGGTATCTTTAGTTATGATCTAGTCAGAGAAGAGTGTAGCTATATGGGGTATTTGTAAATATAATTAGAGTCTGAGTCTTATTTCTGGGAGCAAGCGGCTGGGAGGCAGAACCTGGGCTTAACTTCAACAATTCAGCCTTATGCAAGTTTGAGCTTCTGACTTTTATTTTGTCTTTAATGTGGAAGAGAAAGTGTGAAATTTTTAAGTATTCCCATTTCTCTCTCTCTCTCTCAATCTCTCTCTCTCTCTCGCTCGCTCGCTCGCTCTCCCTCCCTCCCTCCCTCCCTCCCTCCGTCCCTCTCTCTCTCTCTCTCTCTCTCTCTCTCTCTCTCTCTCTCTCTCTTTCTTTCTTTCTTTCTTACTTTCTTTTATGTGAGTACACTATAGCTGTCTTCAGACACACCAGAAGAGGGCATCGGATCCCATTACAGATGGTTGTGAGCCACCATGTGGTTGCTGGGAATTGAACTCAGAACCTCTGGTAAAACGGCCAGTGCTCTTAACTGCTGAGCCATCTCTCCAGCCCAAGGATTCACATTTTGATCATGGAAACACAAATTAATCTACAAAACACAAATGAGACATCTGAGCTAGGCAAACCTTTACAGAAGTTTCCTTGGTCTTGAGAAGCAACCGAAACTTTTGGTTGGGGTAGATTATGTAGTTCAAATTGCCCAAGCATTTGGCATTAGAAAACCACATTAGTTCATAAGTACCAGTAGTACCCTCCTGGGAAGCAAGCAACTTCTTCTGCCCAAGAGCCTACAGAAGCGCTTTGCTTGTAGACAGATGACATATTCAAGAATGTTCGTAGAAGCAAGGTTCAAACTCACAAATAAGGGCTGACAACCCACTTCTTGGGATGATATAGCCTTATGAAGAAACAACATGGACCATAAAGATGGATGAACCGCAGCTGCTCACATAGGCACGGCGGAGCCTTTGAGCCAATTATTAAGTCAAAGAAAAATAACGTCATAGCATAAGACATTTAAGTTTTAAAAATTTATAATTTATTTATACTTTTTTTACATCATGACCTGGACAGTGGGCAGGGTAGAGTGAGCAAGACCCAGTTTTCTGAATTTTAAATTGCAAAATTCAAAGGGGTGTCAACAGTTTTCAAGATCAGCTGTCTGTTGATGTTGTACTTAACAATATGAAATGGGCAGATGATAGCCCTCAGGTCAGTTCCTGAGTTTGTCTTATATACACTGGAGCTTGAGGCTAGACTGAGACAAATGCTTCTGTGATGTAAAAGTGGATGCAGGATCAGCTCCTGTTTTTATTGAAGCATCATATTTCCTTTGTCATATTTAGCTTTGCTTTATAAAATACAGCATTAAAGCATGGGCTGTCTTGATTATGGGCCTTGGCTGTTCTTAGGCTTCATAACTTGCAAAAGTCTTATATACAGATATTTTTAATGAAGGCTCAAAACTGAATAAAAAATAAAACAGAAAGGAGAAAAAGAGGGTTTCATGTGGGAGAGGAGGCTGACAAAGGAGAGCAAGGAGAGAGGAGGGGCCGGCCAAGGAGGGCACTTCTCCAAGGGTGATGGTTGCAAGCCTATTGGGTCAAGGCAGCTCCTGTTAAAATTAGCTAAACTTCCCTGTTAAGCCTGCCCCCTTTCAATCACCTAGTCCCTGCTTTCAGCAATCTTTCCTAAGAATAGCTCAGCGTAAAAAGAAAACACGTTGTGCATTCATGTGCATGAAACATAAATTATAAGGTAAAATTATGAAAAGCTATGCTTTTGAGCTATCAAGGCTTCGGCTTTTGCTTTTTGCATTTGGAGTTGTCAACATAGCATATTAAGCTACGGGTGAGACCACTCAGTCACTACCTGCCCTTGCTGCCCAGCATATTCCATGTGTGTGTGTGTGTGTGTGTGTGTGTGTGTGTGTGTGTGTTTGCATGGGTGCATGTGTATTCATGAGTGTGTGGGCAAGTGCATATGTGTGTACTTATGGGTCTATCTATGAGTGTTTATGTGCACATGTTTCTATGTGTGTGCATGCATGTGTGTCTGTGTGTATGTGTGAGTGTGCATGTGAGTGTGCATGTGTGTGCATATGCATGAGTATCTGTGTGTAAGTGTGCTGATGTAAGTGTGCATGTGTGTGCATATGTCTGCATGTGAGTGTGCATGCATATATGTATGTATTTGTATGCATCTGTGCATGCATGTATGTGTATGAGTGCATGTGTATGTATCTGTGCATGCATGTGTGTGCACATGTGTGTGTCTGTGTGTGTGTTAATGAGCCCAGGTGCATGCATGCTATGGCACATGTGTGGAGGTCACACACCTCTGGTGTCAGTTCTTGTTTTCCATGTTGAGATGGTTCTCTCTTATCGGTCACTGCTGTGTACATTAGATTAGCCGACCTGCTGGCCTCCAGAAATTCTTTTGTCATTGTCTCCTACCTCCCACACTATGCATTGGGCTTTTACATGGGTTCTGGGGAGTCTGAACTCAGGTTGTTAGGCTTGTCTGCCCTTTGAGCCTTGTCTGACAAGCATATGTTGTTGTTATGGAGCTACTGGGTAATTGGCAACAAGTTCCTTCTTCATGTCTCTGATTCATGTGATTATGGCTCTTATACAGACAATTTTCTGGAAGTGACATTTGACCACGCTTTTCTTTTTTGCATATTACAATCACCCAAGACAAAACAAAACAAAACAAAAAACAAAATAGGAACTTCTAGGTTGTCTGTGTCATAGTTGTTATTCCTAACAGGATTTAAAATCAGCTTAGACATAATGATGAGCATCAGTATCTTCTCTGCTGCATGGGAGAGATGCTTTAATTATTAATTAACTATTTAATTGCTGTGTAAGAACAACACTATTTAATAATTTGAATATTTAATAATAACAACATAATTAGTTAGCAATTAATTCTTAGGGATTAATACTTGATAAGTAAAGCAGGAGTCATAGGAACACAGCAGAATTAACTAGCAGGTGTTACCCCCTTCCCTCCCACCCTCCCTCTTTCCTGACTGCTCTCTTCCTTTATTTTTCCTCCTTCACTTCCTTCTTTTACAAAAAGATACGTTTTTATTCTTGTGTACATGAGTGTTTTGCTTGTATATCTGTTTGTGTTCCACTTGAAAGCTGAAGGGACTCTGGCCTGCTCAAGCAGGACACACAGCTCTGTCAGGCCTTGCCCTTCTCCTGGATTCCCTCTGCCTCGCTAAAAACCATTAGATCACATTCCTAAAGCCGGCAACCATGGTCTATTCCTTTATTTGGTCACTTCTCCCTCCTGAGGCTGACTAGCAAGGTCCAGCTATCAAAGTACTGAAGTCCACCAATCAAAAACTCCCTTTAGTCCACCTAATTAACATGCCCAACTAAAATTAAGTCCCTCATCCTAATATGGAGTTTCCCATTTTACCTTTAGAAACCATCATTTGTTTATGGCCACGTTTGTTTCCTCTCTATCCAGAAAGTTCTTTTCCTCTGAAACAAATACCCTTAGCCCCTTTCCCCTACTTCCTTTCTTCCTTCTCTCTTCTCCTCTTCCTCCTTATTTCCTGCCCCTTATCCTAAACTCTGTCCCTCTGGGGAAAATAAATCTCTTTTGTATTGAGACCACAGTCTTGGGGTATCTTGAGTAGACTTTCAAGGTTTCCTACTCATGCCTGGTGCCCATAGAGGTCCCAGAATTGTATACAGATGGTTGTGAGCCACCATGTGGGTGCTGGGAATTAAATCTGGGTCCTTTGCATTATCAGCTAGTGGGTTTTTTGTTTTTGTTTTTGTTTTGTTTTGTTTTGTTTCTCTGAGACAGGATTTCTCTGTAGCAGCCCTGTCTTCATGGAACTCCATTTGTAGAGCAGTCTGGCCTCAAATTCAGAGATCTGCCTGCCTCTGCCTTATGAGTGCTGGGATTAGAGGTGTGTACCACCATGCCCAGCCATCCGTCAGTTTCATAACTGTGGAGCTATCTCTCCCATCTACTCCTTGAGACAAGAGGTTCATTATGTAGCCCAGTGTGGCTTCAAGTTCCAACAGTTCTCTTGCATCAGCCTCCTAAGTGCTAGGATTGCAGGTGTGAATCACAGCATACCAGGTCTTTCTAGGAAACAAGAGAGTGTGAAGTTAAAGGAAGGAAGGCAAAGGTTAAAACTTCACAATTTAATTTAATTTAATGGTTGCAAGATGTAATCTTGTTTATTTTTTGTTAATTTAGTAAGAACACCTCACATTTCCACAGGATTATGTCTAGGTATTCCTTAGTGTCAGTCCTGGTTGTCTCTTGACTTTCAGGGTGCTAAGCATTAAATCCTGCATGATTGTATTTTGGAAAAGAACCAGGCTTAGTGTTTCCCTAGTTTTCATCAACAAATGTTGATTTACATAATCATCTGTCCTTGATATCAAGTCTACAAAATAACTCTGGATCTTGTCTTTAAATACACTGATCTTCTATTATATTTTTCGGAGATTTCAGAGTGATCCCTACATTATTGAGATACACACCATCATGGTGCGTTGTTTTATTTTAGCATTTGGCTCTCTGCTGTTTCACTTCTGCTTTTTCTGTCTGTACTGAGTGAACTAAATCTGCATGGTGTTTGTGTGTGTGTGCAAGTAGTGTATATATTTGCTATTTGGGTCAGGTTTGTTCTCAGCATTATGGGAATTCTTTAAATAAATGTGAAGCTTTCCTATTTATTTTAAAGAAGCTTCAAAGTTTCAAATTAATGTTCTGTCTCTTAACGAATGGTGTAATTTCAGACAAGTTGTTTTACTTATGCTTGAATTTATTTGGCAAAAATTATATATTCAAAGTTCTAAGCCAAAGGGATGCATGTGCCGTGGAGATAAAGCAGTTGCAGAGTGTGCTCCAGGCCCTGAGTTCTATCTCCATTGCTACAAAAGGCGTCCCATATTCAACATTATCTCTTCTCCCCTCCTGTCCCTTCCTCGGCTCTCCCCTGTCCTCCTCTCTTCTCTGTTCCCCCTCCTCTCTTTTCCTTTCTTTGAAACAGGGTCTCATGTAGCCTAGTAATTCCTTGAACTTGCTAAGTAGTGAGGTTGCCCTTAAATTTGTGATGCTCTCACTTTGCCTCTGCCTCTCTGGGGGAACGTGCCCCCCAACATCTGATGGGTGTTACATTTTCCAGTATTTCTGTATTCCAATCTTTTCTGTATTTATATTTCCTTCTACTTTATGAAATCTTGTCCTGATGTCCAAGGTGTGAAGTCCTCCTCAACTACTCAGAGGAGTTCAGCATTTCAGATAGGGACTAGCATTGCTATTCCCATTGTCTCTGGTATGAGTGCCCCATTTGACTTGTGTCTTTTCAGATTTCTTGCCACTACTCCAGTTAAAGAGGGAGGCCAGGCCTTGTCCAATATTCATGGTTTGAGATTTTATGGAGATTATGCACATCTAAAGTTATAGATCAACTAAGATAAAGGGGACATTCTTTATCTTACTGTACTTATAAATTAAAATGTATTTTTCTGGTTCAGAAATCTCATAATCTAAGGGGAAGAAAGAAAACAAGAGTATATGCCCTGTTCATTGAGTTCTTTCTGAATGCTGATAGGGGTGGCTGAGTTTATCTGGGACAGCAAAATTACCTTTATTTGGAAAGAGTTGTTGGTGTTTTTACTGACTTTCCAACTCAGTCCATGGAAGGTTTCAGGAGGACCCCTGGTGCCTGCTCATCATGGGGCTAGTGGACAAGGGGGTTGATTCATGTGCCTTCCTGTATTTACTTTTACTTGGGCTCCATTGCTGCACAGAGGGTTAGAGTCAGATTCGGCCGAGTCCCTTTCCACGCGTGCTTTCCAGACTACTTAGAAGCCTTTTCTTCATGGTACCTTCTTCATGCATTTATCAGACTCCTTTCCTTTTCACTAACCACCAATGCTGTGAGAGGTTCTCTGCCCACAGCATCTTATAGGCCATCTCAACAGAACACTTGCCTGGAATAAAGGGTAGTTAAATGTATCCTCAAGAGTTGCTGTTTTTAACTGAGAGCCATCTCTGCTTTTAGGAAGTCCGGGACGGCTACCAATTCAACACCCACGTGTACTGGTAATGGCTGGCAAAGCCTGGGGCTGGGGGCAGGCAGTTTATGCTATATTCTTATTTCATCTCTCATCTGAAACCTACAAGCAGATGTCTTCTACATGAACACCAACTTAGTAGCCAAGAGTGTCTTGGAAAGGGAAAGTCAAGCTTTTTCCCATAATCCTTTGTCTTCTAATATTTTCATACCTAGAAGTAACTGGAAAATGGCGTCTCCGGTGCTGGCCTGCTGTCTGTTCTGCTGCATCTTGTTGGTGCGACTGGAGGCCTTCAGAACACAGAGCAATGTCCTCATTACCTCTGCTCTGCCTTAAGTCATTTCATGCTCGTGAGATCTACCTTCAGGTGGATAGATGTTCAAAGCATTCCTCCCGTATATAAAGGAAACCACTCAGCATCCTATTGCATGCCCGCTAAACGGGAGGATTTTGTCAAATACTCCAGAGTTACAAAAGTGACACCAAATTTTCCTTTGAATTTAGACACATAAGTAACTTTATTTTGTACATCATTATATATTTTATACTAATTATATACAATATATCATCATATGTCATAATATATATTAACTTCCTTTAAATGTAGAGACATATAAAGAACTTATGTCTTTTTTATATTTAGACTATTTCCCAGATAATTCCTGTTTCATCGTCTGGCTATGTTTCTTTTTACCTCCCACTATCTAGCAAGTTCTAGGTGGTGCTGAATTCACTAAGTCAGGAGCAAAATTTTTGGAGGCTTAGAATTTGACCGAAGCCTCAGAACTGCAGCAGAAAGAAAAAAGGTGTTAAGATTTCAGTGGTTTCCTAGAGGCTCATGAGAGGAAGGATACTTGGGCAGGAGAGTCTTCTGGCTTAGGTTTAACACAATGCTACTACCAGGAGCATGTAGAGGAGGATCCGGGTCAGAGGTTATCTACCTGTGGGTCATGACCCCAGAATCACATATCAAATATCCCGCATATAAGATATTTATATTATGATTCATAACAGTAGCAAAAATACATTTATAATGTAGCCACAAGGTAATTTTATGGTTTAGGAGTTACCACAGCATGAGGAAGCTGTATTCATAACAGTAGCAAAAATACATTTATAATGTAGCCACAAGGTAATTTTATGGTTTAGGAGTTACCACAGCATGAGGAAGCTGTATTAAAGGGGTATGGCATTAGGAAGGCTGAGAACCACTGATTCAGGTGGTTTAACATTTAATGGGGTATAACCCGACTTTATTCAGCAAAAATTGCGGGGGCTATTTAATTTCTATTACTTGTGAACCGAATCAGAATCCTTTTAAATTCATAGGTGATGAAACAAATTTTTCCAGAATGATAATATTTTATATTGGTACTAAAAGTAGTTATTAATACTCAGAAAAGGCCTGGGTGGAGGTCAGTTGGCAGAGCACTTACCTAGAAAGCACAAAGGCCTGGGTTCCACCCCCACATAAACCAAGCATGGTAGCAAAAGTTTGTAATTCCAGAGAAGAGGTTGTAGAAGGAGGGACTTTGCTGGACCTTGTGATCCTAACAATTGTGTTCAATTTTACTCCTTAGAAAATATTGATGCTTTATTTATTTATTTAGATTTTTAAAATGGATTTGTAAGTTAGCATGTAAAGTAATGAATTCAATTGCAATATTTTTATAAGTATATATCATTATGGTTTGTTCTTATTCCTTCCTGAAGCCCCACTTTGATCTCTTGCTTGTCTTTTTCCTGAGCAGCCCCTCTCTGCTTTCATGTCATACATATTCCAGGACCCTCTCCTGTTCCCCCTTTTAGCCTTCTTCCTCTATTCATACAATCACCTTTCTACATTTGTGTCCCCTCCCCACACATGTAAGTACATATTTAAATATGGATTCCACTGGAAAGAAAGCATGACATTTCTCTGAGTCAGATTTATATCTTTTAAACAATGATCTCCTGTCCAATCCATTTTCTTGAAAATGGCATGGTCTCTGTTGGTCTGTGCTCCGGATACTACCTGTGGAGATTCGTGGGGCTTTTGGCCTGGCTAGAGCAGCCAAGGAGTTACTCTCTTCAAAGTGGGGAGGGGAGTTTAATAGAGGCAGCTGCTATTGTTCAGAGAACTACAAGAGCTGGCTGAAGTGACCACCATAGGCTACTCATTGGGGGCTCAGGCAGCTGGGGATCCAGGTTAGGAAGTGACCTTGGTAGGCTCAAGTCCTTACCAGCAGTGAAAGCTTTGGGAGAAAACTCTCTTCCCAAAAAACTATTACAGTTCTTATATGACAGAAGCTCTCAGATAATCTTTGATAAAGTAATTCTCACCCCCCTTTATTCCTTCTGTACAGGGTCTTTTATAGATTTTGGAGTGGGTTGGGGTCTGACAACAGATGCTTTCTCTTGGCTTGGTCTGAGATTAAGGATGCCTCATCTGCATGTGGAGGGGCTTCAAGGCACTGCCCCTACATGACTGATTGTCATGGTCCTCTCCATAAGGTGCCGTGGTCACAGGGACCTGATTGGGAGTAGGTGAAATGCCTACTAGCCTCAGGTGTGAGGTGCTGGGGTTTCTAAACACACTCAACCTTACCAGGTTTCCGGGCATGCTCCATTGCCCCACAGATCTTGTTTTTCTGTATAGTTGAATAAAATTCCATTGTTCTCATGCATCATGTTTTCTTTGTCAACTCATTTTTTGATGTTCAACCAGGGTAGTTCCATGTTGTGTGGCAGTTAGCACAGAGAAGGAATGTCTGCAGTGTGCTGACTTGGGATTGCTTGGTGATATACACAGGCATGGTATGGCTGGGTTGTGTGGTAGTCCTGCTTTCGGTTTATCTGATAAATTTCTGCATTGATTTCCATAGTAGCTGGATCAATTTATGTCCCAATAGCATGGGATGACAGCTCTCCATTCCCAGTATCCTTGTCAGCATGTTTTCTTCACGACTGAGGTAGAGACAGACTCTCAAAGTAACTTGAATTTGCATTTCAGTGCTAGCTAAATGTGTTAATCACTTTTCTCTTCATTTTTAAAATTCATTCTTTGAGAATTTTATGCAATGCACTTGGTCATATTTAACCTTCCTCCAACTCTTCCTTAAGGCACCCCACTTCCTTACCCACCCAGGTTTGGGTCCTCAGCTTCAGTATTTACAGATACTAAGAGATGATATACTGGGGGATTGTTTCAAAAGTTTACTGGTAAAAATGATAAATGAATTCAAAGAGAAACCAGACACATAGATGGGCAAAATAAGGAAACTGACAGAACCTAGGGAAGAAAGCCAGAAATATGCAGAACAAAGAAAAAGACAAGAAAATCACCTATGGAAGATAAAGACAGCAATGTAAAAGTGGAAGTCACCCCCTCAAAAAAAATTGAGGTACTGCGAAAAAGAAAGAAAGCAAAATTCCAACATGGAGGAGAGGTGGCCATGAAGTAACACCCAAGGGGAGGACCTATTGACAGTGGTAGCTTCTAGGAGAGGGAGTTTGTTTTCTTTGAGAATTTGACTCCTGGTAGGTTGACCTTGCTTCTGAGGATAGTCCCACGCCCCAAGACTATATACACAACACAAATTAGACTCAATAAGTTTTTGTGCAGGTGTGCACAGGTAGCTAGAGTTGCTGTACGTTGTGTGTAGAAGCCACCTTGTCTCTAGAAGTCTGCATTTCTCAGCTCTCTTCATCTGTCAGCTCTTAACTTTCTTACCCGTTTTTCACAATGCTCCCTGAGCCTTGATTGGAGGGAGGCTAGCATAGATGGATGACTCATCCACAGCTGAGCTCTCATAGTCACTTGTACTTGGCACTTTGACCAGGTTTTTACGTTAATTATTACCCATAGCATAAGTCTCTCTGATCAAATTTTAGACCAACACAAATCTATGGCTATAAAGACTAGTATTTATAAGACAGTTGGACAGCAAGTCAACTTAACACAACAATAACAGACTCCTTGCCAAGGCCTGTGTTCTCTAGGGTTATAGCACCAGGCATAAAAACCTTCCCATAGATCAGGCTTTATATCCACTCAGAAAGTGGTTGGTAATCTCCATAACTGTCATGCCACTATTGCACTAGTAGGCACATCTTAGCAGGTAGGTGGGGATGTGATGGTTAATCTTGATTGCTAACTTGAGAGCATCTAGAATCAACTAAGAGAAAAGGCTCTGTGTGGTTCTGTGGGAGTATTTCTAGAAAGTACTAACTTAAGTGAGAAGACCCTCCTACAAAGTGGGAAGTGCCCTTCAACAGGTGACCAAGATACAAAGAGGTCTCAGGAAAAAGCAGTGTTATCCACTGTCTCAGTCAGTGTTCTATTGCTGTAAGAGACAACACCATGGCCACAACTTTTATAAAGAAAAGCATTTAATTGGGACTTGCTTACAGTTTCAGAGGTTTAGTTCATTATCATCATTTGAGGAGCATGGGGCATGCAGGCAGACATGGTGCTGGAGAAGTAACTGAGAGTTCTATACCCAGATCTGCAGAAGAAGGAGAAAGACACTGGGACTGCCTTGGGCTTTTGAAATCCTAACCCCACTGACACACTTCCTCCAACAAGACCATACCTCCTAATCCCTCTCAAATAGTGCCACTCCCTGATGACCAAGAATTCAATGAGCCTATGGAGACCATTCTTACTCAAAGCACCACACACATCCACATTTGCTTCTTACTGGTGCATATGTCTAGTATTCATCATTGCTGCTGCTATGGGCATCTTCCTCAACTGGCATCAGACTCCAACTTTAATGTGTATTGAAGATTGGAGACTATCTAGGCATCTTCTAGATTGGGACTACTAAGGCATCTGACTTCAAGGATTAAACAGTTGCCAGGTTTTCAGATTGTTGAGCACGCAGGCAGCCATTGTTAAACTAGTTAGTCCCTCTCATGCTAGCCAATGAAAGGGCAACATAAACCCCTTTTGTCTACATTTAACCACCCCATTTGTCTTAATTTAAGGACCAAGTCTGATTTCAAAAAAAGGCAGGAAGGCACCAGCTCCAGGAACAGACCATAAGTTCCAGAAACTAGGTCATAGGCACCAGCTCCAGGGACAGACCATAAAATCCAGAAGAAGATCATAAAACCCCCTCCCAAAGAACATCCTGGGGCTAATTACAAAAATGAGGAAAAATCTTATCTCAGAATGGGCCATCTGTGCTGACAGTTCTATCTCATCCTATGGTTAAATGTTCATGACATAGGAATGTAGACCACTGACCACTTGCGACCCCCTAACACCCACCAATGAAATTTTAGATTACCTAATCCATCTAGAGAGTTCCTCCAGTTCCCTATAAGAAGGCCTGCATGCCTTTGTCTGGGGTTGCCATTTAAAAATAGTTGGCCCCTGCGTGCTGGTTGTTTCTGCAGAATAAATACTCTGTCTCTTTGCATACTGAGTCTGGGGTCTTCCTTCAGCAATTTTCAGACCCTTACACCAATCTAGTGAATTCTTTCTTCTACTATATAATTTTCTAATGGCTCTGTTCCCCTAGAGAACCCTGCCTAAAGTAATATAGTAAAAAGAAAAAAATGAAAGTATAAAGTTGAAGGGTGTTGAAGTGCTGGAGGAGGAGCTTCGCTCTGGGGCCTTGAGAATCGGAAACTGCTAGTATGTGTGGGGATGGGGGACAGTTGGACTTGCATTTTCTTTTCTATGATTTGTACTTGTGCTAAATCTGTATCAGGGAAGTGTCTTACATCTGCTACAGCTGCCCTCACTTCACCAGGTCCTTCTCTCTGCACACAAAAGGTTTCTATGCTCAGGGCAGATTCTTCAAACCTCCCAGGACTTCTCAATTCATACTCCCTTGGTTGTCTACTGTTCTAGCTCAGGTGTGTCTCCCAGTGCACTGACATCCTACAGGCATCCCTCTGTAGTTTCAAAACACATTAGACATTCATCATCCTGCTGGAGGACATCGAGTAGTTGGTAAGAGCACCGGAGTTCTCAGACTGTCCAGCGGTAAAGCTTGTGTCGGGTGGCTGGCTCTAGAGTAGAGGCTGACCTGCTTGCTGACCTCAGGCTCAGGACTACCACACTCCAGACTTACCCTCCACTGAGGAAGTCTGCTCTGAGGAGCAAGGCTGAGGCTATCTTTCTTGTGTCTGCAGGTTGGCCTGAGCCTCCTGCTGTCTGCACATCTTAGCCAGTCGGCCTCTGGCTCTGCCATTTCCCACAGCTGTCTTCCAGAGCTGACTCTCACCCAGAGGCTGTAGCAGCTTGAATGCAGGCGCCCTGACTTGTGACTGTCTTCTGCTCTGAGGTCCTTATGGTAACTCAGTTTTACACAATGGGTTCCTTCTCAGGACGGCGCCGGGCCAGAGCCCTCTGAGTCAGAGAACGTAACAAGGTGGGAGTCATCTGTTAACCCACCGCCCATTCACTCTCTCCCAAACCTGAGGCTAAATCTAAGGTACACTGGAGCTGCTGACTTGTCCTGTATGCTCATCTCTTTTCACCAGATACTTCCTGATTTACTTTTAGATGAGGTGTCTGCTGATCAGAGATCTGTGTGGCTGTTATGTTCTGATCGGCTTCCTTTTTTTCCCCACCGCATCTCCTCTGTGTTGTTTCTCTGGACTCAGTTGCCCTATCCCTCCCTCTGTGAATCTCGGAAGCTCTTCTCTGTCTGTGTTTGGGATTGACTTTACTGTTTTTTCTTGCACACTGAGTCGTGTTTCAATATGCATATTTAATCTAGAAAGTTAAGAACTTTGTTTTTCATTTCAAACGAATTGCCTAATTAGCACTGTGGACTGAGTTCAAGACCTGTCACATGCTAGGCCACTGAATTATATTTCTAGCTCTCAACTTTTGTTATGATATATCATATATATCATACATCATATACTATGTACTATATAGGATATTATATATTACAGGGATAGCTTCTAATCTACCATCATATCTGGAAGTCCCTAATGTTGATGTTTAAAACTTTTAACAAATTGTAAACATTGAAGAAAATAATGTAAAGAACCGTATTTCCTAAAAATTCAACTTTAAAATTATCGATATATAGCCAAGCTCTTCTCACCTATATGTCCCCATTGAGATATTTTAAGTAAGCCCTGGAAATTAGATAACTTAGTTAATTAATTTTATTGGAGAATTGAATCTCAAACCAGCTGGGCAAGTGCTTTACCATTGAATTACATCCCCTGTCTTTGGTGTTCTTATCATTATTATTTGTTAGATAGTATCAATATATAGCTCAGGATGACTCTCACAATAATCCTGCCTCTTCCTCTTGAGTATACACTATATACAGTGTGCCACTATATATGTAGTATATTACATGCCACTATGCTCAGCTAAGGGCTTTCTTGATAAATGAATCCATAACAGCATTATCATTGCATGTAAGCAGATTTATAATTTATTAACATTATCACACAAACATTTACTTTGACCTGATTACCTTATTAAGTTTTATAACAGCTATTTGAAGTCCAAATAACATCCATAGTTTGCCATTAGACCAGAACTCAGTAGTTACCCTTCATCAGATTTCAAATGATGTCATATTTCTCTGTTGTCTTTCAGATGTAACCAGTTAGCTTGTTTTTAGTGTGATTAAAAACTATGATTTTTAACATACACTTTAAAGACTTCAATCCACTGAGGGTGTATTGCTCTTGGAGCTCAAATTTCCTATGTTATCCAAGTGTAGCCCATGTGCATTGGCTTCTGAGCACTTATTGCATAGTCTTTATGGTCTTTAATTGCTTTCATGATGCTTTGGGTAGCAGATGTTTCAGTACGTCTTTCACATTCTCTGCCAGAATTAATTATTTTCTAGAGAGCTTTAAGAAGAAAATATTTAAGGATAAAAAATATGGACACCGGAGGAACAAATTGATTCAGGACTGGCTGTTGACTTTGTATTTTCAGTGGTTACAGTTAGGAAATGTGTTATGATTTGGATCTTAAATGTTCCCCCAAAGCTTCATTTTAAAGACTTGTTCACTAGATTTTGATGCTCTTTGGAGATAGCTAAATTTGTAGGAGACGTGACCCAGTGGGAAAAAGCTGTCATTGACAGTATGTCTTTGAAGATGATATTGAGAGTTCAAACTCTTCCTCTCTACTTCGCAGTCACCAAGATGAAAACCTTCCTCAATCACATCAAGGTTCTTCATTGTTCCAGGCTCCAAAACAATTGGCTAAGCAACCATGATCTGAAAGAAGAGCCCTCCTCTTGTTAACCTTCCTCTTGTTAAGTTGTTTATCTTAGGTATTATGGTACCTAATAGGTATCTAGGTATTATGGTATTAGTTATTATGTTGCAGCGACAGAAAGCTGACAGGAACAAGGAAAGTGGGATCATTGTGACTCAACCTGAGAGTGGCTCAGAGTGGCAGGATCGTGGAAAAAAGTGGAGGAGTAGATTACAAAAACTCTAGCCTGTGGTTAATGGAGAAACTGGGCGATTTGGGCTACTTAGGAGACCAGACTGCAGATAGGGCTGGGCACACTAAGGAAATGCAATTGAGTTTTCAGATGGAAATGAGAATTCTGTTGCATTCTGACAAATAATTGTGAGACTTTTGTGGGAGGCTGAGCTAAGCGGTGATGGGTAAGATTGGATGGCTGACTTTTTTGTCACGTGGTGACGTGGGAGAGGGAGAGATGCCTCCCTCAACCCATGCCAAGAGCTGGACTTGCCCCTCACCTAGTGTAGCACTTGGGAGAGCAGGCTCTGCACCTCCCCTGGGTAGATCAGTAGAGTTGCCCCTGATGGTGTGGACCTGGATCAGCTAGCCTTGAATGCATGAGAGTGGAAGAGTTGGTGCTGCCCCTTGCTGGCTGCAACATTGGATGACCTAGCTGGGGCAGGGCTGAAGAGCTGTGGTGTGGGCGAGGTGCAGGAGAGCTGGTGAGCTGGTCAGCTCACATATCTCTCAGGCCCTGATCCAGGCCTTTGAGTTGGTTCACCCCACTGATGAAGACATTGGTCCTACAGATGACAGAGGCCTCAAACCAGACCAATGACTCATTGCAATGAACATTCGCAAACAAAGAAGTGTGGACAAAGGGTATACTGTGTGACACACTACAGCATCCCCAACAAGTTCTGGGGTGGAGTGATTGCAAGGGTGGAGGTCCAGTATGAGGGGATGGGGAGATGAGTGGGATTAGGGCGCATGATGTGAAATTCACAAAGACAAAAAAAAAAAAGACTATGTGGCTTTCAGGTGGTGACATGTGTATTATTAGCGGCCTTAACCAGATTTGCAGAGATAATGAGGAACAGAAAGCAAAATAAAAATAAAAACTAGCAATTTGTACATTGAAAGTTTGGCTAGGAAGCTATGACTGCTAAGGAGATCAGAGTCATGAGAAGCCCAAGTGTTTTGTACTGGGATAAAAGTAGAGATACCTTGAAGGTTTCTTAGCACTTGGTAAGACCTCATATACTAAAGGTTCAATGGTGTAGAGTCTAAGCTGTTTAAGACTTTGTTTTTGGGTATATGCCCAGGAGTGGTATAGCTGGGTCCTCAGGTAATACTATGTCCAATTTTCTGAGGAATCGTCAAACTGATTTCTAGAGTGGTTGTACCAGCTTGCAATCCCACCAGCAATGGAGGAGTGTTCTTCTTTCTCCACATCCTTGTCAGCATGTGCTGTCACTTGAGTTTTTGATCTTAGCCATTCTGACTGGTGTGAGGAGGAGAATACCAACAGGTGCTTGCTGACATGAGCCTGATATAGATGTCTCCTGAGAGGCTCTGCCAGAGCCTGACAAATACAGAGGTGGACGCTCTCAGCCGACTGAACACAGGGTCCTCAATAGAGGGGCTAGAGAAAGGACCAAAGGAGCTGAAGAGGTTTACAGCCCCATAGGAGGAACAACAATATGAACCAACCAGTACCCCAGAGCTCCCAGGGACTAAACCACAAACCAAAGAGTACACATGGAGTTACCCATGGCTCCAACTGCATATGTAGCAGAAGATAGTGTTGGCAGTCATCAATGGGAGGAGAGGCCATTGGTCTTGTGAAGGCTCAATGCCCCAGTGTAAGGGAATGCCAGGACAGAGAAACGGGAGTCGGGTGGGTTGGTGAGCAGAGGGAGGGGAGATGGAATAGGGGGTTTTCAGAGGGGAAACCAGGAAAGGGGATAACATTTGAAATGTAAATAAAGAAAATATCTAAGAAAAAAAAGACTTTGTTTTTAAAAAGCCAAAATGTGCCCTGCCCATATAAAACTGCTTAGCAACTGTTTCCCTAGGCTCTAGGTTCATTTCCTATGTTGTCCAAACAGTGTTGGCAGACCCTGACATTTTCTATATGAATCATTCTTTTCTCTCTCTCTCTCTCTCTCTCTCTCTCTCTCTCTCTCTCTCTCTCTCTCTCTCTCTCTCTCTCTCCCCTCTTCTTTCCTCTCCCTCACATACACGATATCTATCTATCTATCTATCTATCTATCTATCTATCTATTATCTATTAATTTGCTTATCACCTATTATCTATCATCTATCATTTATTATCTATCTATTCATCTGTTTATCTATCATCTGTTATCTATCTATCTATCTATTTATCTATCTATTATCTATTAATTTGCTTATCACCTATTATCTATCATCTATCATTTATTATCTATCTATTCATCTGTTTATCTATCATCTGTTATCTATCTATCTATCTATCTATCTATCTATCTATCTATCTATCTATCATCTATCTTCTTCAGTACTGGGGACTAAACCTCTGGCCTTGCTCTAAGCAAGTACTCTATGACTAAGCCATATTCCTTGTCTTTTCTCCATTTTTTTTAATTTAACACAAGGCCCTGCTAAGTTAACTGGGTTGGTCTTAAAGTCAGTCTATAGTCTAGGAGGACCTTGCAATGACCTTGCTTCAGCCGCCAAACAGCTATGGTCACAAGCTTGAGCCATCAGACTTGTCATTGTCACTGTTTATAGATGATAACTACAAGAGTTGTGGTGTTATGGACACTTCAACAAGATCTTAAGTGAAAACATGGGAAGCCATGTAAGTATGGTTGGCCATGTAGCATGCAACAATGTTAGATTCTTGTAGGCATCCCCCAGAAGACAATGCGTGAAGCTGTAAGAAAGAAACATTAGTTAAGACATTAAGACAAGTAGAGGAAGTCCAAGAGGAATCGTGAACTAATGAGGACACAGTGATCAACTGAAGGTATAAGTAAAGCAAAATTACAGTGATGTAAGCATACTGTCTTAGTCAGGGTTTCTATTCCTGCACAAACATCATGACAAAGAAGCAAGCTGGGGAGGAAAGGGTTTATTCAACTTACATTTCCACATTGCTGTTCATCACTAAAGGTAGTCAGGACTGGAACTCAAGCAGGTCAGGAAGCAGGAGCTGATGCTACTTACTGGCTTGCTTCCTCTGCCTTGCTTAGCTTGCTTTTTTATAGAACTCAAGACTACCAGCTCAGGGATGGCACCATCCACAAGAAGCCCTACTCCCTTGATCACTAATTGAGAAAATGCCTACAGTTGGATCTCATGGAGGCATTTCCTCACCTGAAGCTCATTTCTCTGTGATAACTCCAGCTGTGTCAAGGTGACACAAAATCATCTAGTACACATACTATGTCTGAGTTTTTTTTTTGAAAAGGCAACTCGAGATATATCTGGAGGATATTTTCCCAAAGCCAAGAGGCAAAATTGAGTTACCACCCTGTTTCTGACAAGGAATTAAACACACAAATGGCCAAGTAAAAATATGGACTTGATTCAAACGATCAGAGCAGCTTTAAGGGAAAAATTAGATTTAGGCTTTAATGAATGTGCAGAATTAGAATATTTGAGATATGAAGTCCAAGAATGTATGTCCATCAGGATCATTCCAATGTTGAACTATGATTGAATGCCACTTGCACATAATGAGAGTATAAGAAAAATGATTTCAGGGGATACAGAAGTGAGTCACAGGGCTCCTGTGCCCCAGCATGCTGGTCAACATTTCCAAATTCCCTTGCTTGCCTTCGTTGGCTTAAGCTGTAAAGAAACAATAGTTCAGAGCAGTTGTCTTGGGTCATCCGTACCAAATGAATCCCCTCTCTGGCTGAGTCTCTCAAGACTGTGTTCACAAACTAAAGTTGAAAGCTAAGAGAGATCTGCCACCCTGGCTTCATAGCTTGCTTTCTGCTTGAGATTGTTTCTGAGTTCTTGATGTTTGGCAGTCTTTCCAGCACATCCTAAATTAAATAAAAGAGTTGCTTCTAGCAGAGCATTGGAATGAGTCCAGCTAAGAATCAATTCAACAACAAACAACTTAATTTATGTTGGTATAAAAAGCCCTAGTCTCTGAGTGTCTGTAATTAGGAAGACTCCAGGGGAGACTGAGGTATGCTAAGATGCATGTTTCTCCTTCCCTCTCTTTGCCCACTGCACACCCACCCACCTGTTCTTTTCATAGACAATCACAGCCAGAATACTCAGTAAGAAATTATTTGGTCTGTCACGTGGGCTTTTAGGCTTTTTGAGTGAATAACTACTGGGAAACTGTGATAATCTTAATGGATGAAGATGCTCTGCATAGTTCTAGGGAAGTTAGAGGAACTGAAGAAGAGGTCTTTATTTAGAATGATCATAAACTTCCACATTTTCAAGCTGTAAAATGGACTCAATGTGTGCATGTGCATGTGTGTGTGTGCACACGTGTGCTGTCTACTTTTGTCTTTGCCTGGCTCCCTTCCTGAGTTAGTCAGGGTTAGCTTTAGCTATGAATGACACAAACCCTTACACACTAATAATTAAAACATCATAGTCATTGATTTTCAGAAAGATAGTCCAGGGGTGAGTTGCCAGAGGTTGGTATGATGAAGCTATTATTATACTGTGGCCTTGCCATGGTCAAAATGTGAGCATTCTCTTGTGGTTCCTGCAGACATCAAGGTTCATAATCTGGCCAGCAAAAAGACTCCTCCTGAAAATTAACCATTAGGCAGAAATAACTCATATTTGCTTCTCATGAAACACAAACACTTTTATTGCTAGAAGCTACAAGATTATTTAAAAATCTGGGATCTCATAAAGAGATTATTGAAGACTAGATAATGCAATGGGGGGGAGAGTCCCTGATTTGAACCCACTTCCTTATGAGATATCATTGTTAGATGTTTATTGTTGTTTTTGCTTGTTTTCTTGTTTTTTCTTGATTTAGCCTTTAGGAAATAATCCTATATGAATTCTATATTATCTGCATGTGCACACATGGTTCTTTTCTGCTAGATGACTAGAACTCTGTAAATCACATTCCACTATTTCTTGCTTGATCTTTTTATCTGCATGAAATGTGTTAAGGAAATCATTCCAGAACTGTGAGTGTAGATTTAACATATTTTTTCAACAGGTTCAGAGTTTCCCACTAGATGTTCATGACTCAAGTCCTACTGGAGACACTTAATGATGTGTTGTGTTATGAATACATGACAACAGTCATCATTCTAAGTGTGCACATGGGTATATTTGTAGGACTTTTTTAAGAAGAAATTTCTAGGTCTAAATTTTGGTAATGGTTATCAAGTTTCTCTCAATGTGTTCCACATTATACCTCCTCTACTTTATATGACAGTGCCTGTGTTTGAACATTCCCATCTTCCATTGAGCTATAAAGAAGCATCCATTTGGCTTTTTTGGTAGGTGAAGCATATTCCCTTTGCCCCACTTTACCATCTCACTCACTGTAACAGCTGCCTGTGTTTCTTGTTCTGTGAATTATGTCGTTGTTATTTAACTTTCCAATAGAATGTATGTTTGCTCATCAACTTGATGTCTTTATATATGCAAAATTTATCTTCTTTTGTCATATATGCTACAAGCATTTTTTCCATGTTTGTCACTTAACTTATTATGGAACGTTTCCCCATGCTCAGATACGGAATTTGCATGTCTCAAATAGCTCATTGATCATTTTAACATCTCCAGAGTTTGTTTTTCTTGCTTAGGAAGGGTTTGCTTACTCCAATATTAAATATGAAAACCCATATTTTCTTTGAGTTGATTTGTATGCTCAGGTTTTAGACTCAATTCTTTTATCTGTCTGGAACTAATGTTGTTACTAGAATGAAGAAGGATTCCAATTCTACTTTTCTGCCAGACGGCTAGTCACCTGTGCCACCGTCAGTTATTAAATAGCCTGTCTTTTTCACTCTGAATTAAAATGTCACCTTTATCATACTCTGAATTCCCATGTGCATCTTTGTCTATTTCTAGACTCCTCATTCTGAACTATTCACACACATATATATGAATACATACCCATATACTACATCTCTAGATATAGATAATTTATTCTATTATTAATAATATTTTCATTTAATTAATTATAATTTTTATTTATAAAATTTGGAAGAATTTTATCTATTCTGGCTTGTTCTTCTTTCAAAACAAAAAACCAACCATCCAGCCAACCAACCAAAATACCAAAACACTTCAGAATCTGTTTAGTGCAAGTTCTGGTGCCATTAATGAAGTAGTACCTTTATAACATTAAATCTTTGATTTCAAGTAGTACTAGAAATTTTTTTCATATAAATTCTATCCGGTTTATTACTAGGTGTGCACTTTATTGTTAAAGTTAAGTGTTTCTCAGTACAGGAAAAAGATTTTTCATCCTTTTTGTTAATTTTTCCTACTTTCTAATGAGTTTTTTCAGTGCATATTCCTGAGTTACCAGAGGGGCAATCATATCTGCTTCAAATAATAATACTTCAGATTTGCCATTATTTTTATTACTCTTATTTTGTTTAATGTATAGTTACACTGATAGTAATCCCAAAATAAAATAAGAAAGATATTCCTTTTTCTCTGAATAAACCCAGCCTTGAGCCCAAATATCTACAAGAGATAACAGCAAAGTGCTATGAGCAGACAGACTCGGCATAGTCTGTGTTAACTGTAAAGTTGACCGAATCTAGGATCACCTGGGGGCAGATCTCTTGAGCGTGCCTGTAGATTATCTTGATGATGCTAACTGAGGTGGTCAAGTTAGAGCTGCCCACTGTGGGTGGTACCACTCCCCTGGATGGGCTCCTGACTCTGTATGCAGTTCGAATGGTTGCTTCAAGCTCCCAAGTCCTTGCTTTCCCCACCACGAAGAACTGTATGTACTCTTAAACTGTGAGCCGGAATAAATACTTTTTCCTTTAGGTTGTGCTAGAGTGTTTTCTCACAACAGAAGGAGAAACTAAAGCAAGTCTTCCTTGCCATCTGCCTTCTGTATCCTTGCCATCCAACATGCTGGATCCCAGGTGAAAACTCTTAGGGATTAATGCTCAGGGCTTGGAAATCCCTCACTGTTGCTGCTAACATTTTATTTTACTGATGAGGGATCAGAAAAATCAGGACCCAATAGACCAGATAAAATGGTTTGCCCAAAGTAAGCAAAGAAACACCAGAAACACCATATTTTAGGTAAGAACACTGACCTACAAGAAGTAAATGAACTCAGTCTGTACTTGTGGATTGTTGTTTGTGTTTTCTGCTCCTTCAAGAAGGGTGCACATACTCAGGTGAGGTCAGGTGAAATCTTAATTGATTAGATAAGACTAGAGCCTGTGATTGGGCAGTGGAAGGAAGAGGCAGAGTTGAAAGTTTTAGAGAGGAGAAAGAGGAAGGAGAGAGAGATATGGCAGATGGAAACAGATGGAGGAAGATGAGCTGGGGCCACGTGACCTGAAGGAGCCATAGGTAGCTAGGGAATTCATAGATGGACAATAGAGTAATGTAAGGTACATTTGCCCAATCTAGGTAGACAGCTTGTATTTATATCAATTGGACTTTGTATTCTTTGGGCATTTTGGGGTTGGCCACTCGGGAACCATGGGGTGAGCAAGACCTCTGAGGCCGGGGCATAGCTGGATTTAGTGTGGATCATGGATCATTTTTTAAAACTACACGCTACATATACTGATTTTCACTTCTTAATTATTTACAGATTAAGACTATAATAGTATGCATACATTTACAGATGAGAAGTATAGGGTGCAAGGCAGTAAACTAGGTTACAGACAAAAGCTTAACCAGCCCCCTCTTTTTACTCGACCAGTGAACTACAAGAATATTTCCTTTGTTTTAAATGTTTGAAAACCATTGAGAGAATACTATTCCATGACTTAAAGAAATCATATGAAATTCAATTTCAATATCCATGTAGTTTTGCCAGGTTATGTCCATGTTCATTTATGTATTCCCTGTATCTGAGTTTGTATTAACAGCAAAGTTAAGTATGGTGATAGAGTTCATAGCCCCAGACTCTAAGGTGCTGGCATCCCTGGCCTAGGACAGTGGTTCCTGATGTTGTGAAAACTTGGGATAGCCTAGGCTTCTTCATCTGATTTAGGACCTCCTGTCCATTCTTTTGTCCCTTAAGCCAGGAAATTTAGAAAATCAGTAGGAACCATATAAGATGCTGAGTATCTCAGTAGCTCAAGATGACTAGTGAATGAGGAATAGTAGCAATCAGGATTATCTGGGGTCAGGAGGTTGGGAGGGAGGCCATGAAGCTTCCATCTCTTATGAGACATGGAAACAGGAGCAAGCAGAACTCCAGAGGGCAGTCAGAGACAACCAGCACCTCCACAGAACGAGGGAGTACCAACCCCAAGAAACCACTCAAGACAGTAGTGAACATTATTACTCATTGCCTGTGGGGACCTGGCAGAAGTGACTTAATGTCCTGGTGCCTTGGCTTCCTTGACAATGGAGTCTAACAACTATCTATTTACCTGAAAGATGGATTGTTGTGAGGTCAATTACAATTAAAACCTGATGTGAGTTAGATCTCAGGGTCTCAAGGGTCTAAATCAAAGACAACAGCATAATCTCTGATCAAGAATTTAAGAGACTGGAGGGAAAAGAATCAATCTTGAAAGCTCTGCAACTTGTTCTAAAGATGGAGTGGCAGGAATCGCCAGTGTGCTTCTGTGGTTTGGAGCAGTTGTTTGCATATAGAAACACACTGACTTACTTATAAAGTGTAAATCCTCCTCCAATCCTAATTCCCCATGGTAACCACTGTTACAGGTAGGCATTGTCCTTCGTGGGCTCATGTAGTATCTATTCCTGGTTGTCACTTTGACTATATCTGAAATGAACTGCAATCCAGAATTGGAAGGCTCACCTGTGATCCTAGTCTGGAGGCTGGGAGATACAAGTTTTTGACCTGGATCTTGGCATCGAGATCTTGAAGCATAGTGGCTATGAATCCCAGGAGACTAAGGCAGAGAGATCTCTGAGTTCAAGGCTGTCTGGTACAAATCAAGTCCCAGATCCAGGCATGGTGGCACACACCTTTAATCTGGGCCACACCTTCTGCTGGAGACCTACATAAGGACATTGGAAGAAGAAAGATTTGCTTTCTTCTTTGCCTGCTTGCCTTGTGGGACTGAGTCACTGCTAAATCCTTGGACTTCCATTCACAGCTGCTGCTGACCATTGTTGGGGAGTAGGACTACAGAGTGTAAGTCACCAACAGATTCCCTTACTATATAGATACTACCCATAAGTTCTGTGACTCTAGAGAACACTGCCTAATACAGCTCCTTTGCAAGGAAAGCCTGAAGTAAGACTTTGGCCATTTTATGGGCAGACAAGTGACAAAGAATATCATAGGGAGCAGAAGAGACAGGCAAACAGAAGTGAGGTGCCCATACATGGTTATATAATCAAGATTCTGGGGTTCTCTTTCACCAAGACCCAGAAGAAGGATACAGTTTCATAATCCTCAAAACATTAAACTTTGGGTTACCAGATGAGTCAGCATTTTTCACTGCTAAGTATAAACCCAAAATAACAGGAAGCACAAATGTGAGCAGATGCTCATCTATCAGTGTTCATGGCAGCCATTGACAACACCCAAAAGCCAGAAACAACATAAATGCCCATCAACTGATGATTGTATAAAGAAAGGGTAGTTTATCCTACCATGGAAGGTTAAGAATGAAAAAGAATGAACTACTGATATAAGTTATAAAAGAAATGAACTTTGAAAGGTTGTACTTAGCAAATGAAGAGTGTCAGTAGTTCTCTATTGCTGTAAAAAAAAAATGAATGAGATGATCAACTCACAGAGAGGCTTTGGAAGCTTTAGTCTGTATCAGTTGGCTCACTGCTTTGGGACCCGTGTAGGAAGGTCGCACAATATCGTCAGAATTCATGGCAGACAAAGATGCTTAGCACATGATAGCCAGGAAGCAAAAAAAGACAGATGACCAGGTAAGTGTCTCACAGTTCTCTCCGAGAGCATGTCCTTGAGGACATACCTTCCTCCCATTAAGTCCTACTGCTTCAGGATGCTACTGACTTCTAGTTGCTCCAGGCTAAGGAGGAAGAATTAACCCAATGGGCCTGGGGTCTATTCCACATACAAATTATGCCATTACACATTAAGCTAGAGTACGTAGGACAAGAGTGAATGATTCCACTTTTCTTACTATTTTTTTTTCTCAACAGGGACTTTCAATGTAGCTCAGGCTAGCTTAGAAGTCACTAGTCCTCCCACCTCCACTTCCTGGATCCTCGAATACACTACCACACTTGGCTTTATTATATAGAACAATTATCATTGCAAAGACATAAAGTATAATAGAGGTTATCAGGGACAGAGGATAGGGAGAATGCAGACTCTTGGCTTATTGTACCAATTTTAATGTAGAGTTTATATTGGGGATGAGGTGAAAGTTCTGGAAATAGATACTGGTGATGATTACATAAGATCACAAGTGTATTTAATGCTATTGAATTTTACATTGAAAGTGGTTATAATGTATGTTTATTTCCTAAGTATTTCATGATGGTTAATAAAAGGAAGAGCTCCTGAACCTGTCCATTCAAAGCCTGTTGATGTGCTAGCAAATCTATCTGTTAGTCCCTGTGTCTACCAGCTAGGTACTGTCTTTAATAGAAGCCCATATCTTGCTGTAGCTAGCTGTTGTGTACAAGGCTAAGTGGACTCCCTCAGAAGATCACAAGGTGGAGTGTGGAGAGAGCATGGGCAGCTTTTCTGGTCAGTATTAGGAGCCAGAGCTTATATGGACCCATCTACCACACCTCTGCCTAAAATCAGAGATGAGTTAAGTGGATGAGATTTGGGGTCCAAAATGTTTCTTGGCTATTCTTCAGACACTTATGCACTTACCAATACAGAACAAGGCTGCCTATAGGTGCATACATTTCTATACATGAATAATGTAACTTATACAAATATGAACTCATGCTGTCCATACTGTTTGGCAACTAGCTTGCTTTTCTTGTGGACACAGATCTAATCTTGTAGTTGCGGATACACCTTCATCTTTTTAAGCTCTGCAGGACAGTCCAGTGCATGGAGGTGCCAGATTTTTTTTATCTGCTACAGTTGTGTTTCTTTATTTACAAAAACAAAATGACTCTTGTGAAAGACACCGACGATTTCCATGCCTCCACATCTGATGACGTATGTGTGTGGTGTATTTGTGTGTACATGTGTTGATGTGGTGTGTATGTGTGCATTCACATGTGTTTGCATGTATATATATGTAGTATGGGTGTATATATATATATACATATATATGTACACATATATATGTGTGTGTGTGTGTGTGTTTGTGGTGTGTGTATTTAGTGCATGCATGAGTCTGTGGGTACACACTCCCATGCATATGCCAGTGAAAATGCCATAAAAAGATGCTGGATGTCTTCCCTTGTGGCTCTCTGCTCTGAGGCAGTCTCTTTCCCTGAACTGGAATGCTCAATGTCTCACCCAGGCTAGCTTACCAGTTAGCCCCCAGGACCCAGCCGTGTCTACTCCCATGGGCATGCACCCATGACCAACTTTTTATGTGGACATTGGGAATTGAACTCAGGCTTGCACACTTGTATAGCAAGTGTTATTAACCACTGAGTCACATCCCCAGCCCCCAATGAGCTCCTTTTCCAACGTATCTAATGTAGATGTCCCCTGCTGTCATCCTCCTTGATGTGTGGTCTTTGTTGTTTTGATGGGGGATATGTTCTTTGCTCCAAGCCACATAGCTTTAAGAGGATGAGCAGAATCAAATCATGATTATAAGATAGAACAAGGTTCATTTTTTTGTTGCTTTTTAAAAAAATGTTTTTTTTTCAAGCTGCCTGTTGTTGAATTTTCTGAAAGCAGGGGAAAAATGCTCAAAAATGTTTAACTTGATGGTTGAAGAGGATATCTACTAATTATAGTTTGCAGGCATGTGCAACAAAATAACACACATGTGGATTACAGCACTAGGCATTCTTTGCTCACACTGAGTGAAGTAGGCTATTATTAGTTGAGAATTATGTGGGTAGGACATAAATGAAGGGATTGTAGCAATTAAGTGAAAAGACATCGTTTTCTTCTTTTCATGTCAGTACATTTTAACGCCTTTCAAAAGCCAGTCTCACTTAATTGAAATCATTTCAGGAGACTTAGGAGTACCTGTTCTGAGCTTTTAGTAACCTGTATAATTTGGAACTGACATTTGGGACCAAGATTACAAAGCACAATGCTTATGTTGGTTAGAATGCAAAAAGGACAGAGAAGAATGGAATCTCAGACACCTCAGGTTCTGAATGCCAGAGCAAAATCACATAGAACAACTGGTTTGGTGGGACTTTTTCACATCTCATCTGGGGGAGGGGACATATAAGGTCAGTTGCCAGCAGACTCAGTGTCTGCGATGGCTTCTCTTTCTGGCTTATAGACAGTGGCGTCTCACAGTATCTTCACATGGGAAACAAAGGGCACTCTGCTGCCTCTGTCTGTAATGGCTTTAATCCCACTGTGGGGGTGCTACCCTTAGGACTTCATCTACAACATGAATCATCACACCTAGTCTATGTGGTGCTGGGGATCCAAGCCAGAACCTCACGCATGCTAGAACAGCACTTTATCATGTATTTCTCATACTAGCATAAAGCCCAAATAAATTGCAAACAAAATACTAAGATGTAAAACCAATGAAACTTAAATTATGTTTTCTCACAGTGAATTGGCCAGATTCACTGGAAAAACACCAAGAGTATCCACTAGTAATTTCTATAGATGGTCAGCATCCAAAGCAATTAAGTTTTCTTGTAAATGTAACTAATGCTCAGGATCTTATTAATGACTCCGAGTTGGTGAAATTGTTCAGGTGCCAATTTTAACGAAGTATTATAAATGAATTATCTTATTTCCTTGAAGATGTGGTAACCACGTTGCCTTTGCCCTCTGAATGCCACATGAATAATTAGCTAGTTATATTGCTAACAGAAAGTAAAACCAAAAGTTTACCAGATGGGATTATACGTTAACTACCACTCAAAATATGTCTTATCTATTAGGCAGAGTTGCTGATGTAGCCTGGAACCAGGTCCTCGTGAGCTCTGGGCAAGTCTATATAGCACTGCTCTGTTTTGTGGTGCTTTTGTTTTCCATCCACTTTTCTCTTTGAAGTCATGTTCACTATTCAAAGACAACGTTAGCTGATGTAACAGCCAACCCCTGCATTTTCAGCAGAAAATGCTCTCATCTGACTTCCACTAACTTCTGCTTGGAAGCATTTTGTGTTTGTCCTTTAAGGGTCTATCCTGTCTTCACTGTGGCTTTATTTGCCTTTGCTCTTTAGGACTCGTCTGCTCAGCCACCAAAGTTGACTGAACACAGACGGTGTGGTGAGGTAGAATTAGGGGTGTAGTTGCAACCCGTGTCTGGGCTGGATATTTCCAAGGTCTTGGCCTCTTGTTAAGGATGAAACAAAAGTCTACATAGAAAGCAAAGTATCAAGGAAACTTTACTTCAAGGCAAAACAACCGTTCAGGTCAGAAAGCAGTTGTCAAGAGGATAATGGGAATTTAATCTCCAGTGCAACAGTGTTGCAAAGTAGGATCTTGAAAATGTTCTGAGGATCTGGGGGTGATGAGGCTTTGCTTTCATGACAAGAATCATTTCATTATGGAGGGAATGGGTCTACTGACCATGTAGCTACTGCACCTGTCATAATGCAAGCAAGTCTCTTCAGTCTTTCTCTCTAGTCTCTCTCTCCTTTAATGAGATGTGTGTGTGTGTGTGTGATGAAATAATGCCATTAAATGTTAAAATTTTCTTTGAAATCTGCAGGAATTCTGAGAAAATGTATCTTAAAGAGCTCTGAGCCTTAATTTTAGAAAACATTTTCCTAACTGAATCTCTGCCCTACTCAAGCTGAAATGTTTCTCTACATCTCCACAGCCCCAGTGATATGGTCTTGGATATTGTCTACACAGATTACCTGCCTAGACTGTATCTTTCTTTTTCAAAAACTGATATAAGTTACTGAGTGTGTAGCCGATAGCACTGTCTTCAATGATCTTTGATTTTTTTCTTTTTTTAAGTTTTTTTGATTTATTTTTCAAAACATTTGTCTTATATAGAGTCATAAATATGTTCATATCATCATAAGTTTATGAGTAAGTAGCTTGTTTTATGAAGTGGATTATAAACCAGAATCTGGAGAAATATTGCACACAAGAAAGCAGACAGGCAGACAGAAAGGGTGTTAGGGATGTATAAAAAAAAAGTTTAATGAACTCAACTTTAAAATATTTTTCTTTTCTGTTTTTAATATTAAGGTGATTTTTATAAAATGATTACTTGATCATCAGGAGTCATATTGTTTGTTTATTTTTTAAAGTTAATTAATTTATTTACTTTACATTCGGATAACAGCAGCTTTAACTATTCTATTGTTAACCATCTATTGTTAGTAACTATCTATTGTTAACCAAAAATTCCTATAATATATATAAACTGGTATATACCTATATTTATTCCTACTGAAGACAGCTTTCATGATACCAAGGCACCGTGCATGATTCCAAAGGAGAGAAGCAACCAATAGTCCTACCCAGCCATGACTTCCATGAACCACAACAACCAGTATGGCACAATAACCCTAAGGATGCAGTAATGGCACACATTCCTTAGAAGAAACCAATAGTTCTGTAATTGGACTTAAGACCTGCTCACAAGAAGGAAATCCTACGTAACTGAAAACCGAGCCAACTACCCAGAGCTAATCATGAATCACAGATCTTGGAGCAGAACCTACAACCACTACTTTACTAAACTAGCAAAATCCCTATCTACATTCTAAATATTTGACCTTATACTCACAAATAAGTGTGGTTCTCCTCACCCTTCATCCAGGAAACTCTTTCCAACAGACAGAGATCATTACAGAAAACATTATATCAAAACATAGCATTTTGAGCCTAGTCAAAACTGACACATCTACAGAACAACTCCTGTATCTAAGGCTTGGGGATCATTGTGGGAAAGGGGGCAGAAAGACTGTAAGAACCAGAGGAACAGGGAATTTTCTGTGAGATTGTATCTCCTCAGAATGTCAGAAGCTACATTCATGGAGTCTCACCAAAGTAGTTACCTAGGCATGACTTGAAAGAGGTCAAAAACGATAGATGTGACAAAGAGGGAAAGACCATGAGGCTTCAACGCCAAACAAAGAATTGCAGGAAACTCAAGGGTGTTGGAGTAGGTGAAGTGTTCTTCTGCATGGAAGAGCACATCGACTGGTTATCCAATACCAAATGGTCAGCCCTAAAAACATACACCCAAGTAACAATATATATATATATGTATATATATATACATATATATATATGTTCATTCATTCATACATGTGTATATGTATATATCAATTTTGGGCTTATACCTCAAGGATTCTACATTATGCTACAGAGACACTTGCCCATCATGGTCAGTGATGTTCTATTCATAATAGCCAGAAAGTGGAGACAGCCTAGATGAGTGGATCAGGAAAACTTGATACATTTATACAATGAAATATTACTCAGCTGTCCAAAAATGAAATGGTGACCACCAACCATAAAGTTGTTTTCCTTGGTACTTCATAACTATAATTTTGCTACTGTCATGAGTTGTAATGTAAATATTTTTGGAGATAAAGCTTTGCCAAAGGGGTTGCAACCCACAGGTTGAGAATGACTGGACTAAGGGGAGAGAAGGAACCTAAGGTAGGGAGATAGAATATATAGTTATGGAAAGAGAGAAAATAGGCAGAGGTAGGGAAGAAGGGAATACAGGGAGGGACAGCTAACACTAAAGACCATTTGAGGTGCCATATGGAGAGCTAGTATAGTGGAGGCTTTCTAAAACATGGGTATATATGAAAGAAATGTAAATGGAATCACTAAATACTGGGAGAAGCAAACTTCAAACTAGACTTTTCTCAGCCATCAAATGAAACCACCAAGGATGGGTTACATCTAACTGAGTTATTGGTCAAAGGGCCCAAGGAAATCCCAAACTATTCAGACTACTGCCAAGGCCATTGGTTGCTTTTCACAAATTGATGGTAAGGCTGTATTGCTGAAGACAACACCTATATATCTCACTCTACTAGAGCCTTCACCCCAATTGACTAATGTTCACGATACTGGGAAATACTCTGCAAGCTACCAGAGGAGAACGATAAACACCTAGCTCCAACCCCACGATGGCGACCTGGGGGAAAAGTCAAATACTATTGTTCTACTGAGGGAGGGTAGCAATGAAATGAGTCCTAGGAACATTCTGCTGTACTCATAGGTCAAAGCTTCACTCAGCCATCATCAGAGAAGCTTTTTCCTGCCGTAGATGGGAATTAATACAGGGACCCACAGCTGAACAATGTGCAGAGAGTAGAAGTCCTTGGAATGCTCAGTCCTAAATGGGATTTCTTTATCAAACCCTCCCCTCAGGGCTCAGAGAACCCCACATCAGAGAAAGCAGAAGATTGTAAGAGGCAGTGAGGCTGGGAGACACCAAGAAAACAGTGCCTTCCAGACACAACAGGACAGACAGTTGCACATATGAACTCAAAGAGATGGTAGCAGTATGCAATGAGGCCTGCACAGGTCTAAGTTAGAAGGAGTCCCAGGGTACAGGCAGGAGTGGGAGAAAGCTCCCCCTGCAACCTAAAAGCTATCTTCAATTGACAACTGCTCCTGAAGGGAAAAAAAAAACAGTTTTCTCCAATGGAGTCTCACTGGGTATACAAATCACACTAATAGGCAGACCCCACGCCAACCAGTAGATGGTCAATACAAAGTTAACTTAATTGTATTTTTGGAAATATTTTGTCTCCTGATGCTTTGTTTAGGCATTTATTTATTTATTTATTATGCCTTATGGACCTGTATGTTTTTCGATTATGTGTTTTTATAGTGTGTGTATGTGTTTCTTGTGCTTTTTTCTTTGTTGTTTTTTTTTTTCCCTCTGTCTGTTTTGATTTATTCCGGTATGGTTGTCTTTGTATTTTCTTGTTTGTTTTCTAAAAAGAGAGAGAGAGAAAGAAGAATTGGATGGTGGGTGGGAGGGGAGGATCTAAGAAAACATGCGAGAGGGGAAACCATGATCAGAATATATTGTTTGGAAAAAACTACACACACACACATGTATAAAAACAATTAATGATTAAAAAAAGCCATGAATTGAAAGATGGCAAGAAAGGGCATCTGTGAAGGTGGGAGGAAAAGGAAGGAGGAAATGATGGAATTATATCATAATCTCAAAGCATAAAAATAATTTTAAAAAGTGATGACAATCTGAATGGGGAGGTGAAGACAAAAAATGAAGCGCAGTCACTCCAATCCTTACAGAACCCCAAGAAGAAACTGAACTCAGCGAAGTGAGGTGATGCTCTTATGGAGGGTTCAAGCCCAAAGTGGCCAGTCTGCCATCCTCAATAGAGTCATACTGCTTTCAATGAGGCAGTCACTTCTCGAGATTACAGGGGAAGAAAGGGGCTCTTATAGTGTGTGTCCTTTGCAAAAGTGAGGAAATCTCATCTGGAGGTCATCCACTGAACCTCTCTCTCAACTCGCTGGGTAAAAATAATGGTATTGCATCCTTGAATGTGGTAATGTTACCTACAATTCTCCCTCCTGAGAATCAGAGGCAGGGGGACTGCTTTGAGTTTGAATCCTGGTCTACATAGTAAATTCCAGGCCAATCTGAGCTGCAATGTGAGACCAGTAAGCAAACAGACAACCAACCAATCACACATGAATACCATGTGTTAAAGCCCAATGTATCTGTGGTACAAACAATAGGCCATCTGCTAGGGTGTACCACTGAATAGAGCTGAGGATTACTGTCCTTGATGGATAGATAGAGGTTCTGTGGTCACAAAAGAAACAGGGAGAGGATCATTATGGTGCCTGTGGTTCACACTGCAATCTCATGCTTCGGAGGCTGAGGAAGAAGGATTATAAATTTAAGAGCATCTTGGGCTACATGGGAAGGTCTTGTTTCAAAGCACAGACAAGATCAAGGGAAGTACTTACTAGTGTCAATCACTGAAGTCGGTTGCTTTAAGACCAATGCTGGGAGCCTTTCACTACACAAAATATTTCTTGAGCAAGTGGGTATAAATAGAAACATGCATGTGAATTCAGGGATTGAGAGACAGGAAAGCTTCTCGTTTTTCTCTTTAGGACTACTAAGTATGTGATAATGTAAGAAAACATCTGTACATACTGTGTAAAGAGCCCTCCCTTATTCTTCCTCGTGACCTTATCATGACAACCAAGCACCATAAAGCCATCCTGCAAATGGAGATTCCATCACAATATTGATTATTCCAAATCAACTCTCAGAGACTGAAGAAATTTCATAAGGAAAAGAAATGACACTCTGGGAGATTCACAGAAACGTCAAACAACTTGCAGACTTTTAAGTAGCATTTTCTCCCAAAATATGTCAAAGCAGTATAAGTATGTGGAAAGATACATGAGTTCCATTAGCAATCACAAAAATGCAAATGAGTGTGCAAACTGGGATTTATTATTTTTCTTTTAGGTTAGTACTAACATTTTATAAGCTGAACTTATAGAAACAGGTGCTCTGATGTCCTGATGGGATTGTTCCTCTCGTGTCCTTTCTGGTTGTCACTTTTATCATTGTGTGACAAAGGTTGTTGGCTGTTTCTCTCCTCCTCATGCTTCAGGATCACATACTGCATGGACTGTATTTCCTTCAGCTGAGTTTGGCTTGGGCCCGGACCACTAATCTTTCACCAGATGCATATTTAATTTTTACATACTTATTGAAGGGTCATTGAATTTGTATTAATAAATATTTTAAGAAGCAAGTGTAGTCTTTAATGTCTCATTAGACTTTCAGGGATCAACATGAAAGATATGATATCAAGAATTTATATATCAAGAATTTTAAATAAAGATGTTTTTGCAGACTTGGAAAGATGGCTCAGCATTTGAGAGCACTGACTGCTTTTCCAGAGGACCTAGGTTCAGTTCCCAGCATCCACACGGTAAGTCAAAACCATCTATAACTCTAGCTCTAGGACATCCAAAGCCATCTTATGACCTCCTCAGGCTCCAGGCATGCCTGTGGTACACACACATACATGCTTTCCAACATTCATACCCATAAAATATTAAATATTTAGAAAAGATAACTGTAAAAATTAGTAACATTGAAAGTTATTTATAATATATACTGTTAAATCAAACTAGATTCTATTTAAAATAATAGAGAGATAAATGTGTAGGAAAGTACATAGAGAATATATAGTAAAATGTGTCAGTATAGTGGCAAAAGAGGTCATTTATAGCTATCACTCACATAACATGAATTGCTGTTTTTTTCTTTTGAGACATAATCTCATGGAAATGTCACAGCGAGTTGAGGCTGGCTTTGAATTCACTTTGAACTGAGGAAGACTTTGAACTTCTGAGTCTCCTGCCTCCAACGAATGAGGCCTGTGATTACAGGCCTCTTATACCAACTCAGCTTAATGACTTTTTTAAAAAAAATAATAAGAAATATAAATGAATGCCCATTTATTTATTTAGAAAACACAATGTCATTTGATTGCTCCTCATCAAAATGTCTCTTATTTCGGTAAATAACAATGATGTGATAAAGATCTTTGTCAACCAAACTAAGCATAAAGAACCAATTAGTCACAGTTCTATGACAGATTGTGGGTTGTGTTTCCACTGTGATATCTGCAGATAAAATATAAAGTTCAAAATATTAGAATGATCACAAAAAGAATCACCTTACTGTATAAATTTATGGAACCATATTTTTCACATCTGATCTCCATAGGTCTTCCATTACTTCTAAAGATGAGCTTGCCCCTGTGAGTCCTATCAATGCTCATTCTTGCCCCTTCCTGCAGAGCTATTTAAAGGTCTTTGTAAGCACATGTATCAATAGGATGTAGGAGTCACATCACTAATTAGAAGACATTTTATCCTTTTATCAAAGAGATGGCAGCTGGTTTTTAAAAAGCTCTAAGCAAAATGGCATTTAACATGTGACTGGGTGCTATTCAAAGCTAACTAGAAGCAATGGGTTCTTTTTTGGCCAATCCCTGATGCTGTGGGTGATTCACCATGGTATGTTTAACACCACTACCCACTTGACACATGAGTTCTATTATCTCCAGCACATTTTGTAAGGTCCACTATGTCCATCAGAAACTTGCACGGAGCTCTGTGGGAGAGTTTACTCATCATTTTTGGTCTTATCAGGCCTTGCTCCCATCACCTGACCCTCAGCCCTTGACCCCAACATTGCATCATTTAGAAATTAGAAGCAGTCAGGCAGAAAATGAGTCTACAATGCTCACATAAGCCACACCCTGATCTGCATTTACACAGGTTGACCTCTTTCCTCTCCATGATTAATTTCTTTCCTGGGCTCTGGCTCTCATCTTGACCTTTGTCTTCAGGGACTGTTTTCTGTCACTCACTTTTTTTCTCCTTTCATCTCAGCTCCTTCAACAGTGGTGATTTTCACATCTATTTGAATAACATCAATGAAATGGCAGCCTCCAGTTACTAAGCATTTTGTCTATACTGAACATGGGACTGGTGACTTTTAAATACATTACATTATTTATTCTAACCCCACCCCCTTTCAGGATGTTTTCTGTACTTTACATAGGAGGAAATTAAATTTCTGAAGGGTTAAGCACCATATAGTAATAACTATAGCACAGATTCAAAACAAACTGTGATTATGAGATTATATCTTAATCAGGGCTAATCTCTGAAAAAAAAATCCTCTTTGAACTTGGAGAGCATCCATCTACCTCATCACGGACAGACTTTCTGGAGACCTGTGCACACTTGCCATCTCCTCCCTTCTTTGCCTGCCTCACAGCATTTTGGCACATACCTCACAGAACCGAAACTGCTCTGGGCAACTTCACCAATTACCTTCCTGTTTCTTGACCTTTCTGCTGTGAGCCTGGCCTCCTATGACTAGGCCATCTCTCCAGTCAGCCTTCCTGTTTCTAAGGCCAAAGGATCTCAGGTCTTCCATCTTACCTTGACTTGTGGCACTCTTGACACTGTTGAGAATCCTGGCTTTGAAGCAGTCTTTCTAAGGACTTTCAGAAGATACCCATCCTGCTTGTTTCTCCATTACTAACTTATGGGAGTACAGATTGCTTTATTTCATGTGTCCAGCTCTCTCTTCTGTTCTAGAACAGTTTCATGCTGTTGTGACAGAACATCTGATATGCCTGTTGTTTGTAGTAATTTGAGACTGAGATTGGGAACATGTGGCAAATTTGTGACAGCAAAGAAAATCACACACACACACACACACACACAGAGAGAGAGAGAGAGAGAGAGAGAGAGAGAGAGAGAGAGAGAGAGAGAGAGAGAGAGACAGAGAGACAGAGAGAGACAGAGAGAGACAGAGAGAGACAGAGACAAAGAGAGACACACAGAGAGAGCCACTTCCTTCACCTAGCCCCCCTAACTTTTTATTGCTTCTTTGTGAATTTCTCACCATGTGCTCTAATCTCACTCATCTCTCCCTCCCCTCATACCTGCCTTTTACAATTGCAAGCTCCTCCACAACAGAGAAGGAAAAAAAAATCTCATTGTGGAAGCTGTAGTGTGTCATAATATGTCCCATGATATACCTTTTTGTACACGCTAGTTTGCTTGCAAATGTTCATTGCAATGAGTCTGGTATAGAAACCTCTGGCTTCTGCTGCTCCATCCATACTTAAACCTCACTGGGACTCCTCTCAGAGACCCTGTTGTTGCCCTGCGTCATGGAGAGCCTGTAGTTTGGAACAGTAGGACTGGACTCTTCATGCACTTCAGCGTTCCTCAATGGCGTACAAGTTGGGGTAGGCCAACTCAAAACCCTGGATCTGGGTCTGAAAAGTGTCTGAGCTGATCTGTCCTCCAGCTCTCCCACTTTCATGACCTTAGGGCTGGTTTGCCAACAACCCCCACAACCAGGGCCAGCTCTACCTTGCTGCCCAGGTGAAGTGCAGGCTCCCCTATCCTAAGTGTTGCAGTGGTGATGGACATGGCCAGTTCTCCCATTTTTATGACTTTGGGCAAGCTCTCCTGCCTGCCACAGATGGTAAGGGATGAGAGGAGGACTTCTCTCCTTTGTCCACACCACTGCACAGCAGATAAAAGGCGAGGCTGGCTCTCCGGAACTCATAGCCTTGGGCTGGTCACCTGCAATTCCCATATCCAGGGCCAGTTCAACTGTGTTGCACAGACAAGGTGTAGAACCTGCTTTCTGGCATGCTGCAGCAAGTGAGGGGCAGGGCCAGGTCTCCTGCTTTCATGACCTCAGGGCCAGTTTTCCTACCTGCTGTAGGTGGCATGGGCTGAGGGTGGGTAGGTCCCATCTTTTACAGTGCCTACTACCTCCGAGTAGTCTATTCAAGTGCATATACATCGGTGAATTAATACAATAATAATGTCAGAGCCCCTATCTCTGAGCATTGCTATATTGGTATCGAGCTTTCAATACATGTATGTTTGAGGGGGCATTTCATGCCCAAACTATAACCACTTTTTATTTGTAATTAGAGTTAGGTCAAGCTTGTACTTTCTTTTTCTATGAACAACACGCTGGCGATCGATCTCATTTATTCCCAGGGTTTTATTTTTACTGCTGGTAAAGCCCACATCTCTCTCTGGAGCCTCTCCTGACCTTTAGACTTGAATATCTGTTGCTTGTAGGACTTTTGGCCTTACACAGCTCTTAGGCATGTAGAACCTTATTTCTCTGAGCATACCTCTTCCTGGGTCCTCCTTTTCATCATGTGTAAAATGGAGAGCACATTCATTATTATCTGATAGGGGTACCCTAAATATTAAATGAAAATGCATGTGGAAATCACTTAACCTATTGTGAGAGACTTTATGAAACGAACACTAAGACCTGTCCGTGGAATACGTTTTGTGGGTCAGCTCCATGCTTTGCTTTCCTTTTGTGCTTACTCAGGAATCTCTCATTTTATCACCATCACAAAAAAGCACGCATATCTATATATCCACAATTGCACAAGGACACACACATATACACACAACCTGACAGGACCAAAATGGGCTTGTACACTTGCTCCCTGGATCCACAGGCAACATATCCCAAACCCCGGAGTTGTCGTTGAATCCATTGCTTGGATTGATTTCTAAACAAGCCATTCTGTCCTATATACACATACCTGTTATTAAGCTTATTAATTAATTTGGCACAACAAAATCATTTGCTAAATGATTATTTAGCAAGACTAAATGATTAACAAATAGATTAATTGTGACAATACATCCCAGTGAAAGTTATGTGAATGTACTCCTTGTCTCAGTGTATCCTATTGCATTTTCACTTCAAAGGTATTCTCTCCAACTTCCTGTGGCTCTGAAGAACTGCTAGAATGACTGCTCTTATGCTCTGAGGACAATATGAAATAAAATAAGGGTACTTGAGCCCAAGCTGCATGATTTGGCATGCGCACACAAGAGACAGAGAGAGAGAGAGAGAGAGAGACAGAGACAGAGACAGACAGAGAGAGACAGAGAGAAACAGAGACAGACAGACAGACAGACAGAGACAGACAGACAGAGACAGAGAGACAGAGATAGATAGAGACAGAGAGACAGAGAGAGAGACAGAGATAGAGACAGAGAGACAGAGAGAGAGACAGAGATAGACAGAGACAGAGAGAGACAGACAGAGAGAGAAACAGAGACAGAGACAGAGAGAGAGAGACAGAGAGAGAGAGAACACTCTTAAGTGATTAAAGTATATGTAGTGACTACAGAGTGAGAGTGGATACATTCGATTTTGGTGATTTATATCCCATGTGGAATGGAGCTGGATGGGATGAGTTCTATACTACTGAGAAAAACACATAATTAAAATTCTATTATTTATTTATTTCCATTTAATGTTTTTAGAGTAGAGTTGACCGTGAGCAATAGAAACCATGGAAAGCCAATAAGAGAAAAAAAATAGTCCTTTTTAAAATTTAGTTTTCATGCCACTCAATGTCAATGTTGTCATCATTATGTCGAGAGTCTCCTTGGTTGAATGTAGGCGTGATGTGTGGTGAACACATACTCTAACAGCGACCTACACCTCCAGACACATGGGTTCAAGATGACTTAGCTTTCCACCATTTTTTCTTCTCATAGTGACCACCTTCCCACAAGCTTTATTCACCTGCATGAAAGGTGATCTCTTTCTAGTTCCCTTCCTCTTAGACTGTGGGGAGAGAGATATAGCTTTAAAAAAGGGGCAGTGCCTATAACCTGTTAAAATCCCTCTATACTTTTTTAAGTCTAGAATATATTTTCTGATTCCAATTGTCTGGGAATCTGTGACACTGTTTTTTACTTTAAGACATTTTCTCAGATGTTATCAAAACACTGCATGTGATTTTTTAGATGTTCCCTTCTGTTCTGTAATTATTTCCCTTCCCCCAAGGCAGTTCATCTATCTTATTTCTCCACTTTAAAGAGCACATCCCAGGGCTGTTTTCTCCTTTTGTTTTTCTGTGTGTCATTGTAAAGCAGACATTGCACACTTTCTTAGTAAGTATAATGAGAGAGTGCCAGACAACTTGTACTCAATGAATCTGATTAGGCAGAATAACAGCCAGGGACGGTGCAAAGCCTGTGCCTTACTTAGGGTTTTCATGTTGTGAAGAGACACCATGACCAAGGCATCCCTTATAAGGGACAACATTTAACGGGGTTGGCTTCCAGGTTCAGAGGTTCAGTCTCTTATCATCATGGCAGGAAGCATGGCAGCATCTGGGCAGACATGATGCTCAAGGAACCAGTAGTTCTACATCTTGATCCAAAAGCAACTAGGAAGAGGCTCTCTTCTCTACTGGGTGGAACTTAAGCGTAAGACCTCAAAGTCCACCCTACAGGGACACACGTCCTCCAACAAGGCCACATCCACTCCAACAAGGCCACACCTCCTAATAGTGCCACTTCTCTTAGGCCAAGAACATTCAAATCACTATATATAACCCGTGAGGATAGATCTAAAAGTCTAAAATCATGCTAAGGTTAGAATATCTGTGATGTAGTATGCCACAGTCATCAGGAGAAGGAAGCAAGGACAAGATTTACTAGGATATACTCAAAATACCAACATTCAGCCACAGGGTTGGGGGCAAGGCCGTCTTTGTAGACTGTGGTGGTGGGATCCACTAATTCCCTTAAATTCTGTTTGTCAGTTGTTCACAGACTTAAGAGCTACTGACATCATTACCAAGGAAGAGTAAAATGTCAAATTGTGAGTGTGTGTGTGTGTGTGTGTGTGTGTGAGAGAGAGAAAGAGAGAGAGAGAGAGAGAGAGAGAGAGAGAGAGAGAGAGAGAGAGAGAGAGAGAGAGAGAGACATCACATTTTATAAAATGCAAGAACCTGTGAATTGTAAATGTACCATTATTTGGTGCTACTATGAAAGAAAGAAAAACTGCTACTATGTAAGCCATAAAATGCTGCTAGTCACAATTTACACAATTTACCATAAATGGCAGCAATAACAAAATATGAATTTGTGTGGAATTCAGTGTCTGCTGTGTTTGTCTTGATTGTGGAGAGATTGCAAGGAGGCCTTTAGCTTCCCAGAATGTGTTGATGAATCCTAGAGGACAGTCTTGGATGGTGTCACTGTGTACCAGGCACTTCCTCATGATCAGAGTTCCATCCCCAGAATTCAAGGTGGAAGCATAGAACTGAATATGTACAGTTGTCTTCTGACCTCCACACATGGTCTTATGCTAGTAAGAATTTTTTTAAAAAAATGAGGATGGAGATGTCTGACTGTTTCAGAAGCATATGAAATTGCCTGGCACCAAATGGGGGTTCAATAGTGTTCCTTGCTTTGTTCCTTATAACATGATGCTGCAAATTACCACTGTCCCTAAGACAGAGTAGTAGTACATATCACACTGATGTATTTTAAGAAAAACACTTAAAATACATCAAAAAAGAGCACAAGTGCTGGTCCAACAACTGTCAGCACTGTGTGAAGTCTCCTTTGAGGAGACAAGTCCCCTCTAAGGCTGGCACCAGGCCTCAGTATTTTCCTTCTCTCAGAATAAGATTCCTGGGAAGTTTTCAGTTCTTGGATCCTTGTGTTAATGGTACAATAGGCAAGAGGAGGAGTACCCAAGCCTCTTGTATAGTATGCCTATTCCTGCCAGGAGGGCTACACTTAGCTCTACTGCGAGTGTGTTTGCAGCAATGCAATTGAGGGTACCTGCCCTTCTGTCAAGTGGGCCTATGATGTTACACACTATTGTATTTTAGTGTCCTGGTGTCTTGTTTATTATAGACCCAGAACTAAAAAGAAGAAAGCTGAGTCTGATGATGCATATCTGTGATCCCAACACTCAGAAGGCAGAAAAAGGAGGATGGCAGGGATGTGTTCAAGGGCAGTTTCAACTACAGAGTGAGGGCTAGGACAGCTTGTATATAGTAAGACTGTCAAAAACATAGAGGGGAGGGGACGGAGGAAGAGATGAGAGGAGAGGAAGGGGAGGGGAGGAGGGAGAAGAGAGGAGAGGAGACAGGAGGGGGAGGGGAAGAGGAGGGGAGAGAGGAGAGTAGGAGGAGGGGAGAGAGAGAAAATGAGGGAAGAGAGGAGGAGGAAGGGGAGAGGAGAGAGAAGAAGAGGAGGAGGGGAGGGAGAAAAGGAGGATGAGGGAGAGAGGAAGGGGAGGGAGAGAAGAGGGAAGGGGAAAGGGAAGAAGAGGAGAGAAAGTACAGAGAATGATTGGGTGAAAACAATAAAGAAATGAAATCCTGATTATCACAAACATTTATATAAATTACTACATACTAATGTGTTCATCTAGGTTGATCAATACTTAGTAAATAAGGATACTGTCTATATTCCACACTTGCTACATGGTATCATGGAATGAGCACTTGGAATAGAGTAGGCACTCATTTTTTTTTTTGTTTTCTTCAAATAAGTCTTTGAATGAGGTTGAATTGAAACCAATTTTTAAATTTAAATTAGCTAATGAGAAAACAGCTCTTTTCAGAAGTGAATAACTCAGAAGGAATAAAAAACTTCTAAAAAGAGAGCAGAAGGGAAGTCTTCTTGCGGAGAGTTGCCAACGTGGCGAAGGTTTCAGTTCTTCTGCACCTCAGGTGAATTCTTGGAAGTGCCTGTGCACTGGTGATCAGCTCTGTGCTATGTGAGCAAGAGACACTGAGACCAGGCTCTCCAGGCCCTGCTGTCACTTCCAGCTCATGACCCAGCACTGATTTGCTCTGAAAGATGCAAGACGGGTTTCCCATCTAACTTATGAACCTGCTTATCTCTTACGTTTGGCTCCTGTGGTCTAGTTCTTATCTGTGGGAGATGTTAAGCCATTTATTAGGGGACTTTGACTCCTAGTGCGATCTTGCTAACAGCTGTGCCTGGTGGTTTCATTTGAGCTCCAGGTTTCATTGTTTATGGGCCCACATCCCCAGAGAGAATAGATCACTAATAAGTGGGAAATTATTTTACATCAGAATGGCATGAATGCAATGGTAAAGAAATAAACAGATTAAATGCAATTTCCTGCCTGCTTCTGGGCCTATTATGACCACATTACCTCTGACATGTTTATGAAGCTCTCTCTATTTCTTAATGGATAAAAAGGGGCAAATATGGTTATTTATATTCTGTGTTCTCTTCTGTACTTCCCAGACTCCTAGCAGCTCAAACACTGCAGTAGAAGGAATGGCGGTGACTGGAGCACTCTGGACCAATCCCTTGCTATTTTTTTCTGAAGCATCTTAATCCTCATCAACAATTACTTTGCTACTTAGTAGCAATAATGATACTAGTTTCAAAACAACCACTATTATTTCTGAGCACCTCCCACATACTTAGGCATTTTGTATCCACTACCTTCAAAGCAGTAACAGAAGCCAGATAGTATCATTCATTTTCCAATATTGTTATATAATGAGAAATATATAACAATAATGAAATTAGTGTGGATTAGTTACTTTCATTAATATTTTGACAACTCCTTGAGGGCATTTTTTACCATTTTTTTTGACAGGGGGTTATAATTATTCTTTTTTATTGGAAATAATTTGTTCAGTAACATATTCTGATCACAGTTTCCCCTTTTTCAACTCCTCCAAGATCCTCCCTACTTCTCCACCCACACCATTCCCTGCCACCTTTCTCAGATTTATTTTAGAAATCAAAGTCTCACTACATAGTTCTAGCTGGCCCGGAACTCACTATGTAGATCAAGCTGACCTTTAACTCAAAGAGATCCGCCCACCTCTGCCTCCTAAGTGCTGGGAACAAAAGTGTGCACCACTGTATCTATCCATGAGAGTGATCTCATACAAATTTAAGACTATCTACCACATCACACAGCAATGTTCACAGTGAACCATAGTTTACTATATTCTTTACCAGTTCTCGAGCCAGTTCTAACCTCTCGTAGGAGTCTGGTGGGACAGGCTGGCCTACGACATCTTTCTATAGGCCTGATTTCACATTTTGGCCTATTCTCCAAGCTTATTTTCAGGTTGAGACACAAGGCATTAAAAACAAAACAGTGGAAATCAATACAATCAAACCTATTTAAGTATCCTTCAGACATTGAGTGGGTCTCTCTGTAGTTCCTTTCTATGTGTCTGAAATAGACCGTTACCTGGCAATGAGAGACGGGGGAAATTGCTCCAATTGTTTCCTAAGAAAATTATTCTTGCTTTCAACAGAACAAGTCTCGAGCAAAGCAGCAAATCATGAGGTAGAGCTGGGACCCGCAGTGACTGCCTGGATCCTTCTGGGTACCGACATGTGTGACCCCCACTCTATATCTAGACCCTTGATCCCCCAGACCTCAGGGATGATTGGCATCCTGCTAGTTCCAGACCAAGTCAGAACATGTTAGTGTTGAATCATACATATGAGTCAATGAGGAAAAGTTCTTGGAGGAGACCAACCTAGCTCATGCTGTATGTGGCAGTATGTTCTCCACATGACAGAGTATGGTCTCAGTCTCATATAGATGGTATCATTAGGGTCCCAGAGTATTTAAGATGACTGATTAATGCTCACCCTCCATTCTACAGAAGATTAGAACCGCTGGGCATTTGGTTGATTATAAGGAATGTAAATGCCCCCAACCAGACTTCCTCTCTGCTAGTAAAATCTGTGTAATGAACCAAATATTGGTCAAAGTGTTTTCTACTAACTAAGAAAGCCAGGCAAGGGGGCAAGATCAGCTAGGACATTTCTCCTCTGGAAATTTCCTGTTCTGTTTGTGGTGGCTTGTGCTTGCCAGACTAGGTCCGGTAAGCACTGACAGTACTGCCCCTAGCTTCTGCCTCCCCCACCACAAGACACTGAACAAGACATTGAACGACAGACACAGCCCAGAGTCATGAAATGCCTTTAGTCCAACAGCATTCACAGTAAGAAGTGACTGACCATCTTCCTGAAATATGATGCCAAGTGATTTTCCTTTATTCATTGTGAGGAAATAGCGGTGATGTTAAGGTAATAAAGAAAAGAAAAAGGTATGGAAGGGGAAAAGACTTCTAACCAGATATGCCTCAGTGTCGTTTTGTGCCTTCTTTATGTGTGTAGAAGATTATTTGTTGGCTTTGTTGAGACAGGCTTCTGCTACACAATCCAGGCTGGCTCCTAGTGCTGGGATCAGAGGTGCATGCTACCACAGTGGGATCTTTGAGTGGTCTTTTTTTTTTTTGCTTGTTTGTTTCTTACAAAATAGATACAGTTAGTGAAACTAAGCCCACCCCATCCTTATACCTCAGTACACTTAAGTGTACCATTTCTTTTCTTTCTTTTTTTCTTTAGTGAGATCTAACGCTTGGTTTTCCAAACCTGATCATTTAGAATGTTACATAAGAAGCCCACACAACTGCGAGAGGCCGAGACAAACTCTGAGCACTCTCTTCTTAGCTTCCCTTTCTCTCTGCAGGGGACTCTTCTATTATCTTGTTGACATTTACCAAATAATAAGAGAGTGTTAAGAGAGAGAGACTGGGGGAGAAAGAGAGAGAGAGAGAGAGAGAGAGAGAGAGAGAGAGAGAGAGAGAGAGAGAGAGAGAGAGAGAGAGAGAGGAGATCTGTTTGAGACTGAGACATTAGTAGGGACAAGTGAACCAACCCCCTGGGGGATCCCAGAGGGCAAACCCAAGGAAGGGTACAGAGAGGATCACATTGCAAACCTCCATTTGCCCAGCCCTCATAGATTTGGCTGGCAATTTTCAAGCTAGGCTTGTTTGGGTTTGCTACTTCAACCATGTTGGCTTGTAAACACCCTTGGCTTTATCGTCTTCAATAGATGAGAAAAAAAACAGGATGGAAAAGAGGGTCTGGAGACTCTGGTTAGTGCAGACCTTTGGGAAATTAGCAATTTCGTTCCATATTTATCAAACTGTAAATGAGATGTACAGCATGCCCAGCCCAGAGGACACAGAGATGAATAACAAACACGGCCTGTGCCTTTAAGGACTCGTAGTCCAATAGAGAAGGCTTTAATCAGCAATTGCAATTCTGAATATGATAATCCGTGATCCAAACACATTTAAAATGCAGTGATGAAGTAGAGAGGAGAGTACAGTCCTAGTAGACCAGAAAGAACGGATGTACAGAGAAGATGCTTTAAGAGTTAGAGGGATCAGCACAGTGCGGCTGTCCCAAACTGAGCAGCAGTTCAAAATCCCCCGAAGAGCTACAAAGTGAGAACACCAGGCACCAAGTGATAAGATTATTCTGCCCAGGCAATGCTGAGACTGGTAAGAGAGAGAAAAACTGCTTGTATATTGAAACAAGCATATGTTAGCAGGTGCTTAGGGATGGCATTATGTGGCAGTTGTCACTAAAGTGTCTTGGGAAACCAAGGCAGAACCCAGGAGCATGAAGAAAGCCTTAGAGTAAAGTGCTTTGTAGTATGTGTTGAGTTGTCAAGGTTATAGAGTCTTAACTAGACAGGTAATGTGGAGGAAACAGTACAGGAAGATGAAAGAGGCTGGCAAACATCCTTTTTCTGCTCACCTCCTGTCTTCGTTAGGGTTTCCATTGCTGTGAAGATACACCATAGCCAAAGCAACTCTTATAAAGGAAACCATTTAATTGAAGCTAGCTTACAGTCTCAGAGATTCAGTCCATCATCATGGTGGGAAGGGTAGCAGCTTGCAGGTAGACATGGTGCTGGAAGAACTGAGAACTCTATACCTCGATCTGAAGGCAGACAAGAGGAGTCTTTCTTCTACAGGCATCTAGAAGAAGGGTCCTAAAGTCCATTCCCAGTTACACACTTCCTCCAATAGGGCCATAGCTATTCCAACCAGGACACACTTCCTAATAGTGCCACTTCCCATGGGCCAAACATTCAAACACATGAGTCTATGTGGGCCAAACCTATTCAAACCACCACATCTCCTACACTATTTATAACCATCCCCTTAGAATTTCACAATACCCCTGACATCCTAAACTGTTCTTGCTGTCATGACACTAACTTTACTGTTCCTAGCTAGTCATTTTGAGTGTCTTCCTATAAAGGTGTCTTTCCCACTTGTGGAAATGGCCTTTCTTAGTATGTTTTGCTGCAGTTTCTTACCTTTTAAGGCAAGGGTCAGAGAACTGTATGCCTGCAAGCCAATTCTGGCTACCATATTTGTAAAGGTCAAGTCTTACTGGAATACAGCCACACTCGTTCATTCAAGTATTACCTATAGCTGCATTCAAAGCTAAGATAAGTAGTTACTGTGGCCTCCAAAGCTATGTGTCCCTGAGATAATGGTATTTTATCCTATGCGTTCCAGTTTCCTCAGCTGTCACATCGTGATCATTTGCAACACATCTTAAAATGACTAACAAACTCCCTGTCTTTGGTGGATTTTGTGATGTGCTACCCCAACTATTCTTATTTCCCCAGCTGTCAAAAGATAATGAGTATCTGTCAGCCTTCTGCCATGTTGGAAGAGAGCTTCACTAAAGTTCAGGATTCTTCCTGGCTTGTCCCACTAAAGACTGTGTACCTTGGGGTGTGTGTAAAGCTTTGGCTCCCTAGCCCTCAACTCAGATCACTTCTGAAGAGCCAACTTTAGCATCTTGGCTCCCTGTGGTTATGGCAACCCAGGCTTTCCCTGAGCCTCTCCTGTCTCTTCCTCACCCACAGCCTCCATGACAAGGGCAAATTCCCAGTGCACCCCCCGATACACATCCTGCACCTGAAGCTCCTTCTCGGGGTGCTCCCACCTGTGACAGCAGGCACCAAGATTAGTCTGTGAGAGCAGACACTGAATGACACCTCAGAACTAATAGGTACCCAGGCAGCTGTGCAATTGTTAATGCTGTCACCAGTGTTGTCTTGGGATGTGTGTCCATGGAAGGAGATGCGACCTGTCAGACATTTGAGAAAGGGGAGCTATACAAATCAAAATGACGGTGGAGCAGGCTTTCAGCATTCTGCTCCACAGCTGCTCTGGGGATAGTGTGCAGAGCTCTCTCCTCTATAAGACATCACTTTCCCAACCAATCACTAGGTCAAGAAATGGCAGTTAAATAATAAAAATAATTCTTCCAAAAATATATCGCAGCTGGTTAAAAAAAAGGGTGTGTGTGTGTGGGGGGGGAAAGAATTGCATTGTCCCTAGTCCTATTTCAAGACTAAGTAATGGAGAATATGCCTGGGACTGGATTCCAAGGGAACCAACCAAGGTGACAGAAAGATAAATTTGGAGAAGAGGGAGTGCCAAAATGAGAACAGTCTCCCATGACACAGGATAATGTCCCAACAGGAACATGAGAGAGGTCTGAACATGCCGTAGAAGCATGCTTACAAGCAGGGAAAAGGTATACCCACACTGAATGAGGTCGGAGTGACAGATAGTTGACAGGTAGCATTGTGCAATTGACGTAGGGAAGAATCTCTTTGACCTCTCCCATTGTGACGGTGAATTGCAAGTGTGGTAGCCTTCCCCTGCGTTTGCTGTTATATCGTTCTGAGGACTTCCAAGCTAGTCAAGTGAACACTCCTACAGCATCTAGAGCCACAGAGAGACTCCTAGTCCACTGAGGGTGCTCTGGCTCTTGGTAGTAACCGTTCTTAGTTGCTTCATCTCCATTTTGAACGATCCCTGTACCTAACTGAGGTGTCCCGTATTTGGTTTCATTTTTGAGTCCTGTTAACGCAGAGTGAAGTCTGCACCTAAACAGGCCTTCAGGCCAATCATCTGCAAGAACAAAGCACAGCAGGGCCAGAAGGGAGGTAAATGAGTGTCCCATGCTGATCACCAGTCTCAGGAGAACTGTGGCTCTCTGATAACAAGAAGCAGATTTTGCTTACGAAGCAATCAGTGAGCTCCCTGCTCCTGGCTTACTCTCTATCACATATTGATTTACAGGTTCCATCAAATCAACTATGTCATTTCATACGTTCCCATTCCAAAGATCAGCGGAACAATTTTGATATGGTGTGGACGTATTTATGTGAAATTGCTCTTCGGATTATCTGACTGTGCCTGTATATAGACTATCTGAGTGACCTCAGTTATAGAACAATTATCCTCCAACCATTTGCTTTTAAACTCCAAGGTGGTCCTTCATCCTTAATTTTCCTGGGCAGAATAGATGTTCACTCTAGTTACAACAGAAGGAGAACCAAGAAATGTTATAGCAGCAAGTACAGGCTTCCCATCAACATCACAAACGATGCTAGAGATTTCATACCAATAAAACATAGCTGTAACTGCAATTGGGTCCAAAGTAGTCATGTCATGGGATGTGGTGTTGTATTTATGTAAGGTTCAGGGTGTGTGTGCTGGGGCCTGCTGTGAGGACTGAGGTCAGCTTATGATCCTATTCTGAGATGATTTGTGACCTCACAGGAGTGTGCTAATGTCATATTTCAATGTTCAGTTGTCTGGTTCCAGGTTACAGATTTAACTGTCCCCTTTTCTTATTTAGTGTGTAAGAACCATCAGACAGCTGTCTTTTGGTGCTGAAGCACTGATCACAGAAAGAGCCAAGAGTATTTTGAAAATGAAAATGTTCTTAGACTTCTGGTCAAAAGTCCAGAGTTCTTAAAGAATTAATGTTGTGACTTTGGACATGACAATATTGATCCCAATTCTTGTATCCATGACAGGTAAGGTACTATGCCTGACCTGTTGGCAATTATGAGACATAAACATATAATTCTGAAGGCTCTTAGGAAACTCACTGAGCTTTAGGGCATTCCTATTACTATTACACTGTTAGTGTAGGCATGCACATATCTCTAGAACAGTGGTTCTCAACATGCCTAATGCTGAGGCCTTTTAATACAATTCCTGATGTTGTGTTGACCACCAACCATAAGATTATTTTTGTTGCTACTTCATAACTGTAAATTTGCCTCTTAGGAATTGCAAGGTAAATATTTTTGGAGACAGAGGTTTGCTGAAAGGATTGCAGACCACAGGTCAAGAAATGTTGCTTTAAAACATCATGAAGGAGAGACTGTATGGGGCAGAGATGCTCACCTCATGGAAATTGAGAGGATGGGGAGGGGAAAGGAGAGGGGGAAAAAGGGAGAGAGGGAGGAAGCAAGGAAAGTAGGAGAGAGGGAGGGAGAGATACTGATTTTCCTCTAACACATGCCCCCAGTGACTCCCAAACACCTATGAATCTATCAGTGGATTAGCTTCTCTCACTGAACTCCCTCATGATCCAATCATATCTCATTAGCTTCACCAGCTGAGGACCAAGCCTTCAGCATGAGTATTTAGGTTGGTTGCCTCATCATATCTAAACCACGATATCTAGAACAACTCAAATTCACCTTATATTCCACAAGTCACACACACACAAGCAGGTACAATTTGGAATGCAGTTTTGAAATGCAGCTTTTAGCTCAATACAGGACACAAAGCGAAATTAAAGCTAACAAGATAAATGGCCGTCAGCAGAGTTCTTGGCCCTGGAAAACTGATAGCAGGCCATCTGCTAGGACTATGGCAGAAAGAATCCCAATGGTGGATTGATTTTAAAATCCTTAATATGAACATTTTTAACTCCATCATTCTCTAAGATGGCATGGTCCTTCTCACAGCACAAAGATCATTAGACCATCAGAAGTCCATAGCTGAGGATCTATAGCCCCATAACCCCTTGACAAGGCTTCCTCGGTATCATAAAGACTACTGCTTATGACAGGGCCATCCTTCACTCCAGAGCACACTTAGCAGCATCCCCGGCCTCTGTCCACCAGAAGCTAATCGTAACTCCCACTAGTGACACCCACAAATATTTCTAGACACTGTCAAGATTCCTCTGGGGAGCAGAACCACTCTCAATTGAAGTCACTGCCGCAGATCCATCTCTGTCTATGTAACCATTCTCCTAAGATAAACAATCAATGAGGGATTTATTAAATATTTATATTTTAAGCATTACAAACTCATCACTGTCCTTGGCGAGTCTTTTTCTTAAAAAGTCTATTGAGTATCTGCAGCATGCCAAGCACTGCATTAAGTTCTGTTGTCAAAGGAGAAAAAGCCATTCAAGTACAGAGGATGCCAGGAAGGGAGTGAGGGGCGGCTGGGCAGAGGGGAAGGGATGTATCTTGTACACAGTTCCTTGTAGCAGAGGGGAAGGGATGTATCTTGTACACAGTTCCTTGTAGCAGAGGGGAAGGGATGTATCTTGTACACAGTTCCTTGTAGCAGAGGGGAAGGGATGTATCTTGTACACAGTTCCTTGTAGCAGAGGGGAAGGGATGTATCTTGTACACAGTTCCTTGTAGCAGAGGGGAAGGGATGTATCTTGTACACAGTTCCTTGTAGCAGAGGGGAAGGGATGTATCTTGTACACAGTTCCTTGTAGCTCCACATATGCCTGTCCATGTTCAGCATTGTCCTGGGAGCCTTTTAATTGTGGAAGCCACATCTTTTTGATTCCCGAAGACTAACAGACTGCCCAGAATACAGAAAAGTGTTTGCTGATGAAATCCATGAGACGGTAAATGATGGGGAAATGACGGGAAGTGGAGTTGTCCACAACAACGACACAAACTGAACACACTTGGTTGACTGGGGTTGGGGGGGTGGGGAAGTAGACTCTATATAGAGAAAGTTTCACCGCATCTTGTTTTATCTTTCTATAAATTTGACTGAATATAGCTTCTATATCATGCACCTTCATGCTAGCACATACAAGCATATCTAGTCCTAGGGACCACACATGGCCTACTGTTCTTGCGTAAAACATGTTACCTTATGGTTAACAGGGAAAAAATTCAGTGGTGAGAAATGATGAAAGTAGAGGTTTTTGATGTGGCACATTCAGATCAGGCATCTGATAATAACTACTCAGTTAAATGCAAACTTCCTGGATTTTATATGCAGTTTGAATACAGTGAGAGAAAGAGATGGAGATTGTAAAGATTAACAATAGATATAAATTGACAAGTTGACATTTTTATACTATATGTTTTAGGGCGTTAAGTATTTCTCTATAGATGTATCACAGTGGGGAATAATGCTGTTCCCAGAAGACATGGGTAATAGAGTGCTCGCTACAAATGTGTCATCTACATCACCTGTTCCCTCAAAGCTCAAGAACATTACGAAGAGGGAGTCCAGGAATGTAAAACCAGAGGATGGGAGGAAGGAAGACTCTGAAATGCTGACTTCTGAATGCGACACAATGTTGCGAATATGAATCCTCAGCAGGTGTGTTTCCCTGCACAGTATCAAAATAGTTAAAAACTCAAAACAAGGAAGACATAAAGTTGTGAGTGAGGTGTGAAAGAGGGTCTTAGTGGGACTTGAAGGAAGGGTATGGAGAGAGGCATGACCAAGATCCTCTCTCTCTCTCTCTCTCTCTCTCTCTCTCTCTCTCTCTCTCTCTCTCTCTATATATATATATATATATATATAAATGTATGTGTATACACACACACACACACATATGGCATTTCAGAGATTGAATAAAAGTATAAAAACAACAACAACAAAACAAAACAAAGAAAAAGAAAATAACCACATTAAAATTTCTGTTCACAGAAAGTACTTATGACACAGAAATGTCAGGGTCTACTTCTAAGCCATTGAGAACAAGTCTTTCAACCAAATCCGTGTAATTTTGTCTGAGATGCACACTGAGAGAAGTCTCCAGATGACCTGTAGGAGTCGTTTCTTTCAGTGCTCTTCGCTCTTCTGCAGGGATTTTCTCATAGTTGTTATTTGTTATGCAAAACATAGCACATTGCATTATACTTTGTAGACCAAAAATTTGATATCCTGAGAGATAAGAAGAAAGTCTGGCGCTGAGGCTTCCATTTTGAATCTGTGAGGAAAAAAGAGGTCAGAGAATGAAGTCATGGTGGGGAGGAAACGGAAAGAGAGGGAGAGAAGAGAAGCAAAGGGAGAGGTGAATAGATAGGAAGAGGGATCATGGGAGGAGGGGCAGGGAGGGAGATAAGGACACAGAGAGAGACAGGGAGAAGGAGACAGACACAGAGTCAATGACAGATGCAGAGAGCTGCAGATCTGGATTGGAGCTGCACCAGAACTGGCCACCCAGCATGCAGTGACTGGGCACACTGACTGTGGAGTCAGTGTACTCCCATCTCCATGTGACCCGCAGAGCTTGGGCTCATTTTCTGAGACTTTCATTTCTGTAGGATTCCCCAGGCATAATGACACATTCCTACTTCACCAGTATATTGTAGTAGTATGTGCACTGTGGCTATTTAAATATTCCAGAGGGATAATGAACCCCTCGATTTAGAGTTTCGGTGTAGCTAAAACCACATTAATTCACCTGCAATTTACTGAGCCTTTCCACTATCATATGTCATTTCCCAACACTTCTGAAAACCTACACCAAACTTAAAAAAGCAACAACCAAAATTTCCTTTCAGAAATGTCTTCTCCTTTCCATTAAGGTTAGATTAATGACTTTGAAGCTTCTTGTGGAAGAATCAGCTATAAATGACACTGAAAACCAAACCTGCAGAAATAGCACAAAAAAGAAGTCTTAACATTCATTTATAATCATCCAGATACGTTTAGTTTTATTTTTATTAAGAAATATTGCTAGAATTCCTCAGATCTTTTCTTTTTCTTCAACCAAAGCATCAATCATGTTGTTGGTCCCACTTCATGTTCCTATTCCTTTCCTACCTTCCTATGTGGAGGGGGCACTGAATGCACAGTTTCTACTGTGACAGCAGGGTCTGGCTTTCTGCTAGGCTGAAGCTCCAATGCAGTGTGTCTTCTAAGAATGTGAAGTTCAAGGGGAGGCTCCAAGGCCTGACACTATTACTGATGCTATGGTGTGCTTACAGACAGGAGCCTAGCATGGCTGTCCTCTGAGAGGCCCAACGAGCAGCTGAAAGAGTCAGATGCAGATATTTAGACCCAAGCAGTGGACAGAAGCTGGTGACCCCTGTGACTGAATTAGGGAAAAGGTGGAAGAAGCTGAGGAGGAGGGTGACCCTGTAGGAGGACCAGCAGTCTCAACTAACCTGTACTCCTGAGACACTGAGCCACCAACCAGGCAGCATACACCAGCTGATATGAGGTCCCTGACACATATACAGCAGAAGACTGCTTGGTCTGGCCTCAGTGAGAAAAGATGCACCTAACCCTTGAGAGACTTGAGGCCCCAGGGAGTGGAAAGGCCTGGTGAGGTTGGGGTGTGGGGATATCCTCTTGGAGACGGAAGGAGGAATGGGATAAGGAATCGCTGGAGGGCAGACTGGGAGGGTGAAAATGACTGGACTGTAAAATAAGATTAAGGAATAATAATAATAGTAATAATAATAATAATGATGATGTGAAGTTCAGATGCATATATGAAGCGACTGGCATGTCAACCATCACAGCTTGTCAACTGGCTGGGGATTTTCCTCCTGTGAAATGACAGTTGTCTTTAAAAGAATGACCTATGTGGTTGAGCTGGTCAATGTTTGAGTCTAACTGACCTTTCTCTGCTGTCTCAAAACTTAGCACCTGATAGCATTTGTGCCATCCTGAACATTTAGCAGTCAGTGTGGCACATATATGCATTCTTCTATTTTAAGGCAGAAAGATCCACAACCAGTGCCCCCCACCCCCATCCCACAAAAAAATATAAGAAACCATGCTAGTGGCTTCTCTAACCTACTTCAAAGTATAAGGAACTAGTGTTCAGAATGTTGCAGAGGATTATCTAATAAATTCAGATGTTCCCTAGGGTGTTTCTAACATTTCACATGGCTTTAATACAATCTTCCAACCAGTGATAGATTGCAAAAGTCAAAGAAGATATTGGCTGTTCCTATTGTCTGAATTGGTCGCGTGAATTCAACAGGATACTGGACAGTTTATGCTGGCCAGGGCTCTGACTGGGACAAATCACTTATGTAACCAATGTTTTGAATGTCTATTTTATCTATTTTATGTTACCTTCTTTTAGACAACATGCTCTTGAAACATAATGTCAGTGCCAGAAAAAAAGGGAATGGGGAGGGGTGGGGGTCCTTGGAAGGGAAGAAGCAAGTGGAGACGGTGGTATGTGACCTCCAGTCTTGCAGGTACAGAGTCCATTGGCCAAGCACACAAATGACTTTTCCAAGTAGCACTGGCCAGTGGCTGAGTTGGAGTGGGGATGCAATGGTACTATTTGTTATTGTCCCTTTGGTTTTAGAAACAAGACCTTGTCGGAGTTATAAAAACTCAGGCAAAATGTAGCCACTTCTATACGTTTAATTGGTCTCCAAACTAGAAGTGTGGCTTTTCCCGTCTTTCACTTTTCTCCCATTAACTTAGACTGTGTTGCCTCCGCACAAGAAAACTGAGCAGTGAGGGTGAAAATGAAGAAGGGACATTGGGTCATGGAATGGAAGGTGTTTTTGTGCTTAACTCTTTAGCAAACGAGCAAACTCCCGATTGGATGAAAGTAACAAAGTAGGTCCTTAAAACATCAGACTTCTTTAAAATATCAAAAAGATCCATGTCTGCATTTCTGTCAATAAGTCCCTTCAGAACTAATCTTAAGTGCCTGATCATGTCACTTAGAATTTGGTGTGTGACATTTCCGAGATTACACCATTCACCAGGTATACTGTGCTAGAGTGACACTAAGAAACCATTCATTTTCCATGTGGAGCTGGCACAAGGAAGCAAGGCTAATGGACAGTCAACACAGAGAAGAAAATATCTAGGGCATAGAGTGTAACCATAGCATGGTGCCCTGGGTAGGGAGGCCCAATAAATGCTTCCTGGACAATAGGTTTAGGTATTTGCTTTATTGTTTCACAAAATCAGCAAGGGGCAGATCGGGCCACATCCCTACTAGCAGTCTGCAAACAAGTGAGATACAGACATATCTACTGTCAGATAAAGTAATGGGGGAAGGACTCAAGGGTCTTTTTAAAAAATGGATAGGTAAACCTGTGCTCCCACTTCAAAACTGGAAAATCATGAGCCTTTAAGATTTGCTCCTCATCAAAGCTTCCCACTCAGAAGAATACAGTTTTAAAAGGAATCCATTTATCCCATCTCAAATTTTTTGGTGAATCTTTTCTTTCCCCCTTAAAGCATAACGAGCTTGTCAGAGTTTCCATGGTGAACACAGGGCACCATGGAAACTGATAGATTTAGCTACACTAAAAGAATAAATAAAATAGGCAGGCATTTACTTGACTGTGCAGTGACAACTCTCCTAGATGGGAGGGGAGAAGCAGCAGGCATTTAACCCACTTGCCCTGCTCAATCTGTGCTTCCTGAAATCACGAATTATTCTTACCAGACCCTGCTACTGACCTGTGCTGATTGGACAGCAGATCTCCTCGAGACTCACTAGTCACATGTTGCTTTCCCTTCCAGCTGGTTAGCTGTGTGTCACCAGTAACCGTTAGAAATGTGGTACAGTGTGAAACCTGGAGGTGATACAACACAGGACAGTGACCAAGGGAACTTCTGCTGAACCTAACATGCGGTTCCCCCAGCCGACCACAGCAGGTCTATGTGGGAGGAAAATCAGAGTCAAGACCTAGGTCTGTTCTGTGCTAACTAGCTAGGGAACTCCAGTTTCCTCTGTAAAATGTTTAACATAGTTTTGTTATTTCATAGGCCTGTTGTGAGACTGAAGGGGAGATAGTAGAAGGCAAACCTTTGCAAACATCAGACTCTAGCTAGCAAGAGGGATAATCAGACAGACAGCTGTCGCAGTTGATCATGCTTCAATCTAGTACTTTGCCTTGACAGTTGGAAGGCTTTGAACACACTTAAACCAACCTGCATTTGAGAGTTTGGTGTGTGTGTGTGTGTGGGTACTTCTGGCTCCAAATAAATTAAGGAGAACTTTGATCTTGAGAATGAAGCATTTGAGTTTCTTATGTGTTCCAGATATTGAGTAAAGAAACACAAGCAACCCAGAGTAAGACTCAACATCTAAGAGAACAGAGACATACAGATGCCCTGGGTGAGGGAAGAGTGGATAGATCACTGGCAGCTTTTAAGGGTGTGGAGTCATGAGACATGCAGGCATGATGCCAACTGGTAAAAGGGTACAAAAAGAAGAGAAAATATGAGCAGGGCAGATTATGAGCTGTGGCAGAAGGAAGGGAAATGAGTCTGAAGAAGGGACCAGCGGCTAACCCAGGAATGCTCCCTGCAAAGGAAGAGGTCTTCCCCCCACCCCCCGAAAGAAAGTGAGATGCGGTGCTGTCTTAGTTAGGTTTCTATTGCTGTAATAAAACACCAAGGCAAAAAGCAGTTTGGAGAGTAAAGGGTTTATTTCAGCTTATGGTTTGACATCACAGTACCTCATCAAAGAAAGTTAGGGCTGGAACCTGATAGCAGGAACTGAAGCAGAAGCCATGGGGGAAGATGGCTTACTGGCTTGCTCTCTGTGACTTGCTCAGTTTGCTTTTCTTATACATCCCAAGTGCCCAGGGCATCGCCGATAGTGGGCCGGGCCCTCCCACATAAATCACTGATTTAAAAAAAAAAAGGTCAAATAAACCTTCGTACAGGCCAATTTGGTAAGGCCATTTTCCCCAGTTGAGGTTCTTGCTTCCCAAATGACTCTAACCTGTGTCAAATTAATGAAGGAAACAACAAGAACAACAACAAAATAGCACAGAGACTCAGACCATGGAGTACTGTGTTCTGTAGGCGAGTAGAAAATTTATTTTTTGTACTCCTTTTTCCAATCCTCAGTATCCTGGAGAATTTTTTTTTCTTCAGGGACACCAGGATGGGATCCAAAAACTGCAGGGAGCCCTCAAGTGTGAGGGTGGAGAGTCAGAATTGAGTGGGAAGATCACGACTTCTCGGCTGGCTCTTGGGTTTATAATCCTGAGCCTGTGTGCCAACAAGTTGCCTGTGAATAGAATGAAACTATGCATTGCTCAAAGCAGCTAACACTTAACTCTTTTTGTAGGATGCTAACTCACATAACTCAGGGGCCCATGCCCTTCCTCTGACTAGGATTTACTGTACATAAAGCTACCTAATGTTTATTCATTCTAGAAGCACATAGTAATAGTATGACTGAGTGTCACCAAAATTCTATATTGATTCCATTATCTCAACAAAACAATTTCCATTATCTCAACAAAGCAATTCCATTATTTTGTTAGTGATTCTACATACCCATAGCCTTTCATGACTTGAATTATAGCACATTTTATAAAATTAACATAGAACTACTTTTCAAGTGTGGTTACATAGCATTTTGGTTGGCCTTGAGCTAAGAGTTCAAGGGGGTCCTCCTATCTTGGCTTCCTAGTAGCTAAGATCTCAGGTTTGAGTCCTTGTGCCCAGCTACAGTGTATATGATGTGCTAATTCACAAATCTAGTCTTCTCAGTTGTTGGAACTGAGGAAGCTTTCATTAAAAAACTGATTAACTGTGTCTGTTTTAGGGTACAAGTGCCATTGCTGGAAACATTTAAGCCACTTTCAAACTAAATCCAGACATTCTCTGCATCTGACCTGCTGAGGTTTGTGTTTACACAATCTTGGGGTAAGAAAATGTTTCCAGTGTACAAGATAATGGGACCCGAGGACAGCTGGCTTGCAGAGTCAAGAGTAACGATGATGTAGCTGAAGTCTCCAAGAAGTAGGCATAAAGAGTGCAGCCAGGAGGGATCTGAATCTGGAGCCACTGGCAGGGTGCAGCCAATTTCAAGTGCCTGGGACTGAGAGTATTCTCAGATCTTGAGCTGTTAGAGGTCAAAACCAGGCAAGTTCAGTGTCAATTGGGATGAACTGGTAAGTGTAGACCTTGGTGGAGAGGAAGTGAAAGGATTGAGTAGGGAAAGAATGAATCATTTATACATAAGCCTGGATAGTGTCATAAAAACTTCAGTTCCAAGGAAACCAGCCGATTATGCAATAAGGCCTCACCCTTTATATTGGAGTCTGCTTACAGGAAAAAAAAAGTACATGTAGTCATTTAATAAATGTGCAGGGAACACGAGTCATTGTTTAAGCATTGGACAGCCCCTTTATTCTTCTGGCTACCAGTGTACATACATATGTATAGTAGAAATGGAAATAAATTACGAGGCATGAAAAATCTCTTTTCAAGTTGTTGTTCAGGGGAGTACAAGAGGCCCGCATAAAATAGAAATAATATAGGCTATTGTAATAGCCTGAATAATAATACAGGCTATTGTATTGTTCCTGGTGGCTCCAAGAGTTGAAGTTAAGTCCCTGTTGCTGAAGTCACCACAGAGTTCAGCCACAGGAGTTGGAAGAATCAAGCTGGAGTTGTCCTGGAGGCCTCTTGAAGGATTGGCTCTCAGAGTACCAGAAGGTGCCATGCAAGATGCCAAGCAAGAAATCTCAATCATCAGTCCTATCTAACTGTGTTGCCTACTGTGGTGGTTTGAATATGCTTGGCCCAGGGAGTGGCATTATCAGGATGTGTGGTCTTGCTGGAGTAAGCATGGCCTTGTTGGAAGAAGTATGTTGTTCCCGAAACTGCTCTGCATGATCCTGGTGGGTGTGCTTGCAGCTCTACACCTGCCCAAGAGTTCTGGATTCACAAATGACACACACATGCAACCTTTCTATTTAAAACATCTTGACTAGCTCAATAGCTGGGCCTCTCTTGAACCTCCACATGGCTAACACACTCCCCTCTGATATTTCTGAGTTAATACTTGCTAAATCTATGTATCATCTCTGCTACCTGAGACTCAATAGGGGGAGTGGCCCCTGGGACCGCCTTCTCCGATTCTTACAAGACCATGGGCTCTCCCTGCATCTTTCCCCGCGTGATCTGTCTCTTTTGCCCTCCTAATGGTGGAATCCCTCTTCTTGTCTCTGTATTTCTTGCCAGGAAATCCTAAAAGTCCCACCTCTATTCCCTCTGCCCAGCCACTGACCTCTGGCTCTTCATTGATCAGTCAAAAAAATCAACTGTTGGTAGGGTCCTGCAGCGGACGTGTGAATTCCCATGTAAGCACAAATCAAATCCCCAACAGTGTGTCACTGTGAGGCTGGGTGTTGAGACCCTCCTCCTAGCTGCCTGGATGTTGGTCTTCTCTAGGCTTCAGTTGGATCAAGAAATCTCAGGGCTGAGATTTCTACATCTTGATCCGACCTGGCCAAGTGCTCATCGCTCGGGAAGTCACATACTCTAGAGGAGAACCTACTATTGCCACTTCACTAAGCCAGTAAAATTTCAAACTACATTCTAAATACTTACCTTCATATTTACAAATGGCTGACTCTGGCATCTATGTGGTGGGTAAACTGAGGCAGGCGGCCATTGGGAATCGGTGTTTAGACTCGCTGACCAGATGAATCCAGATACCTACAGGAGCTGCTGCTAAAGGCAGCCAGCGATTAGAGAAGCTTCTCAGCAGACTTTTCTTTTTTTTTAAATTAGATATATTCTTTACTTACATTTCAAATGTTGTCTCCTTTCCTGGTTCCCCACCCACCCACCAGAAAATCCCCTAGCCCATCCCTCCTCCCCTTGCTCGCCAATCCACCCACTCCCGCTTCCCTGTCCTGGCATTCCCCTATACTGGGGCATTTAGCCTTCTCAGGACCAAGGACCTCTCCACTCTTTGATGTCCAACAAGGCCATCCTCTGCTGTGCATGCATCTGGAGCCATGGGTCCCTCCATGTGTACTCTTTGGTTGGTGGTTTAGTCCCTGGGAGCTCTGGGGGTACTGGGTGATTCAAATTGTTGTTCCTCCTATGGTGCTGCAAACCCCTTCATCAGCAGACATTTTAGCTGAGGGAACAAAGCTTGATTTACTGGGGCTGGCACTCTCTGTAGCCAGTGGAAAAAAAATTATGAACTCTTTTAATTCCTTGGGGCATGTAAGAAAGAGAAGGAAAGAGAGAAAATTCACATGTGTACACACACACACACACACACTGAATGGACGAAACAAAAGTCAGAGTTCAATAACTTCATACACATAAATATACATGCATATATACACACATGCATACATACATGCATACAGACCTATAGATAGACATATACATATTCACACATGCGTGGTTGGAGCAAAGTTCCAGGAGGCAGGCTCCAAGCATTCCACACATACGTGCATAAATACACACAATTGGTGGATGGAAGAAGCAGTGTTCTAACCCCCATTCACACAAACTTTATACACATACACGTAGTTGGTGGATGGGAGAAACAATGCTCCAGCCACACCATACCTTATTCTTTCTTCCATAGCTTATATATCTCAGCAAAATCTTTCAAGCAGTATACAGTTATAATGTGATTACATTTTAGTTTTCTTCTAATAAATGACTATGAAAAACAACATGCTTTCCAAAACCTATACAAGAAATAACATTACACAGTACAGTTAAAGAAAACCCATGTACATTCATAACCAAGCAACTTGTTATAGATTAACAAAGTGTAAGCAAGCAAGAGAGTTTTTCTCAGTCAGTTCCTCTTTCTGGCATTTTGAGGTTACAGAGAAAGAAGTAATTACTTTATTATTTATCTTTAAAAGTAATCTTGTAAGAGACTTAAAAGAATCATATATCTAAAGTTTTTTTTTAAATATTTACCTTAAATCCTCAAAATGTATATCTTTTCATCAGCAATTCTTAATATATCATATCAGGAAGCCGAGAGCAGAAGTGGATATAAGAAATCAGTCATCACCAGTCCAACCTCAGTGAGTCATGTCAGCCAGTGCTGCTGTTGTTCTTGTTCCCTGACCTTACAAAGTCCCTAGCTTAACTGGTAAGAGTGTGTCTTTCTGAACTTCACATTGTTCCCTAAGGTTTTTTTTTTTTTCTTTTTACATCAGTAGTACAATCATCTCAACCTAGCTTCACAACTTTATTTTTCCAAATATTTTTTAAGGGTGGTAGTCATTGCTGACAATCTATGTCTCTAAATTCTTCTCTAGGGTGGTATAGAATCACAATGTGCTGCATGTACACATACATAAAAATGTAACTTAAGTCCATTTAGTGTTGCTCATAAGGATATGTTTATAGAGGTTGCCATTTGGTACTTACTAGATATCTAATTACAGGGCTCATCCCTGAAGAAGACTTACTCGCCCTCTCAGCACTCATTAATTGCTTGTACCATTTCATCTAGAGAGGCTGTGGGATTTCCCGCTACCATGCTTGACTGTCAGCTAATGTTAGTGTCCAGGTCTTTTGTAGGCTACTATATTGTTGAGATCACATGGTGCAGTTTTCCTGCATATAGAAGACACAATCTTGAAGCAAACATCTTGCTCCTCTTGGGGGGGGGGGGGATTAAGAGGAAGAGTGGGGTAGTGAGTAAATATGATCAAAATGCATTGTAAAAATTATCAAAAGAAATAGAATATTAACATTAAAAAGAAATGGGAACTAACAAATGGAAAAAACATTTTTAAGGATGGATATGACCAGTGTAGTAGCAGAAGAATGGATTCCTGGAATGGGAACTTCTGGGTAGGGGACAGCTAGCTCTTGGGCAGGGACAGTCACTGCCTGGAGTTACTACTTAAGGCAAAGAAAGGGAGAGAGGCTGCCCAGTTAAATTTAGAGGAAGTACAATGCTATGGGGAGCAACAGAGGAAACTTGGGATCCACACTTTGATCAGAAAGTCCTTTAACCAGAAAGTCCTGCCTGCAGGACCTAACGACAGGAGCCTGAGGCTGTTGTGTGGGGAGGAAACCTGGACAGGTTTTGCAGTGACTTGGCCCAGGTTCTGATTTCATGAAAGGAATTGCAGACCTCAGACTGGTAGCTTGCTGACCTCAAACTGGTAGGTGGTCTCTAGATTCCTACTCTTGTACTTCAGTTCACAGCTACTGGGAACTTCATTTTCTCCTCTTGTACAACTGAAAAAAAAATCAAATTATTTACCTCAGACGCAAGAAAAGTTAGTCTTGGTATTGTATGTGGGTGGGCAAAAGGACTAAAATATTGACCTCAGTGGAAGAGAGGGACTTTGAGATCTAGATTAACCGTTGGTGGTGGAGATCTCTGTAAAGTTCCATTACAAGTCAAACTTCCAGAACCCCGGCAATGAATGAACACATATTCTGCATCCCTCAGACTCGGGAAAGGAAATTGGCCACAAGGTGTACAGCTCCAAGTGACCTTTCACCTGTCGCCACGTTTGTGCAAGCTGAAAATCTGCTTGGTGCTCAAGTTGAGAGGATGAATGGCCCTAGGAGTACAGAAGGCTCAGAGAAGACAACGTAGGTGTGCAATGAAAGCAAGTCAGAGTGGCTTGATTTCGATAACTCAAGGAGTTAACACATCCAAAACCAACGCAGGGGTGGGGAGGAAAACCACACCCCACTGGAGCTGGAGCCAACTCGCAGGAGAAAAATCCTATTGGCATCCAGGAGGCAGGGAGCCAGCCCCTGGGCGCGGCCTGCAGGGGGCAGGTGATCGACTAGGGAAGCGGGGGCAGGACGAGCCCCAAGAGCGCCCAGCTCCGGCTCTGCAGCCCCTGGGACCGCTCTGCGCCTTCCCGGTGCGCCGTCCTTGGCCAGTGAACTCGCGCTGTCCCGCTGCTGCCATGTGTGCGGCTCGGACGCCGCAGCTGGCGCTCATCTTCCGAGGGACTTTCGTCCACTCTACCTGGACCAGCCCCATGGAGGTGCTTCGCGATCACCTCCTCGGCGTGAGCGATAGCGGCAAAGTGAGTAGGCACCGGGTCCCGCGCACCGCGGACAGGTGGAGGGACCCTGGCGAGGCACCGCGCAGTCGGGGTTCATTGGGGTTCGCTCCTGTAGAGCGAGCACCGGTGGCTCCAGAGTTGAACTTTAGCATTTGGCTTCTAGGGAAGGCAGACTCCCTGGTCACTAGATTTGTAGCCTGGCTAGGTGCAGAATGGCATCCCAGAAGTCTGGGAACAGTAGAGTACTCACACAGCACTGTGGGCATCCCTAGAAAAGGTGATTGAATTTCTTGTGACAGAGCTGATCAGGGTGGGGTGGGGATCATTTGATTAGTGTTGTTTGTTGAATTTATCAGGTAGAATAAGCAAAAACATCTGGTTTCCTTCACAGGTTCATTCATCAAACAATGCATTAATATTACATGCTACACAAGTTTAATGCTGGAAGGGACAGAACTGTGAGAGTCTCTCTGTCTCTGTCTGTCTGTCTGTCTGTCTCTCTCTCTCTCTTTTACACACACACACACACACACACACACACACAGCCATTTGAATCAAAACAAGCTGTTTCATTTTAAGGTTCAAAATGTCTTTTATGATTATAGATTTTATACCCTCCCCCTAAAATTAGATTTCCACAAGTGTCTTATGATGCCTGATACTTCTTTGTCCACACAGATGGTGACTATGTACATTAGTAACATCCTGGTCAGTTTGATAAGTGAAGTCATTTCATTTTGGGGGAGGAATGGAATTTTTAATTATTTCTCAAAGTATACCAGTTTGTGGTCTGCCAAGTTGAAGACACTCACTGACAATATTGAATTATGACTTAGATTTGGGAATAACCAAACCTGATATTCTTAAAGATTTTTTAAAATGTGTGTGTGTGTGTGTGTGTGTGTGTGTGTGTGTGTGTGTGTGTGTGTGTGTATTCTCAAAGAGGCATGTGTGGTCAGAGAGCAATGTGTTCTCTCTGTTCGTTCTCTCCTTAATCCACATGGATTCCAGGGACTGAAACTAGGTCCTCAGGTTTGGTGACAAGCACCTTGACGTGTTGAGCCACCACACAGGCTCCCAATTTTGTTTTCTTGTGGGACTTGATTTTTGTTGTTGTTGTCGGTACATTGGGAAGTGGGATGTTGCGTTTCCAAGGTGATAACATTCTCAGAGCTCACCTAATGGAGAGATTTCACTAAACCTGGAGACCTGCATGCATATCCGCTCCACACTTGGGATTATAACCCTCAGCTTCAGTGAACTCCTATCTGTGTAAGTCCCAAGAAACCAAATACACACACTGAGAGGCTGGTGACAGAGAAGAGATGCTAGTTTGGCCATAGATGCTTTTCAGCTCATAGCTTTCTTTTTGGAATTAATATCCCATTCCCTCAATTCTAATAGAGTAACTGATGCAACAGTATATTTGGGGGCATCATGGAAATAAGTAAGAAAAGGAAGTAAGTTATCAGAAAATTAATCCAGATGAATTTTTGAATTGCTCTTTCTAACTCTATGAAGAATTGAGTTGGGATTTTGATGGGGATTGCATTGAATCTGTGTATTACTTTTGGTAAGATGCTCATTTTTACTATATTAATCCTGCCAATCCATGAGCATGGCAGATTTTTCCATCTTCCGAGGTCTTCTTCAATTTCTTTCTTCAGAGACTTGAAGTTCTTGTCATACAGATCTTTCACTTGTTTGGTTAGCGTCACGCCAAGATACTTAATATGGTTTGTGGCTATCGTAAAGGGTATTATTTCTCTTACTTCTTTCTCAGCCTGCTTATCCTTTGAGTATAGGAAGGCTTCTGACTTGCTTGAGTTGATTTTATATCCGGCCACTTTGCTGAAGTCGTTTATCAGCTGTAGGAGTTCTCTGGTGGAGTTCTTTGGGTCGCTTATGTATACTATCATATCGTCTGCAAATAGTGATAGTTTGACTTCTTCCTTTCCAATTTGTATCCCTTTGACCTCTTTTTCTTGTCTAATTGCTCTAGCTAGAACTTCAAGTACTATATTGAAAAGATATGGAGAGAGAGGGCAGCCTTGTCTAGTCCCTGATTTTAGTGGGATTGCTTCAAGTTTCTCTCCGTTTAGATTGATGCTGGCTACTGGTTTGCTGTAAATTGCTTTTACTATGTTTAGATATGGGCCTTGAATTCCTGATCTTTCCAAGACCTTTAGCATGAAAGGATGCTGAATTTTGTCAAATGCTTTCTCAGCATCTAATGAGATGACCATGTGGTTTTTTTCTTTGAGATTGTTTATGTAGTGGATTACATTGATGGATTTCCTTATATTGAACCATCCCTGCATCCCTGGGATGAAGCCTACTTGATCGTGGTGAATGATCGTTTTGATGTGTTCTTGGATTCAGTTGGCAAGAATTTTATTGAGTATTTTTGCATCGATATTCATAAGAGAGATTGGCCTGAGATTCTCTTTCTTTGTCGGATCTTTGTGTGCTTTTGGTATTAGTGTAATTGTGGCTTCATAGAACGAGTTGGGTAGTGTTCCTTCTGTTTCTATTTTGTGGAACAGTTTGAAGAGTATTGGTGTTAGGTCTTCTTTGAAGGTCTGATAGAATTCTGCACTAAAACCATCTGGACCTGTGCTTTTTTTGGTTGGAAGACTTCCAATGACAACTTCTATTTCTTCAGGGGTTATAGGACGGTTTAGATGGTCTATTTGATCCTGATTTAATTTTGGTACTTGGTATCTGTCAAGGAAATTGTCCATTTCCTCAAGATTTTCTAGTTGTGTTGAATACAGGTTTTTGTAGTAGGATCTGATGATTTTTTGAATTTCCTCAGTTTCTGTTGTTATCCTCAAGAGTAAAAGAACCTCTGGGGGAGTCAGTATCCCGGACCTCAAGCTGTACTACAGAGCAATAGTGTTAAAAACTGCATGGTATTGGTACAGTAACAGACATGTAGATCAATGGAACAGAATTGAAGACCCAGAAATGAATCCACACTCCTATGGTCACTTGATCTTTGACAAAGGAGCTAAAACCATCCAGTGGAAAAAAGATAGCCTTTTCAACAAATGGTGCTGGCTCAGCTGGAGGTCAACATGCAGAAGAATGCAAATTGACCCATCCTTATCTCCTTGCACTAAGCTCAATTCTAAGTGGATCAAAGATCTCCACATAAAACCAGACACACTGAAACTAATAGAAGGGAAACTAGGGAAGAACCTTGAACATATGGGCACAGGGGAGAATTTCCTGAACAGAACTCCAATAGCTTATACTCTAAGATCAAGAATAGACAAATGGGACCTCATTAAATTACAAAGTTTTTGCAAGGCAAAAGACACTGTCAAAAAGACAAAGCGGCAACCAACTAACTGGGAAATGATCTTTACCAACCTTACATCCGACAGAGGGCTAATATCCAAGATATACAAAGAACTCAAGAAGTTAAACTCCAGAGAGGCAAGTAACCCTATTAAAAAATGGGGTACAGAGCTCCACAAAGAGTTCTCACCTGAAGAATATCTAATGGCTGAGAAGCACCTAAAGAGATGTTCATCATCCTTAGTCATTAGGGAAATGCAAATCAAAACAACCCTGAGATTCCATCTCACACCAGTCAGGATGGCTAAGATCAAAAACACAGGAGACAGCAGTTGTTGGCGAGGATGTGGAGAAAGAGGAACACTCCTCCACTGCTGGTGGAATTGCAGGCTGGTACAACCACTCTGGAAAGCAGTCTGGCGGCTCCTCAGAAAACTGGGCATGACACTTCCGGAGGATCCGGCTATACCACTCCTGGGCATATACCCAGAGACTTTACCTGCATGCAATAAGGACACATGCTCCACTATATTCATAGCAGCCTTATTTATAATAGCCAGAAGCTGGAAAGAACCCAGATGTCCCTCAACGGAGGAATGGATTCAGAAGATGTGGTATATTTACACAATGGAATACTACTCTGCAATTAAAAACAATGAATTCACGAAATTCCTAGGCAAATGGTCAGAACTTGAAAATATCATCCTTAGTGAGGTAACCCAATCACAAAAGATCACACATGGTATGAAGTCACTGATAAGGGGATATTGACCCAGAATCTCAGAATACCCTAGACACAATCAGCATATCAATAGATTTCTAAAAAGATGGAAGGAGAGACCCCTGGTCCTGGAAAGACTGGATGTAGGGGAACGCCAGGACAGAGTAATGAGAGGGGGTTGAACGGAGAAAAGAGGGAGGGAAGGGGGCTTATGGGACTTTCGGGGAGGGAGGAAACGGGAAAGGGGAAGTGATTTGGAATGTAAATTAAAAAAATAAAATTAAATTAAATTAAAAAAAAAAAAAGAAAATTAATCTTTCCTTGAGTTTATACGGAAGAATAAGTGTGTCCTGAACATGCAATTAGTGGTTGAGTCAGAGAGCCTATTCTTCTGGGAGCATGCTGAGACTCTCAGTTTGCAGAGTGTGCCATTCCCACATGAGACAAAATTAACCAGGAATTGGCCACAGAGGTGGGCTAGTCAAGATATACAGCTGAAACTCCCCTTTGTCATTGGATTGTTAGCTATTGCTCTCCTTCTGAGTGTAAGACAGTAAGTTGCCCCTTCCCTGGGCTTAAAAGGAGAAGATGTTGTATGTATTTCAGTATTTGATTTCCCTCATGTTAAAATAGGGAATGCTTTACATTTAGGGTTGCTGACATGAACTGGTTATTTTCATATTTATTTAAACCCTTGAAAGGTACTTGAGAACTAGTCTAGCCTTGAAGTGAGTGAGTTAGTGCTTGAGATCGGCAGTTGCCTCTGAATTTTACTGAGCCTCTTAAAGCTAGTGTCAGAACATAGATTGGGATGGTTTGTGAGTATCTAGAAGCACTTGTGAAAATCTTGGCTCCTGGACATCATCCTCAGAGAACTCAAATGCATAGGCCTTGGGCAGAGTCTTACAGGCATCTCTGGAGACTCAGGCAAAGCAGTGTGTGAATCACATTTTGAGAGGTCCTGGTGAATCTTTTGTATGAAATGTCTAAATCTCACCTCACTTCAGACCTAGGTCTGGCGCACCATCTCAGAGAAGGGACAGCTTTTCTTGCCTTTTTTCTAGATCTAACCCCTCATTTTAGGATTTAGGATTAAAGACTGGTAATGACTATGTTTAATTCATTCAAGTACAGCACATTTAAAAATGAGTTAATACATTAAAACAAGCAAAACAATATAAAAAATCCCTCTGTAGCCAATATTTTGGTATTATTTAGAATTCAGAGTTAATTTTTACACTCAAGCAGCATGTAGCTCTTTTAAAAAATAAGGACTCCAAAATGAATAATTCATTTTCAAATGTTTCATTAATCTTGAAACACAGTGTGCTCAAATATTACTGTTACCTAGTTCTTCCTACATACATCAGGGTCAAGTTGACTCTAAAGAATCATCAGGATTGGAACATTCAGTGTACACTTACAGGGAACCCAGAATGAGGCGAGAGGCCTGTTTGGAAGGAGTGTCCTGGGTGGTAGAAGCAAATTCTGTGTAGAAATGAAGCCCTGTATAGCAGAGTTTACTTAGTATGTGCTTTGAGACTATGAATGAGACATGAACCTCTCTTCCAAGCTGTAGAGGAATTTCTTTTTTTTTTATTTTTTTTTAATTTTATTTTTTTAATTTACATTCCAAATCACTTCCCCTTTCCCGTTGTAGAGGAATTTCAATCAAGCAACATGGTTACTTTGGCAATGGATCACATCAAAGACCTAGGTCTATGTGATCTAGCTGGAATGCAGAAACACTACACACCTCCCTCTGGCTAGAATAAAAACATACCCTTAGTACACACCTTTAAGGTAAAATTAGTTTGTAGAAGGAAACAGCCATGGTTGAAAATGACATTTAATTGAAGGGCAGACTAAGTGATGAATCAGATTAAGATTTAATAGGAAGAGTCAGAGATAGGATACGCCCGACTCACAGGAGAACAGTATAGGAAAGAGAAGCTATTTAAGAGCAGTGCAGGGAGAGATCAGTCAGTTAGGAGTCAGTGCAGTGCAGTGGAGAGCTGAGTTTCTTCAGGATTTCATGCAGTTCAGTGCAGGTCACCAGAGGCAGTTGAAGCCAGAGAATAAGAAACGCCAGAAGATTAGAATAAATTGCCAGAGTTAGTTTGAGGTCAAGCAGAGCAATTAGTGAGAAGCTGAAAGAAGTCAGATTGAATCAGTCAGCTTGGAGAGGAGTTTGAGCCAGAACAACTGAGTTGAACCAGCCAGCCAGAGATCAGAAAGAACTAGAAAGTATGAGCTTATTCAGCCTTAAACCTCCAAGATGATAATTACATCTGGAAATAAATGTTACTTTTATACCAAGCCTCAGCCTCTTCCTTTACAGGATCAGATTTAAATCAGATGGAGAATGAGCTGAGGTGTGAACATGCATCATTTAGTTGATACTTAGCTCACACTGTGATCACTCTGCCCGACTCTTTTCCTCTGTCCCTAGCAAACCCAGAACCTCTTACCCATCCTGACATTTTTGCATCTTTCTATATGCAAATATAGAATAGTGTGACTCAATGATTGATAGAGAAGGAAGCTGAGGCCTGGGGCAAACCTGGGCAAGAGCTGGGCCTCAGCTGTGCATTTTCCATGGTCATGTCAGCCATTCATGTATCGTGACACAAAGCTGTACCTGGGAAAGATCTTAGGGTCCTTAGTTGCTAGGTCACTAGAACATTTTTGTCAGAACTTCTGAATCTTCATAGTGTGGCTTCCACTATGAAAAATCATGCACCCATAGATCTGGTGGTATAGCCAGCTTTTGAAATGTGGTCCAATGACCGTGTTCTATTTCCATAACAGTCTGCTTTCCTAGGGAACAGACTCTGAATTTAAAACAAACACTTTAGGGGTTAAGAGCCTGGCTGCTCTTCTAGAGGTCTCAAATCTGAGACCTCTAAACACCCACACCCACACAGCTGGTCACAACTGTCTGTATCTCTAATTCTAGAGGACCCGATCCCCTCTTCTGGCTTTCAAGGGCACCTACACCCATTTCATGCATACTCATCACACACACACACACACACACACACACACAAAGTGTTTGTGGCAAAAATTTGGTTATTTATTCAAGAGCCATGACTACTTTTTTATTAATACATACTGATTTGGATCAGCCTGATTGAATGATGGTTTGGGCATATTAGACCAGATCTAACATACTGGGCTTATGGATACACTATGATAGTAGCCAGTCATAGAAAGTTTGTAGCCCTGGAATCATGGTTTCATGTTGCGGCTTCTTAGTCTCAATGATAAAGGAAATTAAAACATTAGATTGTGAAGGGAGCTCAAGGATTTTTTATTTATTTATTTATTTTTTTTAGAGTTTGAGAGAAACAGAGTAGTCAACCTATAAATCTCAGCAGCTGCTGGGAGCTGGAGAAGAAATCATGGTGCCTTTTGAATTAGCATCCAGGAACGCTGGCAGACTCCACAATGGAGATCAGCACGCAACCATATTGGAGTAGGGTGGGATGGGTGTTTCTAAAGAGTGAGAACATCTTATGTGCAGGGCAAGTGTGCTTAGGATCTTGGCTTGTATCAAGAGATAGAAGGATGAAGGGAAAAGTTATACCCTTTAAGTTAGAACCCAGAAATTAGATAGGCTTAATAGTGATCTATAAGAAATAGCATGGGGAGGGGCTCTTGAAATGTATATTATCTTACCAATTATTCCTCCTATTTCTTTTATAAGTCTTCAAGGTGCATCAGCTTTCCTAAAGGGTGGTTTCCTATTTAGGTAATTACCAGATTCAGTTGGGGTAATCTCTTAAAGGAGGAGACGGTCAGGTGTAATGGTCTAATATGCCCAAACCATCATTCAATCCAGCTAATCCAAATAGTTTCTAATATTTGGGGCCAGTTTAGAATGTCAGTTCTCTATCCAGAGAGGCATTTCAGGGTTCACAGGATGCTCTTAGGGTTAGAGAGAGGTCATTCAGCAATTAATATCTAAACTATCTAGGTATAGCCTCTCTGAAGGTTTAGAATGACAGGCAAAAGGGAAGAGATTTTAAAGGTGAAACTGAAGATGGAGACTAAGGTAACCCCACTTCTAGAATGTTCACATCTCTAGTATTTAGAATGCCAGTTACCCCTGGGGGCTGTTATGGGTTAGTAAAGGAAGGCAAAATTAACTCTGCTAAGGATGTGATTTCATTATTTTCCAAGAATTGATAGCTGCTTTCCCCACTATCTTCAGACTAGCTCTAATTTTCCCCAACTATCAATGTCTTTTCAGGCACTCACACCCACTCATGCCCAGCAATGTTTCCCAGGACTGTTCATTCATACACATTTCCACTGCTGTCCTCCCAAATCTCCCTTGCCTCTTGACTGAAATATTATTGAAGCTTCTCATTTCTCTCCCAATTCTAGTGTTTCCTCTACAGGACTGACTGCTATTTTCTTGGATCTTGGGTAGTTCTGCAGCCATCTGCAGCCGTCTGTGGCTCACTATTGACTATAAGGTCCAAATGTCTTTTAGGAGGAATTCTAGATGTGACATTCTTTCTAATTTTTTTTCAATGTCATTTCTCTGTCTTGTGGAATGAACTTGACTATGACTCGCTCATACCATGATGCAGACATGAGCTGAGGAATGATTGGATACATTTCCCATGGTTCCCCAGCATTCCAAGCCCTTTATGTTTTGTGTGCTCATCTCTGTTTAGAATAGCCCTCTTTGTCGCATCCCAGTTTCCATCCCTCCTGTGTCAAATTGAAACCTTACTATTTTAAAGCTTAGTTTTGGTTTCTCCAAAGTTTCTCTGGCCACCATTTCCCAATGGGTTAAAAGTTTCTTCCTTGCTAAGGAAGTTTTTTTTTTATATGCTTCAAATAAGTATTTTCTTAGTAATCACGAGATGACTTCTGAAACCAGATTGTGAATTTAACTCTCAGCTCCTTCACTTATCTGGAACAAATTTCCTTATGTATCTGAGCCTCCACAACTAAGGGTTATGTCTTGAAGTTTAATGCCCATTGTGAGGTACTAAGAGGACAGACCTTTAATTTGAGGATGAGGTTTAGAAGGTGTGGTGCTTGGCATGTGAGTCAGATTAGGAAAGATCTTTAGAGTTTACTTCCCATTGTAAAATTGGTGTCTTTATAAGTGAGTGACCAGACCACCCACACAACCCCCTACACACACACACACACACACCTGCCCAGTCTCACTCTGTGATACTCTGGACTACCTCAGGACTCTGCCGACTCTCTTTGAATAACCACCATGGTTATTCATGGTGCTGTAAAAACAGCAGCAGAAATGGACTAAGATGGGCTGGTGATATGGCTCAGATGTTAAGAGCACTGATTGCTCTTCTGAAGGTTCTGAGTTCAAATCCCAGTAACCACATGGTGGCTCACAACCATCCGTAATGAGATCTGACACCTTCTTCTGTTGTGTCTAAAGACAGCTACAGTGTACTTACATATAATAATAAATAAACCTTTAAAAGAAAGAAAGAAATGGACTAAGACTGAAGGCATCAGCTCTGAGCTGCTCGTCTCCTTTCCTTGCTTAAGGTTCTTCACTTGGCCTCAAGCCATTGTTTAAGTTTCACCGCAAACACCACTACAAATCGTTTTATTGTTTTTTTTAATTACTTCTTCCTCCATTTGATGTCCTTTATTGTCTGTTTTTATTATAAAAAACTCATATGCATTTGTTCTACCTGATTTCTGTGCATTCTCATTCAAATTGTGAGTTTATGTTCATGTTGTTTTTGTAAAAAGTAGAAAATATGCAATACTTCCTAGCAAACACAGGCGCTTTCAAATAGAATAGGCTTTCAGCAGATATTTATTCAGTGTTCTGAAAAGTTATGGCAACCATTATACAGTTTGTCTTCCTTACATGCTTTAGTAAGAACAACACTGGATATAATTTAGCATGGTCTCAGGAGTGATTTTTATTGAACAAAATATAAATGTTCGGAGGCTGTGATGATGATTAAATCCATTCTGCTTTGGAAATGATGTTATTTTAAAAGGGGATTTTGTTTTATGACATAACACGAGAATTGAAGATTACTTTTCTGATTTCGCTACTTCTAATATATCATGCATTTAATGGTTTACAGATATTGAGTGCCTGCTGTATATATGCTTGGTATACCAAAGAACTAGTTTTGTAGCCAATTCCTCGGGAGCGACATGTTCCAGCTTCAGCGCAATATAGATTTTCTATTAAAACTCAGACAAAACTTTAAATGAATTTTTAAATAAGTTAATTTTCTCTAACAAAATTAATACCATCAGTGACTACAATGGCAAGTCTCAGAAAGCTCAGGGAAGTGGTGTGGCTTTCCCAGGGAGATACAGAGCAATGGTGGGATTTGAATCCATCTGTTTTCTCTGCAGCATGCATAGCTCTATGAGTCTGATTAAATGACACATGCCTCCTACAGGGATGGGGTAGAGATCAGTAGTGAAAACAGGCACCTCACAACCAGTTAAACCCGTGAAGAGGCAGTACCATTGTCTATAACCCCAGCAAGTCCCTACCTGGAGATGGCAAGTTCCTACCAGGAAAATCGCCATTGGCCTTGCTAGTCTACTGTAAGCAGCAGAAAAACAAGAGGCCCTATCTCAAACAAGGCTGAAGGCAGGAATACCTCAGATCATCTTCTAACCTCTACAGCCCTCCTTGCATCCTGCATCATGGCCTGTGTGTATACACTCACTCATAAACATGAACATGCATACATACAGAACACACACACACACACACACACACACACACACACACACACACACACACCTTGACCCAAGGTATATTTCAGCAACTAGAACATTAACTTTCAATTCTACCTATGAATTCCACACAGAGAGACCCATTATCCCCTCTTAGTTCCTTCTGCTTGGAACTGTGATACCTCTTTCTTAAACTCTTTCTTCAGCAGTGTTTCCACTTCTTGTCAGTAAAGATATTCCTATCTACCAGTTCCCATAGCCTATCAAATATAAGTAACGTCTGGATGTATCAAAATATCCTTAGCCTTCTTACAACTGCAATCTTTTAATTAATTTATTTATTCAATTGCCATTCTGATTATACACCTCTCTCTCTCTCTCTCTCTCTCTCTCTCTCTCTCTCTCTCTCTCCTTTCCTCCCAGTCTCACCCTTACATACTCCTCCCCCCATTACCTCCCCCTCTCCCTTGGGTGCCACCCTGGCCTGGAATATCCCACTGCAGCAGGATTAAATGCATTCTCTCCCACTGAGGCCCAACCAGGCAGCCCAGTTAGGGGGAAAGGATCCAATGGCAGGCAACAGAGTCAGAGATAGTCTCTGCTCCACTTGTTAGGAGACCCACATGAAGACAAAGCTGCACAATTGCTACAAATGTGTGGGAGGCCTAGGTCTGGCCCTTGCATGCTCTTTGGTTGGTGGTTCAGTCTTCTGATTGAAAAAGTTTACACACCAGTCCAATGGATTTTGGCAAAATGGGGAAAACTGTCTTCCAAAGGATTTGAATGAGAATTCTGGGATTTTTTTTTTAGTCTAGATACTTAGTAACACTGTATTTGGTAAGGGGAACTCTTGCTGATCTCTTGTCCTGATACATCATTAAGATCCTTGGAAAAGTAGATTTTTAATTAGACCCTGAAACCTCTCAGCGCCTTTGACTTGACTTATGTAAAAGGCATAAAGTGAGTCACAAAGGCTGCTTTACTCCTTAGCTCCACAGTGTGGTGGAGGCTTTGATTCTTCATGAAAGGGCGATTTACTTGGAGTGCCGCTTACAAATCACCACTTAACAATTTATGGTCCTGGAACATGGTACACCCTCTACAAATAAGAGCTCTTATTAGCCATCTCCTGTTCCTCACAGTATTTGACAGTGCTTTTGCAAAAAAAAAAATTAAAACCCAAAAGCTGGCATCCAATGAGTGCTTCGGAATGAGCAAATGAATAGAACGGACTGCAATTCAGAGTATAGAGTAGACAAGGCATAGTTAGCGGTCTGGTTTTGATCAGTGTGCTTACCCCTAGGAAGTAGCATTGTTAGTGCCTCTACACAGCAAGGCAGAGAGTTTTGTCCTGTACTACTTAACCCAGTAACTGTGGTTGGGGATTTATTTCTGCATGTGGGGGAACAGGTACATGTGGGGAGTGGGTGCTTGATAGCCTGAACCTTCCCCCTCCCTTAAACAAATGTGGAAGTTGTTTTGAGTGGCTAACTCACCAATCCATTTACACTTTATGTTCTGGCAAAGCCTGTGGAGCCATTATGCTGAGTTCTTGAGGGCTGACAATAGCTGATGGAAATCCAGGATGTTAGCATGATTGGAGAAGGTGATAAGCAAAAGATGTATAGGGTATAGCGGCCATTATTTTTTGTACTCAGAATCAATAATTGTGGTGGTTTAAATATAAATGGTCTCTATAGACTCATATATTTGAATGCTTACTCAACAGTGATTGCTACTCTTTGAGAAGGATTAGAAGGATTAGGAGGTATGGCCTTGTTGGAGGAGTTATGTCACTGGGGGTGAGTTTGAAGTTTCAAAAGCTCTCAGCAGGCCCAGACTTATTCTCTCTGCCCACTGATCAGAATGTAGCTCTTAGCTACTGCTTAGTGACTGCCTGCGTGTCTCCATGTTCCCTTGCCATGATGATAATGGACTAAACCCCTGAAACTGTAAGCAAGCCCCCAATTAAATGCTTTTTTTAAAATTGGAGTTGTAGTGGTCATGGTGTATCTTCATAGCATTAGAACAATGACTCACAGTCAAATGCATGTGAGTTGGTATATAATATCTACCAAGGGAGAAGTGATGAATGCTGTGTAGATTTAAGTCCAGAGGTCTTGGCCTATTTTGAGGAGGTGCTTCAAAGATGCATCTCTGGTGAAGGCACATTTAAGTTTTGCTTGAAGGTTATAGAGATATTAATTAGAGAGAGATTGAAAAGACACATGGAAAGAAAGACCCAAGGGGGAGGGGAGGAGAGGAACTAGGAACTTTTACTAAAAGATAAGAAACAGAAAGACCAGAATGGGACTGGAGAGATAAGGCAATCTACACTGAATGATCATCCCAGTGGCTATCAGAAGACTTTTATGCAAATGTTTGTGCTGATGCCAATTTGAGGTCAGTACCTACCTCCATGCTCTGGAGACTTTAAACATCCTGCTAATGTTTAATGGATCCTTTAATTTCAAGGGACATACCTATGTGCATATCATTGATTATGGATTCCTTTGACAGTTTTATTTCACACAGTGTTTCCCAGCCTTCCCATGCTGTGTAGGGAACTCTCTCTCCAAGGGTATTTCAGAAATTAAGATGCTACTTTTGGTATTAAGTTGGCTCCATGTAAAACAACAACAAGTCATGAAGTTGGAAGGGGGTTTGGGAGGAGTTGGAAGGCATGGTGGGCATGGATATGATCAAAACACATTGTGTGTGTGTGTGTGTGTGTGTGTGTGTGTGTGTGTGTGTGTGTGAGAGAGAGAGAGAGAGAGAGAGAGAGAGAGAGAGAGAGAGAGAGAGAGAGAGAGAGAGATTCTCAAGGAATAGTTAAAATATATCTTAAAATGCTACTTTCCCCCATTTATGAGTATTCAATTTGAGTGGATACTACCCACAGCATTAACTCCCTTAAGTGTCAGAGTTCAGAAGTAATTGTAGCCCTGTTACAAAGGAAATAAGAGGGCTGAAAAGATGGCTCAGTAGTTCAGAGCACTACTACTCTTGCAGAGGACCCGGGTTTGGTTCCCAGCACCTATGGGAGGCTGACATCAACCCCCTGTAATGTCAGTGCCTGTGGATCTGACACTATCTTCTGGCCTCCACAGGTCCTGTATGTATACATACATACATGCAGGCAAAACATAAACACAAAATTTAAAAATATGTTATTCCTTTTCTCAGGAGTAGAATTTAGTATCTGTTTCACTGGGATGCTAGATACAGTCAGTATCATCACGTCAAAGAATAGGATACCAGTAGTGAAGGTTCACTTCTAAAGGTCAAACAGGCATGCTTTTTCTATAAAATTGAGATTGTTTTACAATGAAATAAACAAATAAAACCAAGTAAGATGGTCGAATTAGATGTTTCCATTATTCAGAATTGCAGAACCAGGGATGTGGTTCAGTGAGAGAGGACTTGCCTAGAGTGTGCTGAGCCCTGTGTACCACCATTAGCACTGAGAACAAGCACATCATCAAAATAAAAAATCCTTGGTTCCAGGGAAGCATTTGAAAAATCTATCCTTTCTCTTAAAGAACCGAGAACAGCCTCCCTTGCTTCTCCGCACCTCCCTCCGCAGTGATGACTGCACACGGAAAATGATTTAATCCAGTTGAGCAAAGCAACATATCAGTGACTCACATTAAGAAGGAAATCACAACCTTTGGCTGCATGAATGGAAGCCTGTACAATCGTTCTCATCCCCATCTGTCCAAACAGTCAAGTGGGAAGAAGGAACACAGGATTTTTTTGCTACATTCATGGCAATTGAAATGAGAATAAGGAGATCTAGCTTGTAATTCAGACAGGATTTAGGAGCTTCAGAAGTGGCATGTGGTTAGGCAGAGAGTGAGAGACAGGAAAAAAGGAGGAGAGAAATAATGGAGCAAGCCAGGCAAGGCAGACTCTTTTGTACCAACTTTTCAGATCATTGAATTTCCCATATTTTTGTCCACACCCTCTGTTGACTTCCCCAACCTGTGTAGATCGGTCCTATGAGCCCCGAGATTTGAAGACCTTAAAGAATGGGCCAGGCTACAGTCTAATCCTGTAGACAGTCTTACTTCTATTTCAGTGTACTTTTATACATGGATGTAACAAAGAAAGCAGTGGTCCAAGGAAGGTTGTTTGAGTTTAGAAAAACAAGACCAGAAAAAATTAGAAACACATGTAAATAAACACATATTAATGGAGCAGCCCTTTCCAGAATGTTCTTAGAACATTAAACACAATTGCCTGGCAAGTACTATAGGTGATATCTGGGAAAGCATGGAAACAAGACAGAAGAGCATGCCCAGCTTCGTCACACTCTGAGGACAGCACTCAGCATATCTAGAACTACCAGAACCAGACTGGGCTCTACAGCTATGCTCCGACATCCAACAAGAATAAATGTGTCCTGTAAATTGAATGCAGATGATTGTTGCAGGAGGCTTGAAATCACTTCCAAGAACCGTCTAGAAAACAATGATGAGGTAAAAGGCCCCCCACCTTTTTTTCCCTGGATCCTCGATCACAGCTCCCCCAAAAGCATTGTTCACCATGCATCATTCTTTTGACCATGTTCTGACAGCCTGCAACTTGCATTCTCTATAGTCACTCATCCACTCCCAGAAACACCTCACTGTACTTTCTTAGAGCATTCTCAACTCAGACCATGAAGTCCATCTGTCATAGGTGTGACAATGTGTGAAAATGTCACAGGTGTGACATTTTCAATGATCATCCTGGAAGGCAATCTATAATTGTGGTTGACCATGTCGGCTATCCATTGTCCCTTTATTAGCTGTGTGGCTGAAGGGCCTCTGTGTAACCTTATCCTGGTATGTATGTGGTAACTCTCAAGAAAATGCTGGGAGGTCTGGAGAGATGATGGCTCACTGAATAAGAACACTTGCTGCTTTTCCAGAGGATTCAAGTTCACCTCACAGTGCCTACACCAGGCACCACCTGTAAATCCAGCTCCAAGGGATGAGATACACTCTCAGGCTTCTGAGGGCACCCGCACGCGCACACACACTCACACACACACAAGTTTAGAACAAGCAGTTGAAAAACAATCAAAGCTTAACATAACATTTTTTAAGACAAATTGTGAATCAGAAAGATGCAAAGATGTGCCCCTAAAAAAAGTGTTTTCTTCTTATTTTTTTTAAATGGGGGTTGCTACTGACTGCTGTGGTCTATTGATTCTGTGAATATGTATTGTTTACATCATGTTCTACAGCTAGAGCATGTAATGAGGGACTTACAATGTGCTCTTCAAAAATTTGTGAGCTAGGTTAGAAAATGATTATCACTAGTAATGGTAAATCATTGTATGACCCTGTGTCTCCCAAAGACTCGGTACTGGAAGGTGGTGGAAACTTTAGAAAGTGATGTCTAGTGTGTGTGTGAAGATCAGATCATGCCCTTGATGGAGGTATTGGGATCCAAGTTCTTTCTTCTCTGACTCTGCCTGGTGGCCACTATGAGCTCAGCAGGGCTGCTCTACCACACACTCATGTACTGAATCCCTACAGGCCCAGGTATCAGGTACCCATGCAATGAACCACTGAACCTTTCCTCTTTATAAAGTGATCATTTCAGGTGTTTTGTCACAGTGATGGAAAGTTGCTCAATACAGTTACCATAGGCCAGGCACTGATCCAAAATTCAATGTATTATCTCATGTAACTTATTGAAGGGCCTCTGGAAAGTGCATACTGTTTATTTGCATTTTTTTAGATAAAGAAACAGTCACCAATAGTTTGCATTCTTTATTGAAGGCACTTTCAGTCTAATAGCTTGATTCTGAAGCTATTTATAGCTGTTCTGCTATGGAAACAACTGAAGATTATACTGGTATTTAAATGTTTGGAGGTGCATGATCATCTGATACAGCCATTAGTCCTCATGTGTTTTCATTGTCCTGGCTTATTGTCTCATCAGGGAGAACTTCTGAGCATTCTGTCAATATGTCAGTGCACTTTCTGAAGCAATTATGTGACCAAGGTCATTAATTTTTTTTTGAATAATTGGATTTCTAATTATTCCCAATGACACCGTCCATGTTGTTGTTACATGTTAGAGCCATCTACTATCACATATTTACCTGCTTTGTCTTTACAGAATCGACAGTCAAACACAGGATTTCATACATGCTGTGTAATGACTCTAGCCACACACTGAGCCCCCTGTTAAGACATTAGAATTAGTTGCAGTGAATGTAAACTTTTTGGAGTGAAGGAAAGTCAACTGAAGTTATGTGGTCAGGACTTTTATGTAGGAGAAGAATTTGCAAAGCCAGGAGCTGGGCTCCTTCTGAGTTTCTTTTCTTGGCTGTAGTTGTTTGTTGAGCTAAGCAGGTTAATTCGATAAAGCCAACAATGTGTTGATCTTGTGAAACCCAACACCACGTCTATTTTAGAGCCACCACGAAGAATATAAACAAGGAGGCAGTATCACGTCACAGGAAATGTTTTTTTTTTAATTGGAATAAGAATTGGTCAGAAAAACAAAAAGGTTTTTTTTTTAAAAAAAAAGTTTGTCTTCTACCCCTGAGGACAGGTAGGAGATACCTGTATCTGAATTTCCAGGAGAAATGGCTCAGTGGTTAAGAGTACTGGCTGTTTTTCCAGAAGTCCTTGGTTCAATTCCTAGCACCCTTATGGCAGCTCACAACCATCTATAAAGCCAGTCCCAGGGGATCTGGTACCCTTCTCTGGCCTCATGAAAATACTCCATGCTTATGGTACACAGATATAAATTAAAAAATCTATTCTTTTAGAAATGGAGTCATGATTTTAGTTAGTTTGGCTCTTCTGAAGGCATGCTCCCTAGAGAGCCAGCATCATTGCTTGGTGTGCTCTTGTTGACTTTATAAGCAGGACTCAAACACAAAATTGTGACTTAGTTAAAGACTATCTCTGAAGGCACAAAGCCTTCGGCGTTCTCCTAAGTTCAGACAAACAGGACCACACTTTTTTCTGCTATCTCTTGACTACTCAGATGCAGCTGCCAGGTGAAAATAAACTAGTATAAAACGTTTGGTTTTCCAGAGGAACTGAGACTGGGTTTGAGATTAGCGTGACAGGCAAGGGTTACTATCGCTGTGGGGAAGCATCATGACCAAAGCAAACTTGGGGAGAAAAGGGTTTATTTTAGCTAATGCTTCCACATCATAGTTCATCATCGAACCAAGTCAGGACAAGAAAGCATGATGGGCAGGAACCCAGAGGCAGGAGCGGATGTAGAGGCCATGGAGGGGTACTGCTTACTGGTTTGCTCATCATGGCTTGCTTGCTCAGTCTGCTTTCTTATAGAACTTAGGGCCACCAGCCCACAATGGGCTGGGCTCACCTCCATCAATCAGTAATCAAGAAAATGATCTACATACTTGCCTGTAGCTGAATCTTGTGGAGGCATTTTTGCAGTGGAGGTTCCCTCTTCTCTGATGTCTCTAGCCTGTGTCAAGTTGACATAAGACTAGCCAGTACATTGATTATGATGGAAAGCCTTGCTATGGCCAGAAAAGTGATAAGGCTACTAACCACAGCAACTTCTCAGAAAGGAAGTACCCTTGTGCAAGCACTCTGGGAGGAAGTGTCCTTTATTAGTCTATATAGCTGTGCCCCAGTGACCAAGCAGACTGAAAATAAAAAAAAAAATTGGACAATAGGATGTATTGTCATTTTAAAATTGAGGAGTAGACATCATAGATTATTTTCTGGTATCTGCAAAAAAAATGTATTTTGTTTGACTAGCAGATGCTGTTGTGCAGAAGCATCCGTGTACTGATGTGCTGAGCCCCTAATTAGCTTGGATCTTGGAATGGGACATTTGTATATAGTGATTTCATTGGTAGTGTTCTAGTTTGTGGATGTGATCCTCAAGAGGACGCCGGTGGTATCTGGAGAAGTGAGGGATGCGTGTAAAAGACCAGGTGAAAATGAAGCTTAGTTGCTGCCTTTGTACCAAAACAGGTTTTCTCAGCACCCAATAATGAGGTTTTTGTCAAGTTATATATAAAGGAAATTTTATAACTTAAATAAACTTGTAAGAGCTCAGCTTACAAGTTGGGATAGCTAAGCTCTAGAAGGGATTCTGTTTCTCCGAGGATTATGTGAGCATGACTTGGCAGCATCTTACACATTGATGAAACAGGCACCAGGGCAGCCATTTCAGTTGGGTCTCTGCTAATCCCTTTGAGTTTTATAAATCATTTTCTATTATGAGAAAGTCATCAAGAGCTTCAAATCAGTCAGTATGTACTGAGTACTTACTGTGTGCTGGACTATGATAGGTGACAAGGGTTATTAACTGAAGACATACTGTCTGACTTCCTGTAAGTTCCTGTGAATTGCACATGGCTATGACATAGGTCATGTGATAGATACTTCAATAGTGAGGTAAGGCAGCATATATAAAAACATTTTGCCCACCTCAGACATTTTAATTAAAAATTATTTAAGAATGCTGTTGATTAGGGAACCGGGGACCACATTTTTGACCAATTTAAAAATAATTATGGAATAGGGCTATAATTACGACCATGATGCCTTTCTTAAATGATATAGATGGAATTGGAATATATATTGTGCATATATAAGTATATAATTTATATTAGTCATACGTTACACATAATTTTAAGACTTGTGCTGATAAATTATAATGATGCATGTAATCATCTTGGGTCTTCTTCATTTTAAAATTTGATTCGAAAAGCAATTTAAATATTTGTGGGTTACTGGAAGTATATAGGACCCCTGATTAGCTTATATTTATCTGCTTGCTGCCTTTAACAGAGGAGAGCCACTAAGAACAAAGGATTTGCCAGGGAATAGAGAGTAGAGGGAGCTAGTCCCAACAGTGGTACTTTGATAGAACCGCACAGGTGAGGTGGCATCCGTGTTAGGCCTTGCAGTCTGACCAAAGTTTAGTAGGTAGGAAATGGCATTCTAGGGCACAAAAAGCACTAGCAAATTGCTGGGGCAATTGCATGGTTCACACTTGGGAGGAACAGTGGTCAGACGGCAGGATGGAAAAGACAGCCAGGGCTTGAGGAAGCCTACTGATGTGACCAACCCTTGTAAATCTTCTGTGTTCTTTGTTCGAGACATTTTCAGCCTAATGTTTTCTAATTCATTAACATTTTAGGTGGTAACATTTCTAATGCTTGTGCCTCAGACTTCTAGATTACCGGTTTTGAATCTCTATACATTCTTTGCCGTGTCTTCTACTGCTACTTCCATGATACCTAATTTTGCAGACATAGTCTGAAATCCATCTTCCAGAATTCCTTTAATGTGTAGGCTTTCTGATCTCCAAACTTCCTTTAGAATATATTTACTTAATTTTGCTCAGGCAAGGTCTGGATATATAGTTCAGTATAGGCCAGGAACTCACTATGTAGCCCCAAATGGCCTTGAATTCTTGATCCTCCTGCCTGTGTCTCTTGAGCGCTGAAGTGGCAGGCACTTGCCCTTCTCCCCAGCCCCCAGATCTGTCTCCCTTAGCTTTTAAAGTTTAAAAACGTCTTTATTATGCCCTCGTCCTTGAAATATACTTCTGCTGGAGAGAGATGTCTAAGAGGACAATTATTCTACTCTGAGCATTTTGAAAATCATTGTCAACGGTTCTCAGGCTCCCATTGTTGCTTCGGAGACTCCATGTCCTTCCCTGCCTTCATTTCCACTGTACATTCAGCTCAGAGGATGCTCTGCTCGCTGCGCTCTTGGGCATGCAGTTTACATTAGTTCTGACCAACTTGGCCCCTTTCTCTCCTGATATGGCCTTCTTCGCACACTCTCTTTTTTCCTTTGGGATTTTGGTTAGATATAGTTTGGATTGGTGACTCTCTGTTCTGACTAAAACTTTTCGTTACCTTCTTCCTCCCCTCACTCTTCTAAATTGTCAAGCAGCCCTAAGTCTGAAGCCTTCCTTTAGCCTCTCTCCACAGGTGCCGCATCTTGTTCATAGCTCACATTCACCTGTGCACAGATGATGCTGGTCTTTAGACCTGCCTGTCCTGAGAGCTGCAGGCTGTGCCCCTGCATGCTGCTGCCTAGCTCTGCTAGCTCTCCATCCCTCTGATAATCCCACAGCCCACACTTCCTTTGCCTTCCTTAGTTCTGAACTTTTGCAATTGTTTTCATTCAAAGATTTTGATACCTCTTTCTTCTCTCTTTGCTCCTCACTACATCTGACCACTTAAACGATCGGCAAAGGGCTGTCCCTAAACTTCCAACTTCCAACTACTTTACAACTGTTCTTTCTCATATATGACTCTTGTTTGAATCATCTATTGGCTGAATAACAAATTATGCTCCAAATTGGTGTCTTAAAACTAAAACCACCATTCTTAATGGGCCAAGGGTACTAGAGAACTTCACATCAAGGGCTCAGAAGGGCTGTGGACCTTGCAGGTATTCGGAGGTTTGACTGGGGCAGAAGGGTCTTCCACCCAGTTAAATTCATTCACCTGTTCTACATTGACTAGCTGTTTTAAGAATTTGGAGAAGTTCAACCATGCGTTGAACACCTCATTCAGAGCATGTCAATACATTTGGCATTCCTCAGGGTCAAGAAGGGCACTAGGCTCCAGTCCTTGACAGGAGGGTGTCAGACAATCTGAGGGCATGGTTTGGAACTTTCCCTCTGCCCTCAAAGAAGCTGAAATTTGCTTCTAGCTTCCCAGCAGATGGGCATTCAGCCTCAGCACGCTCTTCAGCTGCGAGGGAAGTGTGTGAGTCAATGGGTTTCACTTTGATCCCATTTTAATTGTTAGAAGCTTCTATTCATGAATCTGAATATTGTTGCTGGCTCTTTTATTATTGAAACTGGCTCAGCTTCATGAGATTTCTTTTTCTAGAAAGTGTGACTATGATCATCTTGATTTCTCTCTTCTTCAGAGAAAATATTGTCTGGTCTATGCAGGACTTTCATATTTTATTTTTGTGGTTTTCCTGTTCTGGTTCCTTCCTCCTGAAACTATTCTCATGCATTTTATTCCTCCAAAACTGAAAATGTACTGCGAGCTCTGCCTCAGTGAGGCAGTTTTCATTGCTCACAGATCGCAGACCCCAAAACATGGCTGTGAACATGGAAAGCATGGAGAATCTTAATAATTGGTGTCAAAGATAATGGTGATTCTGTGACCATTACTATTTTCTGTTACAAGATTAAAACTGGGCTGGGAGTGGTGGTACGTACTTTTAATCCCAGCACTCGGGAGGCAAAGGCAGTGGATATCTGTGAGTTTGTGGTCAGCTTGGTCTTAGATAGTAAGTTCCAGGTGGCTATGCAGTGAGACCCTGAAGAGGCCGGTCAGAGAGACACACACACACATGCACACACATATACACACACACTTAATTTCAAACTGAAGTGCAAAAGTGTTAAACTAGAATTCATTTGGTACACTGTAACTTAAAATATTTGAAGCATAGAAAATTAAATTCTCCTTGGAGAAATAAACCGCAAGTTCCAAAATTAGTTTGAACAGTGTTCACCACCACCTTCTTGCTGTGTAACTTACAGAGTGAGCATCTTTGCATCTCCTTAACAACTTGTCATCCTGCTTTAGAAATCGGGATGGTTTTCCAGCATCATATCCTGTGAGTATCAATATTTCTTGAGCTATTTCTAAGATAGCTATAAAATATCTCTAAAATAGTTCTCTAGGAGTTCCTTTAATGTGGTAGGTGGTATGTGTGCATTCGTGCATGTGTGTGTGTGTGTGTGTGTGTGTGTGTGTGTGTGGTGTGTTGTGTCTCTGTGTGTGTGTGGTATGTTGTGTCTGTGTGTGTGTGTGTATAAGTGTGTATGTGGTGTGTCTGTGTGTGTTGTGTGTGGATGTGTCTGTGTGTGAGTGTGTGTGGATGAGTGTATGTGTGGTGTGGTGTGTGTGTTTTTTCGTGTCTATGCACATGCATGTGGAGGGCAGAAAAGAATCACTTTAGGTATTATTCTTAGATATTGTCCACCTTCTTGTATTTTAGGCAGGGTCCCTCTGGCCTGTAACTCACAAAGTAGCCTGGGTTGTCTGACCAGGGCGCCCCATAGACCTGTCTGGCTCTGTCTTCCCAGTGTTGGAGTCACAAATTCATGCAACCTGGCTTTTGAGTATTAAACTCAGGTCTTGCATGCACTTTACCAACAGAGCTATCTCCCCAGTTCCAAGTCCACATCCTTGTTCTTAGCAAGTTTCCTATATCATTTATAAAATGTCAAAGTGGGATTTTATTCACATCCTGTTAAATACTCTCTTATTAGACTTAGCTTCTAGCTGTCTTAAACACTAGATTGTACTATTTATGGAATGAACTGCCCTTTTCCAACTGTTACTCCTTTTATATGTAAGCTGTTATCAAGAAGATGCTATGGTGGTATGCTCCTAAGTCCATGACCATACCTCCCTGGCCGTATCTGACAGTCCTTTGAATAGAAAGTAATGGTATTTGTAGTTGGAGATGACAGATTACTATCACATTTTAATGAACAGAAAATCAGAACATTTGGCAGATTACTTGTGTTAACAGAGCCAGCAAACAACAGAACCTTGAGGCAGATATAGATTCAGTATGATTTTACTTCCTGGAACTCTCAAGTGAGGTCACTGCAGGTGGGTGACAAGGAATTTCTGCAGTATTTATCAGTTGCTGAGTTGTTAGACTAGACCAATATTGCATTTTACCTTCCTGTAGGGTCTGTATTAGTTTCAAAGCAGCTGTGACAAAGTACCACAAGTGGAGAGGCTTAAATAACAGAAAGCCATTGTCCTCTAGAGGCAGAAGTCCAAGATGTAAGAGTCAGTAACCAGTGTCATTCTGGAGTCATATAGAAAAGGACGTGTTCTAATCTTTCTTCTTGCTTGGAGAAGAGTGATTTCTCTCTGTATCTATCATACCATCTTGCTTCTATGTGTGTCTGGATTAGATACCAATCATGTTAGATTAAGGGTCACTTCAACGACACCTTTGTAACTTGATTATTATTGTAAAGGCCTTATTGTTAAACAAGGTCACATCCCTTACTTGGAGAGTTAGGGCTTCCGCTTAAGATCTGGAAAGGGGCCATCCAATTCAAATAATGGAGCTGTAAGGTAAATTTTATGCCTGAACAAATGACCACAAGAGAAGTAAACAAGAAGGGAGCTCTTTCACACAAGCCCCATTTCCTACCAAGATCATTGTGTCTGCTGTGGTCTATTACTGTGGTCAGTTCACGTCACCATTTCGTCTTTTTGAAAGACAGAGTCAGTGCTTTTCCTGAATCATTCCCAGTTTCAACTTGCTGAATATAGTCTCCGAAGACTTTATTTTTTGGAGGCAGCTGCTGGATTTATTCACTTGTTTAATGATTTCAGGATTCAAATGCATCATTTAACTTTGTGTCTGACATTTGTGGTGAATTTCGCTCAATACTCAGTGCTAATTTGATACCATCTGAGCAGTTTCCTTCTTCCATAGTTGGTTAAGGCATCAAGGGATTCCAAATGCAGGAAGCGAAAATTAGGGTGTAACATTTTGTATGTCAAAGCAATTTGCAGTATGTGAAGTGCATCCAAGTGTTCAGCAGAATCCCACCTGCTTGGAAAGCTGAGGGGCAGAACACGACCTGCCTTCAGATGACTGGTGCTCGGATGCTGTGAATGTTAGCGCTTATCTCTCATTCTGCATCCCCATTGTGTTTATCCCTCCTGTAGTTTTTTCTTTCTGGTCATATGGTAGGCCATAGATGATCAATGTGTATGTACCAGAAGAAACAAATCCTGAGTTTTTAAGAGAAAATAGTGTTTTGTTAAATACTAGAAAATTTGCTTGTGCTCATATAATACTGGTAAATTTACTTGATTTTACATGAATCTTCTTTTTCATTAACTCATTTAATGGAAAAAAAAAGGATACTTTCTGTCTGTGTTAGGTGCAATGACTAATAGAAGCATCCCTTCATCATCTGAAATACTCTCAGCATACCCCCATCTCTTTTTATCCTCACCTCTCAAATCCTACATTTAATAATGTTTTTAATTATCTTTATACATCTACTTTATGGATTTATGTTTCTATGTAACATACTGTTTAGTTGTGAATAAAAATAGTTCTTAAACTACTTTGAATTTGTAAAAATAAGCTGTAAGAATAGTACAAATAACTGTCATGTTTCCCTAGGGTTAACATTTTGATGACTTTATTTTTTATTTCTTCCACTATTTCTAGACCAATGGTTCTCAGTCTTCCTGATGCTGTGATTCATTAACACAGACCCCCAACCATAACATTATTTTGTTGCAACTTCATAACTATAATTATGCTATTGTTGTGAATTGTAATATAGTATCTGATTATGCAGGATGTCTGATATGCAATCGCTGTGGGGGTTATGACCCACAGCTTGAAAACCATTGCTCTATCCAGATACACACATACACACAAATTATGCTTTTCTGAGCTAAAAGTAAGTTATAGACAGACATACCATTTTTGATGATTTATTTAAATTGTCCACTTGACAAAAATCTAGACTCACCAGAGAAAACTGCCTTGGTGAGGAATTGTCTAGATCAGACTGTCCTTTGGGAATATGTGTGGATTGTTTTGGTTTCATTAATTGAGGTGGGAAGACCTGCAGGCTCACTGTAAGTGGCTCCCTTCCCTGGGCAGGAGATCATGAACTATGTAAGAGTAGAGAAAGCAAGCTGAGCACTAGCATGCTTTCATTAATTCCTTGGTCTTTGTTCTTAGCCAGTGATGTAATGTGAAGCTGCTTCAAGTTAACTTCTCACAGTGATGGACTGTACCCTGGAATTGTGAGCCCCAAACATCCCATCTCTTTTATTTTTATTTTTTTGATATTTCATCACAGCTATAGGAGGGGACATTGAGATAGAAATTGTTACTGAGAAGTGGGACTATTGCTGTATACAAATTGACTTGGCTTTTAGACTTCTGGGGCTGTTCTGTGGGGAGAATGTGGAAGAGTTCAGAACTCTGAACTGGAAAAGCAATTGAATGCTGGAAACAGAGCTTAATGGGCCCTTCTACAAGATGCTGAGAAATTTTGGGGCAATAAAGAGACTGAGACCATGAAGTTTCAGAGAGGATCAAGGACTGTATCAGGAACTGGGGGAGGTGCTATTTGCATACTGTTTTGGCTAATAAACTGGCTTCAGTTTGTCTATGGCTTAAACACCCAAGTACTCAGTTTAAAGATAATGGACTGATCTTGTTGACAGAGGAAATTTTAAGATGGGAGGGGATTCAGACTGTTGGTAAAGTAGCAGCTGTAACTGAAGGAGAGATGAATTGTAGAAAAACTGCCCTCACTACACTGGGAGGATGGAAAAGCATCCCGAGGGCAAAACTTTGTCCTTTGAAGGAGGTTCCATCTTGTGAAGATCCACTTTTATTTTAAAGAAGGAAGCTGGGGCTGCAGAGGCTGCTAGCAGTTAAGAGCACTGACTGCTCTTCCAGAGGACCTGGGTTTGATGCTTAGCACCTACATGGCTCACTTTTATTTTCTAACTCCAGTACTAGATGCAATCTGATGTCCTTTTCTAGCTTCTAAGAGTACTAGGCATGCACATGGTGTACAGATATACACAAAGGCAAAACAACCACACGCATGAAATAAAATAAAATAAAATATAACAAATCCCCTAAAGGGATTTCTTGTGTCTAAAAAGCAGCTGTCTAGCAGTGTTTCCCAGGAGCTATCATACAGACATTGATGTAGCTGTGGTGCTTGGGGGCCTGGTCATACCTTGAGTTGGTAGCAGAACTTGGCAGTAAATATCAGCCATATAGTCCTGCTTTTAATGATACAAAAGATACAGGATTGAGGGTTCATGGAGAGCAGCCAAAGTCAGGCTACGTGTGACAGGATTTGAATCCCCATGGAGAGATCCTGAAAGGCCATTGAGTAAAGCTGTTAAGATGGAGCCTCAGTTGCAGTCAAGACCCCAGGATACTGGGGATGACAGGACTATGGGACATATACCAAGGAGAACCGCAAGCTGAGTAGATCTAGCCTGAGAAACTGCTTCAGAAGGCAGGGCAGGAGGAATCTGGCTGCCCTAGCTTGGGCAGGGCAATTGACTCCATTACAAGCCTTAGATGTTAGATACAGAGCTGTGGGGGTTGGTGTGTTGATTTGATCACCCTTTGCTATGTTCCAATCCTTTCTTTTTAGAAACTGGAAGGTTTATTCTGTACCATTACATGGTGGAAGTCTAAAACATGGTTTTGTTTCCATAGGAGCTCAGAATTGGAAGTTTTGAGACCATGGGGAGTTTTAAAAAGTGGAGTGTATTATACATTATGAGACAAACACAAGCCTTTTGGGACAGTGGGTAGAAGGTTATGGCTTAAAGTGACATGCTTGTGTGAGAAGCTGACAAGGGGTAGAGTTGTGTTGTTTAAAGTATCTACTTGATACCATCTAGAATCTCTTGGAATGAAAATCTCAATGAGGGATTGTCTAGATTAAGTTGGCCTGTGTGCCTCTCTGTGGTGGACTGTGTTAATTACATTGAGATGAGAAGACCCACTCAGTGTGGGTGGTCCCATTCCCTAGTCAGGGGAAGCTGAAATGTGTTATCCTGGAGAAAGTGATTAAGTACGAACAAGACTGTTTGTATTCTTTGTTCTCTGTTTCTCGATCATAGATAAAATGTAACTAGCTTCCTCAGGCTCCCACCACTATGACTTCCCACTGTGGCAGACTGTCTATGTGCTAGTAATTTTTTTTATCAACTTGACACAATGTTAGAGTCATCTGTGAAAAGGGAAACCTCAACAGAGAAAGTGTTTCCATCAGATCAGCCCATAGGCTGGTCTGTGGGGGATATTTTCTTGATTAAGGGCTGATATAGGAGGGCCCAGCTCAATGTAGGAAATACCACCCCTGAGCAGGTGAGCAAGGCAAGGTAGACAAGCCAGCAGGCAGCATTCTGCTGTAATTACAGCTTCAGTTGTTATATATATCCCAAATGCTCCTCCCCCTCTCAGTGTCCCTCCCTCACAGAGTCCCTTCCCCTCATCCTCCCTCCCCTTCTCCTCTGAGAGGGTGGGGCAGGCCCCCCAGGGTATCTCCCCAATCTGGCACATTGAGTCTCAGCTTGATTAAGCACATCTTCTCCCACTGAGGCCAGACAAGGCAGCCTTGAAGACTGAGCTGCCTGACAGCTACAGATGTGCAGGGGACTCCAGCTCCTGTACGTCCTTTGGTTGGTGGCTCAGGCTCTGTGAGCTCCCAGGGGTGGAGGTTTCTTGTCTCTGTTGGTCTTCCTGTGGGGTTCCCATCACCTTCAGGGCCTTCAATCCCTCCCCCATCTTTTCCATAAGTGTTTCTGACCTCCATCTAATGTTTGGCTGTGGGTCTCTGCATCTGTGTTTCAGTTCGAGGCTGGGTAGAGCCTGTCAGAGGTCAGTTATGCTAGGCTCTATTCTACGTGCATAGCAGCATTACTAATAAGCCCTTTCTTCCCCAAGTTGGTTTTGGTTAGTGTTTTATCACAACCAAATAAGACAAACTGTAAGTTTGGTTTGTGCTCTAAGCCAGCTGACTTCTCTCAAGTTGGTTTTGTCAGAGCATTTTATCACAGTGACAAGAAACTAAGACCACACTCTTGTCTAAATCCTTCATGCCACCCTTTCTAAACACTGCTGATGAAGCCTTACATAATCATAACCATGCAGATTAGGAAATTAATGTCCATGTAATTCTACTACACAACGAGAGCCCCTTCCTACCTTCCTCATGGTCCCAGGAATGCCCTTAAATGTCCCTTCCTCCCTCTGGTGCATAATTGGCTCCAAAATCCCAAGTCCCATCTGTGGGTCACACTTCTTTACTTGCCTCTCATCTGGGGGCAGATCTTTGTCTTTCTTCATATTTTATGTGCCAGATGCTTTTCAAGAATCCAGAACTCTTACGCTGACCTTCAGTTTGGTTTGCATATTTCCTCATGATGAGCTTCAGAGGATACATGTGAGGAGGAATGTCAGAATCGATGTGACGTTCCCAGTGAGTCAGGTCAGGTGGTGGTGAGTCCTGTTATTGGCAATGATGATGTTAGCAATGTGGATGGTCGCTGCCACGTTTCTTCACTGTGATGCTACTATTGTCTTTGTAAAATAAATGTTATGGGAAGGAACTTCTTTGATATTTATTTAAGTATCCTCCTGGGCAACCAAATTTCAGGTCTAGGTTTTAGCGTTTAATTTTATAATGGATTTCAAATGCTTATTTTTCAATGAATTTCCTTCATGTTTTCATATTGCAGTTTATTTACTGGTCTCCTGAAGCATGTGTGGTTGTGTCTCCCTAAACTTAAAATATTTAGTATTTGAGCTTCTGGAGAAAGTTTTTTTTTTTTTAAATCACTTATAGTTTATATTACAAGCAATCAACTGCCTGGAACAATCTCTAGGCAGATGATTTAGCCCAGCAAATACTCCTGTTTGCTCTGCACCAGGGATGATCACATAGCTTGGTCTGCTCTCTCATTTACAAAAAGAATATTAGATCAGAAAATCTAAGTCCTTCATGGTATTCGCTGGTGCCTGCATGGTAATTTCCGTTTCACTCTGCCTCGATAGGCTGACTTTTGTTTTCCAAACCAGTCTCACTTTTCCATTAATCAGTTTGACACAAATGACATGAATATACCAATGTTTGTCTTTGCCAAGGGTTTCAGCCATCTCTGAAGTATAATATCTATCATCTGGTCCCATCTCAGTGACTTGAGTAGGTTTTTGTGATGAGTCCAGACACATGCTACCTCCTTTGGTTGCATAGCTGAGCCTATTTCACAATTGTTCAGAAGTCTACTGTAGGTCATGGCAACAAGCCTTTTGCCCAACCTTTCCATCTGGTGTTTGAAGCCTGTATCTTGCAGGGACTTGTGTCATAAGCTGATAGTCATTATCCATCTGCCTTTGGCTTAAGTCTTTCTGACATCATCATTGCTCATCCTAAATAGCCCTCATTTCATGTGAGAGACACTTGGACTTGTTTACTTAACAGAAGGGACTCGAGTTCCTCATCTGGACAAGTAAGAGTTTGGCTGAGAGAGCCCCTGCTGGCTGGAACTTGCTATGGTTTCAGGAAACCTTGCTTTTAATGATCCCTGTATGTGATGGACAGCTTGCCTAGACTGAGACATGGCCTGTAAGGAGGAAGGCCTGAGGGCCATGCCAGGCACTCGAATGAACAATAAGCAACTGGCATTCTGAGTCCTAATAGTCTACAGGTAAGGAAGCCACAGAACTGGGAAGAATGTATCAATCATATTTTCCTACAGATTTTTAGAGATTTCCTAAAAATAACCCTGAAGGCTGACCATGACTTACAACTTGTGCTTATCTTTGGTCTGGATTCCTTCCACTTGTTTTGTTAGTGCTGAACTGGGTGCCCAGTAGTATGTTTGGTGTTTCTGAACTTACCAAACACACCCCGTATTGATCTTTTGATGCCCTCAGAGAATTCAGGTTACTCAACCTCACCTCAGGAAAATCTATGCTTAAATAGCATCTCTCTGAGAGACCATTGCATACATCCTTCAGTCCGTCCATCGTTCACTTTCCATTACGGCATGACATATTAATGCCCTATATGTTATACAAACCGTGGATTGATTGCTCCCAACCCCTGCGATGATGCTGTTTAACAAGAGATCCACAGATAATATTGGATGGACAAAATTGCAAATAAGAGCAAGAAAAAAGTGGATCGGGAATTAAAGTTTTCCCAACCCACTGCCCCGAAAACATTAACAGTCTGCCTTTAGCTGCGGCACGTCTTTTTGCTTTTTGCTTCCTCACCTCTGTTCCTGTCGCTGCCCCTTCCATCCCTTTTCTTCCACTTGATATTTACCAGGTACCAATTCCTTCCTCTTACTGCCAGATTCTGACCTTTCCTGCCTACTCCACTGTTCCTCCCTCTGATGCAGTTGGGGAAGGGCTTCTTCCCACCTTGCTCCTTCCCCCTCCATGTACATCTTACTCGTTACCTATCTGGGTGTATTTTAACTCCCCAGCCATAGGCTCTGTGTGTAGAGACTAGACTTCAGCATACATGTTTATACCCATATCCATACCCATACCATATTATTATCAAAAGAGTCATTATAAATGGATGGCATCTAGTAATCTAGATTTTAAAAAGATACTTTAACTTATGTTGTTATTGAAAATATTTAATCTCAATCCTGTGTTTCTATCCCATCTTTGACTATTTAGTTCCCAGGTTAAAAACAGATACAACCTTTATATTTACAATAAGCCTTAGTCAGCACTATAAGCAGCACTAGAACTGGGCAGATATCTATCCTCTATGCTATTATGTCTATTTCCCAGCTAATAATCCCATTATATAATTTGCCATATTTTATCTGGGCTGCCCTTACCCCAATTTACCAACCCATATGACCATCATTTTAAGATTCTTATCCCATGGCAGTTTCTCCTCTCTTCCTTCTTCTTCTCTTCTCCGTCCTCATGATCTCCTCCAACCCAAAGCAAGAAGCACCAAGCCCCACCTGTTTCAATTTTGCCCACTACAGACTATCAGAACCTTTATTCATCAATTAGAAATAACTTGGGGGCAGGGTCATATACATATCACTTGGGTCTACATGTGAACTGTCTCATCTCTTGGGTAACTAGGCATTGGGGGCCCACACTTAACATTACAATACATAGAAACAGACCAAACCTCAACATTGTATAAAGGATAATTTTCCATTCAGCAGATATGTCTTCATTATTTTAATCTGCTTTGTTGTATCTAGCTAGTCCTTTCTGACTTTGAGATAATAGTCTTTTACGATGTGTGGTGTATACTTTGAGGCTTTTGATGGAGTGAAAGATAGTTTTGTAGAGAGGGTAGCTATAAAACCAGCATTGTGAATGCCTACACTATGAGTTCCCAGGAGATACTCTTCACTCTTAAAAAACACCTCTTATCTTCCTAAAAGAATTTTGAAAAGCAATATAAGATTTTAAACTTTTAAACCCTGGTGGTATGCATGACTTGTTGAATATAGATATGTAGAGTCCATTATTTCTAGCATTTTAAAAGTATTCACCCCTTAAAATTAAACCATGATATTAGTCTTTAAAATGTCCTGGATGGGGGCAGAGATGATATGATAACATGCACCTTTAATCTTAGCTCTTGGGAGTTGGAGGCAGGCTGATCTAAGTGTTCAAGGCCAACTTGGTCAACATAGCAATTCTGGACATGCCAGGGTGACACAGTGAGACCAAAATAGAGATTTTCTCTTTTTTCCCCCTCTTATTTACTTATTTATTTATTTATTTCCATCCCAAATGCTGCTCCTCCCTCCTAGTCCCTCTTCCAGAGTCCCTCCTCCTTTCCCCCTCCTCTTCTCTGAGAAGATGGGTCCCTCCCCTATGTTCCCCCCACTCTGGTGTATCATCAAGTCTCTGCAGGATTAGGAGCATCTTCTCCCACTGAGGCCAGACAAAGTAACCCTGTTGGGGAATGGATTCCACAGTTAGGCAACAGCTTTAGGGAGAGCCCAGGGAGACACACATGGAGACTGAGCTGCATGTCTGCTATGTATGTCCTAGGAGCCTTGGTCCAGCTCATATATGCTCTTTGCTTGGTGGCTCCATCTCTGAGAGATCCCAGAGGTCCAGTTGGTCTTCCTGTGTGGTTCCCATCCCCTTCAGTGCTTTCAGTCCTCCAGACCTTCCATAGGAGTCCTTGACTTTCAAACAGTGTTTGACTGTGGGTGTCTGGATCTGTTTCAGTCAGCTGCTTGGTAGAGCCTCTCAGAGGACAGTTATGCTAGGCTCCTGTCTGCAAGCATAGCAGACTGTCAGAGATTGGTGCTTGCCCATAGAATGGGTCTCAAGTTGGGCTGGTTATTGGTTGGCCATTCCTCCAGTCTCCGCTCCATCTTTGTCTCTGTATTTCTTTTAGACAGGACAAATTTTGGGTCAAAAGTTTTGTGGGTAGGTTGGTGTCCTTATCTCTCTATTGGAGACCTGACTCTAGGAGGTGGGCTCTTTAGGTTCCATATCCCCACTGTTATGCATCTTGGCTAAGGTTCCCCCACATTGACTTCCAGGAGCCTCCCCCATCCGAGGTCTCTGGGACTTCCTAGAGATTCCACTCAACCCCCCAACCCCCAGCAGCTGCAGCTTTCCATTCATTCTTCTGAATTATTTCTGGTTGGAAGCATGAAACTTAGGTAGTATATTTTTCTTATTTTCCACTTTTATAGATATCAATGATGAAAATCATTTTTACATAAATCAGAAGAATGGGAAGAGAAACATTTTTATTGTGGCATTATTGACTCATTCCTTGAACTTTTAAATTATTTGGTTAAAAATATATTAATTGTTAAAGTTATTTTTAATCCTCTATTGGGTGATAAACAATTAGTTCATTTGCCAGTCAGCTGTTTCTGTTGACAACAAAGGCCACAGACCTAGAGAAGTGTCACAGAGTGCCAGGCATAGGAGGTTATGTATTACATAATATATTACCATATAAGGGTTTGATTCTGTGAGATTCTATTTATCATAAAAAGCCACTGTTTACTGTGAACTTCCCACAGGGGCAGGAAAACTGCTTCAGTTTCCTCATTTGGTTTATATCTCTCCAGAATAATTTTTTTCATTTTTATTTTGCTCAAAAACATTTATTCCTAATATATTTAAAATAATGTATATATAAGTTTTTATCATATCACTTACTTATAAACTTTATAATAGATTGCTTTTGAAATGGTATTGATAAATTCTATTTTTATGGTTTTTAAAATAATTATGTGATAGGCTTCTATGAGTGTTGATTCTTCCTTTTTAAATGTTTATTGTTTCAAGTCTATCTTCATAATCATCTAGTTATTTTAATTTAGGTCTTAATTTTTTTTAAAGACATGTCTCAATGAACAAAGAAATACATGTTTTCTTTTCAGTTACACAAATTATTTTGTCCTGAGTTATATTGCCTTAATTCTCACTCGACTAGGTAGACAATTTTTATTTTCTAGATGTTTTTCGAATTTTAATAGTCAATGAAACACCTTCTTTCTCATAATTTTACATCTAAAACTGACACAGGAAGGGTTTTAGGATCCAGCTTGGTGGAGGGCGCTTGCCTACCATACTATGCCCAACACAGTAAAACAAAGCAAGCAAAGCCACCAAACAGGCAGGATATTTTCTACATTCTAACCTCATGACTTCCTATCTTTTCTTACTGAACAATCTACTTGATAAAGCCATCACAGTGTGCAAAATAGACATAGACGTACGTGATCATTTACCATGTACCGGGCCTTTGCTAATTTCATCACCAGAATTATCATATTTAGTCTCCACAGTAACCTTACAAAACATGAGGTAGTGTTTCTCCTAACAGCCTAACAGCAAATTCTTACTAGGTTCAAGTTGTGTGTTTTTCCACAACAGTGGTTCCTATAATCACTGTAATGAAGGAAGGATAGGTGCCCCTTGTCCTTGTCAGCATGAGTCTTCAGAAGAACATGTTTGAAATCTCAGGTCTACCTTTTTGCAGAATAGAAGTTGAATATTAGTTCTAAGGATAACCAAACACAAACTATTGTCATTTTTTCCCCTCCAAAATTAATCTCACTTGGTACCAAATATCGTTTAAAATTAACTCAGCATTGCTCCGAAAACATTTGTGTGTTTTGTGTCAACAAGTGGCTATGGTTTATTAATATCTGACTTCTTTTCTTTCTTCCTCTTAAAGATAGTGTTTCTAGAAGAATCATCTCAGCAAGAAAAACTGGCCAAAGAATGGGGCTTCAAACCATGTGAGATCAGAGAGCTGAGCCACCAGTAAGTTTCTGCCAACATCTTCCCTTTTGCTGGAAGCCAGTATCAGGTTCAAGCAATGAGAAATGTTCCTTGAGAGAGAGGGGAGGCTTTCTGATTGAAAGTTGTCCGTTAATGGGGAAGATGGGGTTGACCAGTTGTCCATTAGTGGGGAAGATGAGGTTGACCAGTTGTGCATGAATGGGAAAGATGAGTAAGGTGGAGGCCATCTGAAGGACAGAATCTTCAAGAACCAGAGGCTGCCACGGTTTCTTTATTTCTTTAGCAAACATCTGTTGAGTATTTCATGAGCAGTGTTAGAATCTTATCTAGTCTTTAGTCCCATATAAGATGGGGGAGCGGAGGGACAAAAACAAAGAAAGTATTAAGAAACAGAGTTTGAGAAAATACTCTTGTGGCATGATTAGGGAGGACCTGTGTTCAGTGTGCGCTTGAGTTGGAATTGTAATGGTCTTTACTATCTACATAAAATGTGCTTCCAGAGGAGGGCTCACTGTCTACACAGCCTGGCTGATTTGTTTTATACAAATGAGAGTACTTGTCTCAGGCTGACATATTTTATTTCAGAATGCTGTGTTTTAAATCCAATAAAAGTGGCACCATCATTTTTATTCTGAGAATTTGTTTAAAACTTGGAAAGTGGCTTCAGGGTAATGGAGTTGGAAGTTCATGGACCTGGTGATGGTGTTCAAACGGACTGTGTGACACTGGACTAGGGCCTCAGTCAACTGTTCCTATTGTACAGCTTGTATCTGTATTTGCCATTTGTGTAGAACATGAGTGGATGGATGGGGAATGCCATCACATGCCTGTAATCCCAGCACTAGGAGGCTGGGGCAGAACTGCAAGTTCAAGGCTAGTCTGAGTTACATATTGAGACCGCACCTCAAAAAGGAAATGAGATGGGGTGGGGTGGGGCGTGGAACTGTGAGTATAGATTAGTGGTGGAACACATGCTTGTTATGTATGAAGTCCTTGGGTTTACAAACATAAAGTTAAATAAAAATTAAGAAATAAAAAGATGGGTAGGCGTTCTGATTACTGTATATAGGGTTCTGTATGTTGTTCATTTTTTTTCTCAATTTTTAAAAAGTCTAGCTTACCACTTTAGGTTTAAAGTGTGAAGTTGATGACTAAATATCATGGGCAAGGGAAAGCTGAAAGGTGAAGAGAGGGGAGCTACTTAACCTCCTTCTCGGGAAGCCAGTGGACCGGTTTCTTGGCTCTGCCTCTAGTAGGCTCTTGATAGCTACCATTCAGCTCCAAGTTATATGGTGAATTGACTTCTAACCTGGGCAAAGGCACTGGCAGGTTACAAGCCTGTAACCATCCATGAACTGCATCTTCTCTCTGTAAAATGAGGTAGCGCATTTAAGGCGTCTCTCACATCTCACACGCTTGCCTCTTTATCTCAGCAAACTGCATACTCGCCCTTGAGTGTGTGGATTTTGGTGGTGCCACATCCCAGCACTTCTTGTATCTGGTAAAAACCATACTCAGTCCTTCCTAGCCTATCTTCTGCTCTCAAATACTGCACCCTCAAGCACCTCCTTTGCTCTTGAGTCCTGATAAGCACATGCATTTTCCCCCTCGCATTAAATAAATAAATAAATAAATAAATAAGTCATGAAGTCTCTTGTACTCTTGCCATCATGACTTTTGCCATGAAATATGCCCAATTCTTTTTCTATCATCCACATGCAGAGCCCCACATTCTTCAGCACCTTGGACAGAGCTAAAGTAACTGAGCCTCAGGGAGTAAATCCCATTGAAGTTCAATGCCCTGCTGTGGGGTCCCTGCATTAGAGGTTCTACAGCCACCATTAATCATCACCTTCTTCTCTTCCTCTGTCCTTAAGTGGACGCCGCTCAAGAATTAGCTTTGTTTCTTCATTTCTACAGAAATTTCTGCCATTGGAAGCTTGAAGAGACGCTTCTCACCCCTGAATCCTGTCTTTCACTATTGTGGGACAGCTTATCCTACACCATCAGGAATTTCTTGGCCACATAGAGGTCACAAACTAGAGACTAGATGTGATTTCAGTGTGTCCTTCAAAGGTAAAGATGCTGGAAGGTGGACCCAGTGTACAGTACAGATATGGAGAAGCGGTGGGACCTGGTTGGAGATGATTCATGGCGATCGCACAAAGTGAGGGGGTTCTCATGAGAGTGGACTGAGTTAGGCTGAATTAAAGTGACTCTGCCCCATACAGTTGGTTTATTCTGCATGCAGCTTGTTATTTTTATAGTTCTCTATGTGTGTAATGCAGGAAGGTGTGCCCTTGCCTGGATCGTGCATATTCATTTTTAGAAGTGTGAGCTAAATAAACCTCTTTTAAAAGTTAAGTATCCACCCTTAGGTAGTTTGTTGCAGATATATGTAACAGTACACTGCATCAGACTTTGACCCTTGACTTAGGCTGACATCATGTGACCCTGCACACCTAACTCTGTACTTTGTGTGTTCACCCCTGTATACTCAAAACTTTATCTCTCTGACTCATCTCTTTTGCTTCTAGGGACCGATAGAATATTAAATCCTTTCTTTCATATTTATCATTTGCTTTTCCATTCCCATTACTGTGACCTTGCATGTGGAAGGCTTCAGGAGTCTCCTAGCTCATGTCTTTTTTCCATGTGTGTATTTAGACAGGGATATGTGCATGTGCACATGCATGCACGCATGGAGAAGGCTGAGTTTGATACTGGATATCTTCTTCAACCACTCTCCACCATATTTGTTGAAATCCAGAGCTTATCAGTCCAGCTAATCTACTCAGCTAGCTTGCCTCCCTGTGATGAGGTTAAAAGGGAGCCACCATGCACTCCTGATATTTACGTGGGTATTACAAATTTGAACTCTGGTTCTTATGCTTGCCCAGGAAACCCTTTATCTACTGAGCCATCTCCTAAGCCCTTCAACATTATGTTTTGGAAGCGATTCATATTGTAAGAGTACTTGTCTTTAATTTTCCTAAACAGTATTCCACTGGGCCACAGTTTGGTTATCCATATTTTCCTGTGACAGTTATTTATATTGTTTCCAACTTGAGGCTACAATATGAACAGAACTGTTGTAAACATTCTTGCACAATCTGTTTTATAAACTTATGCTTTATTTCTCTTGAGTATACACTTAAGACTGAAATTATTCAACAAGATCCTCTGTGTAATAAGATCTCTCTCTCTCTCTCTCTCTCTCTCTCTCTCTCTCTCTCTCTCTCTCTCTCTCTCTCTCATGCATACTCCCCTAATATCTTGAACTATTATAAAGTCTCTGAAGATAAGAAGATGCCTTATTTTTACGTAGACTCCCCACAAGTCTTACCTGAGCTTCCTAAACATGACTGAAGAGCACCCGACTGCATGTGAACTCAAAGCTGTTTCACTTTCTGGTGGCAAAGAGAGTATGAACCCCAAAGACAGAGGTACTCAGAGAGGACAGTGGCTGCCACAGTTCACACAGGAGGCTCCCTTCTTATTAACAGTGACAGGTTGTCACTGTTCTTTGTCTGTCACATAGAGTGTAGTGAACAAGAATGCTGAGCCTACAGGGAAGCAGTCAAGGTCAAAGCTGCCCCCCCAAGCTCCTAAGCTAACAATTGACTTTTTCAAGTGAAGGGCATTTCCCGAGCTTACATTTATTGTTATATAAACGAGGATGCTACTTGCCTACGCCAGAACATTGTTTTCACCACCAGCATCATTTACTGATGCTTTTTGCCTTTGTTAGGCACCACTCTTGCATCTGGTAACTCAGTCCTCCCCACAATTTTGTGGTCATAACACTTTGCTTATTTTTTATAAGGTAAAAAAAAAATTGAGATTCAGAGAGACTGGATCACATGACACACATCTCTCTGCTGGTTAGTGGTGAGTCCTCACTCAGATAATCTGATCTAGACTGTATGGATGTAACTCTTATAGCAAGCTGCCTGCCACAAGTGGCATGATGCTCAGAGGGCGCTGTGCCCAGGGCCAGTACATGCACCCATTCCGCATTAGCTGTAACAACTGCAGCTGCAAACCATGTCTAGTTCTTCTTAAAACAGAACACGCTAAAGCTGCTCATGGCCGCATCTTACATCTAGATGTATGGATACATTTTATTTGCTGGCTAAGGGTTTTTTTCTTGTGGTGTCGAGTGTTGAGTTCAGGTTCTCTGGGAGCTTTTTCAGTTGTTGTAGTGATAGTAATGGTGTATATATCACGTTTTAGTAGATATGTGTTTGGATGAGTTGATACAATGACTACCCAAGGGAATTGAAGTAGCTCATCCGTGTCTACTAGCATTGGTCTGCCTTCCTTCTGTGGATAGTGCTTCTGAAAACTTAAAAATATCTATCCAAAATATCCATAAGAATAAATAGAAATGTGACTGGGTGGGCTGGGGAGGGGGATCAGCTTATCAGAAGTATGAAACTGTGCATGATGGTGTATGCCTGTCATCTGAGCACTCAGAAGGAAGAGAAATATGAGTTCCATGCCAGCGGGGCCTATACAGCACAAGCTTGTCTCAAAAAGAAGCAAAGAAGCTTCGATGGTGGTCACCGCATCATACCCTCCTCAGAATCTCACCTTCAGACCAACAGCTCAATTCTACACCTTTCTGGCAAAGATCAAGGATCTCAACCTAGCCCAGGCATGTTCCTGACGCTTCTGTTTGCGAGCTCAGCCTTTAAACACGTAGAGACAGGGTTTCTTGCAGTCTTCTATGATGAGGATAGCATCTGAGCCTTAAATCACTGTTTCTTATCTTTAGTCCCTCTCTGTGATGTGTATGCCTGTCCCTCAGCCCAGATCTTGAGGCTTGAAGACCCCATCCCACCTCTGCTCTCTGTCCAGTTGTGGAAACAGAGACATAGGATGTGCCCATGTCCCCTCTTTTCTTCTGCTACAGTGGCTTGACTTCTGAGCACGTCTGTTTTCCTTTCCTCCACTGTCTCTGATTAGAACGGTACACATTACAACTTAGATACTCTCTCTCTCACTTTGAGCAGAACATCTTTCTTAAAAATAAGAAAACTTAAGAGTTGTAAATTTGCAGGATAAATGAAACCCTTGTCTGAAGATGCTATTCAATGTTTTCCTTTTCTTCTTACTTCTCAGTGAGTTCTTCATGCCAGGCCTTGTTGATACACACATCCACGCCCCTCAGTACACCTTTGCTGGAAGCAACGTTGACCTGCCGCTTTTGGAGTGGCTGACCAAGTACACATTTCCCACAGAACAAAGGTTCCAGAGCACTGATGTGGCTGAAGAAGTCTACACTAGAGTTGTCGTGAGTATTCTGTGTGCTGGTCCTGTGTAATGCCTGTTCATCTATGCAAACATTCATTTCTAAGACCAGACTTCAGTTATCAAACCACAGACATTAATGTTGGCAAGGACTGCAACAGTTTTAGCTCTTTTCATAATCCACTGACTATGCCTCCCTCACAGTGACAAGGAGAGAATTTGAGTTTTAGGACTCTAGCCTCAGCCTGGTGGACTCTACAGCATTCTCTTAGTCTTGTCTCCTGGGTACTTTCTTTCACTGTAGCCATAATCTTGTTCTGAGGACAATATAGAATATTTGTGTGACCTTTAAAGGGCTCTTGTGACTCACTGTGCCAATCTGTAAAACTCAGAGATAATGATAGTACCTATTTCATGGGATTGTTATGATAATACACTAGGTTAATACTTGTGGGGTCCTTAAAATAGTGCCTAGCACACGGAAAGAACTCTGTCTGTCTGTCTGTCTGTCTGTCTGTCTGTCTGTCTGTCTGTATATCTATCTATCTATCTATCTATTTAATTTTTCATTCCCATTTAATGTTCAAGAAAAAATAAAGTTCAAATTACATTTAGGAAAATAGCACATTGTTTCAGGAGGTTTTCGAAGAGGGAAGACAGGATATGGTCACACATCACAGAACAGGTGAGGATATGATGTGAGCACTGACAGCATTAGTGAGAATGGTGTGGACAATTCAGTCCCTGGGCAGTGGCTGCAGTGTGTGCCTACTGCATGTTGATGACTTGGGAAATGCCCCTGCCTTTTCCTCTTTGGTAAAGACTAGCTCCAGAGCGAGAGCATACTCAGGCACTGAAAACCATCAGCAGTAAAAAAGGCATAATACACATGCTTTAATCTGGCCTCATCTCTTGTGGGAAACACTGTGGACTACGTTCCTGGATTCTGATTAGACGGACCGGTAGTACTGGCCATGCACCTTCGCAATGAACAAGCCTAGCCATCCTGCTAGTATCATTCCAGCCTTAAAGAATAGAAGCGAGTGCTTACATTCATTCTTTTGTCTTGCTTAATTATAATTGTGGGACTTATATTTTAGCCTGCATCCATGTGACACTAGAAAAACTTTTCAGGCTAAAAGCTTGTTATGAATTGGCTAGCGCACGGTGCTAATGAATTGTGTTAACCACACTAAATCTTTATCCTCAAAATGTATTTATACCTCTCATTGTTCTAAAAAGGGTTTGAAATTGCTTAAAATTGCATAGTATGAAACAAAAGAAAATGAGTCATCAAATCACAGCAAAGGAAAAAGAAGGGAATGGAGAAATAAAACCCCAAAGTCAATGCACACTCTTGGTAGAATCTGTTACAGATTTAGCTCTATATTTCTAGCACATGATGTAGACAGGGAAATCAGAAATGAAATTCACTGTGTGTGTTTGATTTTGAAAGCTGCATTTTCAGGGGGATAAAAGCATATGTATTCTTTATACTGAAATTAAAAAAATAATTCTAACATTGCTAAATGTGGGTGGATATTATGGTGTCAAAATATATTTGTAAAGATGATTATGGGTAGGAGGAGGAGGGAGAGGAGGAGGAAGAGAGGAGAAATAAAGGGAAAATTGTATTATATCAGATCTTTACACTTGAGATGGAGCATCAATGTCCTTCAGGCAATAAACATAATATATTTCTTTATGTAGGTATTTAAATTTAGTGAGCTTTAAATTGTCTATTACTGACAAGTTTTGATTTGCCAGACACGTCCTATGGTTTGGGTTATGAGCAGGCCTATACATGCTGACAGAGATTCTGGTGGAGTTGACCTCTACTTAAGAGAGTTGGCACCCCCCACACACACACACTCCTTCCCTCCTTGGGTTCTCTCTGTCTTGTGATGTGACTGTACTTTGCATAGATTTCTGAGTTTTCCAGTGTTTTTAGCTCAATCTCATCCAATTTGAAAGTGCAACTTCTCATCCAGTTGGCACTTTTCTTCATGAGAACCATGGAGGGCTTTCCTTGTACCCACATCAGCACTGACTGATAAACCTCATTACAGGATGAACTTTGGAAGGAGCAAACACTGGCTTCAATGTCACTGGGAGAACATATCTTCCAGCGACTCAGGAGCGGTGGGAGAGTCCTAAACTCGGTGTTCTCGGGACCCTCGCCATCAGCTAGCTCTCCACTTAAACTTCATCTTGTTATTGGGGGTTTGTGCCCCTTCCACACTTAGCAGTTTCAAAGGAGAATGGCTCTGTACACAGAGAAGGTTAGGAGTGGTTGGGAAGCTTCTACAGAGAGGACGTGACTATGCAGACTCCAGCTAGTGTCCTGCTAGCTCCCCAAATACCCATCCTCTTCCCAAGGTTTTCACATCTTTGTTTTCCTCTGCTCTTGTCTCGTCTTGTGTTCTTCTTGGGAGTTAATCTATGTTGCCCTCACTTATTGTATGTAGTGCAAATGAAAATTTGCTAAGGATAAAAGACATAATGATAATTTTTCTTCCAGATTGAAGTAGAAGTCTAGCTGAATAATTTTACTTTGTCCTACACAGAGAAAAAAGATCCTATTTGTATACTCACAGATTAATAAAATCCAAATAGCCTTACACAATCCCAAGGAATAAGGAGTTAACTGGCATCTCATTTTATGACCTCTGAAACACCCAACCATGTGAATCTAGGAAATCAGAAGCACCAACTTCTCCTTAAGCTCACACTTTTAGAGTATAAATACTTTTGCCATTTACTTAGTCTCTTCCACATCAAGATGGCATACCTTTAAATAAACACATCTTAAAATTAAAAACCAGACTTCTATTTTCATCCATATGGGCCATGTGACTTTTCTGAGCACATGCGATTCAGGATTTTTTTTTTTTTTGTGGTTTATTTTTAGAGGAGAACACTAAAGAATGGCACCACCACGGCTTGCTACTTTGGAACAATTCACACTGACTCATCCCTGATCCTTGCGGAAATTACAGGTGAGCAGCTAAAAGCGGGATTTAGGGGCATGTCAAGCAAAGACAACCAGAACATGCCTGGCAATAGTTTATACTCGGTGGGAAGCTGTGCCTTTAGATCTAGAATTCGAGCATTTGCACTTTGTGAGTGACTGGGAATATCCTAGAGCCTTAAATGAATTTTTATTGTTTAAATGATTTAATTATTTCTATATGGGTTCTGATTCCAGGATAACATTTATAGATCGGAATTTTGCATATTGATTTGGGGCTCTTTAGGGCACCGTTATCAGTGTAGCTGTGGCAACAGTTTGTTACATTGTAATTAACGAATGTGTCTTGACAGTTAGCTAGATTCAGGGCATTGTGCTTGTGCTAGGACTGCAGTGAACTAGAAGACAAATCTTTGTCCTAAAAGAACCAGAAAGGACACTTAAACACATTGATTAATAATTGCAGTAGCACCTGTTATAGGTACCAGACATTGTACAAAATGCTCAGCCTAAATGGCCATCTGATATCTATTGATACCCTTATAACACAGATTAACTAAAGCACCAAGATGTTCACATGTCCACATAGCTGGGAAGCAGAATTGAGCCTAGATTTAGGTTGATGATTCCATACATACCCAAGTCAGTGCCTACAGCAGGTACTTGGTGATTGGTGATGTATTTACCACACTGTTGGGTTCCAAGGTAGTTCTTACCAAAGGCCAATTGCTGGCACTGAACGACCATGAAAGTTCTCAGAAGAGGCAAAAGCAGCCTGTCTGGGAAGACTCCATAGAAGCAGCCTTTAGCTGAATGGAAGACAAAAAAATGGGAGAGACTGAAGTGAGGAAATGAGATGGACAGAGCAGCTGGGGCAGGGATATTGATGATGGAGACAGGAAATAGCATGGTTCAAAGGAGGGGGGAGATTCATTGCATAATGAGGAGTGTGAGGAGGTTCAGACCACAGAGGGCCTTGACTAAGCACCAGAGACTCAAAAGGTTTCAGGCCAGTGAGCGATGTAATGAGAATGATGTTGGGGATTCATCTGATGATGGCTAGATGTTAAAATAACCCTCAGGGAGAGTGTGGCAGAAAGCCTCTTGAAAGATTCCTGACAGCAAGGTTGATGTGTTTATAAAAAGATAAAGAGAGAGGGGATGTGTGATGAGGTGTGGGGAAAGAAAGTGCCTCTGTGGGCCCATGCGGAGGCATCCCTTCTCCTGAGGGACCAGCCACACGATGGTATAGTATAGAAGAGAGTTTATTCAGGGCATGGGGAGGAGAGTTGAGAGGGTAATAGTGGCAGAAAAGGGGAGGGAGGGAAGGAAGGAAGGAGAGAGAGAGAGAGAGAGAGAGAGAGAGAGAGAGAGAGAGGTAGAGGCTGGCCATGAGCACCTGGAAAAAGGGGGGCAAGGGAATGGGGGGAGAGAGGGAGCAGGAAAGCAAGAGCAAGAACAGGAGAAAGGGGCTAGCAGCCCCTTTTATAGTGAGTCAGGCATGCCTGGTTGTTGCCAGGCAACTGTGGGGCAGAGCTTAGACAAAATGCTAACAAAGTAGACATTGTAAAGCAACCCCTCCTATGTAGCTCAGCTGAAATAAAAGTTCCTTCAGCACATCTGATGAAGATCCTTCATTGCCAGCACCATTAGGCATTCAGTCAATGATAACAATATCTATGCTGCTATGGTTAGGGAGAACTATGACAGAGCATCTGAGAACCATGTGACTCATGCATCTTTCTTTGTGTATTTCTTACCATCCTGCATGGCTCAGAGGATTCTGGGACACTGGAGTCTAGATTTCAGATAAGCAGGACTTGTATATGTGTGGAATCATTTACCTTAATCTAGGCTCAGTTCTGCTTCCCATCTATGTGAACATGTGAACATCTTTGTGCCTTAGGTAATCTGTCTGTGCTATGAGGTCATCGATAGATGTCAGATGGCCATTTAGGACTGAGTACTTTGTACAATGTCTGGTATCTATAGCAGAATCACAAGTGTTGCTACCATCTTGGAGTAATACAGGGGTGAGGGATCAAATCCAAGACAGTTATCCAGGATCCATGTTCTTAACATTTCATATGCTGTGTTTAACTAGAAAAGGGACACTGTATGCACGGAGAGGAACTGGATCCAGTGATGGAAGAGAGGAGCAGGTAGACAAACAAATGAGGGGAAAGAAGAAAAGATGGTATATTAAGGAATATTAATACAGTTTCTAGGATCTGCAGTTATTACCTTTTGTACCATGAGGGAAGATGAATATCAAGATAGTTATAACATTGGTAAAAACATGGACAAATTGTTTAATCAAAAGGAAAAGGTAAATAAGAAGTGTAAAATACCCAATTATTTGCTGGCAGGCTGGGAATGGGATGGGGTCTGGGTGGAAAACTGTTTACTATTCATTGTAAATTGAAATGTTATTGTCACAGTGAAGACAGAGAGATCATTCTTAACATTCTCACTTTCTAGAATGATTTTAATTTAATTTTTTAAAAAGAAACACATTTTTAGATTCTGTCCGTATTTGCTTCACAGATAAATTTGGGCAGCGAGCATTTGTGGGCAAAGTATGCATGGATTTGAATGACACTGTTCCAGAATACAAGGAGACCACTGAGGAGTCAGTCAAGGAGACAGAGAGGTAGTATGCCTGGGGTTGGGGTGGGGTTGATCTATATTTTGGATGAGTCATTTGCTATTTGATGGAGTCTGAAATGGAGATGGGAAAATAGGTACCATTATGACCCAGTTGAGATCTGAGCACAGTGACAATTTTCAGATTGTTGCAGTATCTAGTTATTCCACAATGCTCAAACATGTGATAGTGGTCAGTGGGTCACTCACATACCATTCTTGACCCTCATAGAAAGCTCCATGAGGTGTATGGTTTTTGTTTTGTTTTGTTTTGTTTTCTTTTAATGAAAAGAAAACGGAGCCTGACATAGCCTAGGTAAATTGTCCATAGCCATTGGTTTATTCCATTTACATTACTCTGATAGTTGTCTGAGATAATTGTCTTACATAGAGAAAAAGTTTCTTTGAGGTTATTGTTCTAGAGGTTTCAGTGTATGGTCTAGTGCCCACATGTCTTTGGTGAAATAGGAGTCAATCGTAATATACACTGCTCATCTCATGAGTAAGAAAGGACAGCCATACAGAGAACCCTAAAATTCCTCTCAGAGGTACGTGCCCAATGACTTAAAGATGTCCCAGCAGGCTCCACTTCCTAAGATACCCCATTTCCCAATAGCATCAACTGGGGACCAAACTTTGGCAAATGGACCTTTGTTGAACACTCATCCAAACCATGTTAATAGTGTAGATTAAAGTGCAGAGCCAGGATTTGGTAGAATGAATCTATGACTTTAAATGTAGAGTTCCTTTTAGGATGAAATGGGTCTTACGTCATCCTTAATGTGAAAAGGAGAGACAGGAGGCATATATACGCATTTGTTATGCATGCACATGCCCAAGGACAAGGTGTGAAGGATCACTTACAGAAAACGTGGGAGGTTATGGAAAATGTTACATTTGTAGATAAGTGACAGGCATTTCAGTAAAAATGTCTCAGTCAGACATAGTGGCCATGCCTGCAATCCAAGTGTGTGAGATACTGAGAGGGGATGATTGACCATTAATTCTAAGGCAGCCTTAGCCATGTAGTGAGACCCTCTATCAAAACCAAAACAAAGGTGTTTTTTTTTTTAAATAACCAAAGAAGATCTGCTTCCCTGGCACAGAGAAGCACGAAGAAGTACAAAGCAGAGACATTTTCTCTAGTTAAGTCACCCAAAGACACCAGTGTGAGATTTTACCCTGTGTCCTTTCTGTGGGTTGTCAATGTGTTATAACCATCTAGCACCATCATTATATCCTGGCGTAGAAAGAGAAAAATATCTGCATAAATGCTGGAATGACCACAGCATATCTAAGTACTGAACTAGAATCTCTCCTCTTTAGAACTGTTACATGAGGAGGTAGAGACACACGGCAGGAAGGCTGCATTCCTTTTGTACCATTATCCCACACCAGTGGACACACGGGAAGCAGAGCCCTGATGATATAAGGTCTAGACACATTCAACTGTGACATACAGGCATGAGAGACACTGAGTGGTAGAAACCAATGTGCCTGTTCTAGAGCTTCTAGGCACAGAGTGAGTTCATCATAGGATGCGAACAACCTGTTTGGGGTAATTTGTACCTTAGAGGATAGAGCACCATATGTAGATAGAAATGTCAAACCATGGTGTGGACAGAGACAAGAATGCAGCAGACCCACACGAAGACTCTAATGTGACTGGTTGTCTCTCATAGATGCAACACACAAAGGAGGTGCCCTAGATATACCAGTGTCAGTTCCAGGATAGGACTCCAAGCAATCTGCCTGCAAGAGGGTAGGGATAATCCATGCTATACTACAAGTTCAGCACGGCAAGGCTATCTATGACTTACAGATAGACAATAGCCTAGGAGCCAAGCAGGCTAGTTTGCAAGGCTCGGCAGAGCTGCCCAGAATGAGTGCAGAGTCATCTAGACATACTCCACATTGTACTATGGTGGGGGAACCCTGAAATACACTCTAGCTGAGGTTTTAGTTTAGGTGGATACTTGGCTCACTGAGTTGAAAAAAATTACAGGATGGGGCTAGAGAAATGGCTCAGCCATACCTAATTTAGCCCTAGTTCCCAAGACACGTGGCTTCTCACACGTTGGTAACTCCAGTTCCAGGGGATCTAATGTCCTCCTCTGCTCTCCATGGGCACTGAATGCAGATGTACCCTCACATATGCAGATACATACACCCATAAAATTAAACTAAGAAAACAAAAGGAAGAAATACAAGGTATCCTGTTGAGAGGAATCAGGACAAGCCTGGATGATGGGTCTGGTTCCTCCAATTTCCAGATGTTAGATTTGCAGCCATTCTTCAGTTAATCCTGGGAGTTGCAAGAAAGAAGCAGGGGGGCCATGTGACTAAGGCTATCAGGGGACTTGGCATGTCTACCAAATGGTGTGTGGATGCAGGAAATATGGTGTACAATAAAATTAATCAGCTATAAGAAAAGCAAAGTGGTTATGACATGATGAACTATAAAATTATTATTCTAAGAAAAGTGTAACATGAAAGGGCACGCTTTACAAACTTTCATCTATATTGAATATAGAGAAAATGCAAGTCCATGCATGAGACATAAAGTGGGAGAGGTTTGCTGTTGCCAGGAAAGAACCATCTATCTCCTGCCTATACACCCAGGGGATCTCGCTCCAAAGATGAATTCAAAGACTATATTATTATGATAACTCCACAACCCAGTAAATTTGCTAAAATTATTGAATAGAGCACATAAAATGAGTGAAATTTATGATATGTAAATTATACTTTGCCAAAAAATGATTTTATAAAATGGAAATATGTTCCAGTGCTCAATCTCTTTAAGAGTCGAGTGGGAAAATTAGAATTTTAAGTGCATAGTTTGGAAGGGTTGCTTTTAAAATCACAAGAAAGTGATTCTTGATAAGGACATTGTAAGGATAGAGTGAAGCATTCTCCAGATTCCCACACTGTGACTCTCTCAGGCACTACAGTGTTTCTCTCATCTCCTCTCGCACCCAGCCTCCTGCTTTTGCCCACATACAACTGAAGCAATTTCCTGTGAAGTCCAAGAATCTTGAGATGTAATGGCATATTCTAGAGTCTTCTTAAGATGTAGCATTAAAGTTTAGAAACAAATTATGTCTCTCTTCCAGTATGCCAAGGTCACTGAGTAGATTCTGGCTATTTTATAAATTTGGTGTGCTTCTTTTGGAAAATGTACATTTGTTTGTTTGTACATGTGTTGTGTGAAATTGCATGTACTAGTACACACATATATGGAGATCAGAGGAGGATGGTGGGTGTTCTGCTCTGACACTCTCTGTCTTATACCCTTGAGATAGGGTCTCCCACTGAACTGAAAGTTTTTAGTTCTGAGCATCCACCTGTCTCTGGCTGCCAGCACTAGGATTTGAGGCATGCCCAGTGTGCCCCGTTTGTTTTTGTTTTTACATAGGTGCGGGGGATTCAAATTCAGGTCTTCGTGCTTGCCTAGCAAGTGATCCTACCTACTACACCATCTCCTCAGGTCTATAAATGAAGGACCCTTATTTTTTTTTTTAAAAAAAGTACCCTTTATTTAAGAAATAAAAGTTTCTTGTATTAGACCAGGATTCCTCCAGAAGACCAGATTTGTTAAGTATGATGCTCTGCTCATTAAACTACTTAAAAAAATAGTTCCATGAAGTAATAGCTTTTATTATGATATTTCTAAAGGTGCATATGAAATACTAAGATCATATCCACAACCTCCTCAATTACCTTTGGATGTGGGTTATATTATTTCATGAGTTTCCATTGTGCCCAATCTCATATAATGCTGGGGAAATTATTGACCATTTAAGTACTTTTCTCACATGGTCTCTGATAGCTCTTCCATGGTATCTTGAAAATGGAAGGTCACTGTCTTGTATTCCACATCATCAAGAGATACACAGAAGTTTCTTTAGGTTCATACTTTGAAGGTATACATTTAAATCTCAGTTTAAACTATTTGCTTCTATTTTCTGGGCTTCTCTCACTTTAAGCGTGTTCCCTCTGGGGCGCTGAGTTGAGAGTACTGATACTGGAAGAGGGCAGAGTCTCTGCTTTCAATACTGGCTGCATGCTCAGCTCCTGCACGATCCACTGCTGTGGTCACTGTACCTTAATCCAGAATATGTTTTCCCTCAGAGTAAAGATGGAACCTAGGGCTTTGTTCACACCTGGGAAGTGTCTGTCACAGAGCTACATCCTCAGACTCTCAATTCATGTTTTAGTCTGAAAACCAACCAGAGAGAAGCCACTAATAACTGACAATCTTTTTTGGCCAGGGCAGAAATAACTATTTCGTAGGACAGTTGCCACTGTTCAAGCAGGCAGAAGTCCCCAGGTTCACCACTTCTCCCTTCCTCCATACACTTTCCAGACACCTCAGTCATAGTCCTTCATCTTCCTCTAATATATCTACCTCTTTCTGGACTCTGTCCTTAAAGAATTACGGTGATACTGTGTGCCTAAGTAGACTCCACATAAGAGGAGATTCGAAGTACAGTGTCTGAGGCTTCTAAGTCCCTGGGTGTGCCTAAGAGTCCATGCCCTGTCATCCTTGAACATGGCTCACTGCAACTCACTATCACACAGAATTGGAGCCCATGGCACAACCTGGGACCTGAGTGGTGGTACTAATAGCACAGCTTGGGACCTGTGTGGATGCTCGGAAAGACCCACAAGATATCATGGGACCATATTCCCTGTGACTTTCCTCTCCCTCTTTTCTTTGCTATCAAAGAAAAGCTGAATGATTACTCCTTGTTAATCTCTAGTTAGTGGTGGTGAGCCCCCATGCTGTTAGAAACATTTTTTTGAAAATAATTAACGTTTCTAACTCTGCATTTGTTGCTTCATTTCAGATTTGTGTCAGAAATGCTCCAAAAGAATGTAAGTAAATTTGTTCAGTTTTCACCTGGAGGGCAGCTCTGTTAGCTGTAGGATTTGTTAAGTTGTTTGGTAGATTAATCTGTGTGCCTATAGCTTAGCCGATATATAAGAGGTGTTTTCCTGGACCCATTGCTTGTTGACACAGTGTACCTGATGGCTCAGTTTAGATAGGTCAGATTTTTAAAACTGAACAACATCTGACAAAGACCTTGAGTTTTGGGGTGTACAGAGTGATGGCTTATCACACATATGCACTGTTGGAAGGAGATCACATTGAGATCCAGTCATACGTGTAAGGACAGGACTGCCCAAAAGTCTGGTGAATATGTTCATTTTATGACTGAGAACTCGTGCCCTTTGGTCAACATCTCATATGATCCAGAAACCCCATTCTTGGGTATCTATAAAGAAAACAAAATCAGTATCTTGGAGAGATACGTGCACCTATATTTGCCATAGCCCAAATATGGAAGCAATCTAGGAGCCTATGGATGAATAGATAAAGAAAACTAATTTTATATACATATATGTTTTACATATATATACACACACGGGATAGTATACAATTTAAATATGTCATATATAATATACACAATGTGCATAATAATGGGATATTATTCATTTGCAAAAAAAGGATATTGCTATTTGAGACAGCATTGATGAATCTGGAATATATTATATTAAATGAAATAAACTCAGTTCAGAAGAGAAATACTGCATGGTCTCATTTGCACGTGCAATCTGGAAATGTCAGATTCATAGAAGCTTCTGGTTTTTACTTTCTAGTGAAGGCTCATAGGATACTATATTTAGATTCTGTTCGAAGTATAGTTTTGTAGTCAGGATTTAGTGGCTTTGATTACTCACTATTAAAATGTGCTACAAACTTTATGCTTGCTGAACTTGCTTACAGTTTCACGGATATTGTGTGTACCTACTTTTGGTTTCCATACCCTTTGACTCTTTGTGGCAGAGAACCCAAGTTTAGTCAGGTATGTGAGCTCCATCCCGAGTTCACTAAGCTCTGAGTTAGTCTAAGGTGCATTGGTCAGTCAGCTGTCTGTCACAGTGACAGAATACCTGAGGTAAGCAAGTTATAAGAAAGGAAGGTTTGTTTTGACTCCTGCTTTCAGACAGCTTTAGTCTGTGATCACTTGGTCCGGTGACTTTTAGGCCTATGGTGAGCCAGAGCATGATGGGAGAAATTCTAGGCAGAGGAAAGCTGCTTACCTCATGGCTGCCCAGAAGCCACTGCTTACTTCCTCCTACTTGGCTCTACCTCACGAAGGTTCTGTCATCTCCCAATAGCACTCTCAGCCAAGATTTCTTCCCCACATGAATTTGGGAGACATTTAAGATACAAACTGTCATTTAAGGTATGGCGATCCAGTCAGTGTCCTCAAGAGTCACCCCCTCAACTCAACCTACCCAGATCCACTGCATTTCCACCTTCCTGGTCTAGGGCCCTTTAATTTTGTAACATTGGTCTCTGTAGAGGGAGGGCTTCTTGATCCAAGAAGATAGGTGGCATGTGGGCCTTGGGAGCCTGTTTGATGGCTCCTTCTCCATTGGATCTGTCTGCTGCTAGTCTCCAGTGTGGATTGAAGAACAGGCTATGCTCAGACATACTCCTGTGGCACATCACAGGACCATACATAGTCAGTCCGGCATCTGATTTGCCCTGGCATTCTAGGGCCTGTGAAGACAGTACTGTTTCTTGCCTCCAAGCCCAGTGTAAAAACTGGTTTATGGCTCCAGAAGATGGATTCATAGGTTACTAAACCTAGCCCTTCTTTCTCTTATGACTCTCTACTGTCACATTGGAAGCTATAGAAATGTTCAGAATTTCTTCCAATTTAACCCTGAGCGAGTTAGGGGTGGTGCTTGGAGACCCTAACTGTTACTATCTTCCTAGTAGTATCCTGCCATCCATCCACTGAAGAGTTCTGAGCGAGAATGCAGCCAGCACACCTTCTCAAGATGTAGGCAGGGAAATAAGCTACCACCTCACATGAGCTATCCCCACCCCAGGTCTCATTTGAGGTAATATTGAGGGAATGTCTATAATTAGACATAGAACGTTCTTCTATAAACTTGATGCTGAAGACTATGCTCTCCTCACAGATGAGCTGTTTTTGGAACCCAGAACCTCTGTGGACTAGAAATTGGGGATTTTCACCCATATTAAACTTGTAAAATCACATTGATTGCAGAATGTTCTATGTGTTCATAATCTTCATATTTTTCTCACCCATTTCTTTTACTATTTCCAGTATCCAAGAGTGAAACCCATAGTGACCCCACGATTTTCCCTTTCTTGCACGGAGACTCTGATGAGTGAACTAGGCAACATTGCCAAGACCCGTGATCTGTACATCCAGGTAGGCATTTGTATTTTGGTTTGTGCCTTAGGCTATACCTGCATGATGTTTTGGTACTCTCGGGTCATCTCTAGTGATAACCTGTAGTTCTTTTACTGAGATCTTCTAGAGTCAAAGAATTTCAGGACTGTCAACGAACCCATTTGGTCAGTTTTGCAGGTCAGAAGCCTGATGTTGTTTTCATCCTCGATATTTGCTGATCAGTCTTAGACAGGCCAAGACAACTTTATAAAGAATAGCAAGATCAATGTCAGACTACCCATTCTTGGTAAAATGCATTTAATACATTTCCTTCCTGCTTTTATTTGATGCTTTCCTGGTGTTCTAGAACCTTCATTTGTGGAGGAACCAATTATTATTTGAAAAGTTAAAAAGAACTTAATTTCTACCTTACAGAAGTGAGTTAAAATCCTTTTGTTCTGAGTTTCTTAATTTAAAACCAGGAACAAAAAGTATATCTTCCTTTATCATTAAGTTGTTGCAATTTAGCAATAAAATGTTTTTAAAAAAATCTCACAGCTGGGTTAAAATTAGGAGTTCCCCTCCCCCACTCACACTTAATTACACACTGCAGTAAGATCTCCCCACTTTCTGAGCTGACAGTATTACAGGGAAGGAAGGGAAAGCTGGGGTGAAGGCAACACATTGATTTCTTACCTTTTATTTATTTATTTTTAAAATGAATGTTCATAAGACCCCTTAATGTATCTTCTCCATGATTACTGTTTGTGGCTTCTGATATTTGAACTTTGGATTCAGTCTCCAACAATTATTCTCTGGTGATAAAATTCCGAATTTTGATAGTATTTCCACATTGGAAACAGAATTTTTTTTCTGTGTGTGTGTGTCTGAGAGAGAGAGAGAGAGAGAGAGAGAGAGAGAGAGAGAGAGAGAGAGAGAGAGAGAGAGAGAGAATGCAAATAATATTTAAAGCTACAGGAAAATAAAATGAAAAGGACATGTAAAAAGTCTATTCTTAGGCCGGAGATGTAGTTCAGCTGATAGAGCGCTCACCTGGCATGCATGAACCCTCGAGGTTGATCCCCACCATTGCATAAACCAGGCATGGCGGCAAAGCACACAGAAGGCAGAGCCAAAAGAATCAGAAATACAAGGTTATCCTTGGCTACAAATTAGAGGGAGGTATGATGTGCGCTTACTTGTATTATCTAATCAAGTCATGTGGTTGCCCTTCCTTTCGTGCTATGTCCATGTAGTACATTGATGGACTGGGATTTATTCTTGACTGTAGATAGGGTTCAATGTAGGTAAATCACCTGTTAGAACCTGACTGGTCTTTTCTCTTATTCATCTTGCTATGTCTCTTCTTGGAACAGAAAAAGAGGTATGGTAGAGTTGTCTTGGAAATGATCATTGGCTCCTGAATTGTTTCAATTGATATGCTGTCATTACCCACTAGTCTAAAATGTTCTTTTTAGAGACTGGGGTGGCTGCTCCAGTGGAAGATACTTTGCATCCCCTCAGATTTCAGGTGCCCTCATGAAAGGTGTGACTTCCTCCGACTCACTCGGTTTGGTGAATTCCCATGAGCAGGATTGTCTAGATCTGTCATTTTAACATTTTTTTTTCCTGCAAGAGCATCATTCAGAAGGTGAAGAAAAGAGGCAGACTGAGGACAGGCCCTGAGCCAAGTCTTCCTTCTGCCTCCAATGCACTGGGTTCTGTAAAATTTCACACATGAAATATGACTAACACATCTTCAACTGGGAGATGGAAAATCACGTAACTAGCCCAACACTTTTGTTGAGTGGTGAGAAGGAGAAGCTTAAAGAAAAGAACTGACTTGCCCAAAGTCATGTAACCAGGCTCAGAATCCAGTTCTCTTTGTTCAAATTTTACTTTCCTTTTGAATGAACTATAGATTTATCTTCTGATGGTCATTGAACTTTTCTAGGCAGGCTGCTAAAAGTAAGGGACTGGGTACCCTTAAAGAGTATCAGCACCTATGTTACTCTTGCTATAAACTAGTTTCAAGACTTGAGGAAAAGTTTATTTATCTTGAAAGATCACACACACACACACACACACACACACACACACACACACTCACGCACACACATGCACACACAGCCAGATATTCAGTTCCTTTGTCATATATATTGTCATAGAGAATGCATATAATCATTTAAAATGAAACCCAAGTCCAGACTTTAATACTTTCATCCACAGTCTCTCACATCAACAAAAGCAGCAAGCGGAAACTAGCAGCAACGTGTTGAGATGGGAGATACAATGTTGAATATTTTATAGAAGATAATGAAAACTATTGCTTTGTTTGCAGAGCCATATTAGTGAAAATCGTGAAGAAATTGAAGCTGTGAAAAGCTTATACCCTGGTTACAAAAACTACACAGATGTCTATGATAAAAACAATCTTCTGACAAACAAGGTAAGTTCAGGATTGTGATATAATATATGTAAAGTAGATTGTGCCCTTCAAGTTTTAAAATCTCAGGAGTAACCACTGCTCTGTAGCCCGCATGCATTTTCTGAACTAGAGTAAATCCAGTGTGCGTGCATCTCTCTGTATATCATCTCTGTATATCTGAATGTCTATAGATATTTGTATTGCATGGTGTGTATCGATCTGTATCCCTATCCCTGTCTCTATCTTTACCTACCAACCTATGTGTGTGTGTATATGCATATCTATATATGTGTGTACATGGTATGTGTTGCTCTTTCTGTGCATGCATGCATGTGTGTATGTGTGCAGTTTGTATGTGTATGCAGTTAACATGGGCCTGAAGTTTCATTCCTATCATTAAATCTAAGTTTTTCATTGGATGGTAAGATGACCTTTCGCCCTGTGATGCTTTCACAGTTAGCTCACCTGTATGCTTTTCTTCAAGTCAGCAGATCCATTTTAAGGGTTACTTCTTTAAAGAGTATGAAAGAAATGGATGTGATGATGACACAGGAAAGTTTGAAAATGAAAATCCGCAAGAAATTGGTTAAATCATAAAATGTATGTGATTAGAATTTCATCCAGCGTTCACAAAGAGCAAAGCTTGCATGCTTCTGCGAAGAATGTTCAATGTAGTCAGATGCACATGTGCATATGTGTTGATGTGTTTTCACATGTGAAAACTGTCCAGAGATACACAGTGCATGTCAAAAGAAGTATTTTGTAACTCTGAGGTTTAGAGAAATGAGAATGTATTACTCCTATAATTAATTAAAATTGATATGAGTAGCAAGAGACCTCATTAGAGCAATATACCCTCTGGCCTGCCCTTCCATGAACACACTGTCTAGAGAGTTTATTGCAGTCGGTAATTTCTTAGTGACTACACAAAAGGAGATATGGATGCAAGTGGTTTGAAAGTTAATAATTTGCATAAATAATGTAAATTTTACATGGGAAGTTTCATCCTCCTTTCCATATATTACCATATAATTAATAAATGAACTTTATATTTTCATGTTAATTTTATTTGCACAGAGGTTAAGAAAGTTTTATTTTAATAATTTTGCCCATTGAACTATGCCTCCCAAAGGAGAAAGCAATTGGGTGTAAGTTTTTGCATTAATGTAAACCAAAAACTTTTAGAGAATTAAGTGTTACTTGAATCCTGCAAATCTTGGCGCGATGAAAGTTTACAGAGGTCTCAAACATGTGGCACCTGCTTTCTTAAATAAGTTTTACCTCCTTAACTAAAAGCTGTTAGGATATAACATAGCCCAATTTTTTGTACTAATGGGCCGTGTCAAGGACCATTGGTATCTATGCTGAAACTAGTAACAGAGATAAAAAACAATTCTCTCAGATTTGGTGACTCTTGCCACCAATGCCAGCAACCCAGAGACTGAGGCAGGGAGATTATGAGTGTGAGACCAACTTGGGCTCTATAGTGAGTTCAAGGCCAGCCTTATCTAAATCAGGAGACCCTGTCTCCAAAACAAAGCATCTATAACAGTTAATCCACAGTTCTTTACAAAATCATATTTACAGCTTCCATGTACTTTTAGAAAGTTCTGACTCAAATATAAACAAGTATCAGCCTACTGGAAGAATATCATATCAATTTAGAAAAGAAGGCAGCCAAAAAGTTTTCTATAGTAGAGATGATAAAATCATAATGTGTTCACTCTATGCTGTGAATGAGCTAGCTGACCCTTTCCTGTGTTGTAAATGGGCAAAAAGAATCAAAAGCAAGACCTAGGGCTAGGATGGAACTCAATGATAGAGTACTTACTGGGTTGATCACTAGCACTATAATCAATCAATCAATCAATCAATAGTTGAAACATACAAATTTGTTCAGGCCTTTGTAATGAATATTTGGAAGCAGGGATTTTGTCCTCTCAAATAATAGCAACTGTTCTTCTAAAGACGATTGCTTCTGTGTCTTCTTGTAGTATTTAGTCATAAGTATTAGAGCAAGCATTTTTAGCAGTAAACCCCATGCAGAATATTCTTTTCTCTAGACAGTGATGGCTCATGGCTGCTACCTTTCTGAAGAAGAGCTTAACGTCTTCAGTGAACGAGGAGCATCCATTGCACATTGTCCCAACTCTAATCTGTCGTAAGTAGACAATAATTTCTTGGTAGTTGTAAATATGCAATATAGGTTGGCATTTTCTGTTTTCTTGGATATTCTTTCTTTGGATCTGTTTCTATACTTGGTTTAAGTAAGAAAGGAACCAAGTAGATGGGTGTTCATCTGTTCTAAAGTGAAAAAAGAGGACATTGTTGCAGAGTATACATTTAAAGAGTACCACATCTCTGGAAATCTCTGCATTTACACACACACACACACACACACACACACACACACACACACACACACACACACATACACGTGCACTTGTGCAGCTATAGGAAGTAGAATCTACAGAGTTTAAAATAAATAGCATTCAGCTTTTACAGCTCAGAACAGACTGAAAGAATGCATGTACCCAGGAGATGGTCTACTCCAGAGTTTAGAAACGAGTTAGAGCTTTGTGGTGAGATGAAACTCACCACAGGAGAACTCAGGAAGGACTTCACCTTATTTCCTTCCCCAGAATATGAATGCTTTATTATAATATGTACTTAACCTTCGTTAAGGTTATAAATTCATGAGTGAGTCAGTTGAAATTTATGGCTTGTATCTCCAGCAAAACAAACAAACAAACAAACATCCCATAGACATAAAAATATTCTGTCTATTTTTAAGGAATTTGTGGATAATATGATTCTAGTCATAGGTGCTGAGTTAGAAACTTACAGTTGTATATATAGTGTATTGGGGGGATGTTGATCTTGAAGAGTACTGCTGGGGAGTGCACACAGGGAAGAAGTTAGTAGCATCAAACCAGTAACCACAGTGGGTTTCTGGAGTCTCATTCTTCTAGGGAACTCAAATAACTGTCAATTGTCCATCTCAAGAAGTGAGGACTCTGGAGCAGTAACAATCAGCAGTGGCAGAGGGCTAGGGGCAACTGTGGAGAAACACCCTTTCCCCTGAACTTCTGAGCTTCTCCCAACAAGAACAGAACAGCCTACAGCACCTTAGCACACAGCTAGAGGTGTTAGCAAACTTAGGGACTTTGTGAATGACACAGGTGTTTGTGTCCATGGCACCATAGGGAGGGCTCCTAGGGACATGGGGCACTTTTCTAGATTTGAAGGTCTCACAATAATCCTGAGTTTTCAAACAGAAAGCAAGTGCACATGACTCAGTAACTTTAATTACAACCCATGGATAAGAATTTAACATCCCTTGGATGAACAATAAAGTACTCTCTAAATTAAAACATGATCCAGCTTTTCAAATAAATGATGATCTTCAAGAGTTCTGGGTTTTCCTTTTACACATTGGGGCTTTGGAAATTATAATTAAGTATATCCTTGGGCAGAGCCATTTGACCTACTGTATCTTCTTGGAGTGCTTTTTTTCCCCCATTTTTATTGGATATTTTATTTATTTACATTTTAAATGTTATCCCCTTTCTCAATCCCCCCTCCCCAGAAACCCCCATCCCATCCCCCCTCCTCCTGCTTCTATGAGGGTGTGCTCCCACCTGCCCACCCATCCACACACTCCTGCCTCCCTGTCTTTGAATTCCTCTACACTGGGGCATCAAGCCTTCACAGGACCAAGTGCCTCTTCTCCCATTGATATCTAACAAGGCCATCCTCTGCTACATAGGTGACTGGAGCCTTGATTCCCTCCATGTGTACTCCTTGGTTGGTGGTTTAGACCCTGGGAGCTCTGGTTGGTTGATATGGTTGTTCTTCTTATGGGGTTGCAAACCCCTTCAACTTCTTCAGACCTTTCTCTAACTCGTTCATTGGAGACCCCATGAACGAGTTCAATGGTTGGCTGTGAGCATCTACCTCTGTATATGTCAGACTCTGGCACAGCCTCTCAGGAGACAGCTATATCAGGCTCCTATCAGCATACACTTCTTGGCATCCATAATAGTGTCTGTGTTTGGTGACTGTATATGGGATGGATCCCCAGGTGGGACAGTCTCTGGATGACTTTTCCTTCAGTCTCTTCTCCACACCTTGTCTCTGAATTTGCTCCAATAAGTATTTTGTTATCCCTTCAAAGAAGGATCAAAGCACTCGCACTTTGGTCTTCCTTCTTCTCAAGCTTCATGTGGTCTGTGAATTGTATCTTGGGTGTTCTGAGCTTTTGGGCTAATATCCACTTATCAGTGAGTGCATACAATACGTGTTCTTTGTGGTTGGGTTACCTCACTCAGGATGATATTTTCTAGTTCCATCCATTTGCTTAAGAATTTCATGAATTTTTTTAATAGCTGAGTAGTACTCCATTGTGTAATTATATCACATTTTCTGTATCCATTCCTCTGTTGAGGGATATCTGGATTCTTTCCAACTTCTGGCTACTATAAATAAGGCTGCTATGAACATAGTGGTGTTTGTGCCCTTGTTATATGTTGGAGCATCTTTTGGGTATATGCCCAGGAGTGGTATAGCTGGGTTCTCAGTTAATATGTCCAATTTTCTGAGGAACCACCAAACTGATTTCCATTGTGGTTGTGCTAGCTTGCAATCCAACCAACAATGGAGGAGTATTCCTCTTTCTTCACATCTTCGCCAGCATCTGCTGTCACCTGAGTTTTTGATCTTATTCATTCTGACTGGTGCTTCCTCAGATCTTTCTATCTTCTGAGATCTTCTTTGATTTCTTTCTTCAGAAACTTGAAGTTCTTGTCATACAGATCTTTCACTTGCTTGGCTAGAGTCACACCAAGGTATTTTATATTATTTGTGACTATTGTGAAGGGTGTCATTTCCCTAATTTCTTTCTCAGCCCATTTATCCTTTGAGTATAGAAAGGTTATTGACTTGTTTGAGTCAATTTTATATGCAGCCACTTTGCTGAAGTTGTTTATCAGCTTTAGGAATTCTCTAGTGGAAATTTTGGGGTCACTTAATTATATAATCATATCATCTGCAAATAGTGATATTTTGACTTCTTCCTTTCCAATTTGTACGCCTTTGACCTCTTTTTGTTGTGTAATTGCTCTGACTAGGACTTCGAGTACTATATTTGAATAAGTAGGGAGAGAGTGGGCAGCCTTGTCTAGTCCCTGATTTTAGTGGGATGGCTTCATGTTTCTCTCCATTTAGTTTGATGTTGGCTACTGGTTTGCAATATATTGCTTTTACTACGTTTAAGTCTGGGCCTTGAATTCCTGATCTTTCTAAGACTTTTACCATCCTACTACAAAGCCTATACTCAACAAAACTGAAAAATCTGGATGGAATAGACAATTTTCTAGACAAATACCAGGTACCAAAGTTAAATCAGGATCAGATAAACTATCTAAACAGCTCCATAACCCCTAAACAAATAGCAGCAGTTATTAAACAAACGTCTCCCAACCAAAAATATCCCAGGACCAGATGGTTTTAGTGAAGAATTCTATCAGACCTTCAAAGAAAACCTAAAACCAATTCTCTTCAAACTATTCCACAATAGAAACAGAAGAAACACTGCCCAATTGGTTCTATGAAGCCACAATTATGCTTATACCTAAACCACAAAGAAAGAGAATTTCAGACCAATTTGCCTTATAAATATTGATGTAAAAATACTCAATAAAATTCTCAAAAACTGAGACCAAGAACATATGAAAACAATCATCCATCATCACCAAGTAGGCTTTATCACCAGGGATGAAGTTGTTGTTCAATATACAGAAATCCATCAATGTAATCCACTATATAAACAAACTCAGAGGGGGGAAAAAACCCCACGTGATTGTCTCATTAGATGCTGAGAAAGCATTTGACAAAATTCAACACCCCTTCCTGGTAAAAGTCTTCTTAGAGTTCTAATGACATGGTATAGTTTCCTTTGTCTCTTCCTTGATCTAATGAGATGAAGGTGATGAGGTTCAAAATTCAGACCAGGAACCCTCTCTCTCCTAGTTGCTACTATCATTCAAAGCAGTGTTTGACCTATCAGATACCAACTTACTGGCTGACTGACTCTTTAGTTGTACCAACTTTGACCCTGTAAGCACAGGGGAAGAAAAACATGAGGGGGGATTACCTTTTCTTATCTATCATAAGTCATCATCAATCTTCTAAAATAAGACTGATTAATGAGAGAAAAGGCAGGCATAATATCGCTTGGGTCTTGGGCGGCTTGTGTGTATGCGGCTCCCAAGTGCGGGGCTGATCTGCAGTAACCAGCGCGCCAGCTCTGCTGTGGGACTTCTGCCTGGCAGAGGAACCCCGCACTGGGCGGGAGCCTACCAGCTTTCCTTCCGCGACCTCTGTTCCCGCGGACTGCGCTGAAGAGACAGGTACCCCAAGCTCCCTATCCCCAATATAACATCACTTGGGACACGGCCTGTTGGGGCTTCCATCTGTGCCCGAGAACGGGTAAGCGCTGTGGTCGTCTGGGTGCCAGATCGGCAGGCCATCCCGTCTGCAGGGTGAGCGGCGCCACGGAGAGTGTCCTCCGCCATCTTTGCTCCAGTGACTGGGAGGTTGGGACAGCCAGGTTCTGAGCCAGACAGGCATAATATCGCTTGGGTCTCGGGTGGCTTGTGTGTATGCGGCTCCCAAGTGCTGGGCTGATCTGCAGTAACCAGCACGCCAGCTCTGCTGTGGGACTTCTGCCTGGCAGAGGGACGCCCCCTCAGCCCCCTAGGAGAGATCACACACCCCTGCACAGGGCAGGAGCCTACCAGCCTCCCTTTGGCGACCTCTGCTCCAGGAATCCACTAGGCTGAGCCTTTAGATGTGCAAGGCCTCCCCAATATAAGATCACTTGGGGCAAGGCACATTAGGGCTCCAAAGTCACTCAGGAGCAGGCAGGCCCCAGAAATCGGTGCCAGGGGAATCCTGGCAATCCAGGGGGGGCAGAAATAGCTTTGCAGGCTCACAGGAGGTCCAACCAACAGCCAGTGACAGCAGGACCAACTAACATCAGAGGTATCCAGATGGCAAAAGGCAAACGTAGGAATGTTACTAACAGAAATCAAAGTAATGTGGGACCATCCGAACCCAACTCTCCAACAGCAGCAAGTCCTGGATACCCCACCACACCCGAAAGACAAGATCTGGATTTAAAATCACTTCTCATGATGCTATTAGAGGATCACAAGAAGGACACAAATAAATCTCATAAAGAGTTACAGGAGACCATGAATCAACGGTTAGAAGCCCTTACAAAGGAAACACAAAAATCGCTTAGAGAAATGCGGGAGAACATGGATCAAAAGATGGAGGCGCACAAGGAGACAACACAAAAATCGCTTAACGAGATGAATCAACGGGTAGATGCACTCACAAAGGAATCACAAAATTGGCATAAAGAAATGCAGAAGAATATGGGTCAACAGACGGATGCCCATAAGGAGGCAACACAAAAATTGCTTAAAGAAATGAATCAACGGTTAGATGCCCTTACAAAGGAAACACGAGAACTGCTTAAAGAAATGCAGGAGACAATGGATCAACAGATGGATTCCCATGAGGAGGAAACACAAAAATCGCTCAGAGAAATGCAGGAGAACGTGGGTCATCAGGAAGAAATCCTGAAAGAGGCAATGCAAAAATACCTTAAAGAAATACAGGAAAATACAAACAAACAAGTGAAGGATCTCAGCAAATCCATCCAGGAACTAAAAAAGGAAGTAGAAACAACTAAGAAATCACAAAGGGAGACAACTTTGGAGATAGAAAACCTTGGGGAGAAATCAGGAGTCATAGATGCAAACATAAACAATAGAATACAAGAGATGGAAGAAAGAATCTCAGGTGCTGAAGACTCCATAGAAAGCATCGACTCAACAGTCAAAGAAAATGCAAAATGCAAAAAACGTGTAACCCAAAACATCCAGGAAATCCAGGACACAATGAGAAGACCAAACCTAAGGATTATAGGTATAGATGAGAGTGAAGATTTGCAACTTAAAGGGCCAGTAAACATCTTCAACAAAATTATAGAGGAAAACTTCCCTAACTTAAAGAGAAAGATGCCGATGAACGTACAAGAAGCCTACAGAACTCCAAACAGACTGGACCAGAACAGAAATACCTCCCGTCACATAATAATCAAAACACCGAATGTTCTAAACAAAGAAAGAATACTAAAAGCAGTAAGAGAAAAGGGCCAAGTAACATACAAAGGAAGACCTATCCAAATCACATCAGACTTCTCACCAGAGACTATGAAAGCCAGAAGATCCTGGGCAGATCTCATGCAGACACTAAGACAGGCACAAATGCCAGCCTAGACTACTATACCCAGCAAAACTCTCAATCACCATAGATGGAGAGACCAAGATATTCCATGATAAAACCAAATTATCACAATATCTTTCCACAAATCCAGCCCTGCAACGGATAATAGGTGGAAACCTCCAATACAGGGAGAGAAACAACACCCTGGAAAAAATGAGATAATAACCTTCTTGAATCAAACCCAAAAGTAGATAACCACTCAAACATAAAGATAGCGTGAAGAATGGCAGATGGCAATAATCACTATGCCTTAATCTCTCTTAATATCAATGGTCTCAATTCCCCAATTAAAAGACATAGACTAGCAGACTGGATACGTAAACAGGACCCAGCATTTTGCTGCATGCAGGAAACGCACCTCAGTGTCAAAGACAAACACTACCTCAGAGTAAAAGGCTGGAAAACAATTTTACAAGCAAATGGCCCCAAGAAACGAGGTGGAGTAGCCATCCTAATATCGGATAAAATTGATTTTCAACCTAAAGTCATCAAAAAAGACACAGAAGGACACTACATACTGATCAAGGGAAAAATCCACCATCAAGAACTCTCAATTCTGAATATCTATGCTCCAAATGCAAGGGCACCCTCATTTGTAAAAGAAACTTTACTAAAACTCAAAGCACACATCGCACCGCACACAATAATAGTGGGTGACTTCAACACCCCGCTCTCTGAAATGGATCGTTCAGGAAAGCAGAAACTAAACAGGGACACAGTGAATCTAATTGAAGCCTTGGACCAAATGGAACTAACTGATATATATAGAACATTTCATCCTAGAGCTAAAGAATACACCTTCTTCTCAGCTCCTCATGGTATCTTCTCCAAAATTGACCATATAATTGGTCACAAATCAGACCTCAACAGATACAAGAAGATAGAAATAATCCCATGCCTCCTATCAGATCACTATGGAATAAGGGTGGTCTTCAATGGCAACAAAAACAAAAGAAAACCCACGTACACATGGAGGCTGAACAATGCTCTACTCAATGATAACTTGGTCAAGGTGGAAATAAAGAAAGAAATCAAAGACTTTTTGAAAGTTAATGAAAATGAAGGCACAACATACCCTAACTTATGGGACACAATGAAAGCAGTGCTAAGAGGAAAATTCATAGCCCTGAGTGCCGCCAAAAAGAAACGGGAGACAGCATACACTAACAGCTTAATGGCACACCTGAAAGCCCTGGAACAAAAAGAAGCAAATACACCAAAGAGGAGTAGAAGGCAGGAAATCATCAAACTCAGGGCTGAAATCAATCAAGTAGAAACAAATAAAACCATACAAAGAATCAACAAAACGAGGAGTTGGTTCTTTGAGAAAATCAACAAGATAGATAAGCCCTTAGCCAGACTAACCAGAGAGCACAGAGATAGTATCCAAATTAGTAAAATCAGAAACGAAAAGGGAGAGATAACAACAGAAACTGAGGAAATTCAAAAAATCATCAGATCCTACTACAAAAACCTGTATTCAACACAACTAGAAAATCTTGAGGAAATGGACAATTTCCTTGACAGATACCAAGTACCAAAATTAAATCAGGATCAAATAGACCATCTAAACCGTCCTATAACCCCTGAAGAAATAGAAGTTGTCATTGGAAGTCTTCCAACCAAAAAAAGCACAGGTCCAGATGGTTTTACTGCAGAATTCTATCAGACCTTCAAAGAAGACCTAACACCAATACTCTTCAAACTGTTCCACAAAATAGAAACAGAAGGAACACTACCCAACTCGTTCTATGAAGCCACAATTACACTAATACCAAAAGCACACAAAGATCCGACAAAGAAAGAGAATCTCAGGCCAATCTCTCTTATGAATATCGATGCAAAAATACTCAATAAAATTCTTGCCAACCGAATCCAAGAACACATCAAAACGATCATCCACCACGATCAAGTAGGCTTCATCCCAGGGATGCAGGGATGGTTCAATATAAGGAAATCCATCAATGTAATCCACTACATAAACAATCTCAAAGAAAAAAACCACATGGTCATCTCATTAGATGCTGAGAAAGCATTTGACAAAATTCAGCATCCTTTCATGCTAAAGGTCTTGAAAAGATCAGGAATTCAAGGCCCATATCTCAACATAGTAAAAGCAATTTACAGCAAAGCGGTAGCCACCATCAATCTAAATGGAGAGAAACTTGAAGCAATCCCACTAAAATCAGGGACTAGACAAGGCTGCCCTCTCTCTCCATATCTTTTCAATATAGTACTTGAAGTTCTAGCTAGAGCAATTAGACAACAAAAAGAGGTCAAAGGGATACAAATTGGAAAGGAAGAAGTCAAACTATCACTATTTGCAGACGATATGATAGTATACTTAAGCGACCCAAAGAACTCCACCAGAGAACTCCTACAGCTGATAAACGACTTCAGCAAAGTGGCCGGATATAAAATCAACTCAAGCAAGTCAGAAGCCTTCCTATACTCAAAGGATAAGGAGGCTGAGAAAGAAGTAAAAGAAATAATACCCTTCACGATAGCCACAAACCATATTAAGTATCTTGGCGTGACTCTAACCAAACAAGTGAAAGATCTGTATGACAAGAACTTCAAGTCTCTGAAGAAAGAAATTGAAGAAGACCTCAGAAGATGGAAAAATCTGCCATGCTCATGGATTGGCAGGATAAATATAGTAAAAATGAGCATCTTACCAAAAGTAATACACAGATTCAATGCAATCCCCATCAAAATCCCAACTCAATTCTTCATAGAGTTAGAAAGAGCAATTCAAAAATTCATCTGGAATAACAGAAAACCCAGAATAGCTAAAACTATTCTCAAGAGTAAAAGAACCTCTGGGGGAATCAGTATCCCGGACCTCAAGCTGTACTACAGAGCAATAGTGTTAAAAACTGCATGGTATTGGTACAGTAACAGACATGTAGATCAATGGAACAGAATTGAAGACCCAGAAATGAATCCACACTCCTATGGTCACTTGATCTTTGACAAAGGAGCTAAAACCATCCAGTGGAAAAAAGATAGCCTTTTCAACAAATGGTGCTGGCTCAGCTGGAGGTCAACATGCAGAAGAATGAAAATTGACCCATCCTTATCTCCTTGCACTAAGCTCAATTCTAAGTGGATCAAAGATCTCCACATAAAACCAGACACACTGAAACTAATAGAAGGGAAACTAGGGAAGAACCTTGAACATATGGGCACAGGGGAGAATTTCCTGAACAGAACTCCAATAGCTTATGCTCTAAGATCAAGAATAGACAAATGGGACCTCATTAAATTACAAAGTTTTTGCAAGGCAAAAGACACTGTCAAAAAGACAAAGCGGCAACCAACTAACTGGGAAATGATCTTTACCAACCTTACATCCGACAGAGGGCTAATATCCAAGATATACAAAGAACTCAAGAAGTTAAACTCCAGAGAGGCAAATAACCCTATTAAAAAATGGGGTACAGAGCTACACAAAGAGTTCTCACCTGAAGAATATCTAATGGCTGAGAAGCACCTAAAGAGATGTTCATCATCCTTAGTCATTAGGGAAATGCAAATCAAAACAACCCTGAGATTCCATCTCACACCAGTCAGGATGGCTAAGATCAAAAACACAGGAGACAGCAGTTGTTGGCGAGGATGTGGAGAAAGAGGAACACTCCTCCACTGCTGGTGGAATTGCAAGCTGGTACAACCACTCTGGAAAGCAGTCTGGCGGTTCCTCAGAAAACTGGGCATGACACTCCCGGAGGATCCGGCTATACCACTCCTGGGCATATACCCAGAGACTTTACCTGCATGCAATAAGGACACATGCTCCACTATGTTCATAGCAGCCTTATTTATAATAGCCAGAAGCTGGAAAGAACCCAGATGTCCCTCAACGGAGGAATGGATTCAGAAAATGTGGTATATCTACACAATGGAATACTACTCTGCAATTAAAAACAATGAATTCACGAAATTCCTAGGCAAATGTTCAGATCTTGAAAATATCATCCTTAGTGAGGTAACCCAATCACAAAAGAACACACATGGTATGCAGTCACTGATAAGGGGATATTGACCCAGAATCTCGGAATACCCTAGACACAATCCGCATATCAATAGATTTCTAAAAAGATGGTAGGAGAGACCCCTGGTCCTGGAAAGACTGGATGTAGGGGAACGCCAGGACAGAGTAACGAGAGGGTGTTGACTAGAGAAAAGAGGGAGGGAAAGGGGCTTATGGGACTTTCGGGGAGGGAGGAAACAGGAAAGGGGAAGTGATTTGGAATGTAAATTAAAAAAATAAAATAAAATAAATAATAAAAAAAATGAGAGAAAAGGCTAGCAAATGTGCCTACTCAGTATTTTATGTGAGAGGACTGTCAATTGAAGACTAGCAGAGACTGAGAACTCTCTCATTTTTATGCTTTGATGTAATGGGGCAGGACATCCACACTGAAATGTAACTGGACAAAGAGGTTTTGATCTAATGCCAAGTTATCAAGATGGGATACTAGGGAAGACATTTTCAGTTCTTCTTGGTCCTTATGTCATATAGTTTACCTTCTGTGAATGGGGCAGGATCTCTTCCAAAATGGAAGCATATGACTGTAAGACATGTATGTCTGAGAACCACTTCCTGACCAGCATGAATCATAAGGATGGAAGATTAGTTGTTAGAAATTTTAGTTATTTTGTTGTTATTGCTGAGAATGAACCTGGGTTCCTATGCATGATAAACAAGCATTTTATCGCCGAGTTCACCACAGCCTGAGAAATTCTGATTTCTATGGGAGAAAGAAGGTCACAGAGATATTCTGCCTCTTTCAGCTGTTTCTGAGGCCAAATATTTCACACATCAGTGTATTTGTGTGTGTGTGTACTAATACAAATTGCTCTCATTTGGGTAATATATTGTTCTGGACACAGAGGCAAGATGATACTTTATAATTTGTGTTTTCTATCATAAAAGGAGAAGTTGGCTAGAAAGCCTATAGCTCTATTAGACTTAACACAATTACTACAAGTCTAACTCCAAGGCTTATTTGTTCACCATTTCCCATGTAAATTTTTCCTCCCCAGAGGACTTCAGGCTAGGAAGCAGCTTTTTTTTTATTGAATATATTCTTCATTTACATTTCAAATGTTATACCCCTTCCCAGTTTCCCCCTTCCCCGAAAACCCCCAACCCATCCTCCCACCCCCTCCCTCCAAGAATATGTTCCTCCACCCAACCCACTCCCATGACCCCCACTAGATTTCACCCACACTGGGGTCTCTGTTGAGCCATCACAGAACCAAGGACCTCTCCTCCCACTGATATCTGATGAGGCATTTCTCTGCCAATCTTTTGGCTGGAACCACATGTACCCATTGGTTGATGGCTTCGTCCCTGGGAGCTCTGGGTTGTCTGGTTGACCAACATTGTCTTTCTTCCCATGGGGCTGCAAATCCACCACCCCCAGCTCCTCCAGTCTGCCCTCCAACTCCTCTATTGTGAACCCTGCTCTCAGTCCAATGGTTGGCTGTGAGTATTCACCTCTGTATCTGTAAGGCTCTGGCAGGGCCCCTCCAAAAGACAACCATAACAGGCTCCTTTTGGTATGTACTTCTTGTCATCCATAGTAGTTTCAGGGTTTGGTGACTGTTTATAGGATGAATCCCCAGGTAGGACAGTCTCTGGGTGGCCTTTCTTTCAGTCTCTGCTCCACACTTTGTCTCCATTATTGCTCCTGTGAGTATTTTGCTCCCTTTCTCAGAGGAACCAAAGCACCCCTACTTCAGTCCTTTTTCTTCTTGAGCTTCCTGTGGACTGTGAATTGTAACTTGTTTATTTTGAGCTTTTAGGCTAATATCCACTTATCAGGGAGTGCATACCATGTGTGTTCTTTTGTGATTGAGTTACTTCACTCAGGATGACACTTTCTAGTTCCATCTATTTGTCTAAGAATTTCATGAATTCATTGTTTTTAATAGCTGAATAGTAATCCATTGCATATATATATACCACAATTTCTGTATCCATTACTCTGTTGAAGGACATCTGGGTTCTTTCCAGCTTCTGGCTATTATAAATAAGGCTGCTATGAACATAGTCGAGCATATGTCCTTACTGCATGTTGGAACATCTTCTGGATATATGCCCAGGAGTGGTATAGCTGGATCCTCAGGTAGTACTATGTCCAATTTTCTGAGGAGCCACCATACTGATTTCCAGATCAGTTTTGCAAGATTGCAATCCCACTAGCAATGGAAAAGTATTCCTCTTTCTTCACATCCTCTCCAGCATTGGCTGTCCCCTGAGTTTTTCATCTTAGCTATTCTGACTGGTGTGAGGTGGAATCTCAGGGTTGTTTTGATTTGCATTTCCCTGATAACTAAGGAAGTTGAACATTTCTTTAGGTGCTTCAGAGCCATTCAATTCTCCTCATTTTGAAAATTCCCTGTTTAGCTCTGTACCACATTTTTTAATAGGGTTATTTGGCTCTCTGGAGTCTAACTTCTTGAGTTCTTTGTATACATTGGATATTAGCCCTCTATCAGATGTAGGATTGGTAAAGATCTTTTCCCAATTTGTTGGTTGCCATTTTGTCCTATTGACAGTGTCCTTTGCCTTACAGAAACTTTGCAGTTTTATGAGGTCCCATTTGTTGATTCTTGTTCTTAGAGCTTAAGCCATTGGTGTTCTATTCAGGAATTTTTTTCCCTATGCCTATGTGTTCAAGGTTCTTTCCCACTTTCTCCTTTATAAGCTTCAGTGTATCTGATTTTATGTGGAGGGCCTTGATCCACTTCGACTTGAGCTTTGTACAGGGAGATAAGAATGAATCAATTTGCATTTTTCTGCATGCTGACCTCCAGTTTATTCAGCACCATTTGTTAAAAATGCTATCTTTTTTCCACTGAATGTTTTTAGCTCCTTTGCCAAACATCAAGTGACCATAGGTGTGTGGGTTCATATCTGGGTCTTCAATTCTATTCCATTGATCTACCTGCCTGTCTCTATACCAATGCCGTACAGTTTTTATCACTATTGCTCTGTAGTAGAGCTTGAGGTCAGAATGGTGATTCCTCCAGTAGATCTTTTGTTTTGAAGAATAGTTTTCACTATACTGTGTTTTTTACTATTCCAAATGAATTTGCAGATTGCTCTTTCTAGCTCTATGAAGAATTGATTTGGAATTTTGATGGGAATTGCATTGAATCTGTAGATTGCTTTTGGCAAGATGGCCATTTTTACTATATTAATCATTCCAATCTATGAGCATGAGAGATCTTTCCATCTTCTGAGATCTTCTTTCATTTCTTTCTTCAGATTCTTGAAGTTCTTGTCATACAGATCTTTCACTTGCTTGGCTAGAGTCACACTAAGGTATTTTATATTATTTGTGACTATTGTGAAGGGTGTCATTTCCCTAATTTCTTTCTCAGCTTGTTTATCCTTTGAGTAGAGGAAGGCTACTGATTTGTTTGAGTTAATTTTATATCTGGCCACTTTGCTGAAGTTGTTTATCAACTTTAGGAGTTCCCTGGTGGAATTTTTGGGGTCGCTTAAGTATATGATCTTATCATCTGCAAATAGTGGTACTTTGACTTCTTCCCTTCCAATTTGTATACCTTTGTTGTCTAATTGCTCTGGCTAGAACTTCGAGTACTATAATGATAGGGAGAGAGTGGGCAGCCTTGTCTGGTCCCGGATTTTAGTGGGATTGCTTCAAGTTTCTCTCCATTTACTTTGATATTAGCTACCAGTTACAGTATATTGCTTTCACTATGTTTAGGTATGGGCCCTGAATTCCTGATCTCTCCAAGACTTTTATCATGAAGGAATGCTGAATTTTGTCAAAAGCTTTTTCAGCATCTAATGAAATGACCATGTGGTTTGTTTCTTTGAGTTTGTTAATGTAGTGGATTACATTGATGAATTTCAGTATATTGAACCATCCCTGCATCCCTGGGATGAAGTCTACTTGATCATGGTAAATTATTGTTTAGATGCATTCTTGGATTCAGTTGCCCAGAATTTTGTTGAGAATTTTTGCATCAATGTTCATGAGGAAAATTGGTCTGAAGTTCTCTTTCCTTGTTTGGTCTTTGTTTGGTTTAGGTATAAGTGTTATTGTGGCTTCATAGAATAAATTGGGTAGTGTTCCTTGAGTTTCTACTTTGTGGAATAGTTTGAAGAGTATTGGTGTTAGCTCTTCTTTGAAGATCTGATAGAATTCCCCACTAAACCCATCTGGTCCTGGATTATTTTTTTTTAATGGGAGACTATTAACAACTGCTTCTATTTCCTCAGGACTTATGTGACTATTTAGATGGTTTATCTGATCCTGTTTTAATGTTGGCACTTAGTATGTATCTAGAAAATTGTCCGTTTCATCCAGATTTTCCAATTATGTTGAGTATAAGCTCTTATAGTAGGATCTGATTATTTTTTGAATTTCCACAGTTTCTGTTGTTATTCTCGCTTTTCATTTCTGATTTTATTAATTTGGGTAGTGCCTCTGTGCCCTCTGGTGAGTCTGGCTAAGGGTTTATCTATCTTGTTGATTTTCTCAAAGAACCAGCTCCTGGTTTTGTTGATTCTTTGAATGGTTCTTTTTGTTTCTATTTGGTTTATTTCGGCCCTGAGTTTAATTATTTCCTGCCGTCTACTCCTCTTGGGTGCATTCGCTTCTTTTTGTTCTAGAGCTTTCAGGTGTGTTGTCAAGCTGCCAGTGTGCTCTCTCCAATTCCTTTTGGAGGCACTTAGAGCTATGAGTTTTCCACTCAGCACTGCTTTCATTGTGCCCCATAAGTTTTGGTATGATGAGTCTTCATTTTCATTAAATTCTAAAATGTCTTTAATTTCTTTCTTTATTTCTTCCTTGAGCAAGCTATCATTGAATAGAGAATTGGTCAACGTCCATGTGTATGCGTGTTTTCTGTTGTTATTGTTTGAACTCAAGACCAGCCTTAGGTCATGGTGATCTGATAGGGTGCATGGAATTATTTCAATATTCCTATATCTGTTGGGCCTGTTTTGTGACCAATTATATGGTCAATTTTGGAGAAGGTACCATGAGTTGCTGAAAAGAAGGTGTATTCTTTCGCTTGAGGATGGAATGTTCTATAAATATCTGTTAGATCCATTTGGTCCATAACTTCAGTTAGTTTCACTGTGTCTCTGCTTAGTTTCAGTTTCCATGATTTGTCCGTTGTTGAAAGTGGAGTGTTGAAGTCTCCCACTATAATTGTATGTGATGCAATGTGTGCTTTGAGCTTTAGTAAAGTTTCTTTTATAAATGTGGGTGTCCTTGCATTTGGAGCATAGATGTTCAGAATTGAGAGTTCATCTTGGTAGATTTTTCCTTTTATAAGTATGAAGTGTCCCGCCTCATCTTTTTTGACAACTTTTGGTTGAAAGTAGATTTTATCCGATTTAAGTATGGCCACTCCAGCTTGTTTCTTCTGATCATTTGCTTGGAAAATTGTTTTCCAACCTTTGACTCTGAGGTAATGAGTGTCTTTGTTACTGAGGTGGGTTTCTTGTATGCAGCAAAATGTTGGATCCTGTTTTTCTATCCAGTCTGTTAGTCTATGTCTTTTTATTGGAGAATTGAGACCATTGATGTTAAGAGATATTAAGGAAAGGTGGTTGTTGCTTTCTTTTATTTTCATTGTTACAGGTGGAATTCTGTTTGTGTGGCTATCTTCTTTTGGGTTTGTTGATAGAAGATTACTTTATTGCTTTTTCTAAGGTGTAGTTTCCCGCCTTGTGTTGGTATTTTCCACCCATTATCCTTTTGAAGTGCTGGGTTTGTAGAAAGATATTTTGTAAATTTGGTTCTGTCATGGAATATCTTGTTTTTTCCATCTATGGCAATTGAGAGTTTTTCTGGGTATAGTAGCCTGGGCTGACATTTATGTTCTCTTAGGGTCTGTATGAAATCTGCCCAGGATCTTCTAGCCTTCATAGTTTCTGGTGAGAAGTTTGGTGTAATTTTGATAGGAGTGCCTTTATAAGTTACTTGAACTTTTTCCCTTACTGCTTTTAATATTCTTTCTTTGTTTAGTGCATTTGGTGTTTTGATTATTATGTGTCTGGGTGAATTTCTGTTCTGGTCCAGTCTGTTTGGAGTTCTGTAGGCTTCTTGTATGTTCATGGGCATATCTCTTCCTTTAGGTTACTGAAGGTTTCTTCTATAATTTTGTTGAAGATATTTACTGGCCCTTTAAGTTGTAAATCCTTGCTCTCTTCTATACCTAGGATCCTTAGGTTTGGTCTTCTCATTGTGTCCTGGATTTCCTGGATGCTTTACGTACAATTTTTTTGTATTTTGCATTTTCTTTGACTCTTGAGTCAATGTTTTCTATGGTATCTTCAGCACCTGAGATTCTTTCTTCTATCTCTTGTATTCTGTTTTTGATCTATGACTCCTGAATTCTTTCCAAGGTTTCCTATCTCCAGAGATGCCTCACTTTGTGATTTCTTTTTTGTTTCTACTTCCACTTTTAGATCATGGATAGTTTTGTTCAGTTCCTTCACTTGTTTGTTTGTGTTTTCCTGATATTCTTTAAGAGATTTTTGTCTTTCCTCTTTAAGGGCTTCTACTTGTTGACCCATGATCTCCTGTATTTCTTTAAGTGATTTTTTGTGTTTCCTCTTTAAGGGTTTCTGCCTGTTGACCCATGTTCTCCTGAGTTTCTTTAATGGATTTTTGTGTTTCCACTTTAAGGGCTTCTACCTGTTTGACCCATGCTCTCCTGTAATTCCCTAAGGGATTTTTGTGTTTCCTCTTTAAGAATTTCTACCTGTTGACCCATGTTCTCCTAAATTTCTTTAAGGGATTTTTGTGAATCCTCTTTAAGAGATTCTATCTGTTGACCCATTTTCCCCTGTATTTCTTTAAGGGAGTTATTTATGTCCTTCTTAAAGTCCTCTATCAGCATCATGAGGTGGGATTTTAAATCCAGCTCTTGCTTTTCCAGTGTGTTAGGGTATCCAGGATTTGCTCTTGTGGGAGAACTGGGTTCTGATTGTGCCATGTTGCCTTGGTTTCTGTTGGTAACGATCTTGCAGTTGCTTTTTGCCATCTAGTTTTCTCTGTTGTTAGCTGGTCTTGTGTTCTCTGATTTTGGCTTATCTGTTCTGCAAGCCTGTGTATATGTACTCCTGGGATTCCTGTTCTCTCTGTGCACACAGGTATGTAGGCTCTCCTGGGAGACCAGCTCTCCTGTGCTCCCAGACCTCTCTGCACTCCAAATGACCTAAGAGCGGCTAGCTCTCTAGGAAGTATCAGGAGATGGTATCTTCCTTGTGGCAAGATTCTGCCACAGCAGAAAGAGAAAATGCACTGAGTGCAGCTGGTTCTATAGGAACAATGAGGAGAGGTGTTTTCACTGTGGCAGACCTGGCAAGATTCTGCCACAGCAGAAAGGGCAAATGCCCTGAGTGACTGGTTCTCTAGGAAGTACCAGGAGATGGAATGTTCACTGCAGCAGACCTGGCAAGGTTCAATTGCCCTGAGTGACTGGTTCTCAACTGCCCTGAGTGGCTGGTTCTCTAGGAAGTATCAAAAGATGGAATCTTCACTGCAGCAGAGCTGGAAGGGCAGGTCGCAGTCCCCTTCTGACAGTTATATGAAATCTCAGAAATGCAGAGACCCCCTGAGTGAACAACGTGGAGACAGGAAATGATGCAAAAAGCAAGAGGAATTTTATTTAATCCAGCATGCTGGAGTCGCCCCTCAGGAAGCAGCTTTTTATAGTTTTTTCTACTCCACCATTTTCCTGCCCTGGTCTAACTGACTGTTGACCTTAGGAATTATAAGGATAAGAATCAGTCTTCAATCAATATTATCATCTTTATTGTCAGTGTCCTTGTGTTGTAAAATCACCTAGATCTCCTTGTTCTGACATCTTCTTTCTCTCCAGGCTGAGCAGTGGCTTACTGAACGTGCTTGATGTCCTGAAGCATAAAGTGAAGATAGGACTTGGGACAGGTAAGCAGCGTCCATCTGGAGCTGAACTGATGAATACCATTCTAATATAACTGACTTCCAAGTATTAGTCATGAGCTTTATTAGCTCCAATAGGGATGAGTGTCTTAATAACAAACATCAACCAAATATGCAGAAGTTTTGAAGTCATTACCCCCTCCCCTAACTCCTGCAAAACAGCTGCTATCCCTGGTTATTGTTTAGAAACTGGGCATCCATGTCTAATAGCTCACAAGTGTCTATTCCAGCTGCAGGGGATCTAACACCTTCTTCTAGCCAACACAAGCACTTGCTTGCTATCACATTCACTAACACACACAGGCACATAATTTGAAAAATAAAATAATCACATTCACTAACTCACACATAGGCACATAATTTGAAAAATAAAATAAACTCTTTAAAAAAATGAATTAAATTATTCTGGCTGAAAATTTAGTCAGTGGTACAGAGACTAAGAGCAAGAACCCATTAGCATGACAGGATAATGTGGAGGGCAGAACTCAAGCATGGACTTCGGGCTGGAGGCATAGGACTGAGACAGGTGTTCCTAAGTGATAAGGAGCTGGTATAGAAGCAGTAGGTCATAATCAGAGTTTGAGAAATACAAATGCTGAAAGAACTTACACCCCTGTGTATTAAATTGCAACTGAACCTGTGGCAAAATATTTTAATTTCTAGAAAAGCAAAAATGCTCCCAAAGCATTGAGCCAGGGAATAAAAAGTTACCACCACCACCACTAACAACAACAAAAAGCTAGTTTTCTTTTCAGATGATTGTTTCTGTTGGTGGTGGTACAAATGATACCAAAGACAAGATAGAGTTCGAAAGCAGAAGAATTATTAATCAAAAATACTATTTCTATATGTGGACATCTCTCCTTCATGTATAAAATCAATAAATTCCTCAACTACATAAAGGCTTGGAAAATATTCTCCTTATGACCCCTTCGGAAATAATTGCTTGAAAATCTCTATCATTAGGAAAGAGTCAAAATGAAGGACCATTACATAGGGATATGAGTTCACACGAGAAATTCTTGGGGCGCTGTTGCCAGCCACACAACAAGTTATAGGAAGGCATGGTCACAGGCTTCCCACATTTGGAAACCAACACAGCAACAAAGAAAAAAACAAAGCAGATGGCCAGAGAGCAGAAAATTGACTATGTGAGTCTGGGAGAGGGGTCACAAGGATGAGGCTGATGTTAGAAGAAGGGAGAGTAGTCGTGATCAGAAACTGACAAGATATATGCATGCATAGAATTGTTATGCCAGGGGCTGGAGAGATGTCTCAGCAGTTGAGAGCCCTGGCTACTCTTCCAGAGGTCCTGGGTTCAATTCCCAGCAACAACATGGTGGCTTACAACCGTCTGTAATGGGATCTGATGCCCTCTTCTGGTATGTCTGAAGATAATTACAGTGTACTCATATACATAAAATAAATGTTTAAAAAAAAAGAACTGCTATGCCAAAATCCATTCATTTGTACAATTAATATGTGTTAATAATAGTAACACAAGGAGGTGACCAGAGCTGGTGACACGTCTGCTGAGGTTCAATCTAAGAACAATGGTAGTGTCGCGGAATCCAGAGAAGCTCATCTGTTTAAGAAAACTTACAGAAATGATAAATTATTTTAGAAATTGTAAAGAGAATATGTTAAAGGTGTTAAAAGTGTATCTATTTCTAAAAAGCAAATAATGATAGTCAAGAAGAGGTTTCCTTTGGTAGAAACACATGATCATTGGTTTTGAAACTGGGCATTAGATTCTCCAGTTTTGGTTTTATATGCCTTATATATTTTTTATTATTATTATTTTCTAAGTTTTTTTATTTACATTCCAAATGATTTCCCCTTTCCCGTTTCCTCCCTCCCTGAAAGTCCCATAAGCCCCCTTCCCTCCTTCTGTTCCCCATTCAACCCCCTCTCACTTCTCTGTCCTGGTATTCCCCTACATCCAGTCTTTCCAGGACCAGGGGTCTCTCCTTCCATCTTCTTGGAAATCTATTGATATGTGAATTGTATCTTGGGTATTCCGAGATTCTGGTTAATATCCCCTTATCAGTGACTGCATACGATGTGTGTTTTTTTGTGATTGGGTTACCTCACTAAGGATGATATTTTCCAGTTCTGACCATTTGCCTAGGAATTTTGTGAATTCATTGTTTTTAATTGCAGAGTAGTATTCCATTGTGTAAATATACCACATCTTCTGAATCCATTCCTCTGTTGAGGGACATCTAGGTTCTTTCCAGCTTCTGGCTATTATAAATAAGGCTGCTATGAACATAGTGGAGCATGTGTCCTTATTGCATGCAGGGAACGCCTCTAGGTATATGCCCAGGAGTGGTATAGCTGGATCCTCCAGGAGTGTCATGCCCAGTTTTCTGAGGAACCGCCAGACTGCTTTCCAGAGTGGTTGTACTAGCTTGCAATTCCACCAGCAGTGGAGGAGTGTTCCTCTTTCTCCACATTCTCGACAACAACTGCTGTCTCCTGTGTTTTTGATCTTAGCCATTCTGACTGGTGTGAGGTGGAATCTAAGGGTTGTTTTGATTTGCATTTCCCTAATGACTAAGGATGTTGAACATTTTTTAGGTGCTTCTCAGCCATTAGATATTCTTCAGGTGAGAACTCTTTGTTTAGTTCTGTACCCCATTTTTTAATAGGGTTATTTGGCTCTCTAGAGTCTAACTTCTTGAGTTTGTTGTATATATTGGATATTAGCCCTCTGTCGGATGTAGGGTTGGTAAAGATCACTTCCCAGTTTGTTGGTTGCCACTTTGTCCTTTTGACAGTGTCCTTTGCCTTACAGAAACTTTGTAATTTTATGAGGTCCCATTTGTCAATTCTTGATCTTAGAGCATAAGCTATTGGAGTTCTATTCAGGAAATTCTCCCCTGTGCCCATATGTTCAAGGTTCTTCTCTAGTTTCCTTTCTATTAGTTTCAGTGTGTCTGGTTTTATGTGGAGGTCCTTGATCCACTTGGAATTGAGCTTAGTGCAAGGAGATAAGAATGGATCAATTTGCATTCTTCTGTATGTTGACCTCCAGTTGAACCAGCACCATTTGTTGAAAAGGCTATCTTTTTTCCACTGGATGGTTTTAGCTCCTTTGTCAAAGATCAAGTGACCATAGGAGTGTGGATTCATTTCTGGGTCTTCAATTCTGTTCCATTGAGCTACATGCCTGTCACTGTACCAATACCATGCAGTTTTTAATACTATTGCTCTGTAGTACAGCTTGAGGTCCGGGATACTGATTCCCCCAGAAGTTTTTTTACTCTTGAGAATAGTTTTAGCTATCCTGGGTTTTCTGTTATTCCAGATGAATTTTTGAATTGCTCTTTCTAACTCTATGAAGAATTGAGTTGGGATTTTGATGGGGATTGCATTGAATCTGTATATGGCTTTTGGCAAGATGGTCATTTTTACTATATTAATCCTGCCAATCCATGAGCATGGCAGATTTTTCCATCTTCTGAGGTCTTCTTCAATTTCTTTCTTCAGAGACTTGAAGTTCTTGTCATACAGATCTTTCACTTGTTTGGTTAGAGTCACACCATGATACTTTATATTGTTTGTGGCTATCATGAAGGGTATCATTTCTCTTATTTCTTTCTCAGCCTGCTTATCCTTTGAGTATAGGAAGGCTACTGACTTGCTTGAGTTGATTTTATATCCAGCCACTTTGCTGAAGTCGTTTATCAGCTGTAGGAGTTCTCTGGTGGAGTTCTTTGGGTCGCTTAAGTATACTATCATATCGTCTGCAAATAGTGATAGTTTGACTTCTTCCTTTCCAATTTGTATCCCTTTGACCTCCTTTTGTTGTCTAATTGCTCTAGCTATAACTTCAAGTACTATATTGAAAAGATATATATAGAGAGGGCAGCCTTGTTTAGTCCCTGATTTTAGTGGGATTGCTTCAAGTTTTTCTCCATTTAGATTGATGTTGGCTACCGGTTTGCTATAAATTGCTTATACTATGTTTAGATATGGGCCTCGAATTCCTGATCTTTCCAAGACCTTTAACATGAAAGGATGCTGAATTTTGTCAAATGCTTTCTCTGCATCTAATGAAATGACCATGTGTTTTTTTTTCTTTGAGATTGTTTATGTAGTGGATTACATTGATGGACTTCCTTATATTGAACCATCCCTGCATCCCTGGGATGAAGCCTACTTGATCGTGGTGAATGATCGTTTTGGTATGTTCTTGGATTTGGTTGGCAAGAATTTTATTGAGTATTTTTGAATCGATATTCATAAGAGAAATTGGCCTGAGATTCTCTTTCTTTGTTGGATCTTTGTGTGATTTTGGTATTAGCGTAATTGTGGCTTCATAGAACGAGTTGGGTAGTGTTCCTTCTGTTTCTATTTTGTGGAATAGTTTGAAGAGTATTGGTGTTAGGTCTTTTTTGAAGGTCTGATAGAATTCTTCATTAAAACTGTCTGGACCTGTGCTTTTTTTGGTTGGAAGACTTCTAATGATCACTTCTATTTCTTCAGGGGTTATAGGACGGTTTAGATGGTCTATTTGATCCTGATTTAATTTTGGTATTTGGTATCTGTATTATTTTGGGTTTTACTGCTGTGAACAGACACCAATGACCAATGCAAGTTTTATAAAAGATATTTACTTGGGGCTGGCTTACAGGTTCCGAGGTTTAGTCCATTGTCATCAAGGCAGAAGCATGGCAGCATCCAGGCAGGCATGGTGCAGGAGGAGATGAGGGTTCTACATCTTTATCCAAAGGAAGCCAGGAACAGACTGGGCATCTTCCGACATCTAAGAGGAAGATCTCTAAGCCGAACCCTACAGTGACACACTTCCTCTAACAAGGCCACACCTTCTAATAGTGCCACTCCCTGGAACGAAAATATACAAACCACCACAGTATCTGTCTAGGAAATTGTCCATTTCCTCCAGATTCTCTAGTTGTGTTGAATACAGGCTTTTATAGTAGGATCTCATGATTTTTTGAATTTCCTCAGTTTCTGTTGTTATATCTCCCTTTTCGTTTCTGATTTTGTTACTTTGGATACTGTCTCTGTGCCCTCTGGCTAGTCTGGCTAAGGGCTTATCTATCTTGTTGATTTTCCCAAAGAACCAACTCCTAGTTTTGTTGATTCTTTGTATGGTTCTATTTGTTTCTACTTGATTGATTTCAGCCCTGAGTTTGATGATTTCCTGCCTTCTACTCCTCTTGGGTGTATTTGCTTCTTTTTGTTCCAGGGCTTTCAGGTGTGCCATTAAGCTGCTAGTGTATGCTCTCTCCCAGTGCTGGTCCCTCTGTAGGGCAGATATCCCACAGCAGAGCTGGCATGTAGGTGACCACAGAACTGCCCAGCTCTTGGGAGCAGGGAGCACACAGGCTGGCTGAGTCCCAAGCGATGTTATGCTTGATTGTCCTTGCGCCTGGAGGTCCCAATTACCCTGTTGCCGGAGCAAAGATGGCAGAGTGCACTGTCCAGGATTTCATTTCTTTATTGTTTTCACCCAATCATTCTCTATACTTTCCTCTTCTTCCCCTTCCCTCTTCTCTCCCTCCCCTTCCTCTTTCCCTCACCCTCCTTTTCTCTCTCCCCTCCTCCTCTTCTTCTCTCTCCTCTCCCCTTCCTCCTCCTCTCTCCCCTCCTCCAACTCTCCTCTCTCCCCTACTCTTCCCCTCCCCCTTCTGTCTCCTCTCCTCTCTTCTCCCTCCTCCCCTCCCCTTCCTCTCCTCTCCTCTCTTCCTCCTTCCCCCCCTCTATGTTTTTGACAGTCTTACTATATACAAGCCTACTCTTCTCTTCCTGGCTATTCAGAAAAGCTGCCTTCAAGACTCAACAAGTCAATCTCTTCTTTGTACTTCAAGATTTTTTCTTAAAGGTTTTTGTCTTCACCATGGCCTCATATGCTTCTCAGGTTTTATGTGTATCCCACCCCTCCTTTGAAACCCAGTCCTGGATTTTCAGTTTCGAGTTCTCTCCCTCCTCTTGTGAACCTCAAATTCAATTATCTTTCCCAGCTCCCCAAATCACATTTAGTCCTAACCCTGGTAAGAAGTCTCCTAGTCAAGGAAGTCAGGATATTCTCTTTGTCCTCTTTCCCTCATGTCCAAGACAGTATGATGTCCAGACTTGTGTCACCCTCCTCCCATTTGAAATGACTTTGTTTTCCATGCTGGTCTCTACCACATGCCACACACTGACATTTTATTTATTTATTTATTTATTTATTTTGAAATTCTGGCCCTAATTGGTTTCCAGTTTATCTTTGTCTGTTCTGATAATTTTTCTCTTCTTGAAAGAATCACAAAGTCTGGTCATTTCACCCTCTGTGCCTGCCACTCCTCTGGGGGATTTGGGATGCTTAGGGTTGCCACCATGCCTGCAACACTATGTGGCTCCCAGCATCATTTCGCAATGAGTCTCATGCCTGTACAGACTATATGAATTATAATCCTTCATGCCAAAAGTTCTTAGTGGGTTTTGTTTTTTACTTAAATACTCATTTTGCAAATGACTTCTCAGGTGTTAGAGCCAGATAAAGGTCTTCCTTGACTGGTCAAAGTGGGCTTGCTACCTCCACTCTCCCTATCATTAAACTAAACACAGTTTGCCATTAATATTTTTGTTTATATGCCTCTTTTCTTTCTTCTGCCTGGAGTTCTGACTATAATAGATAATAGAAGATGATAATAGAAGGTGATAATAGAAGAGTATTTTACAGTTCTATGAGATGGGAAAGGAGAGATGAATTTACACTTTTCTGTACTTTGTAGGCTCCAAGGTGATGGCATCATGTCTGGACAGGTCTTCCCTGCCCTTAGACGCAAATCCCAAAACAATGGTTCACCTATTCTCTAGGTATTTCTTAAATCAGTCAAAATGATACCTAGAATTAACCATCCCTTACCCTGGCAAAACACCATGATCTGCATGGCTAGTGTTGTACACTATTGCCTTTTGTTTAGATGTTCCTGTTACTGACATTACATTGTCAACCCAAAGAATATAGAACCATTTAATTAAGCTAGCAAGGCATGTCTCTAAAATTTTCCAGCAAACTACATGCCACTGTTCCTTTTTTTTTTATTTATTTATTGTATGTAAGTACACTGTCACTGTCTTCAGACACTCCAGAAGAGGGCATCAGATCTCATTACAGATGGTTGTGAGCCCCCATGTTGTTGCTGGGATTTGAACTCAGGACCTTCAGAAGAGTAGTCAGTGCTCTTAACTGCTCAACCATCTCTCCATCCCCATGCTACTATTTCTTAATCTCATGCTTCCTTTGGAGGTTTTTTTTTAATTTTTATTTTTGTTTTCTTATATTCTTTATTTACATTCTAAATGATTTCCCCTTTCCCAGTTCTCCCCTCCCCGAAAGACCCATAAGCCCTCTTCCCTCCCCCTGTTCCCCATTTACCTAAGAATTTCATGAATTCATTGTTTTTAATTGCTGAGTAGTATTCCATTGTGTAAATATACATGGAAAATATCTCTGATAAAATTGAAGAAATATATAGAAAAACACATTAAGATTGACTATTTCATGGAAAAATTATACAGACAAAATGGGAGGCATAAAAATATTCTTAATTTGATTGAAAGTGGAATTATAAACATTTTCTGATAAAATTGAAAATCTACAAGGAAAATATTTCTGATAAAACTTAAGAAATATATAGAAAAACACATTAAAACTATTTCATGAAAAATTATACAGATAAGATAGTAGGCATAAAAATATTCCTAAATTGATTGAAAGTAGAAGTAAAAACATTTTCTGATAAAACTGAAGATTTACATGGAAAATATCTCTGATAAAATTGAAGAAATTTATACAGATAAATTGGTTGGAATTAAAATATTCCTAAGTTGATTGAAAGTAGAATTATAAACATTTTCTGATCAAATTGAAGATTTACATGGAAAATACTTCTGATAAAATTGAAAAAAGTATATGGAAAAACATTAAAATTGAAGATTATCATGGAAAATTATACAGATAAAATGGTAGGCATAAAAATATTTCTAAGTTGATTGAAAGTGAAATTGAAAACATTTTCTGATAAAATTGAAGAATTACCTGGAAAATATTTCTGATAAAATTGAAGAAATATATAAAAAATGCGTTAAGATTGAGTATTTCATGGAAAAATTATACAGATAAAATGGTAGGAATAAAAATATTCCTAAGTTTTTTGAAAGTGGAATTATAAACACTTTCTGATAAAATTGAAGATTTACAAGGAAAATATTCCTGAAAAAATTCAAGAAATATATAGAGAAACATGTTAAAACTGACTATTACATGGAAAATTATACAGATAAAATAGAAGGTATAAAAATGTTCCTAAGTTGATTGAAAGTAAAATTACAGACATTGTCTGAAAAAACTGAAGATCCACATGGAAAATACTTCTGACAAAATTGAAGAAAAATGCAGAAAAATGTTAAAATTAAAGATAATCATGGACAATTATAACGACAAAATGGTAGGTACAAAAACATTCCTAAATTGATTGAAAGTGGAAGTACAAACACCGCCCCCCCCCCAAAGAAACCGAAGATCTACATGAAAAACACCTCTGACAAAAATCAAAGAAATACACAGAAAAAATGTTAAAATTAAAGATTATCATGGAAAATAATACAGTCAAAATGGTAGGCACAAAAGGCATTACTAAATTGAAAGAGGAGTCACAAACGTTTTCTGATAAAATCGAAAATCCACATGAAAAACATCTCTGTTAGACTATGTTTTTTGTTGGGCAGTTGAGTCTATTGACATTATAAGATATTAAGGAATAGTGATTGTTGCTTCCTGTTAGTTTTGATGTTCTTTTTATATTCAAGTGGTTCCTTTCTTTTGGGTTTGTTGGAAAAATATTATTTTCTTGCTTTTTCTAGGGTGTAGTTTCCCTCCTCATGTAGGCGTTTTCCATCTATTATCCTTTGTAGGGCTGGATTTGTGGAAAGATATTGTGTAAATTTGGTTTTATCATGGAATATCGTGGTTTCTCCCTCTATGGTAATTGAGAGTTTTGCTGAGTAGAGTAGTTTGGGCTGGCATTTGTATTCTCTTAGGGTCTGTGTGAGATCTGCCCAGGATCTTCTGACTTGGCAACATCAGAGCCCAGTTCTCCCACCACAGCAAATCTGGAATACCCCAACACACTGGAAAAGCAAGAGTTGGATTTAAAGTCTCTTCTCACGATGCTGTTAGAGGACATCAAGAAGGACATAAATAACTTCCTTAAAGAAATACAGGAGAACATGGGTCAAATGGTAAAGGCTCTTAAAGAGGAAACACAAAAATCCCTGAAAGAATTACAGGAGAACACAAACAAACAAGTGAAGGAACTGAACAAAACCATCCAGGATCTAAAAATGGAAGTAGAAGCGATAAAGAAATCACAAAGTGAGGCATCTCTGGAGATAGAAAATCTTGGAAAGAATTCAAGAGTCATAGATGCAAGCATCCACAACAGAATACAAGAGATAGAAGGAAGACTCTCTGATGCTAAAGATTCCATAGAAAACATTGACTCGACAGTTAAAGAAAATGCAAAATGCAAAAAGTTCCTGAGCCAACACATCCAGGAAATCCAGGACACAATGATAAGACCAAACCTAAGGATTATAGGTATAGAAGAGAGTGAAGATTTCCAACTTAAAGGGCCAGTAAATATCTTCAACAAAAGTATAGAAGAAAACTTCCCTAACCTAAAGAAAGAGATGTCCATGAACATACAAGAAGCCTATAGAACTCCAAACAGACTGGACCAGAACAGAAATACCTCCCGGCACATAATAATCAAAACACCAATGCACTAAACAAAGAAAGAATATTAAAAGCAGTAAGAGAAAAGGTCAAGTAACCTATAAAGGCAGGCCTATGAGAATTACACCAGACTTCTCACCTGGAGTTTATTTTTAATAGAAGATTCTAGGAAAAATACTACTTTCTATTAAACATATACACACATACACACACACACACATACACATACACACACACACACACACACACTCATGCACACACATACACACATGAACTTTTGAGACAGGGTCTCTCTCTGCATAGCCCTAGATATTCTGGAACTCACCATGTAAACCATACTGGCCTCAAACTCAGATCTGCCTGCCTCTGCCTCTGGTGGGATTAAAGGTGTGGTCCATCATGCTTGGCCCCTTTCTATAACATTTTGTAAAATATTTTTAATAACTGCTATTACTTAGATCTCCTATGTTCACACCACTCTGTTTTCTTACCCTATGTTTATTCGAACCTCTATCTCCATATAATGGAGTATATTTAATCTTTGCATATTTCTAGACAATACAGTAAACATTTTTTTCTACTCTTACATTTAGCACTTCTATTTTAGCCATAAAGAGGAAATATGAGACAAAATAGTTGAACTCTTAATGTGCATTATTCCCAGATTATTATAGTCTTATTCAGTACTTTAGTGAAAGCAGCTGATCTTTTTTTTTTTTTTACTGTACAGCTATCATTTCACTTAATTCCCAAATTAAAAGTGTTTCCTCAGCTTAACTGATGAGTCACTGAAGATCCAGAAAGAGTGTTCAAAGTCAGATCTGTCTTATCTGGAACACTGATCATGCCAAGTAAACTAGACTTTCATGCAGGGAATAGAACAGGAAGAATTAAAACTAAATGAGTAAATAAATAAATAAATAAAATTCATCAGCATCCTAAAACAATCTAATGCATGCTGAGCATATATTAGAAGATTATCTTCAAGAGGAGCTATTTGAGCAAATGGAGTTTTCAACTTTAGAGGTGGCCTTTAAAGAAAGTGTTTTACAGACTGGACCATGTTAGGATTACCTTGTGTTCTTTTATTACAGTGTGATTGACTGTAAAAGATTTCAAAATTTCAGCTAGACAACAGAATAAAGTCTGAGAGTTCTGTTGTATATTTTGGAAACTATTACTAATAATATGCTATGCATTTAAAGCATGCCAAGAGGACATTTTTAGTGGTCTCATGGGGGGGGACAACCAATGTATATGTTAAATAGCATGATGGATCCACACCATGATGTGGCCAGACATCATAATGGTGTAGGAAGGGCTAAAATGGCAGAATATTGTCCTAGCATAACTGAGGCCACGAGTTCCAACCATATCACTGAAAAACAAAACAAAAACCAAGTGTCACATAGTATACCATAAATGCATACTTTAAAAAAATGTGTGTGGATGTTTTACCTGCATGTATGTCTGTACACCATGTGTAAACCTGGTGCCCATACAGGCTAGAAGATGGTATTGGATCGCCTGGAACTGGAATTACAGATGTAAGCCTTCCCGTGGGTGCTGGGATTTGAACCCAGGTCCTCTGGAATTGCAGCCCGTGCTATCAACCACTGAGCTATCTCTCTAGCCCCATGTGTACAATTTTTAACCATCAACTTGAAAAATAATTGTAAAAGACAAGATTCTGGATCTTACTCCTCACTGAGTCTGACACAGCAGCTTCACAAAAGAAACCTGAAATATCTGTCTAACAAAAAGTCTTCAAGATAAACTTGACCAAAAACTCGTATTTGAGAGCCGCTGTTGTTAGAGGTTGCATGAATTGCCACATAACCATTAGCTGGTGTGGAATGATACCTTGGTTGAATAGCACATTACCTTGTCCATGGACCTTGATATTTTTGATGCTAAAATGGAGTTGATAGCAGATACCTTATGTGTTTATATTGAGGATTGTTTAAGTCAATGTTGTGTTGTTATTGCAATGAATGATTTTTGGTATGATACAACACTGGTTTGTGACAATTGGATATTCAGAGTTGCTTTTTTATAATTAATTCACTTCTTTTTTAATTACCATGAAATGATTACACACAAAAGAGACTTACTGGGTTCTTGTTATTTATTTATGTGTGTCCAAGTGTTTTTACTTAATGCAGTGTGTGTGTATGTGTGTGTCTGTGTGTCTGTGTGTTTTATGTGTATGTGTATGTATGCATGTGAGTTAATGTGTTCACATGTCTGTATAGAGACCAGAGGTCAACCTCAAGTATTATTCCTTAGGTGCTGTTACAGGATCTTTGAATGGGACCTGGTACTTACTTACCAATTAAGCTACATGAGTGTCCAGAAAGCTCCAGGGATCTGTGTGTCTCTGCCTTCCCAGTGTGCCAATACACCTAGCCTTTTATGTATGACTTGGGGATCAAACTCAGGCTCTCATGCTTGCATTGGCAAGTACTTTAATGGCTGAGCTGTCTCCATAGCCTTGATTATTTCATATTAATAGACACTAATAAGTTAAGTAACTGTAATAAAACTTTTCAGGGTACCAGATGATCCCCTAGCAAGACTGATCTGAATAAAGAAAAGTACTTCACACAAAAGAAAACAAAACAATTCTTTATATAATTTTACCTAAGGCATACAAGACAGTTGAACATAAAATTGGGCTGTAATCCAAAATTGGTACTAAATAGCCAATTATGTTTGATCTTTACAAAATTTATAGACACTAATAATCATATACATCTACCAGAAATGACAGGAACATTTAAGCTATGATGGTTATTTTATTAGCTATAAAATGTATTCTCTAATAAAACATGCTATTTTACTTGAAATTGTATCAACTCATTTAATGACATGCATTTGTTTCTGCCAAAGGCAGTGTTTCAATTAATTATCCTTAAGTACTTAATCAAAATCACCAAAACTCTCATTTCTCATTCAGTGATCCCAACCAGAATGGAAAGCTTTCTATATCAGATTTGATTATTTATTATACTGTTTCCAAACCATATATCCATTCTAAAGCTTCCTGAAGAATTATTGTTTAAAAAATGGCTTTTTAATTTTCTAAGGTTTTCATCTGGATTAAAATAATACTAAGACGTTTTCTTAATGTATCCAGCTGTAAGTTTATATTAAATCACATTATAACTATTTCACAGCTATTCTTGTTATTCGAACAATTTCCATGAGTGTTCAAGAAATAGATATATTTCTCTTTATTAGCCATGTGTGTATCATAGTGGGTCGAGTTGTAACCCTCAAAAGATGTCTACTAAACCTATAACTATGACAATATTAGGACTAAAGGTTTTTGTACCTAGAATTAAGGTAAGGCTGGCAAGATGAACTCATTCTGAACTGGGGAAGCTCCTAAGTTCAATGATTAATGTTTATAAGGGACGGAAAATGAAAGCCACAAAGACCCAAGGGAAGAATTTTATGTGAACATGAACAGAGACTAGAGTTATTGCCGTGAGCCAACATTTTGACGAGCCATGAGAAATGGAAGGAACAAAGGAGGATCCTTCCTGGACCTTCAGAAGGGCTGAGATCCTTGCTGACACTTATAGTGGTGCTGAGGTCTAAAGCCTTGCCCTTGTACTGTCTCAACACACACTCTGCCACCAAACTGACTTCTGACCTCCAAAACTAACTGTGAGAGAAGGAATTTCTGTTGTGTTAAGTCACAAGACTTGTGATAGTTTGAACAATCCTAGAAGTTAATTTTGGAATATATTTGACTTTAATGACAGGTGGTTTTTAAAAAGCATCATGCAAAATAATAAGTTTTGATATGCAAAGTAATAAGCATTCTGATATGTGTATCATTTTGATATGTGTACTACCATTACTTTGTTCTCATTTGTCCCCATCTCATGCCCCCTCTGTCTCATCCCTTTCCTTCCACTAAATGGTGTCCGTCCCTTTCTGCTTTTATGCAAATGATAAAATTTTAATTCATTTAAATGTTGGTTTACAGTTAATATGTTTACAGATGAGAACTTTTAAAAACGGAAAGATAAAACGTTTTTCATTAAAACCAGAGTGGCGGGGGACGGGAGGACATGTATACCTGTTATCCTGTCCATCTTAATAAAGTTACCGTTTGAACTTTGTCTTCCCTACTATAGATGTGGCTGGTGGTTACTCCTATTCCATGCTTGATGCCATCAGAAGAGCAGTGATGGTTTCCAATATCCTCTTAATTAATAAGGTGAATGAGAAAAGCCTCACCCTCAAAGAAGTCTTCAGACTAGCCACTCTTGGAGGAAGCCAAGGTAATGACTAGCTTCATCGTCTCTCACATCGTGTACAGGCAGGTCAATCTGTGTCTTTGGCTATAGCTCGGAGGTGCACCATGGTGACTAAGGCAAATCCTATATTCACGACAGATGTATGTCATATAATGTACCCAAATCTAACCATGGGGTAGAGTAACCTTTCTTTCAGTGAATTCTGTATTTGATGAATAACTGTTTAATGCACTATTGCCATATTGATTCTTTAAGTGAATATTCACATTAGCCATATACATGTAAGTTAAGATGATTTATTCTTCCATAGAATCAAGTGCTGTCTTTTCTTGAATGCTAATTCTGTCAATAAAAGTGATTCCCAAGATAATTGTATTCTTTCCATGGACCAGAATGGTGACTGCCCTGGATGAGTGCTACCTTTCAGTTCTCACTGCCACTGTCGCTAATGTCATTTACAGAAAAGGAACCCGAGTAACACACAGCTGCCTAGGTGTGGTGTGCCATGCTTTCCATTCAGAAAGTGCTGATCTGAGTGCGGAGTCAAACCTCATTACACTGGCTTCCCATATAAATTCCTGCCTAATCTGTGCACTGACTACTCAAGCTTCTTTAAATGGAGAAAGAGATAACAGTGTAGTTGATTGACAGTTGTCATTCATCACCTTTCCTTAGCTCTCATGTGTGACTACAGTTGAAATCATCACTTTGGTTTGCTCTAGAAATATGATATAATGAGAGTAGCTGCAAACCACTGGCAGCTCTAAAGCAATTAAATATGTATATACAGATCTAGGTACATTTATGATACACACCCTAAATCAAAAATGGAAGACCAGGAATATCATCTTTGCGTGTTCTAGAATATCATGAACACCAAAAGAACATTTCAAGAGAGAGAAATCATAGTTACATTCTTTGATTTTTCCTTGGCCTTCTATTTCATTTCTGAAATTCTTAAGTGGGGCCCCGCCCCTGCAGCACCATTATATATATTATATACTTTAGCTTGGTGGTCTGCTACCCACCCACTGATGAAAATAGATTGAACTGAACTAAGCGGTGTTTTTCAGCCTAGGCTCTGTGTTTCGCTCTGCTAGGTTGCTGTTTCTGATCAAGGCACTATGGGAACTTGCCAAAGCATTTACCCGGAGTGTAGCTTTAAATCAGTGTTGTCTTGGCGACTGGTTACTGTTAGGGACTTCCCTCTCCTCGGTTATGTCTTTAGTACAGCCTGAGTGAAGTGGTTAAGTCATCCCTGTATAAAGTGTGACCCTTCCCAGCTCTGCCACAACCTTTACATTCATTTTCTGTTAGCCAACTCCACACGGCCAGCATTCCTCAAGTAGCAAGTTTCCTCAAGCCATCTGAGTTGCTGACCAGCTTAGTTGGGTTTATGGAAAGATCTAGATTTACATCCATTTGCAAGTTCACTAAAAGCTGTTATCTGTTTCTCACAGAGCTCATCCTTAAGCTTTCTGTTTTCTGATGAATAGCCCATTTAGTTTAGATGTCCTCAGACCCTGTGGACCTCACAATTTCACGTTAGGTACAGTCACTGAGAGCTCATAGTGTAAGCCAGATGGTGGTGGCACATGCCTTTAATCCCAGTACTCAGCAGAGGCAGAGGCAGGCAGGTCTCTGAGTTCAAGGCCAGTTTGGTCTACAGATCGAGCTCTAGGACAGCCAGAACCCTGTCTCAAAAAACAAACAAACAAAAAGCAAATAAGTAAAACCTGTCAAAGTGTGATGCTTCTCCTTGGTCAAGGGCAAAAAGTAGCGTGTAACCAGTAAAAATAAAGTGTCCATGTTTTGGTTCACACTAGGCTCTCTCAGATGTCACCTTGCTGCTTTTAGCAGTTATTATTTCCACACCCTCCTCTGACTATGAGATATCTTTAGGTTAAAAAGTCCTTTCTTCAGAGTAATGAGAGGGGGTTGAACGGAGAAAAGAGGGAGGGAAGGGGGCTTATGGGACTTTCGGGGAGGGAGGAAACGGGAAAGGGGAAGTGATTTGGAATGTAAATTAAAAAAATAAAATAAAATTAAATTAAAAAAAAAAAAAAAAAAAAAAAGAAAATAAGACACAATTTTGGCCAGGCAATAAAGGCATGTGCCTTTAAACCCAGAACTTGGGAGGCAGAGGCAGGTGGATCTCTAAGTGTTCGATACCAGTCTGGTCTACACAGCAAGGTCCAAGGAAGCCAAGACTAAACAAAAACTGTCTTTACAAAAAAAGAAAAAAAGAAAGAAAGAAAAAAAAAGCCTTTCTGAATCACTTGAGATACCCATAGGTTTGTCCAAATATTTGTTTAATTACTGTGGTGATTCAGGATAGAAGTTATTTGGTGAGCATCTTTGTTTCTTTTAAGTCCATTTGATCTTCATTTTGTGTGTGTTAGTACTTTATGAAGTTGTTATATCTGTTTTAGATAGGATATTGGTCTACATTTTTTCTTTTTATTGTCTTGGCAAGATTTTCTTAGCTCATAATGTGAATTGGAAAAAAGCTTATTCAAGACTATCTTTTAAGTTGAATATGATACTAGAATTGAACTTGTTTTCTTAATTAAATTTCATTTCTAATTAAATTAAAATAAAAACAGTACATAAGCTTCCAAAAAAAAAAAAAAAAAAAAAGTCCTTTCTTTATAGACAGTGAAAAATAGTCTCTAAGTAATGTTTTAAGAACAAGTATGATTTCAGTTTGCTGTTCTGATCATTGCCACATTATTGGGATGCCTGTGCACAGAAATATCCCGGGTATACAGTGCCATCCCAGAAAAGCAAAGAAAAATCTACCCAATACTTCCCCATCATAAAATACACTGGAAGTGACAGGATGCAGCAGTCATAAATCTTGGAATAGACAGTACACCATGAATGTGGTCCCAATGCACCCCTTGCTCAAAATGCAGGCTTTAAGGAGCTGCTAATCAAACAGCATCACTGGCAACAAAACTAGACACCTGCAGTTCTTTAATAAATTATAAAAACGAGACATGTTCTTACTTGGCATCCAGAAACCATGGACATGAATTACAGCTGTAAGCTTGTAAGCCAGTAGACATTTATTGGCCTGTGGCCTAGTTTAGGAAACCATTCTTCTTGGACAATCAGAGTACCTTTCAAGTTACAAAGTAACTGGGACTCTTGAGTTACAGGGTCTCTGAACTTTGAAGTGGATTTTTTTTTTCCATTCAAAAGACTTAAACTAAAAAATTCTTGATGGGTCTACCTGTATTGAAAAATTTGCAGAGTGATTTTTTTTTTCAAATTTGAGGTTCAGTTTACTGCAATGAAAATAAATATGATCAACTATTTCATGGAACAAAAGGGTAAATCTAGAAATGTTGGGAAGAAGGGGGATGGATGAAGTAGGTAGTTTGCGTGTCAAGCTTGCTGCCTTGGAGGTTCAGTGGAGTGCACTGAAAAGGCTGAAGACGAGACCTCATCAGAACTATGACATGGCAATGAATAGAGCTATTTGCTCTCCTGTTCTCCATTGTCTATGCATAAATCTTGTGTCCTGTTGGGATGGGGTTACTTTTCTGCTTCACGGGTAAGGTGCTAATTTTGGAGGATCTAGTTATATGTTGGCAGAGTCTGTCCATGGAAACAAGGACACGGGAATGATTCTGTGATAATTCTGACTGATGTTCACTTGTGTCTGTCTGTAGCCCTGGGGCTCGATAGTGAGATTGGAAACTTTGAAGTCGGCAAGGAATTTGATGCCCTCTTGATCAACCCCAGGGCGTCGGACTCTCCCATTGATCTGTTTTATGGGGATTTTGTTGGTGATATTTCTGAGGTAAGTAAAAGTTAAACAAAATGCCTTTTTAGGGGGAGAAAGGGGGTTATTTTTAAACCAACCACTCTTAGTATGATGTATTCATTTATTTTTTATGAGAAATTAATCCTTGGATTTTGTTGTTGATGGTTTTGTTGTTTTAAAACCTTTTTTTAAAAAAAGATTTATTATTTTTTATGTATGTGAGTACACTGTAGTTGTCTTCAGACACACCAGAAGAGGGTATAGGATCCTGTTATAGATAGTTGTGAACCACCATGTGGTTGCTGGGAATTAAATGTCCTCTGAAAAAGCAGTCAGTGCTCTTAACTGCTGAGCCATCTCTCTAGCCCTGGTTTTAAATCTTTTTGGCTTAAGATTTTTTAACTATTTTTGGTTTTTTAGACAAGGTCTTACTATATGACCAGATTATTTGAAGTTTGTACCTTTTGTTGTTTCAGGGGAGACAAACTGTCTGTCCCTCTGTTGGTTCAGGTTCAAACTGGTAATCCCTATTAACCAGAGCAAAGCATGTAGATACAAGTTTTCTATAATACAAGAAATCATAAATGAAGTAAGATTCCAGCAACCCTGAGTGTTCCTCTGTGTGATGGAGAATAGAGGGCTGTGAAGAAATGATCTGATATAAGGATTTTAAATTGGGAGCCTTCGCAAGACTTCAAGTGTAAGACAAAGACAGGATGATCCTGGGGTAGGGAGAGCACATCTCATCCGCTTGTTCTCACAAACCCACAGAAGCATCCTAGGATTTGATTCAGGGAAAAGCCAGAAATTCCCCCATGGTGTCAGGACCTGCTTCTGGAGAGAAGGAAAACGTCAAACGTCCTTCCTGCTTCTGATTGTAGGAGAGCATCTTCAAGCATGATTGTTTACCTGGTTTTCATTCTTTTGCTTTTCATTCTTATATTACAGTAAATTTCTGAAAAATACACTTTGTCTCATTATTTTCATCACTTTTCTTCTGTAATGCACCTTTTGACACATTTGTCATTATTTTGGTAATGATTTCTTTGAGTTGTGTAATACTTTGCCTCTGACACTTTTAAGGTTGTCTGTCAAGAATATTCCAGGAATAAGCAGGGTATGGTAGAACACTCCTTTAATCTCAGCACTATGGAGGCAAAGACAGACAAATCTAAGTTTGAGGTCAGCCTGCCCTACTTAGCATGTTTCAGAACTATGTAGAGAGCCCCTGTTTCAAAAACTAATAAACAAACAAACAAACTCCAGTAATGGGTAAGCACTTCTTAATAGCTAGTAGACTGTGATTTTTGTTTGCTTGTTTTGGGCTTAGGATTTCATTTATTCATTTGTTTTTAATAAGACCATTCTTTATTAAAATGCAAATTTTTGCCATTGAGAAATAAGTTTAGCTGGGCATTGGTGGCATACGCCTGTAATCCCAGCACTTGAGAGGCAGAGGCAAAGGCAGGCAGATTTTTGAGTTTGAGGTCAGCCTGGTCTACAGAGTGAGTTCCAGAACAGCCAGGGCTATACAGAGAAACCCTGTCTCGAAAAAAGGAGGAAAGAAAGAAAGAAAGAAAGAAAGAAAGAAAGAAAGAAAGAAAGAAAGAAAGAAAGAAAGAAAGAAAGAAAGAAAGAAAGAAAGAAAGAAAATAAATTTCAATTTCTGGACTTTGTCAACAGCATGTATCCATAAATTTTATTTCTAAATGTATAAAATAGTATTTCTTACCACCTCTACTTTCTATTTTTAGGCCGTTATCCAGAAGTTCCTCTATCTAGGTAGGTATATTTATGTTTCTGGGCTAAATATAATGTTTTCTTTGTTCAAGACTCTTTGTGGTGCACATTAAACTCTATGCATGTTAATTTGCATTAACTCATTTTATAAAGACTGTTCTCAGCACTGAGCTTGTGAGCTATGGTAAAATGCCTAATAATTCCAAGAACATTTAAGTCTTGAGCTGGAATTTAGAGGAAAAGAGAGTTTGATGTCAAGTCCTCTTGTGTTCCACAACCTCCTTATCCTGGGACAGAACCGAAGTCACATTCAGAGTTTCATTCCCTGAGACGTAATTGAATCAGGAGAGTCTACTCTGCCTCCCTTCCTATTGAGTGAGCTCCGTGCTGGGCTGGTAAGGTTTGCGAGGGCCCGTCTGTATGCTGTTCATCTCAATGTGCTGGGCATGACTCTGTGGGTAAAGACAGTATATAGTATGTCCTTTCTCCTGGGCCTGGGAACACCGGCCAGCCCCTTCAGCAGAAAGGTCAGAGATGGGAGATTATTGAGCTACCTATGATTTCCATCTCAGCTACAGAATGGAGATCCCAATCCTCAACAGGCTAGGATGTCTTGATCAAGTCATCTCAACGGGACTACAAATGATCTGGGAGAAATAAAGTTTCTACCTTTTGGGGGTTGTGTTTCTTCTTTTAAAAGTGTTTTTACTTAAAATCTAAAGGAAGCTTAAGGTAATCATTGACCCCCTAAAGCACAGTACCAATGATTCTTTGGTTTTAATTTCAGGAGACGACCGAAATATTGAGGAGGTTTATGTGGGTGGAAAGCAGGTCGTTCCATTCTCCAGCTCAGTGTAAGGCCCTTGGACAACCAAGACACTCTCCTGGGAGGACGTGATTCTGCAATCTTCCTTGTGCCCAGGGAGCAATCAGAAAGTATACTTTTAAAAAAGTACTGCGTTCTTTGGATGACTTCTGTTCCTGTGTCTCCTTCCAGCGCTCACTTGGTAAATTGTTTGAAGGGAATTCACTGCTTCTCCACGCTGGTCTGGGAACATTCATAATTTCATGACAGTGCCTCTCATTGGGCTGTTTAGATTTGCGTTAAGCTCACACAGAAGGCAGTGTTAACAGATGGCAATGTGCTTCTAATAGTGAAGTAAAACCTTTCCATATAGGGAAATACAGGGCAAGGAGATCTCCCTACGTGATTAGACACTCTGTGCTAATGCTTGAGAAAATTAGGAAACTCCAGTGTGGACCAATGAGCAGATTTTTATGAGAGGGCACAAGCTAGACATTGAAAAGACATTGGAAAATCATTGGTTGTGCTTGGAAATAATTATTGAGAACACTCTTGTAAAAGGAGAACTTACCGGATTTAAAACATGCCTCTATATGGACCTTGCCTGTGGAAGTTTGCACTTTGTGAAATTCGCATTTCAGGGTGTGTTATTGTTATGCTTTCCCTTCTCGGGGATGAATGTCAGAACCTGAATGCCACGCGCTTTTCAAATATAGTTCTATGCTTCAAAGTGTTTGACAGAAGTTGAGTATTAAAGATGTAAAGTCTCTTAGGGATAGTATCCGCATAGCCACAAGGCATAAATATTTGTGTTTTCTCGTACTTCAAAGTCATCTTGATTCCTGGCTGTGAGGTGTTCAATTGCTTCTATTTTATTAGATGAGAAACAAGCCCTGTGTACTTTGCTGCTCTGTTTACTGGAGTCTTCATAAACTGGGGAAAGTACCGTATTCCCTGGAGCTGTTAACACTAACAGGACAGGGTTCTTTGCAATGCTGAAGCTACCCAACGCAGTGTGTTATCATGTTATTGATGCTGTACAGTTCGCCCTCCTGTCAATGTGCTAGAACTTAAAACCAAGTGCAAGTCCCTTAAAGAATTATAAATACAGCTCTGTAAGGCTGATATATTGAAAGAATTCTGTTTTTATTTATTTATTTATCAAATTGTCATTGTAATTCTTTAAGATTTCTCTGGCATTATAATCTTAGAATAGTGAAATGGATATAGAAATCCCATTTAATGTTTATATTTCTAGGACTTACTTGTACTAGACATCAAGGAACATTAAATAAAAGAGGGCCCTTTAGCTTTTCCAACTAATGTAGTGTCCCTTTTCATACCAGAACTAAAAACATGTCATAACCATGTGGCAGAGTCTTAGGAAGCAGTGATGTGAATTCTTTTAAATACTACATTTTTTTCTTAATTTATTCCACCTCCTATAAACAAGCAAGGACCAGGGACAGGTTTTATTAAGATATCATTCCATTCCTAGGGTTTAGGTGAGTTTCCACTTTATCTTATAACAGAAAAAAATGTTAGGCAATAGAGTTAGTTTTCACATCTAAGAACACATAGTTCCTCCCATGCTAACTTAGCAGTAACTTGTCCAGATCTATTTTCCTGGTAGAAGCACTTTTAGATCTGGTTGTGTATACATTACATCTAAAGATGGTACACATTTTAGGTCTTATTTCATTTTATTAAAAAAAAAAAGACAGAATTTGTTTTGTGGGATATAAGTGAGTAAATCCAGCTTCTGGTTTTAGTGTGGCTGTCCAGTGTTTCTAGCACATCAGAAATATCAAAATGATCTACCCAGTCTCCCTCCCCTGTTTCTCTCTGAGGCTGGCAAGTGTTTTCTGCTGTGTCTTTTGACCCTTGCCAAAGGGACTTAGTTACAGGGTATCTAACCAGAGTGAAACAACTAAGGAACTTAGGCGTGTGTTGGGTAGACATCTGCCAGCTACCAGCTGCTTCCAGCCTTTGCAGATCCCACACTCGTCCTCCTTAAGGGTGTGCATTTTGATGTTGAACATCAGCTTTTATTTAAACTTAAGACTCACACACAGTAATATAAGTAAGTGTAATCCTGGAAGCAGGAATAATAGTGGTCACATAACACCATTCTGTTAGCATTTAGAGCAGCCCTGATAATGTGTTGCCAGCTGAATAACTTCTAATAAAAATAAGGTGTTGAAGTGTTTACATGTACTTTGAGTACTTTGATCTCCCTTCTAACATATGATCACTTCTAACATATGTGGTTAGTTCCCCAAGTGAAGTGTTCATGAGTGTTACTTATGCTTGTTTGAGTGTCCCACACATGGGACCAGATGTCCTGCACTTTGAAATGCTGCGTTCACCTAATAATGTAGGTTGACTTTCCTACTTATGTATAGGCACTGTTCTAAGCCTATCCCAGTTGTCACTTTATGTTTGAATGGTTTGCTCTCTTTAGAAGAAAGGAAAAGAGAAACAGAGAGAGGGGAAGGAAGGGGGAGGAAGGAAGATTAAAACATTATCCTGCCCACTCCATACCATTTGAGTAATTTCTCTAGAGTTTTTGATGGACTTTATTGTAAAAGACTAGAAGGCATTAAAAGTTATCATGGGTGTTATATTTATAACATTCTTGCAGCCAAAACACAAAAGCAGACTAATCAAGTTGAATTTGATTTTCAAAGAAAAAGGGGGGACATTTCAGGGGAATTGAAAATAAGAGGCTAGAACCCAAGAGTTCATTCTAATCTAAAGGGCCAAGGGAGCTGGATTCCTCCATTGTATTATCATAGCTGGTTCTTTACTTGCACTTTCAAGGATTTCACAATCCCAGAGGGTATGCCAGGAGGGGGCCTTTCTAAATTAATCCTGAGAACACTGAATTTCTTTTCTTCTTTATTGAAAACAATTCAAGATAAATGAAAGGAAATTTTAGAAAACCCCCTCTTCATTGCTTTTGCTGATTTTGAGGTGTGCCCTCAAATATCCCTGAAATCATACAGAGGCAACATGACTGCCAGATCCGGCAATGTGTTTAGAACACTTCACTTTCTACCAGATTATTTCTATTTTTAAGATGTTTCACTTCTGAAGCAGACATATGGAAAGCCTTCAAGGCACGCTGGAAAGCACATTGTATCAGTTCCATCAGTGTGTGTATGTGGAAGATACCCAGAACTGGATGCTTCTGCAGCCTGGTGGACATCTTTTAAAGTTGCTTTTGCTGGAATATTCAGATATTTGAAAAGAGTTATTTTAGTTGTTAACAGGTAGAATGAGACATGTATTGTGGGCAATGACTTGAAATAATTCTTGAATTACAGGGACTCTATGATATATAAAAAATTAAATTCCAAAAGGAGATGTTTGAAATTACTAATTTACTAGCCACTTTGGGTATGATTTTGCACCATATGCTTTATAACATCTCCAGAGAAAGCTTAAAACTTTTCTAAAGGCATGGGAAGAAGCAGGCAGGGGAGAGTTCACTGAGAGGAAAACTCTTTATTCATTACCATGCATGTTTTCAAGTCTACCCTGCCTTCCTGCCCATCTCCAGCACTGAACGTGACAGATGGAGTGTTGAAGGGTTCGTTTGTGGACCTGGTCCAAATTTAGTGAAAGGCAAAGCCAAGAAAGTCAATGAGGAAATTAAATGTAAATTCTGAGCAAGCATTTACCAGGTTACTTGAGTAACTGATCATTATGAACTTCTGTTATTTGGCAGTGAATTATCTGTCTATTTCTTACCCAAAAAGTCCATCAGAAGGTATTCCTTATATTATTGTTAACCTCTTGATTGGTGTTCTTAAGAATAGATACATATATGTGTATGTAGTCAAGGGGACATCCTTTCCCTCAGTATCTGTATGATTTGCTTATTGTTAATGTATTGATTGAGCTCCTTTTGTGCATCACGAAAAAATAAATAAATAAATGAGATTTTGTGTTTCCATTGCTGTGTGTTGTGTTTGCTGTTTGCTTTGGTTGCAATTCGTATAAGTTTGATGGAAGAAGGATGAATTTGATAACACATTTTTTCCTTTTTCTTTATAATGGATTGAAAATGGACTATAATATTTAGCTGTGGATCAACATACATCTTCCATCATATAATACTCACTATACACTGCTTTTTAAATGAAGTTACTGTAATAGCTTTTCTAGACTGTCACCTTGTTTGGGTTGATTAGGGGAATAGTAAAAACATGTTCTAGTTGTGTCCATGAGGAAGTGCAAGTAATGACTAGATCTTTAGATCATGAAGGCTGTGGCCTAATGAACAATTTAATCCACTAATGAATACAAATTTAGACTATGGTATTGGGGGGTGGGGGGTTAGAACAAGAGCAGGTGAGGCCTCATGGGAGAATGTAGGTCACTAGAGGCATATTATTAGGGGTCATTTCTTGCCTTGGCCTCTTTCTGGTACTGTTCCATTCAGCTTCCTGTCTGCCGTGAAGTAAATCATTCTGTCATGTCCTCCTTGCCATGATGGAGAGATACCTCTAGTATTGTGAGCAAAATAAGACATTCCTCTATTAAACTGTTTATATCTGCTAACGTAGCTATCATCCTCATCCCTTTGGAATCAGATCACTATGCTTTTGGTATTGGCATCACTGACTTTTCTTATTATTTAAAGCATATTTGTTTTTAATGTATGTGTATGTGCAAGTGCCTGCTATGTGTACCATATGTATGCAGATGCTTGCGAAGGCAAGAGGAAATGTCATATCTCCTGGAACTAGAGATATAGGTGGTTCTGAGCTTCCTGATGTGGGTGTTAGGAACTGAACTCAGGTCACCTGCAAGATCAGCAAGTGTTCTTAGCTCTTAGCTCTTGAGCTATATCTCCAGCTCTATTTTTTCAGGTTTTAAAGCTCTAACCCAGAGTAAGAAATACAAGTCACACCAAGAATCAGTTCATTGGAATGTAGGAAAGGTAGATCTAAGGGGGAAGTTGGTAGCTACAAGAACCTGCATTTTAAAAACCAGGAAGCTCTCAAATACCTTAAATTAATTGGTTGATAGGGGATGAGGTAGGTGGCCAATGTCTCAAAGGTTTAGAAAATCAAGATTAAAAGACATCTAAATCCATAGAAAGAAGAAATTAAGATCAGAGCTGAAGTTAATGAGTTAGTAACCAAAAAAAAAATAAAACCCAAAAAATCAACAAAAAGGAAGGATTAAAGTGTTGATGTTTTTAAGTGGTGAAAGAAAAGAAAGAAAGAGAACAAACACTTAGCTAAGCCAACTAAAAGAAAAATACTTAAATTAAAAAAAATTAGACTTGAAATTGAGATATTACAGGAGACACCTTGAAAAAAAAGAAGATTGCTAGAGATCATTACAGATTATCTTGAAAACTCACATTCTCACAAACTGGAAAAATCTAGAAAAAATAGGCAAATTTCTAAACACATATGCTTACCATTTGAATAAAGAATATATTCTCTAATCTAAAGAAATAGTTGGTCTTCTTCAATTTCTTTCTTCAGAGACTTGAAGTTCTTATCATACAGATCTTTCACTTGTTTGGTTAGAGTCACACCAAGATACTTTATATTATTTATGACTATCGTGAAGGGTATCGTTTCTTTTACTTCTTTCTCAGCCTGCTTATCCTTTGAGTATAGGAAGGCTACTGATTTGCTTGAGTTGATTTTATATCAGCCACGTTGCTGAAGTTGTTTATCAGCTGTTGGAGTTCTCTGGTGGAGTTCTTTGGGTTGCTTAAGTATACTATCATATGGTCTGCAAATAGTGAAAGTTTGACTTCTTCCTTTCCAATTTGTATCCCTTTGACCTCCTTTTGTTGTCTAATTGCTCTAGCTAGAACTTCAAGTACTATATTGAAAAGATATGGAGAGAGAGGGCAGTCTTGTCTAGTCCCTGATTTTAGTGGGATTGCTTCAAGTTTCTCTCCATTTAGATTGATGTTGGCTACCGGTTTGCTGTAAATTGCTTTTACTATGTTTAGATATGGGCCTCGAATTCCTGATCTTTCCAAGACCTTTAACATGAAAGGATGCTGAATTTTGTCAAATGCTTTCTCTGCATCTAATGAAATGACCATGTATTTTTTTTCTTCGAGATTGTTTATGTAGTGGATTACATTGATGGACTTCCTTATATTGAACCATCTCTGCATCCCTGGGATGAAGCCTACTTGATCATGGTGAATGATCATTTTGATGTGTTCTTGGATTTGGTTGGCAAGAATTTTATTGAGTATTTTTGCATCGATATTCATAAGAGAGATTGGCCTGAGATTCTCTTTCTTTGTCGGATCTTTGTGTGCTTTTGGTATTAGTGTAATTGTGGCTTCATAGAACGAGTTGGGTAGTGTTCCTTCTGTTTCTATTTTGTGGAATAGTTTGAAGAGTATTGGTGTTGAAGAAGACCTCAGAAGATGGAAAAATCTGCCATGCTCATGGATTGGCAGGATTAATATAGTAAAAATGACCATCTTGCCAAAAGCCATATACAGATTCAATGCAATCCCCATCAAAATCCCAACTCAATTCTTCATAGAGTTAGAAAAAGCAATTCAAAAATTCATCTGGAATAACAGAAAACCCAGGATAGCTAAAACTATTCTCAAGAGTAAAAGAACTTCTGGGGGAATCAGTATCCCTGACCTCAAGCTGTACTACAGAGCAATAGTGTTAAAAACTGCATGGTATTGGTACAGTGACAGGCATGTAGATCAATGGAACAGAATTGAAGACCCAGAAATGAATTCACACTCCTATGGTCACTTGATCTTTGATAAAGGAGCTAAAACCATCCAGTGGAAAAAAGATAGCCTTTTCAACAAATGGTGCTGGTTCAACTGGAGGTCAACATGCAGAAGAATGCAAATTGATCCATTCTTATCTCCTTGCACTAAGCTCAATTCCAAGTGGATCAAGGACCTCCATATAAAACCAGACACACTGAAACTAATAGAAAGGAAACTAGAGAAGAACCTTGAACATATGGGCACAGGGGAGAATTTCCTGAACAGAACTCTAATAGTTTATGCTCTAAGATCAAGAATTGACAAATGGGACCTCATAAAATTACAAAGTTTCTGTAAGGCAAAAGACACTGTCAAGAAGACAAAGCGGCAGCCAACAAACTGGGAAAAGATCTTTACCAACCATACATCCGACAGATGGCTAATAGCCAATATATACAAAGAACTCAAGAAATTAGACTCCAGAGAGCCAAGTAACCCTATTAAAAAATGGGGTACAGAACTAAACAAAGAGTTCTCACCTGAAGAATATCTAATGGCTGAGAAGCACCTAAAGAGATGTTCATCATCCTTAGTCATTAGGGAAATGCAAATCAAAACAACCCTGAGATTCCATCTCACACCAGTCAGAATGGCTAATATCAAAAACATAGGAGACAGCAGTTGTTGGAAAGGATGTGGAGAAAGAGGAACACTCCTCCACTGCTGGTGGAATTGCAAGCTGATACAACCACTCTGGAAAGCAGTCTGGCGCTTCCTCAGAAAACTGAGCATGACACTCCTGGAGGATCTGGCTATACCACTCCTGGGCATATACCCAGAGACTTTACCTGCATGCAATAAGGACACATGCTCCACTATGTTCATAGCAGCCTTATTTATAATAGCCAGAAGCTGGAAAGAACCCAGATGTCCCTCAACGGAGGAATGGATTCAGAAGATGTGGTATATTTACACAATGGAATACTACTCTGCAATTAAAAACAATGAATTCACGAAATTCCTAGGCAAATGGTCAGAACTTGAAAATATCATCCTTAGTGAGGTAACCCAATCACAAAAGAACACACATGGTATGCAGTCACTGATAAGGGGATATTAACCCAGAATCTCGGAATACCCTAGACACAATTTGCATATCAATAGATTTCTAAGAAGATGGAAGGAGAGACCCCTGGTCCTGGAAAGACTGGATGTAGGGGAATGCCAGGACAGAGAAGCGAGAGGGGGTTGAATGGGGAAAAAAGGGAGGGAAGGGGGCTTATGGAACTTTCGGGGAGGGAGGAAACGGGAAAGGGGAAATCATTTGGAATGTAAATATAAAAACTTAGAAAATAAATTTTAAAAAAAGAGAAATGGAAATAAAACCCAAATAGTTAGCAAAATGAGATTGAACAAGAAGTCTCTCATCAGAGAAAAGCCCAGGTCCAGACATATTCACAGATGAATTTTACCAGACACTTAAAGATCTATCAATAGTGCTTTTCATACTATTTTATAAAATAGAAATGTAAGAATAAAGCACTCATTTTATGAAGGAAGATGCACTGATACAAAGACCAGATAACAAAAATTTAAATATTAATTTATATAATGTTCAAAGATACAAAAATAATAAAATAGTGCAAATTTAATTCAGCACATTAAAATCATGACTAAGTTGTTTCATTCTAGGAAAGTAAGAATGGTTTAGCAGCCATTAATCAATAAACATAATAGATTACAATCAAGACCAAAAGTCATGTGATCATCTCAATAGATACAGAAAAGCCTTAGATGGGTTTCAATACTGCTTCATGTTAATAAACTTTGAAGAAATTAAGAATAGAAAAAATCATGCAACACAGTATAATAAAGACCAACAAAATAAAGTCCACAGTCCTTAAGTCTGTAACCAATACTTTACTGAAGGGGGAATGCATTGCCTCTAAAATCAGGAACAAGATAGGATATCTCATTTTACCCTTCTTATCAAATATATAACTGGATATCTTAGCTAGAGTAATAAGGCAAGAGAAATAAAAGATATACAAATGGGAAAAAGAGAAATAAATTTTCCCATTTGTAAATGTTACGATCTTATACTTAAAATACCTTGAAGACTACCAGAAGACTCTTAGATCTGGTAAGTGCTTCCAGAAAAGTAGCAGGATACAAAATTAATATATCAACTCATTAATTTAAAAAATAATTAGTTAAGGCTGAACAAGAAATCAGGAAAACAAACCCATTCACAATAGCTAAGACAAAACATATACACACATACACCACACACACACACCAGACAAAACAACAACAAAACTCACTAGCAATAAACCTATCCTAACCAAGGAGATTAAAAACCTTTATGATGAAAACCTGAGTACACAAAAGAAAGTAAATAAGGCCCTAAAGATGCAAAGACTTCCTATGTTCACACATTAACAATATTCTTAAAATTCTAAAAATGAGGGACTGAAGAGATGGCTCAGCAGTTAAGAACACTTGCAGTTCCCATGTGGTGGCTTATAGCCATCCATAACTCCAGTTTCAGGGACTCTAGTGCCTTCTTGACCTCTGCAGCCCAGACACATACACACAGTACATTCACACATGCGGGCAAAACAGTCATGCACTTTAAAAGATTCCAAAAATGACTACATCACCAAAATATACCCACAGATCCAATACACTTCCCATCAAAATTTCAATAACACTTTACTGAACTTAAATTCTTACAGAAACATAAAATACCCCAATTTTGAGTAAAGAAAGCAACATGACAGATGTCACAATACCCGCTTTAACAGTATACTACGCTTAGACGAATAGCAAGGTATTGGTACAAAAGATACTGTCTTAGTGTTCTATCGCTGTGAAGAGATGTGACCATGGCAACTCTCATGAAAGAAAACAGTTAATTGGGCTGACTTAGAGTTTCAGAGGTTTGGGTTATTATCATCATTGTGGGTAGCATGGTGGCAAGCAGGCAGACATGATGCTGAAGAAGTAGTTGAACATTCTCTATCAGAATCTGCAGCCAGCAGAGTGAGCCACTGGGTCTGGCTTGAACTTTTGTGAGCTCAAAGCCTGCTTCCAGGGACATACCTCCTCCAACAAGGACACACCTCCTAATCCTTCTCAAGTAGTGCAACTCCCTGATACCTAAACATCCAAATATGAGCCTGTATGGACTACTCTTAATCAAATCACCACAGAGATGTAGACCAATGAGATAAAAGAGAGGACTCAGAAATAATCCCCTGCAGCTATACCCATCTATCAAAATTTTGACAGGCAGCAAAAATATGTATTAGAAACAAAATGGCCACTGGGCTGAATAAATGGCTTAGCGGTTAAGAGCACTTCCTGCTTTTGCAAAGAGGACTGAAATTCAGTACTCAGCCCTGTAACCTCACCTCCAGGGGATTTGACACTTTCTGGCTTCTGAAGACATTTATGTAATATGTGTACTCTCACACACATAATAAATAAGTAAATCTTTAAAAGGAAGAAAGAAAGAATGCAGACCTTTAAGAGGTAATGCCAAGAAAACTGGATATCTGTGTTTGAAAGAACAAAACAAGATCCCTACATTTTACCCTCCATGAAAATTAATTCAGTGGCCCAAAGACTTTAATGTAAGAACCCAAAGTCTGAGACTACTAGAGAAAAAACTAAGGCAAATATGTCAATCCATAGGCACAGGTTTTCTGAATAGGACTTTTGTAGCTCAGGAAACAACAGCAAGAACTGTCAAGTGGGATTTACAGAATTTAAAGTCTTATGCACATCAAAGGAAACAACAGTCTACAGAGGGAGAATGTCTTACCCAGCTATTCATGTGATAGAGGGGTAGTGTTCAAGACATACAGATACCCAGAGAAATGACAAAAGAAGTGGCCAAATGAACTGAGCACACACTTTTTCAAAGGAAGAAATATAAACGGTCAGTAAATACAAGATTCAAAATTTGCAACATCTTCAGTCACTAGGGAAATGCAAATTGAAACTGAATTGATGACACCCATCAGTTGGTCAGAATGGCTGTCACCAGGAAAACAAGAACAAGGCTAGAGAAGGAAAAGGTACCGTAACAGGTGATTGGATGGATGTTAAACTAATACAGCCGTTTATGGAAATCAGTGTGGAGGTATTTAAAAAACCAAAAGTGTAACCACCATGTGGTCCAGCTATTGCACTCCAGGATGTATACTTAAAACACTCCAAGTCAGCATGCAACAGAGCCATCCACATACCTGATTTATCACAGCACTATTCACAATAGCCAAGGTAAAGATATGTAGTTACTGTGTGTATATGTATAATTTAGTCATAAAAAAAAAAGAAAGTCATGCGAGTGTGACTGTGTGTCCCTTTGATCCTAGCACTTGGGAAGGCAGAAGGAGGTGGATCATAGCAAATTCTAGACCACCCAGGGACATACAATGAGATCTTGTCTCAAATCACCAGGAGAAACTAAAGAAGAAAAACAGATGAGATAAAAATAATGCTGCTTGAAAGAAAATTAATAGAACTCAAGATTATCATGGCAAGGAAAATTAGCCAGACTCAAATAACAGTTCCTTGCCTTCCCTCATCTTTGAAATTAAGACCAAAGACAAAATGGCACAGAAGGGAGACTTCTGGGATAAAAAACACCAGAGTGTTCTATGACCGAAGGATGGACACTGGTTATCCCTAAACATAGAAGGGATTTTTTTTTTCTTAAAACAAAAGCAAAAGACAAAACATTGGAGACAAAGAGACCTAGGGAAATTCACCTACATCTGCCTCCTCTCCTTCTGGGCAAGGCCAAGCTTACACTTAGACCCCTAGTGTGGTGCTGATAGTGACACAGAGGCCTTGGATCTGATATCTCATCAGGTACCCTAGAAAAGCCACCAAGTTCCTAGAAACCATATAGTAAAACACAAATATAGAATAAAATTTAGAGAATAAATGGAATTTAATAGTAGTAAAAATAGCCCAGTCCATCACAGATAGAGAACTATTTTATAAAATTATTTTTAAATTTTTGTGCCCATTTACAGTATGAACTTGTTGTTGTCTTATACCAGTAGAGGTTTTATCTGACATTTCTTACATGCACACAATGTACTTTGGCCATCCTCACTCCTTCAAATTGCTCTGCCTTCCTTTCGCTCCCCTTCTCTTGATCCCTCTTGTCATATTGTCTCCCAGCACCACTGCACTAGAGATTAATTAAACCACTTAAATAGTTATCAGTTTGTTTTTAAATATAAATCAAAATTAACCACTCAAAAATAATCAAAACATTAAGGGTCTTTTATACATAAAACATTCCACATGTGGAAAGGAATTCTTAATGGTATTACGTGTTCATGTTTCTAACTTACAGCATGAAGCCTACTGCCGGTTGTAGATTTGGTCCATAAATTTACCCCATCCTCAATGCCTGAGCAGCTCTCAGAACAAGTCCATATGGGTTCCCTCCCCTCCCCCCATCCCCCATTCTCAGAACAGATGTGGTATATATTGCAAGGGCAACATCTGAGTACCGAGGAACTGTCTACCCTTCTGAGATGCAGTGGCCCAGCGATCCCGTCCCTTGGGTAGAAAGCCTGAGGACCTCCAGCTGAAGCACATGTCAAATGCTTTAAGACTCTGCCTACCCTAGACAGCTTTCCTGAACTGCAGGGGACATGCTTTCTGCAAAACCTCTGGTCATATTGTCTCCCAGCACCCACTATAATAAAGTTCCTTTATTTGATGCACTGTATGGTTGTTTTGTCTTGCCTGATTCATGCTTGTACTAGAAACCACAGCCACACTGGACTGGATTTTGTGCTGGCTAGTTTTATGTCAACTTGACACAAAGAGTCATTTGGGAAGAGGGAAGCTCAGTGGGAAATGCCCCAACCAGACTGGCCTGCGGGCAAGCTCTGCAGCGTTTGCTTGAGTGATGGTGAATATGGGAGTCCGGCTTCCTGTGGGCGGTGCCACCTCCGGGCAGGTGATTATGAGCTATATGAGAAAGCCGTCTGAGCCAGCCATGAGGAACAAAGCCAGTAAGCAACATTCCTTCATACCCTCCTCCTTATCCTGGACATAGGTAAGTTCCTGCTCTGACTTCCCTAGGATGCTCTTCGAGCTGTAAGATGAAAGAAACCTTTCCAGACTGTTTTGTCATGGTGTTTTATAACAGTGGTAGAGACCCTAACGGGCATGTAGGGATGCCTTTCACACTTTTTCTGCTTTGGGGGGCATGTGGAAGACTGAGACAGATTCATATAACCTAAACTGACCTTAAAACTCACTGGGTAGCTGAGAATAACCCGATCCTCTTATCTCCATCCTCAGGTACTGAGATTACATGTATGAGCAACCACACCCAACTCTGGTTTTTTGTCTTTTAAAGAGTAATTGAGGTAAGAATATCCAGAAGAGAAATTTCATGAACATGAATCATCATCAATAATATAGCAAACAATAATAATAATGTCCAATTTGGGCCAAGCAGTGGTGGCGCATGCCTTTTATGCAAGCACTCTGGAGGTAGAGACAGGCAGATTTCTGAGTTCGAGGCTAGCCTGGTCTACAGAATGAATTCCAAGACAGCCAGGGCTATATAGAGAAACTCTGTCTTGGAAAACCAAAAATAAATAAATAAATAAATGAATAAATACATACATACATAAAGACATAAATAAAATAATGTCCAATTTGATGGCACTGTGTTCTGTTACAGCAATTAACAGACACATGGCTTTTACATTACTGAATTAATGGTTCAATAAAGTGAGATTTAGACTTGAAATCCAGGAGAGTGACAGGCCACTTTAGGGATCCATGAAGACATTACTCAGTGGAACAGAGCAGTAAGTTTTCATTACCAACAAAAGCAGGTTTTTGTTTAAATCTTTCAAAGAATGGGCAAGGTAAATGAGAGGAGGATGGGAGGGTAAAGGAGAAAATGTGTGGACAACTAACACCAAAGGCCTTTTGAAAAGCTGTATTAGAACTTACTGCCATAAATGTTTTCATATACATATATTATGTAATATATGTATCCATACATATATATTATATATATTCTAAATATATAAATTTAATCCTAAAATATAAACATATATACTTCCTATAGTATATATTTATATATAATGTATATATATTTAAATTCCCTTTATATGTATGTTACCATATATACATACATACGTACACACATACATACACACATACATACATACATACATACATATATACACACATACATATGAAGGATTTACCATAAATGGGAGAAAGAGAATGTCTCCATACCCTGATGGTCCTATTACTGAAAGACAATTTGCTTATGTCCTCAAAAATGGAGAAATCAAGTTGGCTCCCAACTAAAAGCTTCACACCTACTGACTAGTATGCATGGTGCTGGAAGGTACTCTGCATGCTGCTTGAGGAGAAAAATAGTTATCCGTTTAGTCTTCAAGTGGCTACAAACCCTGGGCCTATGACAGAAAATTACCTGCAAGGTATAGTGATGGAATTGTGGCACAAAGAATGGGAGCAACCAACCAATCTTTGATTGGATTTAAGGTCCACTCCATGAGATGGGATGCATACCAGACACTACGAAAGTGGAAGAGGAGTGCGTGCCCGGAGGGGCGGGCCGGGACTCTTGGCTTGCATGCCCTTCGGCTGCTGGAAGCCCGAGCTCCCTCCCGCTTCCATCTCGCTGTCCGCCAGCCGGTGGATGTGTGCGGCAACAACATGTCTGCTCCGATGCCCGCCGTTGTGCCCACCGCCCGGAAGGCCACCGCCGCGGTTATTTTCCTTCATGGATTGGGAGATACTGGGCACGGATGGGCAGAAGCCTTTGCAGGTATCAAAAGTTCCCACATCAAATACATCTGTCCACATGCGCCTGTTATGCCAGTCACATTAAAAATGAATATGGCCATGCCTTCTTGGTTTGATATCATTGGACTTTCACCAGATTCCCAGGAGGATGAATCTGGAATTAAACAGGCAGCAGAAACTGTAAAAGCCTTGATAGATCAAGAAGTGAAGAATGGCATTGCTTCTAACAGAAGTATTTTGGGAGGATTTTCTCAGGGAGGCATCTTAACTTTATACACTGCTCTCACCACACAGTAGAAACTGGCTGGCGTCACTGCACTCAGTGGCTGGCTTCCACTTAGGGCTTCGTTTTCACAGGGGCCTATCAGTAGTGCTAATCGAGATATTTCTGTTCTCCAGAGTCATGGAGATTGTGACCCTTTAGTTCCCCTAATGTTTGGTTCTCTTACTGTTGAAAGACTAAAAGCATTGGTAAATCCCGCCAATGTAACCTTCAAATCTATGAAGGTATGATGCCCAAGTCGTGCCAGCAGGAAATGATGGATGCCAAGCACTTCATTGATAAGCTCCTACCTCCACTTGATTGACGTCACTAAGAGGCCTTGAATAGCAGTTCACCAGCATCACAGGAGTAGAGTATAAACCTTTTCCCATGACTGATCATAAAACTTCTAATGTTTGCAGTGTTAAAATGTTTTGCAAATACATAACAGTGATATAGACTAAATGATGTCACCCTCATGGGAACTATATAATCCTTTTAAGTTTCTATGCATATATTTGTATTTTACAATTCAGAATATACTAGTATTACAGTAGGTAAGTGAAGGAACTAGCTTCTTTAGTTCAAATTAATTCAGCAAAATAAAATAACACAAGCAAAGTTTTATTACATCATTTGAAACTACTAGTATGCTCTCTGAAAATTTGTTCAGGTCTAAACAAGCTGGTAAGATGTAAGTGACTTCTTAATTCTGTGAGTTAGACTATAGTTTTACTCCACAATTGTTTGGTCACTATACAGTGTTTAGTCACTCTGTCTTTTTATGTTTGTATTCACATAGATGTGACTGTAATGCTTAAGAATCAGATGGTATTACATTATCCCTAATAGTAGGGGTAATGCTTTTAAGTGTCAAAAAGTAATACTGCTTTTTTCAATTAATGGCCCTTCTATTGGGGGACCAGGCTTCTTTTTTTTCCCCCTTCTGTGTAATTTTTCTCCTCTCAAGGGGAAAAAAAAGGTTCTTTTTTGATTTTTCCATAGAAAACTAATATTGCCTCTGTGTCATTAAAAAAATATCTATCACTATATATTATTTTGACATTTTGAAACACAGACATACAGTATTTCCAGTCTAGGTAATGTGAAAAGAAACCAAACATTACTTACGCTTATATATTTCAAATTACTGTACCTTAGTCCAACTTTAGGCCGTAGAGTTATTAGAATTTTCAATCCTGGTAATAATTCTGTGGTTTTATTTTTCTGTAAAAAACTTATAGGGTAAATAATACCTTGGCATATTTAGAAATTCTCGTGACTGGTTTTAAACTAATTTTTCTGTACATGTTATGCTTAAAACCAAATACTGTTCAAGATGAGCAATCAGACTTGTCTTATTTTTATCTGGGTAACATACTAATCTGAAATTTTTATCTTCAGTAAAGGAGCTTTTGATAATCAGTCTCCTGTACAAACATTAAAATAGTGATCATTTGATTTTAAATCATCCACATGTTCAAAATACTGGTGAAAATTATTTAATATATGGGTAAAGGACTGGTTAGAACCCATATTTATAACTGTTACCACACAGTTGAATATGTTGCAAAAATTATGGTTATTTCTGAACGGTTGCTTTTCTTGATGTTTTCCAACCGACCAAGAAGCAGCATCTTTATACACGGGTGCTAACTGATGTGAAGATCGTTTTGGTATGTCCTAGACAGAATGCTAACAATGAAGCAGAATGTTTGTGTCTGGATTTAAAATAATTTCAAACAATCATTCACTATTTTGCTTTACTTTGAAGAATATAAATTTACTTTAGTTATTCTATCTGTAAAGATTTATTTGGGATAAGAAATATTCCGTTGAATTTGTGTGCTGTAATGTGGGAAAATGTCATGTTTTCCACAGTTTATATCAATGTGAAATAAAATTTAATTTTGGCTTTAAAAAAAAGAAAAAAAGTGTGGAAGAACCTGAGATTAGCTAGGTCATTAGCTCTAGAGGAAAACTTACACCGCTATTCAGCTATAGAAACAGAACAATGATATTCTATTAATGCTCTAATGATCTATGCTATAGTCATCGATCAGAGCATTTATCATCCCTCATCAGAGAAGCTTCTGCATGCAGTAGATGGTAATTAAAATGGAAACCCACAAATAGACAGTGTATAGAAAGTGAAAAACTTTGGATCACTCAGTCCTAAAGGGGTTGCCATAATGAAACCTTTCCCTCCCCTCAATGCTCAGGGATCTATGCTTTCTGGGATCTCTCTTGAGGTTTAATTAAGACACAGAGACATCTACATAGTTAAAGCTGTTGGGTTTTTTTTTGTTTGTTTGTTTGTTTGTTTTGTTTTGTTTTGCTGAGGCATTCTCTCAGTTTCTAAATTAACCTGACTTCTCCATACTCTATCTCTCTGCATGGTCCTCACTGCCTGCTTCCTAGTTTCTTCCTGTTTCCCTTCTTCCTCTGCCACCATCTGCTGGTGTCTCTTTCCATCTCTGCCTGCCTGGACTTTGTGCTGGAACCTCCTACCCAATCCTGGTTGCTCGCTCTTTATTATGGAAAAGGTCAGATTACTACCTAGCCAGTTGGCTGAGGAAGGTGACCTTCCCCAGGGCAGCTTGCCTTTCTTTTAAAGGCAAGGGCAGAAGTGACTTTACAAATCCCCAAGAGGCTGGTTCCAAATATTTGAAAACACAAGGGCACACTTTTTCACAGCCAGAAAATAGAATATTTGTGGGTCACCCAAACAGAGGGAGTAGAAAGATAAAAGCCCGTGGTAGTGGTAGTGGATGACAGATGCCAAGGAAATAGCATCCATTAGTCATAACGGACTGGTACACATGAGCTTACAGCTTGCACAAGACCTACACATGCTTAAACCAGACAAAATCTTAGCACAGAGAAGGGGAAGTAGACATGAGGCCCCACCCCAGTCAAACATTTCCAATTAATATCTTCTGGCAAAGGGAAAATCAGTTTTCTTCAATGGTGTGCCATTGGTTATTGTAAGGGTTCAAAAATCACAGAAAACCCCCAGACTGAGATAGTATGCAAAGACAAAGAATATTTATTCTGCAGAAACAACTAGCATGGGGGGGTCAACAATTTTCTGAAATGGGGATCACAGACAAAGGCACAGCAGACCTTCTTATAGAAAACTGGGGAAACTCTCTAGAAGAATTAGGTAATCTAAAATATCATTGATGGGTGCTAGTGGCTCACAGGTGGTCAGTGGTCTGCATTACTATGTCATGAATGTTTAACCACAGGATGAGATAGGGCTGCCCAGAGCAGATGGCCCATTCTGAGAGAAGATATTTCCCCATTTTTTTTTTTATTATCCCCAGGCTGTTCTTTGGGAGGGAATTTTAAGACCTTGTTTCTGGAAAAAATTTCTTTTAAAATCAGGCCTACTCATCAAATGGGCCAAATGGGGTTTATGTCATCCTTTATCCTTTCAGTGATAGGAAACATACTCCAGGGCAGTCCTCAAGGCCAGGAGGAGTTGGCCAACAATGAAAGAACTCCACTTGGTGGTGGTTGTCTTTTTGTTTTGATTCAGCTTTTTTTTTTAAAATCATTTTCTTTTTGAGAGAAAGAACAAGAAGGTGGATGGGAATGAAAGTGAGGGGAGGTCCAGGGACATTGGTGAAGGGGAAAGAATATGATCAAAAGCTATTATATAAAAATTTATGGAAAAAAGGGAGGGATTCTCTGTTCTTTAAATTAATAAAGTGGCATAATAGGGAATAATTCTTTTTCCCCACTGAGTCAGACATCACTTCTTTCTCCAGCCACGTTGTTGAGATTATAAAAAAAGAGAAATGGATAAAGAATATGTTCTATGGGGCGTGTGGTAAGGTGTTGGGGAAGGGGGTGCCCCAGCGGGCCCATACCGAGGCATCCCTGCCCCTGAGGGACCACACACATGATATAGTATAGAATAGAGTTTATTTAGGGCATGGGGAGGGGAGTTAAGGGGATAGTAGAGGCAGAGAAAACCAGAGAGGAGAGAGTTGGGAAGTAGAGGCCAGCCATGACCACATGGAGAGAGGGGGGAAGGGAATGGGGAGAGAGGAGAGCCCAAGAGGGCAAAAGGCAAGAGAGACACAAGAGAGTAAGGGGGGGGGGAAGAAGCCCCTTTTATAGTGGGCCAGGCCTACCTGGCTGTTTCCAGGCAATTGTGGGGAGGAGCATACCTGGATGTTGCCTGGTAACTGTGGGGTAGAGTTTAGACAGAATTCTAACACATGTCCCTAGTATGCACCATTGTTGTAAGTGTATATGAATTTAGCTTTGTACTTCCATAATAGTTGAATCAAGTTAGAATGGGAATAAGGATAGGCAGTTGAAAGCATTCTCTATGATGACAGCTTTGCTGGGAAATACATCCATTGTCACAGAAAAGAAATACTTTACCCTCAGAGCAAAAGAGGATTTTCAAAAGATGGAAATGTGCAGAATACACAGAATGTCTCTTTTTGCCTAGATTCTGTCAGGCTGTGCTGAGACAAAGACAACATGGTTTGTCTATAGAAAGAGAACCAAAGTGGTGGGCTCTGAAGCCAGACACAGGAGAAAGTCAGGCCCTGGAATGACTGCTGTTCACAGCTGAAGAAGGCTCTATATACCTTCATGAACATGAGCACTTGCCACCGCTCTCTGCAAAATGATCCCTATCCTGATCTTCTTGGGAAGACTCCAAACTGACCTCTGTCAAATTAACCAGAGCCTTTAAAGACCCACCTAGAGAAAAGTTTATTTTCTTTTTATTTCTTTTTTAATTTTTGCGTTTCCTATCTCAGAGAATCTAAGAGATTTGAGAGAACCTTGGTGTTTTTTGTTTCTGCTTCTTGTTGTTGTTGTTTTGTTTTGTTTTGTTTTACATTCAGCAGAAGTTGTTTCTAGACACACTTGAGCTAGGGAAGAAGTGCAGGCTTTGTGCTTGGGAAGCTCTGAAAACCTTGACTGAAGCACGAAGTCTATTTAAAGGGATAAGGGCCTTTTGCCATTCTAGCATATACATGACGAGGTTCAGACCACGCAGTGCAAACACTTCTCTCAATTCATGAACTGTGCAAGGTGAATTGCACCTGGCAACTTGAATATTTTGAACTGATTTATATAACCACAACCCCCCCCCAGCATCATGAATAGAATGCAGTGCCATGATAGGCATCCAGCAAAATCCTGTGGCAGTGAGTCAGAGTGTTAAATAAAATAATCTCTGGGCTTGGTTGGATGTTTTATAGTGATAGACATTTTATGTCCTCCAGGACAACACTACAATCACTGGTAGATGAATTTTTTTTTCCTATAGCAGTAGTTTTCAACCTGTGAGTCTTGACCCATTTGAGGGGTCAAATAACCCTTTCACAGGGGTCACCTAAGACCATTGGAATGCACAAATATTATATTACATTATGATTCATAACACTAGCAAAATTACAGTTACAGAGTAGCAATGAAATTTTATAGTTGGGTGGGGGGTCACCACAGCATGAGGAATTGTATTAAAGACTTAGGCATTAATAAAGCATTAGGGAGGTTGAGAACCACTGACCTATGAGGTAAAAATCATCCATAGAAAAACATATAACTATTCATATCCCCTATAAAACTGTTGTTCTCATTAAATAAAAAGTATAAACTCGCATAGGTTTTTCATTTAATGTCATTTGTGAAACTACAGGTCATTTTACATGACATGACTGGATTCAAAAGAAACTATAGCTTACCCGAAGCATGTATGAACTCTTCTGCTTTTCATGTCTTGATAAAATGTCATACTTAAAAATATTTTAGGATACAAATTTATGGTGCTGAAAAGGTTCAGTAGTTAGGAGTACCTGCTACTTTTCCAGAGGGCCCAGGTTCAATTCCCAGCACCCACGTGACAGTTCACAACCATCTGTAACTCCAAGTTTAGGGGATCTGACACCCTCTTCTGGTCTCTGTGGGCACTAAGAACCAGACCATCTAGACTAGGCTGCCCTTTCCATCGAGCCCTGTCTCTGCTCCTCCAGCTCTGGGGTTACAGGCATGCACCACTGGAATCACAGCCAGGCACCATTGCAGCCCCTAGGACTACTGGCATGCAACACTGGGGTTACAGGCATGTACCAGTGCTGGGACTACAGGCATGTACCACTGAAGCCCCTGGAAATACAGTCATACATCACTGGGGTTATAAGTATGCACCACTCATATTACAGTTGTGTACCACTGACATTTCAGGCATGCATCAATTGGGTTAGAGGCATGCACCACTGGGATTAAAGGCACATAACACTACAGCTTGATTCTCTATGTAGGTTCTGGGGGTTGGCATCAGGCCTTCTGGTTTGCCAGGGCAATACTTTATTGACTAAGCCATGTCCCGAGCCCTGGAATTTATTTTTTTATGCAAAGACTCTCAGAAGGGTAAATCCAAAGAGTGTTCAGCCCGAGCCCCAGCAAGTTGTTTTAAACCTGACTGGTGAGGGAAGTAGAATTAGGATGGGATAAAGGTGTTAATCTTCCTAAGAGTCAACAGATGTATTAGTTCAAAGATGAAGAATCTCAGGCCCTTCTCACGAAAGAATTGGATTCTATAGGTCTGGACAGGAACCAAAGTATCTGTATTAACAACAAGTCACAGACTGGGTGGGGTGGGAATAGACATTTTGAAGAGGAAAAGAATCACACAAGAACTACTCAGGCTGAGTGCATGGCTCTCTGAGTCCAGAAATGGTGTATTTTGTGTGCAGCAAAGATCATTCTGCTTGTCACTGGGCAGAAGGCTTATTAGCAAACTTTGCAGACATTTCCTATCAGCAGGTGACAAGAGAAACATTGGTCGTGAAGGAAATGACCCCAATCCATAATCACCCAGGGCTCGCTCCTGTCCCTGGGATCTGAGACTGCAGAACTCAGGGGTGGTGACTGCTGATTCCCATCGTCCTCGAAGGGCCACAGAGACTCCCGCTGCTTTGACATCTTATGAGCTACTGTAACAGCTGACGTTGGCATGGGCTTGTTCTGTAATGTTTCTGACAGTCACAAACTCAAGAGCCAAGACTAAACGACTCTAGTTTCCTCGAGCTCTCCTACTATGTCTGAATTCTTTAGAGAGCATACGTTGTCTTTCAAAGGATCATTTCTTTTTCAAATAAATGAATAGAGATTACAGAATGAAATAGCCCCCACCCCCACCCCCGCTCTCTCAGGAAATTTGCTGCTTCCCATGCCCTCCATACCTACAAGGTAATGGCCACCCAAACCTAGTTCTTCAAGATCTCATAATAGCTTTGATTGATGGGGTCTCCTGCTTCCTTCCATATGATAAATGTGCTCGGAACTAGTTACTCATGATAGAAGCCTGGGGGGAGTGAAGAGATACAAAGGTCATTGGATGCCACTTACAGAATAAGTGAATTGTAAGGGCAAATTCAGCTGATGAAATGACCAGGTCCATCTGTAGAAGCAATCACTCTTTTGAAGATGACTCCATGAACCAAAGACTAATTGTAAGACTGGAGAAATTTTCCCAGCCAGCAAGACATGAATGATAAGAGGACATTTGGCCTTGTACTAGCTGATTTTGTGTGTCTATTTGACACAAGCTGGAGTTATTACAGAGAAAGGCACCTCCCTTGAGGAAATGCCTCCAGGAGAGCCAGCTGTAAGGCATTTTCTCAATTAGTGATCAAGGGAGGGAGGGCCCATTGTGGGTGGTGCCATTCCTGGGCTGGTAGTTATGGGTTCTACAAGAAAGCAAGCTGAGCAAGCCAGGGGAAACAAGTCAGTAAGCAGCATTCCTCCATGGCTTCTGCATCAGCCCCTGCTTCCTGACCTGCTTGAGTTCCAGTTCTGACTTCCCTTGGTGATGAACAGCAATGTGGAAGTGTAAGCTGAATAAACTCTTTCCTTTTCAACTTGCTTCTTGGTCATCATGTTTGTGCAGGAGTAGAAACCCTGACTAAGACAGGCCCTATTTGATACTGTAGGGAAGGACAAAGTCATGCCATGGAATGGATCTTCTGTGAGCGTACCAAGGCAAGATTGTGAGGCACATTGCTGTGGAGGAGCGTAGTGAAGGACCCATAAAGTATTTAGGACTTAATACCAACAAGTGGAAGGGCTTCAAATGCAGGGAGATCCCAGAACCACTATAGGATGAAGCATCTCTGTTTCTGAAGACACTTGGGCAGCTCAGAAGGTGATGCCCACCCAAGGGCGTGACTACGAAATGTTATGCCCAGACCTCGGGGTCCCCATGACTGCCAAAGACCGCCAGGAGTCCAACTCATATGCAAATGCAAAGAGTCTTTATTTAAGCTTGACCTGGGACCTCTCCAACTTTTCCAATGGATGGGTATAGAAGGTGCTAAGCTAGTATAAGCCTTGCTTTTTATATAGTTTAAGCTTCGTAGGGGGCTTTTCAACTTGGCAGTTACGTGATTGGTTGACATTTCAGAAAGCATAGCTTGCATAAAATTTTAGCTAGCATCATAAACTTTGCTATATCTTGAGTCATTTGCCCTGGACATGACACTAGGCACTTCCCCTTATCAAGGGTGGAGTGGCTGTTATTTGGGGGTGTCTTGGTTCCCGGAACAAGCTGTATTTTTTCCAGTTACTGAATTCAAACTGAGGACAAGCTGGACATGAGATGGAGTTTGAACATAAAGTACAGTTAACTGGCTGGGTCCTTCACTAGGCTCCTTCACAGCAATGTGCCTCATGATCATGCCTTGGTACGCTCACAGAAGACCCATTTCATGGCATGGCTTTGTCCTTCCCTACAGTGCCAATCTGGGACAAAAGTGGGACAGCACTCATATCTGGCTGGTCTCCTGCTGTAGCTAGCAGAGTTTCCAGGTACCAAATGCACTACACGCATCAAAGGACAGTCTATTTGTACAACGATTTAGGAAAAGTTAGATGACTCTGTTATAGAACCCAATTCCCAACCGGCTGCTGGCTTGGCTTGGAGGCCTCCTTTAGGGTTGGAAGTAGAATACTGCAGAGCTACAGGCTTCATTATGTTGACTATTGTCCATGGGATACTGACAACTGGGCATTGAGAGCAGTGCCCTTTGAGGCCAGGGAGGCCTTCTAATTAACACAAAAAAAGTCTTCCCAGTCAGCTTGTCCTGCAGCCTCTGTGCAGTGCTCCTGTGGTGGTGTATGTCTGCTTCAAACGTGCTTAGTCACCTTATGTCTCTCGGAGATTCCGGCAGAGGACATTGTAATTGTTATTGTAGCAAAATGCCAACATATTTAAGGAGGAAAATATTAGTCGAAATGTTTTCTGACGCTGGGCATGAGAGCATACTCATGTAGTCCCACCCCTATGGGAAGCAGGGGCAGGAAGATCACAAGATCCCAACCAGTCTTATTAAGACCCTGTCTTGACAAAATAAAACAAAACTATGTTATAACAGGGTGGAACACGATAGTAAAATGGTTGCCTACTATGTACAAGGTTCTAGGTTCAATTCCAGAAACAACACACACACACACACACACACACACACACACACACACAGAGAGAGAGAGAGAGAGAGAGAGAGAGAGAGAGAGAGATTTTACCACCCAGGATGTAAGTGTAGTGTAATTGGTTAGGCAAAATATACACCAAGTTGTGAACCCCCTCCTCCAAAAGAGGAAAATAAAGTCAAGAGAATAATCATCTAAGAGTTTTATGCTAATTTAGAAATGCCCATAAAATATTATATTAACATTATATCAAAATACAAGCAATTTTTAAAAAATGTAAGTGGCTAGACATGATGGCTCATAAATGCATGCTAGCACTCGAAGGCTGAGGCAGAAGAAGAGTCACCAAAAGTTTCAGGCCATCTTGGGCTACATAGAGTTCCAGGTTAGCCCAAAATATAGAATGTGATCCTGTCTCAACAAACAAAAGCACAAAAATTATGAACAACTTCTGGTCACTTGGAAAAAAAATTATACAGCTTCTGTCACGGAGTAATTTTCTTAATTCATCAAATCTATAAATATCAGAAAATGCTCAATTATTCTTTTAAGTCAGTCAAAAGATAGGAACAGTGCATTCACAGATGAAATGCTGTTCATCATTGCTAATAATAGGTTCTACTGAAATTAACGTATAGTTCTTCAAACCCATAAAATAATAATTTTACATGTGGCTTTTCAATACGATAAATTATTTCTCCATTGGTGACAAGAACCAATTCAAGGCAGTTTTGGGTATGTAGAAAGGCAGGTTTATTGGGAAATCACTCTTTGTTCACTGGTCCCGAGGAACAAGGCCAGGGAAGCCTTCATGAGGATAAAGACAGAGAGGAGGAAGAAAAGAAAGAGAGAATGCAAAGGGGAGAGAGGTGAGGGAGAAGAGAGGGAGAAGGGAGAGGAGAGAGAGAAGAGAGGAGAGAAGAAAGAGAAGAGAGAGATGGGGACCAAAATGTCTAGATTATATATGAAAGAGCATCTTGGGGAGGGGGGAAGCCCAGCCCCTGGACTGTGAAGTTCAGGGTAGAGGGTAGAGCTTGCCAGTAGGGACTGAGGGATTCTGAGAGAACCTGGAGGCCAGGTCTACTTTGGTATGTTAAATATGCACCTCTGCTGTTTATCTCGGGTCTCAATCCCAACACAATACACCACAGCAATCAAGCACTTGTTTAGTATGCATGAAACTACGGGTTCAATCCCCAGCACCACACACACACACACACACACACACACACACACACACACACTATTTGCATGAAAAAGCTGCCCTTTTTTGTCACTACTAAGACAACAATGGGACTAAACTGAGAAGGAGAACAGTTTTCATAAAGTTAGGGTACTCTTGTCCTCTTACCCAATAGTTTACCTCTGGAAAACCTATTCTCTACACACACAGATATCTTTGTAATTGCTTTTACATAGTATTGTAACAACCTGCAAGCCCATATGTAAAGGCCACCAGCCACGTGGAGCTGCTGGCAGTGTACTGAGCAATTTCCTCTGCGGGAATTGGGAATTCAGTGTACGTTTCACAGCCTTCTCTTTTGCATTTGTAGTATCTAAACTTTGTAATGATCTTATGTATGGCTTCTCGAAATATATGCATATATTTAAATGAAAAGTAAAACCAGGACTGGAGCATCTGCAATGGCCGGCTTGGGGCATGCTGCTTCTATAAACCCGAAGTTGGTTGAATTGACTCAATCATCCCAAAGTCATAGGGGAAAGGAAGATCAACGGCTCAGACAACAGAAGTTAAGCAACTGGGTTGGATCCTACACCAAAGCAAATAAGGGGCAATAATAAGGCAGTCAGCAAGAGTTGGTTCTAGGTTTGCAGCCTTACCCAGAGATCTGCAAACTGTCTCTGTAAAGAGCCGGAGAGATCGTGCTTTGGGTTCTGTAGATAAAAGTGGGAGAACCTCAGAAGGTCCCTGGGAAGTTATGCAGCTCCGTGACGTCAGCACTAAAGCAGATGAAGATAATGGACATGTGCAATCTGATAAGAGGTAATTCCCCTATTTACAGAAAATAGACATGGAAATAGAGTTAAAATATTTCTGTTAGCAATTTACCTGTGCCAAATGGCTGCCCAGCTTCTATTTGCACACCTCCACCGATGGGAAATCCATTCCAGCTAACTAATTTCACTATAGAACAACAAAAATTATTAGGAGAGCATTTGCTAGATTGAAAGAAAGTATTCCATGTGAATCAGAGGCTAGGGAAAAAATATTGTTCGAAAGTGGATGAAACTGATGTTTGCTTCAAGATGTAAACTTGGCAGTTTTCAGCAGCAATCCGTGGAGGTGAAGATAATATTTAACCAGTGTGCCACCTAGTGGCCAAGACATGAATAGACGCACATGAAACAAAGTTTTCATTAACTCCCGAGAGCCCAAGCGGGTGGGGTGGGGCTCTTCCTCGTGTCTTTTCCTCGTTTCTTTTTTAATCTTTATAAAAATGCTGCTACTAGGTGGTTATTATTTGAAAATGGCGATGACTGTGAGTCTGACAATATTGATTCCATTTTATAGAAAACAGATAGCTAAGCTCGACATTCAATGACAGCATCTAACCTAGCCTGACTCCCCCGGTGCGTGCCTGCTCGGTAGACCTCTAACACACGAAATCTGAGCTAGACCTGGGGCTCACTTCAGCTATTAGAGTTCAGCAGGAGCGATGTGCTGGTTCTGGGTGTGGGCCTTTGAGAAAGCCTGGAAGAGTCTGCTTTTGTGCTTTTGGACGATGAAAGCCATGATTTAAGACGTCTATACGGAAAGGTTTATTGTTGAAGAGACTGTGTAGACGGCACAGATGAGAAGGTACATAGAGATGAATAAGTACTAGTTTTGCATGGAGAGTAAGCAAAAGGGTTGAAGGAAGCGCGACAGGGTAGAGAAGGAGGGGAGAGAACACTTCATTACACAGCCCAGTCTTCCAGTCATCTCTGCAAGACACCACACATGCAAACAATCTTTGAACTAGCCCAGCTGAGCATCTATACTCGGAGTGACATCACATTACAGCTGATGGAGTGACATCACATTACTCACAACTGAACTCCATCGGCCTACAGACTCATGGGAAGGTCACTGTTTACAAGAAGACACTCCGTTTTGAGACAGTTTTCTCCCGTTTAATGAGAGGTCCATAAGTCCAGCATGGCTGGAGTATCAACTTCCTGCCTCTCTGCTTCAGATGCGTCCGTTTCATGGGATCTGTGACCATGTGGTGGAGGCCTTGACAGAACTTTCCTTTGACAGCTAGTCATACTAAGTTTTATCAGTGGAGGACTCCAGACAGATGCTCCGAAAAGGATATATCCGTGGGGTGCTTTAACTAGGTTCCCAATCTACTTCTAGAGTAGTGGTTCTCAACCTTCCTAGTGCTGCGACCCTTTAGTACAGTTCCTCATGTTGTGCTGACCCCCAACCATAAAATTGTTTCATAACTGTAATTTTGCTACGGTTATGAATCACAATGTAAACATCTACTGTGCAGGATGTTTGATAGGAAACCTGTGTGGAAGGTTTGGAACCACTGCTCTAGACTTCATCTATCACTAGGTGCACATGGTAAAGGTTTCTCCACAGTTGTGTGTTTTCCCTGACTCTCCATTAAAGTGATGGTCACGTGGTCAAGGGTCTCAGATGATGCAAAGCCCTCCACTTGCCTGGATTTTGTTTCCCACACTCTTTCATTAGACCAACAGTTCTAGGGGCCTGCCAATCTAGTGGGCCTGCTTCTCAATCCTTGTTCTACCCAGCAGCCTAGGGTGCCCCGGCCCAGGCTATGTCCAGGGGAAGCCTCTCTAGCTCCTGGTTCCAACAGCATCTTAAGTAGTACCGTATTCCTTCTGGGTGGGCAGCCATCAATCTTGTCTTACTCGTGACTTGATTCTATGAATTCTATCTGGTTCTAATAACCACTTCTCTCTGTATCTGTTACTATTCTTAATGGGTACATATTTTGAAAAATTATATTGTTTGTCTGGTGATTAGGGACTAGATCTGACTAAGCCAACTTCTCTGTGCAGTGAGCCCAAACCATATCTTCTTCTGCAGGACCTTAGTATCTTCCTCAACATCATCTGAAGGGCTTTAAGTTTTACTTTCTATTTTTCCTTGCTCTTTAAATGCACTGAGTAGCTTTGACGTGAGCTCAAACATATCCAAAATTATACTGATGCACTTTTTTTGTTTGTTTGTTTGTTTGGGTGGTTTGTTTAAGATTTATTTTTAATTACTTCTGTCTGAAGTATGTGCACATGGGTGCAGGTACCCATGGAGGCTAGAAGAGGGCGCTGGATCCCTTGGAATTGGAGTTAGAGGCAGTTGTGAACTACTTGGTGTGACTGCAAAAATGCTTTTAACCATTGAGCTGTCTTCTCTCCGTCCCTCAGTTCTACTTTTTATGATCACATATAAACTGTTTCTTATCAACAATAGACAAATAATTAATATCCTATTAGTATTAATAAAGCAGCTATTTATACAATCATCCATATACACTCAGCAGTGGAGAGGATGCAAAATCATGTCTCATAACTCCACTGAGGTCGTGTTCTTGGGGAAAGCAATAATGGGGAAAAGAGAAACATCTTTTGCCCAAGCTAAGCAGACTGCATTTAAAAGTTTGATGTTCACTTTTCTAGGTCAAGTGTGATTTATTATCATCTTTCTAGTCAAATCTTTCATCTAATAATGAATACAATGAACATCCCCCCACCTAAGCAGTGACTGACACATCCATGGTACTAAATAATGCCAGCAATGAAACAGGACTAGAAAGTATTTTATAGGCAAAAAAGTAAATGAGAGCGCATCTGAACATAGTCTATAATTGGGCTAGAAGCAGTGCTAATCTCAGAGACCGAGCAACGCGTGTTAAATTGATTCGTTTCTGCAAATTTTAGTGTGCATGACCAGATCTGCCCACATCTGAAGACTCATGGCCAGTGTCACTCAATCCAATTATACGAATTTCAGAGGCATCTTGCTGTGACAATAATTGAAAACAATGTCAATTGCTTTGCTTTCTTTACATTACTGTATCAGTAGGTCGGTAAAACTGTTTTTACATTTCTTTTTTTTTTTTTTTTTTTTTTGGTTTTTTGAGACAGGGTTTTTCTGTGTCCGGGAACTCACTGTGTAGACCAGGCTGGCCTCGAACTCAGAAATCCTCCTGCCTCTGCCTCCCAAGTGCTGGGATTAAAGGCGTGCGCCACCACTGCCCGGCTGTTTTTACATTTCTAATTCATGGGTTTATTTGTTTTTTTCTGCCCAACAAGAGAAAAGTTTGACAAATACACTATTATCCTAATGGGAATTGCGATTACATTGTAAGTATTAATAGTCCTTGGAAAGAATTGGTCTTTAGGAGACAAAAACTGGATCTGCCTGCATTTTAAGATTTTTGAAGACAGATCTGAGTTTGTTGAAAACATGTAGAGATTTACAATTTTGCACAACAAGTGGGGAGGGGTTTAACCTAATCAGGAGTATTCAAGGCAAACAATTAAGGCTAATTTCAGGATAGCTTCTTTAAAAAAAAAATCAAGATGCTGAACAACTGGACAGACAATGTCATGGTCCAATGTGGTCTGACTGTCGGCGACCACAGTCAAAGCAAGGCTGAGAACAGTCAGTGCTGGGCCTGCTGGTGACAGCTCTGGCAAACACAGTCAGTGCTGAGAGGTGGGGCCGCAGGATGGCTGGCGTAC